>OZ024742.1:148188332-148248332 GCA_964016885.1 Eledone cirrhosa | reverse complement strand
CTAGAGAGGATATGAGAAAGAAGAAAAAGAAGGAAGGTATTAAAAATTGAGTAAAGATGTGGTATATATATATATATATATATATATTTATATTGAAAGAGTGAAGAATAACATGGTCAACAGTACAGAAAGGGGTTTTATTTACAGTCTTGACAATTGTTTCACTGATTAAGTTGTCTAAAAATTGCTGAACACTTAAAGTTGTGCCACTCAATTTTAAATACGTTGTTAGCTTAACCAGATCATCAGAAGAACTGTTAAAAATATGCTGTGTCTACGAATTCAAATTACAACATCATTAATAAAGAAAGAGTGAGAAAAAAATGAGAAAAAAGTAAAAAGAAAAAGTTATAGAGAAAAAAGTTAGAGAGAAAAAAAAGAAAGAAGAGAAAAGGATGAAGAAAGAAAGATAAAAATTAAAGAAAAAGAAAAAGAAAAAGAAAAAGAAAAAGAAAAATAAAGAGAAAAAAACAATGACAACAACAATAAGTTAATAAATGTTAATAACAAGTTACATCGAGGATCATAAAAAACAATACAAAATATGATAGAAAATAGAAATAAAAATGTTTATATGTGCGAAGAAAAGTAAACATAGTATGATTTTTGAGAATAGTTGTGGTGTTGGTGGTTAAAATATAGAGATATGATGGCATAAACATGAAAATGTTAAATATATTCATGTATGTATTAGTTACATTAATAAATCAATTAAATAATTAATTAATTATTTAATTAATTGTAAGTTATATTGGAAGTGAAAATAATACGATAAAATATAATGTAAGAGATGAAATAAATTTAGGGAAAGAAATAGAAATATAGAAAATGAAAGAGAGAAAATATAAAAGGTTATGATGTTGGTTCATTGACAGTTGATGACAATAATAATAATAATAATGATAATAGGTTATTATAATAGATTCAGGTGGTACAATTTAAATTATGGAATAGATGGGATGAATTAAGTTGATCTAAAATTATCGAATTTGCTCGCCGTTTTATGCCTACAGAAAATTGTTCGTTCAATTTTGTTGTTAAGCAGCATTTTGTTATATTTTTAAATATGAAATAATTCCATATTACAAAGTCCACAATGGGACATGCCAATTCTATAGGCCATTGCCGTTGACAACTTCACCCAGCTAATTCTGTATTCCTGGTTTGTATCTTTGAGCTGCCAGATTTTATTGGCGAGCGTTGTTGTGTTCATAAGCTTCCGGTTATTTATATTGTCTCTGTGGACATACCACCTTATATATATATATAATTAGAATTTTATTTCTCGCCCTAGCACAGCTGATACATAATTATACATGTAATTATACATACGGACACACAGATATATATGTATACACACACACACATATATACATGTACGTATGGGTTATATCGAACAGTCCTAATGAAGGGTAATGACCCAGAAACATGTTGATTGTTCCTCAATGCCAGTGTTGAGCAAACGGATGATGATTGGTCATCGGCACGGCATAGCTTTAATCAAGCCGCTACAAACGAATCCAATATTATTAATGCTCGATATAACCCATACGTACATATATATATATATATATATATATATATATATATATATATATATATATATATATGTGTGTGTGTGTGCGTGTAAGTATGAATAATCGCATTTTTGTATCAGCTGTGCTAGGGCGAGTAATGAAATTCTAATTTTATTTTTAGTTTTCGGCACGGTCAGTGTATGCATAATTACATATATATATATATGAAGAGGCGGATTTTCAGGTCTTTACGGAGGTCCGACTTCCACACCGATCTCAAGCTGTAGTGGAGTCTGTGCTGCTGTACGAGTCTGAGACTTGGGCACTGACTAAGAAACTCACTCAGATGGTGGATGGGTGCTACACCAGAATGCTGAGGATAGCCTCTGAACATTAATCAGTATACACTGAGGATGAAAAACTCACAGCTGTATGGGAGAATCCCAAAAGTCAGCTCAAAACTGACACAGAGGAGACTGAGGTTAGCTGGACATGCTCACCGACATCCAGAGTTGACGTTGCACTCAGTGCTCCTGTGGGAGCCCCTACATGGACACACTAGAAGAGGAAGACCAAGGTTAACGTATCTTGATGGTCTGTTGGAGACGCAGGACATGGCAGCGATAATGAGGGACAGAGACCGCTGTAGAGAACTCGTCCATGGATCTCGGGAATTTTACCCGCCTTAGATATATATATATATATAGTAATAATAATAAATTTGAAGACTAAAATCCAAAGAGTGCTCGATAAGGATAAATATATATCAAATATATAAGAACCGTGGAGCAAATATTTATTAAAATAACAGATTAAAGTTTAAGCAAAGAATCGCTGCTTCCACCCTTAACGGGATCTTCTGAAACTAACAAAGTCAATCTGTAAACGCAGAAGTGGATATTTCAAAAAACGTTGCAACCGGAGGAAGACAGGAAGACGATACTTTGGTTCGTGGAAACGTTGCCTGGCAAAGAACGGGAAAAAACGAATATAATACGTCATTAATAGGAGCGGTGAAAAACAATTACACGCAAAGACAGAACCACGTTTATGGTATAAAAGAAGTTGTTGACTAATGTTCTCTTAGGTGGTTCATAGAGACGTTCTCTGGCAATGAACGGAAAAAACAAAGATAATACGTCATATGTGGAACGTGGAGAACAATTGCACGCAAAGACAAAACCACGTAAATGGTATAGTTGAAGTCGTGTATATATATATATATATATATATATATATATCAAGAAAGAAAAGTGACATGGTTTGCTATACAATAAGGGCTTTATTCACATTGCTGACAATTGTTTCTCTGAACTGGTAGGTCTAGAGATCGCTACCCGCTTGTTTTTGCATCAATCGATCACCAATACTTTGTTATAACGAGTCAATTCATCAGAGCATGCGAGAATGAAGGAAATACACAGGCATGGCTTCTATATATAGTAGTGGCATTAAATCAGACCAATAATAACAATACTCAAATAAATTAGCTAGACTGTAAATAGTTAAAATAATCACAACATCAATCTAAGTAAGACATAAAGTATACTGATGACTTTAGCATGTAACACTATGGAAACGTCTTTGTTGAGTCAAACTTAGCCAAGCGTTAATACTATCCACTACTCAGAGTACCCTAACTGGACTACATCTAAGTGGACTACCTATAACAATAATTTGTTATCCTGTATACATAGCTCCCACCTGGTTGAGCAACATCATTAACGCACGGCAACAACATGGAAAAGCACCGCATAGGAATGTCACTGAAAAACATACCTAAGGACTATACACTAGGCATGACACACTGGACTAATGATTTCATCCGTAGGGTAAGATGGAAGGCTTACCACTTTGACAAAGGACTAGCTATTAACACAAGAGAATTTTCTAAGGAGAATTACGGATTCAAATCCTGCAAACACCCTCAAAACAACCCCACGCTCGATGCCTTCGAGCTGGACCTTATGAATATAAGTGGAACTAAATTCAAAAAAAGAACACACCACAACAAATTACAAAATGACATCAATATACTACTAAAAAAACTAAAAGACACCAACGGTATCATACTAAAGGCAGACAAAACATCAAACGTATATTCTATGGACCTTAACACACACAATAATTTCATTCAGCGTGAACTACACAAAAAATACAAAAAAAACAAACAAATGAATCCACACTCACCAGCATTAACAAGGAGGGTCTTAGGATAGTAAATAAACTCCGAATATCCGATAGAACCGAGCCTCTAACCCCATGCAACCCCACATTTAACCTTAAGGATCACAAAAATAATTTTGAAGCAAATCCTACTATCAGATTAATATGCCCATCTAAGTCGGATATAGGTACAATTAACAAGAATATTCTAGATAGGGTAATCACACAAATAAAGGGAAAACTAGAAATCAATTTATGGGGTAACACTAACGAAGCGATTGAATGGTTCAGTAAAATAGGAAATAGCGAAACATGTAACTTCATACAATTCGATATAAACGATTACTACGCATCCATATCCCCAGCCACCCTAGATAAAGCGCTTATATTTGCCCAGAATAACTTCGATCTTACTCCTGATGAAATTGAAATAATACTAGCTGCTAGAAGCACTATCATAAAATTTGAAAATAGCTATTGGGTAAGAAAAGATAGGATATCAGCTTCGATATCACAATGGGATCGAACGATTCAGCGCAAATCACTGACGTTGTAGGGTTATTTATAGCACACAACCTACATAAAGAATTCAGTAACCTCCAAGGAGGGATTTATAGAGATGACACGCTCCTTATAGCTAGGAACTTAAATAACCAGCGCATAGAAAGATTAAGAAAAAACATTAGAATATTCTTCAAAAAACTAGGCCTAAGTATTACCTACGAACTGAAACATAAAAAGGCAAACTTTCTAGATGTGACTCTAAATCTAAATACGAGATTAATAGAACCCTTCCACAAAAATAATGAGAATCTGGCCTACATTAGTTATAATTCGAACCACCTCCGATCCATAATCAGATCCATAGCACGTAGTATATCCTTTAGAATATCCCGCTTATCCTCAAACCTAGAAATTTTTAATGAGCATGCTAACTATTATAACGCGGCATTACATAGAGCCGGACACAAAGAAAAGCTGCAGTTTATAACAGATAAGGACAACTCAAACAAACCCACTAACACTGACACCAACCGCTCACACAAAAATAGAGGTAACAAGAATAGACATAGAGGTAGGCAAATAGCACCTAGAGTAGGTGGTCCAAACACGAATAATGTAAACCCTAGAAACTATAGAAGAATTAGAAGATACCTGTGGTTTAATCCAATCTTCAACTCCTCTGTAAAAACTAGACTGCCTTCTACGTTTTTTAAACTAATAGATAAACACTTCCATATATCACATAGATATCATAAAATCCTCAATAGAAAAACTATAAAACTCTCATACTCTACGGCTGCAAATATAGAATCCCACATACGCAAGATCAACCACAGAAATACCTCTAGGGAAACCACCCCACCTATGCGCAACATAGCACCAAATTCTAAACATAAACACATCACAGTATCACAACCGCAAACGCATACGAACGCGCCGCAGCAAAACCTCAACGGGCATGAATCACAACCCACTTATAGCAGTGTACAAAACAGCAGTGTGGAAGCTGCACGGAATAACACCTCAAACTGCAATTGTCACCTACCAGATAGGTGCCCTTGGCGAACAGGTGCCTTGATTCGAGCCTAGTGTACATGTGTACGGTGAACTCGGGCAACTCCACTTGGAATTACATTGGATCCACCGCGGGTACATTTAAAAAAAGATGGTATGTGCACAGATATTCGATGAAGAACCGTGCACTAATAGGTTCTACAACCCTCGCCAAAAGAATCTGGGAACTTAAGGACAAAAACATCGACTACAATATCAACTGGTCGAGGTTGTCGGCCGCAAGGGCATATAGTACCGGTATGTCCTATTGTAGGCTCTGCGACCTTGAATTACTGTATATCCTTAGGAACGATAAAAGGCTACTCAACAACAAGATAGAAAGGTCAATTTTCTGCAGACACAGGATCGCTACTAAATTCACAAGATTTAAGCCACCGTAATTCGACATAACTTAGCATTCAATATATGAAATCCGCACTCTCACACAGACCACCACAGAACTATAATATTTTATAAGCAGCTTCTAGCCTCCTTAATTCTATACCACAGTAATGTCTGCAAATATCTTATCAACCCATAAATATATCTCTTCTCGGCTGCTGTCAACACAACCTCCTCACTCTTGATTTTCAACAGATGAACTTAATTCTAAGTACATTATTTGACTACTACCACAGTCCTTGAAATATCACCTTCCTCCTGTTGTTATAATGAACACCCCAATGTATCCGTAATAGTATTCATCATGTTCTCTCTATATATACCTTGCTTCCTTAACCTCTGTATTAACTTACCGCCTATATTGCTGTTATTGTTATCTTATCCATGCATTATTTGTTATTGATGCTGTGAAAGCTAAACAACCCCATGGTTCGAACTAACAATCCCTTCATCTAATATAGACCACTTAAATAATGAATCCGCTTTACACCACCTAAAAATTACCATCCTCACTACAATGAAAATATTTTATCTGTCAGAAAATAAATAAATCTTACGGTCAGCAAACCTACAGTAAAGTAAATGGTCCATTGTTTCAAGCCCCAGGTTATCTCTAAACTACATATAATATACCCCATGACAGCTTTTACATGTCAATTTCATACATCTGCTTCGCAACAACTCGTTTTACATGCTAAAGTCATCAGTATACTCTATGTCTTACTAAGATTGATGTTGTAATTATTTTAACTATTTACAGTCTAGATAATTTATTTGAGTATTGTTATTATTGTTCTGATTTAATGCCACTACTATATATAGAAGCCATGCCTGTGTATTTCCTTCATTCTCGCACGCTCTGATGAATTGACTGGTTATAACAAAGTATTGGTGATCGATTGACGCAAAAACAGGCGGGTAGCGATCTCTAGACCTACCAGTTCAGAGAAACAATTGTCAGCAATGTGAATAAAGCCCTTATTGTATAGCAAACCATGTCACACTTCTTTCTTGATTTATTATTACTCCAAGTGCAAACTACATAGAAATCACCGCGTACTCGCTGCATCACTGTGGAAACGTCTTGTTGAGTCAAACTTAGCCAAGCGTTAATACTATCTACTACTCAGAGTACCCTAACTGGACTACATCTAAGTGGACTACCTATAACAATAATTCGTTGTCCCGTATATATATATATATATATATATATATATATATATATATATATATATATATATATATATATAGGAACGAGTAGGACCCCGGCGGCTGAGCTCAAGCCGTTTCGACGGATAATTCTGGGTCCATAATTAGCCGTCGAATATATATATATATATATATATATATATATATATATTGTTATACTTTGGGGGGGTCATGTTGCCAATAAGAAACACACGCACCAGTTGCTTTCGCTTCAATTTATTATAATAAATTTATAAATTTATAAATTTCTGGTTGGTTGGTTGGTTCCACAACCAGATAGTTGTTTATATATTGTCATAGTTCTTTCGTCACACACTCTGTGACCTCTTCAGTGACTGGGGATTCTTTTCTTTGTTTTTTGTGCCTCTCCTTTGTTCTGTCCTACGCCATTTTGTTTCTGTGTGTGTGTTGTGTGCTCAGTCTGCGCATGCGCCACATCCGGGTGTCTGTGTGTGTTTATGTTCATTTATTCATTTGTTTATTTACATGTTACTGGTTGGTTGTTTGTTCTATGTGTGTGTGTGTTTTCATTTTGTCCTTAATTGTGTATTCTGTATTCCCGTATTTTAATTTGGGATCTATGGACAGTCATGCGTTGGCGGAGGCTGTTTTTAGTCTGGCCTATGTATTGTTCTCGACAACCTGAGCAAGTTAATACATATATTAGATTTTCTGATGCGCATGGGAAATTGTGTTTTACTATGTTTTTCATTAACTTAGATTGTCTTTTGCTCTTTATGATATCGTGTGTTCGAAGGATTTGGTTCATTCTATGGTCTTTTTTTAACACAGAGATGTTCTGGAGGATGGTGTCAAAGGCCTCATTGTTGAGGGGATGGTGTGTGGAGATGTATGGAAGAGCTTTTAGTTTCGGTTGATTTACTTTAGGGTGTCTAAGGTCCTGGGTACTGAGTTTTAGGGCACGTTGGATTCCATTGTCAATTAGTGATGCAGGCTAGTCCCTGCCTATGAGTGAGTCCTTTATTTCTTGTAGCCGTAAGTAACAGGTGTTTTTATTGGAGACTATAGTACAGATTCTCTTGGCTAAGTTGTAGGGAATATTAATTGTAACGTGTCTAGGGTGGCAAGAGCCTCCGCCAACGCATGACTGTCCATAGATCCCAAATTAAAATACGGGAATAAAGAAAAATACCACTGAGTGAACACATTGATACCTGTGTCGCCCCAAATCATCCTAACTTTAGAATCTTTCCCCTCTACAAATTTAAAGATAATGCCACCCACACCCAGCGCATCAGCAAGGAATCTCACTTTATTAACAAATACGGACCCCGTCTAAACACTTCTCCCTAAGACGAACCCACAACATACACACGTCAACATACATACCTACATCAGCATACATCCTACATACATTTCTATCCACATATAAACACAATGACATACGTAAACACACATGTTCTATGGTGCAACACAAATATACACAAATTTGCATACCTTTTGATGTCTATAGATATAAACGTGTCGACACACACACATACATATACGCACACATGCATTGCACACTGATTGGCACATACATATTTGTACACAAGTAACCCATTCGGCAGGGCCTAATGGATTCCCCTTGCAGTACGTACAATCTGGACACTCCCACACACCTTGGTGTTATGACAATACTATACATCATTTCACCTCTTTTATTATTGATGTTTTTGATGTTCTCTTGAGAGAATCGTTTTTTAAATTACTGAAAATATCGAATAATGTACGCCATTTTTACCAGTATCACAAAAATACTGGTCCATCCACACACACACACACACAGATATACACACACACATATACACACACACATACACACACACACACATACACACACATATACACACGCGTACACTAACATACACACACACACACACACACACACACACACACACACACACACACACACACACGCACACACACTTCTCCGTATAAGACAAGAGCTGAAAAATATGTTTCAACATGTTAAAATAACCCCCACACACGTACACACACATTCCTACTGACCGATTCATTCCCTCTACCACGAACCACTCTGCTACACACACACACACACGCACACACACACACATATTTATCTTATTAGACACCTGAACTGTTGACCTTTCAACATGACTGCAACTCACACACACATCCCTACTGACCATTATCACAACAATGAACCTCTTTACTACACACACACACACACACACACACACATATTTGTCTTAATAGACATGTTTTTCAGTGACTTCTCAACATGACTGCAACTCAATCAAGCGAAAAAGAACACTCTTCGACAAACCTACATTTGGCGCCAAACCAGTTCGCGCTAAAATCAATTGCCGACCAATCAAAATTGTTTTTACTACAAGAATTTTTGCAACACGAATTGGCGCTAAATTTATAGTACTTATTCACGTGACATTCAACAACCAACCAAATCTTAATACCTCTGGAGCCACTTTTTTCACATAAAACAGGAAGAATTTCAAAATTATTTTTGAAAAGCATTAGAAATGCGCAACCGGTAAAAACTTAATACTAAAACTGAATACTAACCAATATTTATTACTAATTTATATTTATTCCCAATTAAACTATTTTTTACTGGGAAAAATTTGTCAGCATTTTCTTTTCCTTTTTACTAATATATATATATATATATATATATATATATATATATATATATATATATATATATATATAACGAAGGAAATGTGGTAAGGAACCAGGTGGACCATAACGCACCAAAGTACTTAATACTTAGGGTAGTAGAGTGGGTAATAGGAACGAGTAGGACACCGACGGCTGAGCTCAAGCCGTTTCGACGGCTAATTCTGGACTATATATATATATATATATATATATATATAGTTATAAGAATAGAGGTGTAACACACAAGTTATTATATATTGGTAAACGGAATAGAAAATGCTGACAAATTGTTCACAGTTGAAAAATGGTTTAATTAGGAATAAAAGAGTATTAGTGATTGTATGGGTTAGTATTCAGTTGTGGTTTTAAGTTTTTAAGTTTTTACCGGTTGCGCATTTCTAAATGCTTTTCAAAAATAATTTTGAGATAGAGTGTCCGTGCTGTTTGCTCTGATCTGATTAGTTTTGGGAATTCTACCTGTTTTTATGTTAAAAAAGTGGCTCCAGCGTTATTTTTGTGTTGCAAAAATTCTTGTGGTCAAAACAATTTTGATTGGTCGGTAGAGGTCATGTGAATGTAAAAAGTTGATTTTGCGCCAAGACTGTTTTTATGTTAAAAAAGTGGCTCCAGCAAAAATTCTTGGTCAAAACAATTTTGATTGGTCGGTAGAGGTCATATGAATAAAAAATTGGTTTTGCGCAAAGATTGAGAAATGACTCTTTCACAACAAATATGTGTGTGTGTGTGTGTGTGTGTGTGTGTGTGTGTGTGTGTGTGTGTGTGTGTGTGTGTGTGGTAGTAGTAGTAAGGTGTTCGATGCTGCGACAATGGCCAGCAGCGATGTGTGTCAAATGGCTATTAGGATAAGTGTGTGTGTGTGTGTGTGTGTGTGTGTGTGTGTGTGTGTGTGTGTGTGTGTGTGTGTGTGTGTATAGCAGAGTGATTCGTGGTGGCAGGTATGGTCAGTAAGAATGTGTCTGAAAGCAATGGGGGGTATTTTAGCATGTCAAAAGATAAGTGTGTGTGTGTGTGTGTGTGTGTGTGTGTGTGTATAGCAGAGTAATTTGTGGTGGCAGGGATGGTCAGTAAGAATGTGTCTGAAAGCAATGGGGGGTATTTTAGCATGTCAAAAGATATTTTTCAGCTTTTGTCTTATACGGAGAAGTGCGTGTGTGTGTGTGTGTGTGTATAAGTCTCTTTGTATGTTGATGTACGCGTGTGTATGTGTTTGTGTATATGTGTTTGTTTGTGTGTGTGTGTGTGTGTGTGTGTGTGTGTGTGTGGGTGGACCAGTATTTTTTTCCACCTGGTAAAATGGTGTACATTATTCGATTTTTTCAGTAAAATCGGTTCTCTTAATAGAACATCAAAAATCTTAACAATAAAAGGTGTGAAATGATATTCACTATATATACATACACATACATATATTCACTACATATATATATATATATATATATATATATATATATACATATATACATACATATATATGCACATATATTTCTTTGTATTGCACCATAGAGCATGTGTGTTTACGTGTGTCATTGTGTTTATATGTGGGTAGAGATGTGTGCTGATGTAGGTATGTATGTTGACGTGTGTATGTTGTGGGTTCGTCTTAGGGAGAAGTGTTTAGACGGGGTCTGTATTTGTTAATGAAGTAAGATTCCTTGCTGATGCGCTGGGTGTGGGTGGCATTATCTTTAAATTTGTAGAGGGGAAAGATTCTGAAGTTGGGATGATTTTGGGCGGCACAGGTATCAATGTGTTCACTCAGTGGTATTTTCCTGTATTCCCGTATTTTAATTTGGGATCTATGGACAGTCATGCGTTGGCGGAGGCTGTTTTGGGTCTGGCCTATGTATTGTTCTCGACAACCTGAACAAGTTAATACATATATTAGATTTTTCGATGCACATGTGAAATTGTGTTTTACTATAAAACGTTGTCCATCTTTGAAATAGAATTCCGAACCCTCTATTAGGTTGATGCAAATGCCACAGTTGGGTCTATCGCATTTTTTATTGTGGGTTTCGTTGTTGTGGTTGGCAGTACTTTGGCATGTGTTAAGATGTTTTTCATTGACTTGGATTGTCTTTTGCTCTTTATGATATCGTGTGTTCGTAGAATTTGGTTCATTCTATGGTCCTTTTTCAATACAGGGATGTTCTGGAGGATGGTGTCAAAGGCCTCATTGTTGAGGGGGTTGTGTGTGGAGATGTATGGAAGAGCTTTTAGTTTTGGTTGATTTACTTTAGGGTGTCTAAGGTCCCGGGTACTGAGTTTTAGGGCACGTTGGATTCCATTGTCAATTAGTGATGCAGGGTAGTCCCTGCCTATGAGTGTGTCCTTTAGTTCTTGTAGCCGTAAGTAGCAGATGTTTTTATTGGAGACTATAGTACAGATTCTCTTGGCTAAGTTGTAGGGAATATTAATTTTAACGTGTCTAGGGTGGCAAGAGTTGAAGGGGAGATATTGCTTGGAGTCTGTGGGCTTGTAGTATATGTCTGTTTCTATTTTTTTGTTATGGATCTTAATGAGGATGTCGAGGAAGGGGAGTTGTTGATGGCTGTATTCCATCGTGAAGTTAATATTTGTGTTGAGCCCATTTATAAGGGTGTGAAATTCTTTAAGTTTTTCGATGTTTTCGTGCGAAAGGATGAAGCAGTCATCTAGATATCGCTTCCAGTTCCTTTCAATGTGTAAGTGGAGGGTGTTTCCAAATTTGTTTAGGACTTTAGTGTAGAGGGTGATTTCCAGGTATC
Organism: Eledone cirrhosa; assembly: GCA_964016885.1. Taxonomy (NCBI): domain Eukaryota; kingdom Metazoa; phylum Mollusca; class Cephalopoda; order Octopoda; family Eledonidae; genus Eledone; species Eledone cirrhosa. Next base: position 148,236,070 of record OZ024742.1, on the reverse strand, counting down.
CCATGACTAGGTTGGCATAAGTAGGGGCTGTTTTCGTTCCCATAGCGGTCCCAGATTTCTGCCTGTAGGGTTTGTTGTTGAAAACGAAGTAATTGTTCTCCAAAATAAATTTGAGTCCCTCTATCACGAATTTTTTTTTGATGCGTTGTGGGAGTTCATTGTGGAAATTATCCAGCCAGAATTGGATAGCTTCTATTCCTAGGTTGTGGGGGATGTTGGAGTATAGGTTGACTACATCGAACGTCACTAGTAGGGTTTGTTCAGAAAGTGGCATATTAGGGAGGTGATTGAGCATATCTAGGTCGTCCCTTATATAGCTTTTGATGTGCTTGAGGAAGGGTTTGAGAAGGGTATCAATGAAGTTGCTAAGACGGTGCGTTTCGCAAGCGGGGCCTGCTATTATAGGTCTTAATTTGAGATCATTGGGTGAGGGGACATTGATGACTATGTCTGTGGCTTCCTTGCATGCCTTACTTATTGATTCGCTTTTATGTACTTTAGGGATACCGTAGAAAAGGCTGGATTTACTTGTGAAGTCTGTGATGAAGCTGAATTCCTTGTTAGTGAGTCCTTCTTTGTATTGGTTGATTAGAGTTTTTAGGTTTCTCATAATTTTCTGTTGATTGTAGTGTTCAGCCTTTTCGTAGTATGTTTCGTTTTCCAAAGTGGAGAGCGCTAAGTTGATATAGAATTCTGTCTCCATTAGGACTACTGTACTCCCTTTATCAGCCTCTTTAATTGTAATGGTTCTGTCGGTTTTTAATCTATTTAATTCTTCCCATTCTTTCTTGTTGAGGTTTGGCTTGTGTTTTTGTCTGTTCAAGTGTTGGTAAGGGAAGTTTGTGATGTGTTCACAGAATTCGTCCAGGATTTTTATTTCTACCTTTTGAAGGGGTGTAATTGCTTCTATTTCTGGCTAATGATTCATCCTCATTGTACTGGTCGAATAGTTGTTCACTAAGTCGTAACTTTCTACAGAAGTCTGTGATGTCTTCCTTCATTTCATAGTAGTTAGGACGTAGTGGGGTCGGTGTGAATTTAAGACCTTTGGAGAGTAAGTTGATAAGGTTGGGTGTTGGTTCTGCACTAGTAAGATTGATAATTTTTATTACTATCGGTTTCTCCTCCCTGTCTTGTGTTATTTTGTTTGCCTGTATCTGTGTGCTGTGTCTAAAAAATGGTTGGGGTAGAGGGGTTGTCTGCTGATGTTAAGTGGTCTCCTGTGTTTGTTATATTCCTTGTTGTTGTAAAATGTGGTTCGGGTTGGTGGTTGTAGATTGAATGGGGTGTTCCTGTACTGCGAGTATGGGTGTGTGTTTCTATGTGCCATGTTGTATTGTGGTGTTATAAGTGGCCTACGTTGTTGGTTGTATCGTGTGGTGTGGGTTTGTTGTGTATTGTGGAAGTGAGAGTTGAGAAAATGGTAATTACCTTGCTGTCCCCTTGAAGCGGGGAAGTTGTTGCATCTATCATGGCGGTGGTATCTTTTCCCTATGTTTGACGATGAGGAATCCGCGTAGTAGTTGAGTGATTTGGTATGGTGTCTCCTTATTCTTATTTCCTTGGCATTTATCTCACTCGCATTGTCGAGCTTCGAAATAATTAAACTTATTTCCTAGTTATATTTGTATTTCTTATTCCACAATGCTTCAAGCAAACTATTTTTTATTAGAATATATAGATAACAAGCTCGTGTATTTGATGGAAGCCGCTTCTATTTCTTTGAACTTTTAAAGAATGTGGAGACTGGGCGCAACCGGTAAAAACTTAAAAACTTAAAACCACAACTGAATACAATCACTAATACTCTTTTATTCCTAATTAAACCATTTTTCAACTGTGAACAATTTGTCAGCATTTTCTATTCCGTTTACCAATATATATATATATATATATATATATATATATATATATATATATATATATATATATTGGTAAACGGAATATATATATATATATATATATATATACATCCAAAACAACCATGTTAAGAATTATAATGATGCAGAAAAAAGTATAAAAACCAGAAACATGAGGTATTTTTGTATTATGGTTTTTATTGTGACTGTGTAGTGAGTTCACATATGTGAGTATATGCTGACTGCAATGTCGAGATATATCTTTCTGTTGGTGGTCAGAGCTGTCATTGAGAAAGAATCAACTTTACATTTGGAAATATTAGGTTACATTTCGATGGTATATTCCATTTCTTTATTACGTTTAACACTATCAACTAACCAGCCTCCTGATTCAGATACCGATACAGGATCATTTCAATCAATTCTACAACGGACGTGGAAATAGAAACCAGTCTCCACATTCTTTAAAAGTTCAAAAAAATAGAAGCGGCTTCCATCAAATACACGAGCTTGTTATCTATATATTCTAATAAAAAATAGTTTGCTTGAAGCATTGTGGAATAAGAAATACAAATATAACTAGGAAATAAGTTTAATTATTTCGAAGCTCGACAATGCGAGTGAGATAAATGCCAAGGTAATAAGAATTAGAGAATCTCACTCTTTTTCTCAGTTCTTTTGTCCTATTTTCTCTATTTCTTATTACCTTGGTACTTCATATCTCACATGCATTGTCGGGCTTCTAAATAATTAAACTTATTTCAAAGTTATATTTGTATTTATTAGGTGGATTGGCAATATCGGTAGAGAGTCGGATGCCATGCTTTCCAGCATAGTTACGTCCCTTTACGGTATGAGTTCAAATCCCGCCGGGGTTAACTTTGCCTTTCATCCTTACGGGGTCGATAAAATAAAGTACCAGTAATGTACTGGGTAATTGCTGGCCTTGTGCCAAAAGTAGAAACAATTATATATTTAATTAAGCATTTGAATACTTTCGTCGCCGCAAGTTATGTAAGAATATATGCATATCACATCACCCAAGTAATAAACTAAGGACAGCTATTGGTTGTTGGATATAACATAGAGTTAACGGTTACATTTGAGAACAAACTATGATTATCTTATCAGAACAGACCTGCCAACTTCTAAAAAGCCAAAAGGGAGTACCATGAAAAAAGTGCCTAAAGCGGGTAGAAATGAGGCAAAATGGGGAGATTTTACATAATGAAAGCTATACCCATTTTCCCAAGAGAAGACATCTCTCACCACCCACAAAGTGGGTGGGAGATCTCTCCGTCGGTGTGTTTGTTTGTGTGTGTGTGTGTGTGTGTGTGTGTGTGTGTATGTGTGTGTGTGTGTGTGTGTGTGTGTGTGTGTGTGTGTTCGTATGTATATGTCTGTACATATATGAATGGGAGTAATGCTGCTAACAAGCGTTTTGCCGTAGTCGCTTACTCGTATGCCACCACCTCTGTCTTCTTGGAGAGAATATCCAGAAACTTTATGACACTATTTATTCGAATGTAATCTTTTTCTGAAGCTGGTCTTTAAATATCTACCATATTTGGTAGACTAATACTGTCAAGATGAAGTAAAACTTTTCATTCACTTCGAAGAAAAACTTACTTCGCAACGTCGCAATCTTTTCTCTCGGCGGCATACAGCCTCTAGAAACTTTACCATTACTAATAAATACGATTTATTCCGACTCACAACATCACTGGTCTCCCTGGATTCTGCTTTGTTAACCTATATATATCTATATTCAAATTCTTGCTTCTTGTCTACATATACATATCTGTATTAATATGTAGTTATCTGTTGTATGTATGTGCATCTTTACATATATAGAAACATACACACACGGGTACTATAGGTTTTTATGTTTTAGTGTCTATTTAAATACACATCTAGCATGTGCGTACATTTGCATATCTATCTATAGTTATATGAAGACATGAATATTTATATATATATCTGCACAGATACACACATTAACTCTCTCTCTCTCTCTCTCTCTCTCTCTCTCTCCCTCTCTCTCTCACACACACACACACATGCACTCTGTCTCTCACTTTTTCTCCCTCTTTCTATCTATCTTTCTCTTTCTCTGTTATCTTTCTTTCTCTTTCTCTCTCTCTCTCTATATATATATATATATTTGTGTGTGTGTGTGTGTGTGTGTGTGTGTGTGTGTATAACATACAAATAATTGCAGTATAAAGAAGAAAAGATACAAAACAGTATATTAAGGAAAGAGAACAAGTATAGAACGTAAGTTTTAAAAAGAAATAAAATGAGAAAATATTTAGTGAAGGAAAGAAAACTGAGAATCAGATTAGGAAAAAGAAATTCGGTGGAAATTGAAAACAAAGGATTAAAAGTGAATTTTATCGCTTAAACTACAATAAAAATAATTGCGAATTTAAAAATACCACCACTACTACTACAACTACTTTTATTTTATCTAACTAATAATAATAATGCTATTATTAATTCTTCTTTCTTTGTTAGCCACAAGAGCCGAAAAACAAAGGTCAATGTAAATGGACAAGGACAGTAGGAGAGTGAGGATTAATAAAGAAAGTAGGTAAGGTAACAAAGTAACAATAAAACAACAGAATTCCCCCAATAGGAGAGAGCATAACCCAGGGGTAGTTTATGAACCCCACAGATCCGAAGCCATCCTAACAACCAAGAGCACCATAAGAAGGTGCCCCCTTCCCTCTAAACTTTCCTGACTATAGGCGCATGCTCAGAGAAGGCCCGTTGACTCGGGCCATCCTCGCTACATTCATCCACATTTTAATAAATCTACTGGGAGGAGCAACACTTCCCTCTCCACCCTCAGCTGCCAATCCAAATAGAATTTCAAAAAGTCGATGAGGGTTTGACCGAAGAGGAAAATGTTTAACTTCAGTCCTTTCAGTCGCGCCCACCACACAACTTCATTTGCCACAACCACCAGACAGACGAAAACTTCCTGTGCTACCTGACCAAAAAAAAAGTGACGGGGGTGGTCGTCTTCTCTCGGTGGAGTCGGTTCATAACTGGATCCATCCCTCACACGATAATAGCTGTTCGATAAAACACCAATATCAACAATGCTTTGGTACTGGACGAGTATGTGCGTAATGATTCCATCGTTCTGCAATGAAGGATATCAGTTTTTCGTTCGCCCTCTTCACTGGAGGTCGTGGTGGCGGCGGTTGTGTTCACAATTGTGGTAGTGGTGGGGTTGGGGTTGTTGCCGTTGCATTTGTATTTGGTCTGAGAGTGTTTTGTCGTGTTTCCTGGAGTGTGATGGGATGAAACAAAATGTCTTTTTTTTTATCTTTGTGTCTTTTGTTGTATGGTGGGGTGAAGGTTCCCCTCTTATTTACTACAAGACGAAGAGATCCCCGTGTGCCAATGCTGTTGGTGCTATTGGTGTTCTTGGTGTTGTTGTTGTCGTTGCCATAATGGCGAAACTGGTGAGTAAAGTCATCGTGATTATGAATGCTGGTGGTGATGGTGGTGGTGGAATAGCTGTTGTTATTGCTGTTGGTCATCTCATCACCGCCAGTTTGCTGAGCAGTGGTGGCGGGGACAATATTCACACGTGCGTTAGTACTACACAGCGTCAAAGAGGATCTTCTTTTTATTTTGGCGCCCTTTTTTAGAGACAAGAAAGGAATTTCTTGTCTTACGGGTTAAAATAGTAAAAAAAACACCAATTCTTTCCGAGTTTTGAAGAGACGATAGAAAAGACTTAGTTGTTTTCGAACGCTCAAAAGGGATTTAAAAGCTCGGAAAATTTGGGCCTAACTCAGAACGAAATAAACGCGGGTATTCAATTCAATAGTCAATAATAATTGTTTCTAGATTTGACACAAGGTCAGTAACTATCCCAGTATGTTACTGGTACTTTATTTTATTGACCCCGTAAGGATGAAAGGCAAAGTTAACCTCGGCGGGATAGTCAATAATAATAGTACTTCTACAAATAATAATGATGATGATAATAATAATAATAATAATAATAATAATAATAATAATAATAATAATAATAATTGTTTCTACTTTTGGCACAAGGCCAGCAAATATCCAGTACATTACTGGTACTTTATTTTATCGACCTCGTAAGGATGAAAGGCAAAGTTAACCTCGGCGGGATTTGAACTCAGATCGTAAAGGGACGTAACTGTACTGGAAAGCATGTCTGACCCTCTACCGATACTGCCAATTCAATAATAATAATAATAATAATAATAGTAATAATAATAATAATAGAAATAATAGAAAACAAAAAGAAAGAAAACAAATAAAAAAAATGAAAATCATTTAAATCAATGACAATCAAGAATGCAGCGATAAGCAGAGACTTGAGTGTTGATTAAATAAATAGCTTTAAATCAGCGGTTTATGGCTTGTGCAAAGCGCTTAGGTTGTGCAAATTGGCGGCCATTTTTCCTGTCGAATGGTACCTGTTCGTTCTAATATAATTTACATGCTTCTATAGTTTCATAATTTATATCGACCCCGCTAAGCTCACTTCTGCAATCTTTCATACATATATCATAATGCAGTTATTATAAGCTCCCTACAGTGCCTGTATTTATTTGGTTTATTTATTTATTACGATTTTTTCTCCTCATTTTCTCCCCCCCCCCTCTTCTCTCTCTCTCTCTCTCCGAATCTGTCTTTCACATACTCTCGCATATATGTACATATACATGTACACATGTAAATATATATATATATATATATATATATATATATGTGTGAGTGTGTGTGTGTATGTGTGTGTAAGTATATATATATGTGTGTGTGTGTGCATGTGTAAGTATATATATATATATACGTATATACGTAGATATATATCTAAATGTGTGTGTGTATGTGTGTATGCATATATTTAGGTATATGTGTGTGTACATATATGTATACATATTATATATATATATATATACATATATATACCTTATCCATACCGAGAACAATATATATATATATATATATATATATATATATATATATATATATAATATGTATACATATATGTACACACACATGTATATGCATATGTGCACGCACATGTATATATGTCTATACCTATGTGTGTGTGTGTGTGTATACAGCTTACTCCTACTTAAAACTTTTCACGATTTACCCATTTAACTATCTATCTGTCTGTCTGTCTGTATGCCTGTCTGTCTGCCTCTCTGTCTATCTATCTACCTATCTATCTACCTATCTAGCTATCTATTTATGTCTTTCTATTTGTCTGTCGGTCAATATATTTCTTAGTTCTATTTACGCCTGCACTTCCCACTTTGCCATGTTGACGTATTTGTATTTGCCTCATAACCCTGGAACATTTTGACAATAGATTGAGCCATTTTTATTATTAAATCTTCTTTCTTACGTCCTCTCTGTCGTATTCTCTCTCTCTCTCTCTATCTATCTATCTATCTATCTATCTATCTATCTCTCCCTCTCTCCCTCTCTCTCTATCCATCATATCTCTTTTGTCTATCTCATTATTTCTCTATCAATCCATTTTCTCCCCCCCCCCTATTCTCTCTTTCGTTTATTTCATATTTATTTCTTCTTTCTTTCTAATAGTCAAGGTACTATTGTTCTCTCACCAATTCCATCAGCTTCCACAGTACCATTAACTGAATAACAACAATAGCGACAGTGACAACCAAAATATCATTTAAAATATGGTTTCTAACTTGGGCACAAGGCCAGTAATTTGGGGAGGGGGGAAAGTCGATGAAATCCACTCCAGTACTTTACTTTACCTTTCGTCCCCGGAAGGACGAAAGGTAAAGTTGACATTGGCAGGATTTGAACCCAGAATATAGAAAGTCGTAACCACAAATCATTTGGTCCGATGATCTACCGATACTGCCAATTTACAGCACCACACATTTACCATATACCCCCCCCCCCCCCCGCCATCACCGCCACCACCATGATTATCCCTGACGACACCAGAATCAGCTTCAACTGGCGAAAACGTCCTTAATACTATCCAAATCAACACCATTACCAGTCATTACCACCACTAATACTAACGGCTCTTTACAAGGCCTATCACATGATTGCACCACCTTAAACAGTAGCAATAACAATTGAAGGAACAGTTCTGTAGTCGCTCAATCTGCTAGAAATAGCAGCCAAATATTCCCAAAATTACACCCTGCCATCATCAGTAAGGAAACAATACATTAAGTAATATAGACGTACATATCACAAAAAAAAAAAGAAAAGGATGGTTATAGTTAAAATCGTTATGATCATATTACGAATGACTTGAGGTTAAACATTAACAATGTATGTATGAACTGATAACTCCTGGTAGAGTCGTTGGGGTGTCGTATTGTCATACAGCGTTTCTTGAGCATTTTAGAACCTCGCGAGCACATCTCCTATCCAGGTTTTAACACAGCCTATTTCTTCCAGAGAAGGAGAGTGAGTGAAAGAAAGAAGAAATAAGAAAGCAGTCTAGGGGAAGAAATGGCTACAGTATTGGAGTGGAACGTTTTTATCGACCTTGAAAGGAGGAAAGGCAAAGTTAACTTGATGGGATTTGATTTCAGAGTGTAGAGTACTCTTATGCTTGAAATAACAAAAGAAAATATTTCATATGTCGCTAGAAAATATTTCATGCTGAAACTGAACACCTCCAACAGCAGCAATACTAAACAGGAACATATTGAACAGAATCTCGTTACAGATTAAATATTATTAAAAAGAACAGCAAACTATAGGAATGATGACTCTAATGTGGGCTTTTCAGTTATTTAGAAATTGCAGTCAAATTGCTCTCAAACACCAGCTTGTGCCTTAAAAAATGTATTGCATAATGTAGCACGAGGTATTCTGGAAAATACTTGAGATAGACATGGCTAGAACGCTTTTGATCATAGGTCTACTTGATCAAAGTTGATCTAGGGTTAAACAACAAAAACTATCGCCATCCCCAACAACAACAATGTCATCCAATTATCACTACTATGAGCCAAAGATTAAGTCTCTACATCAGGAGTTTTCAAACTATATGCATTACCGTCTACTTTCCCAAGTTTTCCACTGAATGAGTAAATATTTCGAAAGGATGCCAAAAGATTGTTAACATTTACACCTCTATTAAAAACATAGTTTTCACATTACAAGATTCTTTAATGAAACTAATATAAGGTAGTGACATCAAATATTTGACGCACGCAGCTGCTTTTAGATATTACCAACTTGATCCTTGTTGCTAGTGCACAGCAGCTGATGCAGACTCATTTGGTTTGAAATTAAACATCTTTAAACGCTTGTCATCGCTTGGTTATATTCAACATATTTCTTCTTTTAGATAGCATGGCGCTGGCGTGAGTAAAATTAGGTCTAAGTAGGAAGTTGGGATGGGAAACAAATTAACTTTAAATGCCTTCATACATTGGAGTACGAATTGAATATAGTATGATGACACCACAGGAATTATTTGTTTTGAGGCCAACATCACATTGTGACAACATTGTCATTTCGTTACTCTACTAATTATCTCTACATTCCATTTTTTGTAATCGATTATTTACCTATGGTCGTGAATCTTGGGAAATGACCGAAAGAATACGATCGCAAATACCAGCGGCGGAAATGGGATTCCTCCGAAGGGTCTTTGGAGTATCGTTACTCGATAAAGTGAGTAACTCGGAGATCAGAGAGTCACTCCTGGTAAAGCCGCTACTTCTCCAAATTGGGAGATCACAGCTCCGATACTATGGGCATGTGGTTAGAATGTCTCAGGAAAGAATCGCTGGACAGATTTTACGCGCATAACCAGACGGCAATAGACACAGGGAAGATGGTCGGATAACATCCATGAGCTTGGCTGGTCACGCTTGGGGATCAGCTGGATCAGTTGGAGACGGTTGCTTCTGACAGGACCCGCTGGAAGGAGTGTTTGAGGACTCTGCCCTCACGGCCCTCTCAGGAATAAATGGGCGAAGAAGAAGAGACTATTTAACCTTCAAACAGCCTGCTATACTAAACTAGAACAGGTAATAAAATCTTAGAATCGATGTATGATGTTGTCATGCAATGATTGCAAATACTCAAGATGGATAATTATATCCTCATCAAACAATTCATATTTCAAGATCTCCTATCGTTGATATTGGTGGAGTTAATGTCTGTAAAGGTTCCTCTTATATCATAGAGGAATAAATGCGGTGGTGTACTCTTTGTAGTCAATAAATGGTGTTTTCTTTTTACATTCCTTGCAATAACATAGGATAATTAAATTTAGTAAATATGTTACCTAGGAAAAAGGTGCTACTTTTGGCACCAATCAAAGAAGCAGATAGAATAATAATGGTTTCTACTTTTGGCACAAGGCCAGCAATTACCCAGTACATTACTGGTACTTTATTTTATCGACCCCGTAAGGATGAAAGGCAAAGTTAACCTCGGCGGCATTTGAACTCAGATCGTAAAGGGACGTAGAATAATAATGGTTTCTTATTTAGGCACAAGGCCAGCAATTATGGGAGAGGGGAAAGTCGATTAAATCGACCCCAGTGCATTACTGGTACTTTATTTTATCAACCCTGTAAGGATGAAAGGCAAAGTTAACCTCGGTGGGATTTGAACTCAGATCATAAAGGGCCGTAACTCTATGCTGCAAAGCATGGTGTCCGACCCTCTACCGATACTGCCAATCCACCGCAGATACAATAATAATGTTTAGAAAACTTCCTATGAATAGATTTTTTAAATCGACAAAATGAACACGGTTACCATATTACAACATACCGCACTTTAATATGGTACAATAGTTTCACATTGTCACCATCAATATCACAGTTGACGGAAAATTCAATCAAGCAATGAATTCAATTATAGTTTGTTCGATGTTTTCATAACTAATAACTAACTACAGTATATCTTTCCGCCTGTCATTGATATATTTGCCATTAAATACGGTTAAAACAAGATGAAGAATTTCATGAAATATGAAAAAGGGCCTTTTCTTTCTTAGAATGTAAATGATACTTAAGGGCTGAAGATTTTTTATTTGTTTAAAGAATGGTTACACAGAAAAACCATAAGAAGATTTCGCGACTTATTTGTTTAAGGATTTGTTCAAGAACCATAAGAAATCGATCGTTCTGAGGAGAAGCAATAAACAATGTTATATTGTTGACAAAAATTCTTCACTAGAAGCATTGGAATATTTGAAAATCACGGAAAATAACTGGAAAAATATATTACAAAATTCTGGATTATCGTCTGCATACTCAACAACCAATTGAAACTTATCATTCACTATCTACATTATAGATGTGTGTATGTGTGTGCGTTTGTAGTGTGTGTGTGTGTGTGTGTGTGTGTGTGTGTGTGTGTGTGTGTGCGTGTGCGCGTGTGTGTGTGTGTGTCTGTGTTTGTGTGTGTGTATGTGTGTGTCTGTGTGTGTGTGTGTGTATGTGTGTGTGGGGGGGGGGGTGTATGTATGGACCCGCAATGCCTGATAAAGTCGTGGGGAGTCGTTGTGAATACAACGTGTTTGGGGCATTTTAAAAATGGCGAAGCCAATTTCCTCTAAGCATCTGAACAAAGCCGATTTCTTCCAGAGAATGAGAGAGAGTGTGTGTGTGTGATAGAGAGGAATTGAGAAAGAAATACAGATGAAAGATCAATCACAATAATAACTAGTACTTTATTTATAAGTCTTGAAATGATGAATGGCAACATTGACCTCGATAGGGTTTGAACTCAAAGTTTAGTTATCGAATTTTACTTTTTAATGAAGAATTAGTCCTGGTATTTTCTAAAATGCCAGTTTTCTTACCAAATCTTAAAGAATAGGAAAATTGTAAATTTTCTGTTTCCTCATTTCGTTAAATTCTCGCTGCATGTAGTGTTTCTCACAGAGGGACACTAATTTGCTTCGTGTAGTCTGTTTAAGAAGATATAGAACCTTTCCAACACTTTTTGACTTCTATTCCAGAAGATCAAGCAATCGTCTAAATATCGTTTCCTGTACGCATATATATATATATATATGTGTGTGTACGATTTGCTTGCTCATAGCAGCACCATTTAGCGTCCTCCCCGATCTTTAGCAGAACGAGATTCCTGTTGATGAAATGAGTCCCCTGTTCGATCATGGAATACCACGAGTGTGCCAGTTACGTAAGTCGGATATTTGATTTCGGATTCATAGAAACACTTTAAACGTAAAACGTTTGATTTGTCCAGTTGTATCTTTTCAACCTGTTAGTTTTTTCGTTACTTTGGTATTGTGTGTTAGGTTTTGCCTACCACAATGTTCAATTTGTCAAGCTATTTAAACGTATGTTATTACTCTAAGGACCTACCTTGTCAAGTGCTTTGCTAACTCATTCATATTGTAGGTCGACTTTGCTTGCCCACAGCCAAAGATTCGATTTTACTAAGCCTCCACTTATATATATATAAAGGAGGTGTGATAAGGAACCAGTTGGACCATAACGCACCAGAGTACTCAGTACTTATGGTAGTAGAGTGGGTAATAGGAAAATGTTTAACCCCGACGGCAGAGCTCAAGCCGTTTCGACAGAAATAGCCGTCGAAACGGCTTGAGCTCTGTCGTCGGGGTTAAACATTTTCCTATATATATATATATATATATATATATATATATATATATATATATATATATATATGCATGTATATATGTGTGTGTATATGTATGTATATATATACATATATATACATACTTATATACATACATGCAAGATATATATAGATATAGATATATATGTGTGTGTGTGTGTGTAGTTTATTTTAGGTATTTAATATTTGGTGTTTTTCTAGCAACATCTCAGGCCGTTTCTCTATTCAGCTGCAAGTTAGCCACTTATTGTCACATGCATCATTGCATCTTTGAAAATATGGAGGCATTGATTTCAACTAAGGAAAAGCACACATACATGGATGTGTGTGTTGTGTGTGTGTGTGTGTGTGTGTGTGTGTGTGTGTGTGTGTGTACGTGCAATTATTAATAAAATATATTTGTATCTACATATACACATAATTTCATACTCCTATGAGTACATGCATGTATATATACATACGTATATATTCCCCCCCCCCCCGCCTCCACACATATATATGTGTGTGAGGGACATACTTATATATATATATGTATATATATATATATAGTAGTAGTAGTAGTAGTAGTAGTAGTAGTAGTAGTAGTAGTAGTAGTAGTAGTAGATAAAATGTCCAAGGTATAGAACAACTCAAGACAGTAGAGTGAGTTTGAATGTAATTCCAGTTCATTTTCATCGGCATATGTTGAACAAGTTGGTCCTGGGGACTAACGAAACGTACGTACCTGGTATGGCACTGTTGTAGTAACTGGCCTTTACAAAGAAAGTGTGGTAAGGAACCAGGTGGACCATAACGCACCAGAGCATTCGATACTTAGAGTAGTAAAGTGGGTAATAGGAAAAGAATCAGGACCCCGACGGCTGAGCTCCGCCCGTTTCGACAGTTAGATCTAGTTCAGATCTAGCTGTCGAAACGGCCGGAGCTCAGCAGTCGGGGTCCTGACTCGTTTCCTATATATATAAATATATATATATATATTATGGGTGGGGGGGGGGGTATATATACATTTACACACGCGTGTGTGCGTGTGTACAATATAAGTATCGACGAAGCACGTAAGAATGAATCCCTGACTTACAACGATAAATATAAGACAAGAATATCCGAAGAAGAAATGAAATATATGGAAATAACTAAATATAGATTGTAAGAAAGAAAAAATATACAAAGTAAGACATAAAGAAGAAAATATATAAAGAAAGAAGAGTGAAAGAAAGGAAAGAAAAGTGAATAATATTACCAGAAAATGCATATTAGAAAAGGGAATGAAAATGTTAAACTCAAAAGGGAAAAATTAGTTTTGGAAGATAAAAAATGGAAGTAGTGACAGATCACGACATTGAAAAGTATTGTGAAGGATTGTAATATATACTAGAGCCCTTGCCATATCTTTCTTTTTCCGTTTTTTTTTTATATTTTCTTATTTTACATTCCATTCTTTGTTCTCGATATAAATTTTCTTTTTTTCTTTTTGTATTACATTGTATTTACATGTTATCATCTAGTACAGGTAATTGATGATAACCTCGGTTGAGGTAGATTTTGGAAAAAATCGAGCATCCTGTTAACTGAACTGAGAAGCCTTGTATATGCAGAATGGTGTAGCAGTAGGGTGAGGTACTTTTGTTAAGACGGCGGTAATCCCTGCGGGGTCGCCAAGCTCTATTGGGTTTTGGCGTTTCGTGTAGAGGTGAAGACCAGGGACTGTTTGGTCGATGAACGATGGCCAAAGCTTCCATATTGTCAAATTTGACCTTCACAATAGCAAATTTGTCTGGTGGTCGCCAAGCTCTATTGGTGCTTCGTGTAGAGGTGAAGAGGAAGACCAGGGACGGTTTGGTCGATGAACGATGGCCAAAGCTTCCATATTGTCAAATTTGACCTTCACAATAGCAAATTTGTCTGGTGGTCGCCAAGCTCTATTGGTGCTTCGTGTAGAGGTGAAGAGGAAGACCAGGGACGGTTTGGTCGATGAACGATGCCCAAAGCTTCCATATTGTCAAATTTGACCTTCACAATAGCAAATTTGTCTGGTGGTCGCCAAGCTCTATTGGTGCTTCGTGTAGAGGTGAAGAGGAAGACCAGGGACGGTTTGGTCGATGAACGATGCCCAAAGCTTCCATATTGTCAAATTTGACCTTCACAATAGCAAATTTGTCTAGTGGTAGACGACATACACGGTTGTGTACTGGAGAACTGGTGGTTGGAATGTAATGCTTTACTCTGTGCTGAGTTGTGGATTGGGAGATTTCATGATAATGAGTTTCAGGTAATTCAAAAGGAATTCTGAGAACTTGTTGTTGGTCTCAGAGACGTTTGATATATGAAAAGTCACACGTGCAGATGTTGTCAGAGAAACAGAGGCATACTTACTGCTATTGACGAGTCGTCTCCCCTGATTATCGACCAGCAGTGAGTGAGCCCGAAGGAAGTCTGCTCCAATGATAGGCTGATTGGCATCAGCGACGGTGAATGTCCATCTATATTACTGTGAGACTATTTGGTGGGAGAGAGTACGGTATCTGTAAGCTTGGATTGTAGAATCATTGGCAGCTGCCACTGTCTCCCCTCTATATAACGGATGACACTGACTTCTACTTCTGTGTCGATTAAGAATCTGACTGGAGATCTGATCATAGACATATAGGACAGTTGATCATGTTTGCCGACCACCAGGGTGTTTATTGGTGGTTGGTCCTAGAGTTTCTCTCGAAGTCGATGATGAAGAGCTATTGAAGTTACATGGTTACTTGCTTCAAATTTCTTATGAAAGAAACACATATCACTTTACGTGACCTTGTCTTGTGGTTGACCTCGTGGTGTTGATTCTCCCCCATTACACCCTTTTCCGCCTCTTTCCCACACTTTCACACTTCGTATCCCTCTTTACCCCTCTTCCCTACTTTTCCCCATATTTTAACTTCTCTTTCAATATTTCTTTAACCTGCTGTCTTCCTTCCTCTTTTCCATCCTTCCTTCCCTTGATGTTTTTCCTCCCCTTCTTCCACTTCTGCCTCTTCCAACCCATGCTTTCCTTACCCCCCCCCCCCTTACTCCACTTTCTACCCTCTTTCTCCCTTTCTTGGTTTCACCCACCACTTTACCTACAATTTTACCCACTATCATTATTTTACCCACAATTTTACGCAATATTATTATTTTACCTACTATTTTACCCACAATAATTATTTTACCTACCACTTTACCCACTATAATTATTTTACCTACCAATTTAGCCACAATAATCATTTTACCTACCCGTTTACCCACAATAATTATTTTACCTACTACTTTACCCACAATAATTATTTTACCTACCACTTTACCCACAATAATTATTTTACCTACCACTTTACCCACAATAATTATTTTACCTACCAATTTAACCACAATAATCATTAACCTACCACTTTACCCACAATAATTATTTTACCTACTACTTTACCCACAAATATTATTTTACCTACCAATTTAGCCACAATAATCATTTTACCTACCACTTTACCCACAATAATTATTTTACCTACCACTTTACCCACAATAATTATTTTACCTAACACGTTACCCACAATAATCATTTTACCTACCACTTTACCCACAATAATTATTTTACCTACCACTTTACCCACAATAATTATTTTACCTACCATTTACCCACAATAATTATTTTACCTACCACTTTACCCACAATAATTATTTTACCTACCACTTTACCCACAATAATCATTTTACCTACCACTTTACCCACACTAATCATTTTACCCACAATAATTATTTTACCTACCACTACCCCCAAATATTATTTTCCCACCATTTACCGACAATAATCCTTTTTTTATTGGGGGGAGTCCGTTTTATATTTCGGGGTGATCCGTTTTTTATTTGGGGGATCCGTTTTTTATTTGGGGGCGGTCCGTTTTATATTTGGGGCCCTTTTTTTATTTGGGGTCCGTTTTTTATTTGGGGGGATACGTTTTTTATTTGGGGTCCGTTTTTTATTTGGGGATCCATTTTTTATTTGGCGGGTGGTCGGTTTTTTTATTTGGGATCCGGTTTTTATTTGGGGGTCCGTTTATTATTTGGGCGATCCGTTTATTTTGGGGGGGGGGTCGGTTTTTTTATTTGGGGATCCGTTTTTATTTTGGGGCCCGTTTATTATTTGGGGGAGGTCCTTTTTTTATTTGGGGATCTGTTTTTTATTTGGGGGCTCCGTTTTTTATTGGATAGTGTCCGTTTTTTATTTGGGTGTGACCGGATTTTATTGGGGGGGGGCTTATTTATTTGTGGGGATCTGTTTTTTATTTGGGGATCCATTTTTTATTTGGCGGGTGGTCCGTTTTTTATTTGGGATCCGTTTTTTATTTGGGGGGAGGTCCGTTTTTTATTTGGGGCTCCGTTTTTTATTGGGTAGGGTCCGTTTTTTATTTGGGGGTGTCCGATTTTTATTTGGGGGGGGTCCGTTTTTTATTTGTGTGGATCTGTTTTTTATATTGGGTCCGTTTTTTATTTGGGGATCCGTTTTTTATTTGGGGGGATCCGTTTTTTATTTGTGCGTCCGTTTTTTAATTGTGGGGGGAAGGGTCGGATTTTTATTTTGGGCGATCCGGTTTTTATTTGGCGTCCGTTTTTTATTTCGGGATCCGTTTTTTCATTTGGGGGGATCCGTTTTTTATTTGCAGTCCGTTTTTTATTTGGGGATCCATTTTTTATTTGGGATCCATTTTTTATTTGGGGGCCGTTTTTTATTTGTGGTCGGGGGGGGTTGGGGGGGCGTTTTTTATTAGGGTGGATCCGTTTTTTATTTGGGGTGGGATCGTTTTTTTTATATGGGGCTCCGTATTTTATTTGGGGTCTGTTTCTTATTTGTGGATCAGTTTTTTATTTGGGGGAGGTTCGTTTTTTATTTGGGGATCCGATTTTAATTTCGGGGGGGTCCGTTTTTTATTTGGGGTCCGTTTTTTATTTGTGGATCCGTTTTTTATATGGGGGGTCCGTTTTTTATTGGGGGGGGGGTCCGTTTTTTATTTGGGGTGCTCCGTTTTTTATTTGGTGATCCGTTTATTATTTGGGGGGTCCGTTTTTTTGTTTGGGGGGATCCGTTTTTATTTGGGTCCGTTTTTTATTTGGGGGGTCCGTTTTTTATCGAAGGGGTCCGTTTTTTATTTGGGGGTGTCCGTTTTTTATTTGGGTGGGATCCGTTTTTTATTTGGGGACCCGTTTTTTATTTGGGGGTCCGTTTTTTATTTGGGGGCGGTCCTTTTATATTTGGGGGCCCTTTTTTATTTGGGGGTCCGTTTTTTATTTGGGGGGGATACGTTTTTTATTTGGGGTCCATTTTTTATTTGGGGATTCATTTTTTATTTGGCGGGTAGTCCGTTTTTTATTTGGGATCCGGTTTTTATTTGGGGGCCGTTTATTATTTGGGGCGATCCGTTTATTTTTGGGGGGTCGGTTTTTTTTATTTGGAAATACGTTTTTATTTAGAGATCCGTTTTTTATTTGGGGTAGGCCCGTTTTTTATTTAGGGATCCATTTTTATTTGGGGTGGGTCCTTTTTATATTTGGGGGGATTCGTTTTTTACTTGGAGGGGGCTCCGTTTTTTATTTAAGGATCCGCTTTTTATTCGGAGGGAGGAGTCCATTTTTTATTTGGGCGCGGAACCGTTTTTTATTTGGGGGGTCCGTTTTTTATTTCGGGATCCGTTTTCTATTTGGGCGTGGTCTGTTTTTTATTTGGGGGAATCCGTTTTTAATTTGGGATTCTTTTTTATTTGGTGATCCGTTTTTTTATTTGGGGGGTCCGTTTTGTATTTGGGTGGATCCGTTTTTTATTTTGGGGTCCGTTTTTTATTTGGGCTGATCCGTTTTTTATTTGAGGAGGTCTGTTTTTTATTTGGGGGGATCCGTTTTTTATTTGGGATCCGTTTTTTATTTGGGGATATAATTTTTATTTGGGGGGGGGCGTTTTTTATTTGGGCATCCGTTTTTTATTTGGGGTGTCCGTTTTTATTTGGGCATTAGTTATTTATTTGGGGGATCCTTTTTTATTTTGGGGTGTCCGTTTTTTATTTGGGGTGGTCCGTTTTTTATTTGGCGTCCGTTATTTGGGGGGGATCCGTTTTTTATTTGGGGGTCCCTTTTTTATTTGGGGGGGGGGTCCGTTATTAATTTGGGGGATCTGTTTTTATTTGTGGGATCCGTTTTTTATTTGGGGAGTCCGTTTTTTAATTCGGGGTGATCCGTTTTTTATTGGGGAGGGGTCCGTTTTTATCTGGGGATCCGTTTTTTATTTGGGGTTCCGTTTTTTATTTGGGGTCCGTTTTTTATTTAAGGATCCGTTTTTTTATTCGGTGGGAGTCCGTTTTTTATTTGGGCGGGGATCCGTTTTTTATTTGGGTCCTTTTTTGTTTGGGGATCCGTTTTTTCTTTGTGGGGTCCGTTTTGTATTTGGGGGGATCCATTTTTTATTTTGGCATTCGTTTTTTATTTGGGGGGATCCGTTTTTTTACTTTGGTAGGTCTGTTTTTTATTTGGGGGGGGGGCTCCGTTTTTTATTTGGGATCCGATTTTTAATTGGATCCGATTTTTATTTGGGTAGGTCTGTTTTTTATTTGGGGTCCGTTTTTTATTAGGGAATCCTTTTTATATTTGGGCGGGCTCCAATTTTTATTTGGGGGCGCCCATTTTTTATTTGAGGAGGGGACTGTTTTTTATTTGGGGTTCGATTTTTATTTGGGTATCCGTTATTTATTTGGGGGTCCTTTATTAATTTGGGGGAATCCGTTTTTATTTGGAGAGATCCGTTTTTTATTTAGGATCCGTTTTTTAATTAGGGATCCGTTTTTTATTTGGGGATCCGTTTTTCATTTGGGGGGATCCGTTTTTTTTATTTGGGGAGTCCGTTTTTTATTTGGGGATCCCTTTTTATTTGGGGGGTCCGTTTTTCATTTAGGGGAATCCGTTTTTTATTTGGGGATACGTTCCTTATATGGGGATATGTTTTTTATTAGGGGGGGTCCTTTTTTATTTGGCGATTAGTTATTTATTTTGGGGGGATCCTTTTTTATTTTGAGGGGTCCGTTTTTTATTTGGGGTGGATCCGTTTTTTATTTGGGGTCCGTTATTTGGGGAGGATCCGTTTTTTATTTGGGGGGGGTGTCCGTTTTTTATTTGGCGGGTCCGCTTTCTATTTGGGTGGGATACGTTTTTTATTTGGGATCCGTTTTTTATTTGTGCGTGTCCGTTTTTTTATCGGGGGGGATCCGTGTTTTATTTGTGGTCCGTTTTTTATCTGGGCATCCGTTTTTTATCTGGGGGTCCATTTTTGGGAGGTGTACCCTTTTTCTTTATTTGGGGTCCATTTTTTTATTTGGGGCGGTCCGTTATTTATTTGGAGGGATCCGTTTTTATTTGGGTAGTCCGTTTTTTATTTGGAGGTCCGTTTTTTATTTGGGGATACGTTTTTTATTTGGGGGCGTCCGCTTTTTATTTGAGGATCCGTTTTTTATTGGGGGAGATCGGTTTTTTATTTGGGGATCCGTTTTTATTTGGGGGGTCCGTTTTTTATTTGGGGATTAGTTATTTATTTGGGGGATCCTTTTTTTATTTTGTGGGGTCCGTTTTTTATTTGGGCGGGGATCCGTTTTTTATTTGGGGAACCGTTTTCTATTTGGGAGGGATCCGTTTTTAATTTGGGTCCTTTTTTGTTTGGGGATCCGTTTTTTCTTTGTGGGGTCCGTTTTGTATTTGGGGGGATCCATTTTTTATTTTGGCATTCGTTTTTTATTTGGAGGGATCCGTTTTTTTATTTTGGTAGGTCTGTTTTTTATTTGGGGGGGGATCCGTTTTTTATTTGGGATCCGATTTTTAATTGGATCCGATTTTTATTTGGGTAGGTCTGTTTTTTATTTGGGGGTCCGTTTTTTATTAGGGAATCCTTTTTATATTTGGGCGGGCTCCAATTTTTATTTGGGGGCGTCCATTTTTTATTTGAGGTGGGGACTGTTTTTTATTTGGGGTTCGATTTTTATTTGGGTATCCGTTATTTATTTGGGGGTCCTTTATTAATTTGGGGGGATCCGTTTTTTTATTTGGGGAGTCCGTTTTTTATTTGGGGATCCCTTTTTATTTGGGGGGTCCGTTTTTCATTTAGGGGAATCCGTTTTTTATTTGGGGATACGTTCCTTATATGGGGATATGTTTTTTATTAGGGGGGTCCTTTTTTATTTGGCGATTAGTTATTTATTTTGGGGGGATCCTTTTTTATTTTGAGGGGTCCGTTTTTTATTTGGGGTGGATCCGTTTTTTATTTGGGGTCCGTTATTTGGGGAGGATCCGTTTTTTATTTGGGGGGTGTCCGTTTTTTATTTGGCGGGTCCGCTTTCTATTTGGGTGGGATACGTTTTTTATTTGGGATCCGTTTTTTATTTGTGCGTGTCCGTTTTTTTATCGGGGCGGATCCGTGTTTTATTTGTGGTCCGTTTTTTATCTGGGCATCCGTTTTTTATTTGGGGGTCCATTTTTGGGGGGTGTACCCTTTTTCTTTATTTGGGGTCCATTTTTTATTTGGGGCGGTCCGTTATTTATTTGGAGGGATCCGTTTTTTATTTGGGTAGTCCGTTTTTTATTTGGAGGTCCGTTTTTTATTTGGGGATACGTTTTTTATTTGGGGGCGTCCGCTTTTTATTTGAGGATCCGTTTTTTATTGGGGGAGATCGGTTTTTTATTTGGGGATCCGTTTTTATTTGGGGGGTCCGTTTTTTATTTGGGGATTAGTTATTTATTTGGGGGATCCTTTTTTTATTTTGTGGGGTCCGTTTTTTATTTGGGCGGGGATCCGTTTTTTATTTGGGGAACCGTTTTCTATTTGGGAGGGATCCGTTTTTAATTTGGGTCCTTTTTTGTTTGGGGATCCGTTTTTTCTTTGTGGGGTCCGTTTTGTATTTGGGGGGATCCATTTTTTATTTTGGCATTCGTTTTTTATTTGGGGGGATCCGTTTTTTTATTTTGGTAGGTCTGTTTTTTATTTGGGGGGGGATCCGTTTTTTATTTGGGATCCGATTTTTAATTGGATCCGATTTTTATTTGGGTAGGTCTGTTTTTTATTTGGGGGTCCGTTTTTTATTAGGGAATCCTTTTTATATTTGGGCAGGCTCCAATTTTTATTTGGGGGCGTCCATTTTTTATTTGAGGAGGGGACTGTTTTTTATTTGGGGTTCGATTTTTATTTGGGTATCCGTTATTTATTTGGGGGTCCTTTATTAATTTGGGGGGATCCGTTTTTATTTGGAGAGATCCGTTTTTTATTTAGGATCCGTTTTTTAATAAGGGATCCGTTTTTTATTTGGGGGATCCGTTTTTCATTTGGGGGGATCCGTTTTTTTATTTGGGGAGTCCGTTTTTTATTTGGGGATCCCTTTCTATTTGGGGGGTCCGTTTTTCATTTAGGGGAATCCGTTTTTTATTTGGGGATACGTTCCTTATATGGGGATATGTTTTTTATTAGGGGGGTCCTTTTTTATTTGGCGATTAGTTATTTATTTTGGGGGGATCCTTTTTTATTTTGAGGGGTCCGTTTTTTATTTGGGGTGGATCCGTTTTTTATTTGGGGTCCGTTATTTGGGGAGGATCCGTTTTTTATTTGGGGGGGTATCCGTTTTTTATTTGGCGGGTCCGCTTTCTATTTGGGTGGGATACGTTTTTTATTTGGGATCCGTTTTTTATTTGTGCGTGTCCGTTTTTTATCGGGGGGGATCCGTGTTTTATTTGTGGTCCGTTTTTTATCTGGGCATCCGTTTTTTATTTGGGGGTCCATTTTGGGGGGGTGTACCCTTTTTCTTTATTTGGAGTCCATTTTTTATTTGGGGCGGTCCGTTATTTATTTGGAGGGATCCGTTTTTTATTTGGGTAGTCCGTTTTTTATTTGGAGGTCCGTTTTTTATTTGGGGATACGTTTTTTATTTGGGGGCGTCCGCTTTTTATTTGAGGATCCGTTTTTTATTGGGGGAGATCGGTTTTTTATTTGGGGATCCGTTTTTATTTGGGGGGTCCGTTTTTTATTTGGGGATTAGTTATTTATTTGGGGGATTCTTTTTTTATTTTGTGGGGTCCGTTTTTTATTTGGGGTGGATCCGTTAATTATTTGGGGTCCGTTATTAGGGGGGGGGGCGTTTTTTATTTGGGGGGGTCCGTTTTTTATTTGGCGGGTCCGCTTTTTATTTGGGGGATCCGTTTTTTTATTTGGGGTCCGTTTTGGGGAGGGTCCGTTTTTTATTTGGGGAGGTCCGTTTTTTATTTGGGGATCCGTTTTTTATTTGGCGGGTCCACTTTTTATTTGGGGGGGACCGTTTTTTATTTGGGGTCCGTTTTGGGGGTGATCCGTTTTTTATTTGGGGGGGCTCCGTTTTTTATTTGGGGATCCGTTTTTTATTTGGCGGGTCTGCTTTTTTATTGGGGGATCCGTTTTTTATTTGGGGTCCGTTTTTTTATCTGGGGATCCGTTTTTTATTTGGGGGGTCCGTTTTGGGGGGAGGTATGCTTTTTTATTTGGTGTCCATTTTTTATTTGGGGTGGGTCCGTTATTAATTTGGTGGGGTCCTTTTTATTTGCAGGCGTCCGTTTATTTGGGGATCCGTTTTTTATTGGGATAGATCGCTTATTTATTTGGGATCCGTTTTTTACTTTGGGGCGATCCGTTTTTTAATTGGGCATCCATTTTTTATTTGGGGCGTCCGTTTATTATTTGGGGTGTCCCTTTCTTATTTGAAGGGTATCCGTTTTTTATTTGGGGTCCGTTTTTTATTTGGGGGTGATCCGTTTTTTATTTGGGGGGTCTGTTTTTTATTTGGGGATCCATTTTTTATTTGGGCGGGATCCGATTTTTATTTGGGGGGTCCGTTTTGGGGGGAGGTATGCTTTTTTATTTGGGGCCGTTTTTTATTTGTGGATACGTTTTTTATTTGCGGGGATACGTTTCTATTTGGGGATGCGTTTTTCATTTGGGGAGATCCGTATTGTATTTGGGAGGCTCCTTTTTTTATTTGGGGGGATCCGTTATTTATTTTTTTTGGCGGGGGGGGGCGTTTTTTATTTGGGGTGTTCGTTTTTTATTTGGGGGGGGTCCGTTTTTTATTTGCGGTCCGTTTTTATTTGGGGATCCGTTTTTAATTTGGGGGTATGCTTTTTTTATTGGGGGGGGGGTCCGTTTCATGTTTAGGGGATCCGTTTTTTATTTGGTGGGTCCGTTTTTTGTTTGGGGATCTGTTTTCTATTTGAGCGTGTTCCGTTTTTTATTTGGGGGGATCCGTTTTTAATATTTTCTTTTGGGGGGGGCGTTATTTATTTGGGGGGGATCCGTTTTTTATTTAGGATCCGTCTTTTAATTGGGGAACCGATTTTTATTTGGGGGGATACGTTTTTTATTTGGGGGGATTCGTTTTTTATTTGGGGTCCGTTTTTCACTTGGGGGTCCGTTTTTTATTTGGGGATCCGTTTTTTAATTTGGGTACGTTTTTTGTTTAGGGATCCGTTTTTTATTTGTGGGGTGGGTCGGTTTTTTATTTGGGGAGGTCCGTTTTTATCTGGGGATCCGTTTTTATTTGGGGGTTCCGTTTTTTATTTAGGATCCGTTTTTTATTTAAGGATCCGTTTTTTATTTGGGCGAAGATCCGTTTTTTATTTGGGTCCGTTTTTTATTTGGGATCCGTTTTTTATTTGGGGGTCCGTTTTTTATTTGGGAATCCGTTTTCTATTTGGGCGTGGTCTGGATTTTATATGGGGAGATCCGTTTTTAATTTGGGATCCATTTTTTATTTTGGGATCCGTTTTTTATTTGGGGTATCTGTTTTTTATTTGGGGTTTCTGTTTTTTATTTGGGGGGATCCCTTTTTTATTTGGGGTGATCCGTTTTTTATTTGGGATCCGTTTTTTAATTGGGGATCCGATTTTTATTTGGGGTGGTCCGTTTTTCATTTGGGGGGATCCGTTTTTTATTTGAGGAGTCCGTTTTTTATTTGGGATACATTTTTTATATGGGAACCGTTTTTTATTGGGGGGATCCGTTTTTTATCCGTTTTTTTATCCATTTTTTACCCACAATAATTATTTTGCTCACAATAATCATTTTACCCACCATTTTACCCCCAATAATCATTTTACCTACTACTTTACCCACAATAATCATTTTACACACCACTTTACTCACATTAATCCTTTTATCCACAATTATTATTTTACCTATCACTACCCACAATAATTATTTTACCTACAACTTTACCCACAATAATTATTTTACCCACAATAATCATTTTACCCACAACTTAACCCATAATAATCATTTTACCCACCATTTTACCCACAATAATTATTGTGTCCAGCGATTCTGTACTGAGACATTCTAACAGGCTCATAATTCGGAGAAGTAGCGGCTCTACCAGGAGTGACTCTCTGGTCTCTGAGTTATCCACTTTATCGAGTAACGTTACTCCAAAAACCCTTCGGAGGAATCCCATTTCCCCCACTTTTATTTGCAATTGTATTCTTTTGGTCATTACTCAAGATTTATAATCCTCGGTAAGAGTTGGCAGGAATACCAGGAAGACAGTGAGTTTGGCTTTTACACCTACCTCCCTTCATTTGATTGCTAGAGGCTGAGGCTGGCACTTTACTGCATCAGCTTTTACAATTCTTGCACTTAATTCAGCCTCCTACATTCCATCACTCATGAACACGGCTCCAAGATACTTGAACTTCTCTAACTGCTTCAGTAGAACTCCATTCACATGTATATAAATTTGAGGGACTTCGGTCCACCCGTCCATCACGCAATGTGTATGTGTGTTTGTGTGAATGTATGTGTGTGTAAAGGGAAGGAAAGGGATACACACATATATGTCTCTAACTTAAAAACAGTGTCTCTAATTTAAGAGCGAGTTTGACTTTTACACTTACCCCCCCCCCCCCCTCCCTAATCTGATTGCTGAATGCTGAGGCTGGCGCTTTACTGCATCAGCTTTTGCAAATTCTTGCACTTAATTCAGCCTCCTGCATTCCATCACTCATTAACACGGCTCCAAGCTACTTGAACTTCTCTAACTGCTTCAGTAGAACTCCATTCACATGTATATAAATTTGAGGGACTTCTGTCCACCCATCCATCACGCAATATGTATATGCGTTTGTGTGAATGTATGTGTGTGTAAAGGGAAGGAAAGGGATACACACATATATCTCTCTAACTTAAAACAGTGACACACACACACGTGTCTCTAATTTAAGAACGCCGACAAACTCACGCGCGCGCACATACTTACACTGTCCTATTACCACTCAAGAGCTTTGGCCCGGGCAAACATCCCCT
Organism: Eledone cirrhosa; assembly: GCA_964016885.1. Lineage (NCBI taxonomy): Eukaryota > Metazoa > Mollusca > Cephalopoda > Octopoda > Eledonidae > Eledone > Eledone cirrhosa. The sequence continues at coordinate 148,210,213 of OZ024742.1, read as the reverse complement.
CAATTTTGGAACCGTCTGGGTTGTCTTGAATTGATGGGAAAAGACTTGACGGTCTTACTCTGTGCTCCTGGTCAAGAGGCAGGTGCCTTACCTGGGACGTCACAGTTAGTGACTCTTTTGCTTCTTCCCACATTCTGGATGCGGCGGTAAGGGCGAGAGCTACAGCTTCCGCAGCTGAACGGAACAATATCCTAAAGTACCGTGTTCTGTCTGCTAACTACATTATCCAGCCTGTGGCGTTCGAACGTTTGGGGGAGTCGGGCTACTGACAGCGAGATTCTTATCTTCACTGGCGGTTCACCAAACAGTGGTAACTGGTGATGCTCGTGAGGCCACTTGGTTGTTCCAGTACCTCAGCCTCGCCATCACCCCAGGTAACGCTGCGAGCGTGCTGGCCTGCCACACAAATTATTAGAGAGGTTTCCCAGTGCTCATCGCTATATTGCTATCTTTTGCTCTGGTAGCGGCTCGTTTACCACTCTTTCGCCTGCATATTGTTCTGTGGCCTAAGATGTGTGTATTACCTGCTTGCGTATTTTTTCTCTTTCTTTTTTCCCTTTTCCTTTTCTTTGCATATATTATATTTGTTAGTGTTTTCGTTCTGTAACTATTATATTAAATGTATATATATTAAATGTATATATATATATATATATATATATATATATATATATATATAAGGGACAGTTTAGATTGATATACGAAGATTTCGATCTCATTGTTTACAACTTGCTCAACAATTCAATTCGGAACACACACATGTGATAAATAGTTTGGAGGCATCAGTCCCAGGCAGGAACCTTTGCAGTGGAACAGAGATAATCAATGATTCAACAGCTTAACATATGAAAACGTTAAAATAATCACAATTTCAATAATTTGAATAAGCCAGTAACTTCGTTGTTTAACACAGAAAACTGCCAGAATACATATATTCGCCTATAAGCTTGTACAGTATATTGTTTCGGGATACAGCGGGAATCTGTTAGTCATCGATTAATTGAAAACCAATAGTCAACAAATTCTAGAGTAATAACCCTCATCAACAAGCGGAATCATTACAGGAATCCCAAAATATCGACCTTACTACTAAATGTTCGTGTCGATACAGGTATTACACGTGTTAGAAATTAGCTAATTAGTCAACAGCTGCAGTGGCTAGCTGGATTTGTTCAAATTATGTGAAAAGATAAACAACACCGCAAAACGATGCAGTACAATGAAGACATATATTAGTTTAACGCTTGATATAGTAGGAAACGTGTCTTAACGTTTCGGACGTTAGCCTTTTATCAGAAGATAGACTGAGAATTAAAAGAAATAGAAAGATAGACTAGAATGAGGATAGGAAAATACCGTGTTATATATGTGTGTGGGGGGGGTGTATTTGTGTGTGGGGGGGGGGGGGGTATTTGTGTGTGTGTGTGTGTGTGTGTGTGTGTGTGTGTGTGTGTGTGTGTGTGTGTGTGTGTGATAATTGTCAATCGAAGTTTAGCTATTGTACAGCAAGTACTATTCGATTTGTTTGGGGCAATCACAAAGCCCTCAATGGATCGAAAGTTGAAAACAAACATTAAGTCCAGAGTCGACACCACAGTTATAAAGTCTGACACCAAGAAAACCGACCGAAGGTACATACATAGAGAGCAAGACTACTATAGATACAGAAAGGTTTTTACATATCTATATGTGTGTGTGTGTGTGTGTGTGTGCGTGTGTGTGTGCCTACATGTGTGTGCGTGTATGTGTATAGATAGATAGATAGATAGATAGATAGATAGATAGATAGATAGATAGATAGATAAATTTCTATTTATTGCCACGAGTGCAACAAAAGAAGGGGACATATACAAGGGGGGGGGGGGGAGATTACACAAAAGAAGGAGTAAAAAACAAAGAACAAATATAAAATTAACAATAAAGTCCTCAATAGGGAGGAGGCGTTTTGGGGGGTCGCACACACCCCCGAAAAAGTGTGCAACCCTTCTCCCCAGGAGCACAGAGAGGGTGCTCCCTTTTTCTTCCATCTTTTTCACCTACAGGCTGATATAGAGAGAAGGCCCATTCACACGGGCCATTCTCGCCACTTTCACCCACCTTTCATAAAACTGGCTGGGGTGGAGCACCTCTCTCTCCATCCTGACCCTTCTTCCGAAATGATATCGGAAGAAAAAGACCAGTTGTTGGCCGGCGAGGAAGGTGCCCGACCTCAGCCCTTTCAAACACGTCCACCATACAAGCTCTTTCACCATGGCTATTACGCACAGAAACACCGCCTCTCCTTCATTTTTGAAGAGGGGGGGGTCGTTATAATGGACTCGGTGGTCAACCGGATAGGTTCCACTCGTGACAGCAGTCGTTCAACATAGCCCCACAGATCGGCGACGCCCGGGCAGTGTACCAATGCATGCGCGACGGTTTCCTCGTCGCGCACGCATCTGGGACAGATCTTTTCCGAGGGGTCCCTACCCGGGCGCCCGTGTCTATAGAGCTTTTCTCGAACGGGCAGAGCCCCTCGGTAGCACTGCCAGGCCAGAGACCTCTGGAAGTTGTCCATAGGTCCCGGGCTAAATGTCCTACCGAACAGGACTTCTCTGAGGGCGTTGTCGCACCTGCTGCGCACCAGCCCTCTATAGAATGTCGAGGTGGAGTCTCCACTGATAGCCAGGTCCGCCTGCCAGAGTGCCGTGAGCGCCTGGGCACACTCGGTGTGCCAGGCGCCCAGTTTTCTCGGTCTTTGCTTGACCCAAGATTGCAGCTCGGTGAGTGAGACGAGTCTCGGAAAGGTTCGTCCCACAAACGGGGCCCACACTGGTTGATCGGTGAGTAATACCTGGAGGTGCCGTAGCCTTAATGCATGTTTAGGCATCAGCAGCTTCGGCTTCCCCAGCCCTCCTTTCGAAGGGTGTTGACAGCAGATTGATCTCCTCACCACCTCCGCCCGACCTTTCAGGGATAGTTTGCACTCGGCCCACTTCTAGGTCAGTGCAAACACCCTGTTCGTTACCTCACCCCAGTTCTTCTCCACCTGGAGGTCTGGTCCGAACCAGACCCCGAGCAACTTCACCGTACCCTCCGTCCAGCGTCCGACGACGCCATCGGAGGGCATCGGTTTGCCCCTCCACGTGCCGAGTTGCAAACCGATCGACTTGTCCCGGTTCAGCTTAGCCCCTGTAAACCTTTCGTACTCCTCCAATAAGGTTTCGATTTTCCCGATTTTCCCGATTTTCGAGTTGGTCGACACCATTACTGTTATGTCATCGGCGTAGGCCGACACCGCTTTCCGCAATCCCGGTTCCAAAGGGATGCCCTGCAACAACTCCAACTTCCGCAGCAGTGGCTCGAGGGCCAATACATACAGAAGGGAGGACAAAGGGCACCCCTGTCGGATGGACCGCGGGATTTCGAACGGCTCCGGGAGGTAGCCGAACGGCTCCGAGAAGTAGCCGTTCACCTTGACTCTAGAGCAGATGCGGCTGCTGTGCATGGCAGTGATCCAGCCCCTGAAAACGGGTCCGAAACCTGCCGCCGCTAGCACCGCATCCAGGTAACCATGGTCGACCCTATCGAACGCCTTAGATTGATCCAAGTTGATCAGGGCCCCACGAAAGCCGGGTTCGTTCCCAACCCTCTCTATGATGTATTGCATAAGGTGTAGTTTGTCGTAGATGGACCTGGACGGGATAGCACATGTCTGCGCATCTTCCACCAGGTTGCCCACGACAAGCGCCAACCTCTTTGCTAACACCTTGGCCAAAATCTTTAACTCTGCATTTAGCAGAGTTATGGGCCTGAAATTACTTATTTCGTCCCACTTGTTCTCGTCCTTCCTCACTTGCGAGACTACGCCCTTGGTCACAGAACAGGGAATTGTCCCGTTCTGTCGCCAGTTGCAGTAGACCGCCTCGAGGAGATCGGGGAACAAATCCGGCATAGCTAGATATAGTTCGTATGGAAGACAATCGAGACCCGGGGATCGTCCCTATTTCAGCAGCTGAAATCGGCCCCTCGCAGGACTTCGTCTCCTCGTCCGAAAGACGCGGCAGGCCGTCTAGGTATGGACCGAAGTCCACATCTCCATCCGACCTCCCGCCTCTCCCGAATAATCGGGTAAAGTGCCTTTGAAAGGCCTCACACATCTGCTTAAGTTCAAGGATCACCCGTCCATCCTGGTCTCGCAAAGATCGGATAGTGGATCTAATCCCTCTTTTGGCTTCTGTCACGCGGGCCCAGCTAACAGCTTTGGTCCCCTCGTTTCCTAGAGCACGTATTTTGCTTCGGACAACGCAGTCTTCGTGCTTCGCGTCAAAGAACTGGCCCAAGGCCGTTCTCGACGCTAGCACTCTGGCCACGTCGCCGCTTCTAATTGCCTCTTCTACACTATCTTCCAACTCCCTTTCCTTCTTATTTCTATTTGAGGCTAACTCCTTACTAAATCCTATTGAAACTACTCTAATCTCTCTTTTGAGAGATCCCCACCACCCGCTGTTGACGATCGCTCCCGCCACCTGCTCCTTAACTAAAGTACTAATCCGGTCCCTGTACACTTTACTTGCCGGTAAGGACAAGTTCAGTTTCCAGTAACCGGGTCCCTGTCTATGGGTTCTATCAAGGTTGAGTATGCAGGTCACTAATTTGTGATCCGAATAGCCAACCATGAGCATCTCTGGATAGCTTAAAAGGTCCCTCATGAGAATGGATAGACTCCCATAGAATATATCCTTTTGTATGAACAGAATGTCTTTCATTACATCTTTTAAGACCAACTCTATCTCACTCTGTGATGGTTGAGCTGGTCTTTTCGTTTTATTTAACACTGTCCTAAACATCACTGTTTTTAATACTCTCTGACTTTTTAGTTCCGGGGGGGGGGGGGGGGCGAAAATGATCCATTTTCCCCGTATACTATGTATTTTTTGGCTTCTGCTAGTAGTTCCTTAGCGTTGCTTATGTCTACTGGCAGGTATTCAAGGTTTTTTTTCGTAGTTTGGGCAAAGGAAATCTTTCCATTATCCTTGTACTCGTTGTTTTCTTTTTCGTTGCTTTTTTCTATTTTTTCTGTGTTTTCTTTGTCCATGTTGATGTTGTTTTGCAGTTTCTGTGTGTTGGCGTTGTTGGTGTTTGTGTCGTTTGTATTTTCATACAATTTTATGTTAACATTTTGGGGGTTTTTACCCACATTTTCACAATTTACAGTAGAAACATTGTGCATAATCGTATTTGAAAGTGAGAGGGGGGAAGTTTCAATTACATTCGGGCGTGGCAGAGTTGTTGTTGTTCATGGCGTCCATTATTGACATATACGTCAACAAACATTTTTTAAATGTAGTTTTTACCCCCAAAAGGGGTAAAAATGAAATTACAAACTTAGGCGGGAGGTTAATTCACACGGGGACACAAAATACAAACAAACACTTATTGTTAACACGTAAAATATTCCAAAATGGCAGGAGCTGAAGTTACCTACGTCTACACCATCCGAGGATAGACAGACGGCCTCTTCGAGATATTGATAGATAAATGGTTCAAATCATGCGTAGGTAGGTAGTTAGATGGGTAAATATGTCGAAGTTAAATAAGTAGCTGGACACATCCTTATATGGAATATGACTGCTGAAATAAAATTAATGTTTGCTATAACACACACACACGCACACATGTTCGAATTGTGTGTGGGGGGGGGGGGGTCCTGGAGGTGTAATGTAGCGAATATATGAAGATTTAGAGTGTAACACGATGAAATTGAAAGCAGTAATTGTTGTAAAGTTCTTTGCTAAATTGAGTGCATCCATCAAACGGGGTAATCCTCAATGTGCAAGTAGGTAAATCTGTAATTTCTTTTATCAATACGGGGATTTAAACCCCCGTATTGATAAAATAATATTTTGGCAGTATCGGTAGAGGTTCGGACACCATGCTTTGACGCATAGAGTTACGGCCCTTGCTATTCTGAGTTCAAATCCCGCCGAGGTTAACTTTGCCTTTCATCCTTACGGGGTCGCTAAAATAAAGTACCAGTAATGGACTGAGTAATTGCTGGCCTTGTGCCAAAAGTAGAAACAATTATTATACCTACCTACCTGTCTGCCTGCCTACATATCTATCTACTACTTAAGGTCTTGAGTTCGATTCCTGGACTGGGTGCTGCACTCTGTCCATGAGCAAGACACTTTATTTCACGTTACTCCAGTCCAATCAGCTGACAAAACTGTATTGTACCTGTAATTCAAGGGACCAGCTTCGTCATACATTGTCTCACGCTGAATCTCCCTGAGAACTATGTCTCAGGATACAAGTCTTTGAAATTCTCAGTCACACAATAATTTCATGAATAAGCAATTTCACTGAGTGAATCATCTGGAGCACTCGTGGTCGGAATCGTGGTCGGAATCCAACAAAAACATTATTCTATGAAATAAAGTGAAAGACTAACGTAATGTCAGGCTGATTTTCTCCCTATACCTATCTCTTTTTGTCGGTGATCAGAGGTCTTGCAGAGACGATACTTCGTAATTCTTCTCAACTGACTTATTTCTGAACAACGCATTTCGTGGCTGTTTAGTTCTATGAACGCTCGACATGGCTTTTTACAATACGCACAGTAGAGCAATGTTGAAGCAGTAGTTTCTAGGAAGGTGGGGAACTTCCATCTTTATCTTGCATCAACAACATGTTGGATGCACAAATTTTCAAATACTTTGTCTCCTCTATATACAGCTGATCTCCAATTGCCACGGTCCTTCGATGACTCTTCTCATTTCCCTTCATCAATGCAGATCTCTTTCAAAGTAGTTTTACATTGGTCTTTGAAGTGCAGCTTAGAACGTCCTGTGCTCCTCCTTCTTCCACCTGCTAGTTCTCTATACAACACTTGCTTCGTAATTCTAGATTCATCCCTTCGTAAGATATGACGAAACCATCTCAGTCAACTGGATCTAAGAATAGGGTAGAATGAGGGAACATCTGCTCTCCAGAACATTTCTATATCGGGGATTTTATCTTGTCATTTGATGTTGAGGATCTTCCTTAAACAGAGCACATTGTCCAAGTTTCACTCCCATATAGAAGAGTTGAAAGGACACACATCTAGTAGAACAGAATTTTAATCTTCGATTTGAGCTTCCTAAACCCTTTGCTGAGTTTCCCAAAGGTTGCTGTAGCTTTACCAATTCTTCTATTCAGTTCTTCATCAAGAGATAGCGAGCTAAAATGTCATATTTATGTAAGGTGACATTTAATGTTGAGTTATATTCTGCTTCTGTTTTTCTGAAATATATACATATACACCAGGTCCTAACACAAAAGAAACCGAAACTCCCACTGTCACTGTCTCCATCTCTCCAGCTCTCCCCATCTCTCACTATTGTGAATAAATGGGGGCCCACGCGCGACCGCCCCGCGACCCCGGCGGACAAAATAGAGAATGCGTTTTAACGGAGGATGGTGAAGGAGACGGGCTGGAAGAGCCATTCCAAATCGTGAAGCTCACATCTGCGGCTAGCCAACTCTGTGCCGATGGTGGTAAGTAGGGATGGGGCCCTAGGGCCAAGGACACCAGATTCACTGCTACGGGTGCAACCGTAAACCTGTCGGAGAGCGACAGATAGTTGGAGAGTTTACCCTCCTCAGCCCTAAGTGCAGCAGAGCCAGGGTTAGTCGCAGACTGCACCAGGTTGTCGCTGGAGAATGCCGTGAGCTAAATATTGTGGATCCCAAGTAAACAAACTTATCTACTGTTTTGAGAGCAGTTGTATTCAGATTAAATAACCGTTTTCTAAATATTCGATAGATTGTTTCTTGAATTAACTCGTTATCAACTACATCCTCTACCGTCTCTCACCTTTATTCCAATATTAATATTTCATTCCTATTTTCCTTCAATTCCTAAATTTTAGTATATATGAAATGTTTTTCATTGTTTCTCTTTATACTTCTGAAGATTTGACAGATGAAACTGTAAATTCTGATCTATTTTCAGTTTTATTAAATAGCACAATATACTATTTTAAAAAAACAACAACTATTAACGCATCAGTAATATAGTGATTTAAATAGTCGCCAAGAATGCATTATGTATGAAAGTCGAACTATCGAACATAGATATTTTAAACATATTTGGGAATATATAAAATATTTTAAAGTATGACTTCCAAGTGAAACCGACAAATAACCCGACAAATGTGTAATTTCGTTATAAATTGAATATATATATGCGAAATTGGTGTATTCATGTGAGTTATTATATTGTCTGTGTGTGTGTGTGAATATACATATATATATGTTGAAGATGCAGGATAAATGGCTTCCACACTAATTTACTTAGGATAAGAAATTGTTGTATCTAGAAATGTTTTCGACGTTGCTAATTTTCAGTAAAAATGAAAATTTGTTGCACAGTTTCGTTATTTGTGGGAGGAAACTGATATTGTTTGACAATGATAAATGATCTGTGCAATGATTAGATGCAGACGAATCTCCAAAATATTTTCCAAAGCAACAGCTGTCCTAAAAAATGGCTATGGTAACTCTATGTTGATTTTCAAAAATCGGGACACATCACTCGTTTTCGAAACCTGGGTAATCAATTACTCCAAACCAAATCTGTCAAAAGTGGTTAACAGAGATGTATCAATTCTGCTGCATAATAACACTCGACCACACACTTCTTAAATCACTTTTAGAAAATAAACGAAGCTATGTTATGGAATTTTGCCTTGTCTAACATCTCCCCAACGGATGAATTTGTAATTTTTTATACATAATAAAAGGTTCGTGAATTAAAGCTCAAACGACGAAGAAATTTTGTTACAAATATGGATATCAAATTTAGTATCATGTTGGTAAAAAAAAAGAAAAAGATGATCCCTACGTGTTTCAGCTGATCGCCCTCAATACCATTCAAGAAATTGGCTGGAGAACGCAAGAAGACTTTAAAGCTTCGTCTACACATTCATCTTCTTTATTATTATTCGACCGTCAGCATACGTATATATATATGATATATATTTATACACACATATATATATATATATATATATATATATATATATATATATATATATATATATATATATATATATATATATATATATATATATAATTATGTTGTGAGTATGTACTTATCAAAGTATTACTTGTATCCCATTATAAAGCAATGTTAAATGTTCCCATAATATGATGTTTAGCTTAGCTTGTTCCCGTACCCATAGTATACTACTTGATTGATTGTAAAATAGTTTCGAATTACAAAGGCAAAGAATGTACAAATATATATTTTGGCACCAAAAGGATTAAAGAAAGAAGATATTGCAAGAAGTATTATTTTTGAGCCGGAGAGAAAATGACTAGATGATGCAAAGATGTGAAGAGAGTAGGCAGACAAAAAGAAATAAACGGTTAAAGAGGAGAATGAGAGAAAATTAGCACATAGGAGTTAAGAAAAGAACAATAAAGAGGAGCATATAAACAAAATAATAGAATAAGCAACAACAAAAAACGTAATGTACTATTAAAAACGCAATGTAAGCTCATATTAGGACTATTACAGTGGATGTATGGTATTAAAAAACAAATGTGTTCTTCGGCGTTCTTGGTTGACATTTTCAAAGAAAAGTCATTTAGTGTATAGAAAAGAAAGAAGATATACGAGTCAATAGCGAGATAGAAGTTCGCTCGATTCATAAAAGTATTTTGAAGTAAAAGAAGGATAATTTATCTTTGAAAAAGAAATGATTAAATGTTGGTATTAATGCAACCAAAAAGTACATTTCCATACGTGCATAGCTCTACGTATATGTGTATGTCATTCATACACATAGATATTCCGCCCCCTGGTTCATGTGTATTGTTACATCCTGGTGTTGTGCCCTATAAAATGATTTATAACATTAATTTTGATTAGTTTTGAGTATTATCGTAAAAAGAAATAAATCTTATTGTGTCTTCATTTATAGAAATAGCTAGAGTATTCAATATTCTGTTATCTAAGCCACAGTTATAGGAGTCTCTTTTAATTGCTACAATTCCTTATAGTTTTCTATTCATATAATGTTTTCTAAAGAGCCTAATTTCTATAGAATTCTTTAGATTTCTCTAGACTTAATTCCAATTGTCTTAAATTTGTAAAGAATTTAATTTCTCGCAATCTGTAATTTAACTAGAGTTCATTAGCTTTTAGACTACCAATGGATTAAGAGTTGTGAATGTTCTTAATTTTCAATAAAAGATCAGACGGAGTATCATGCTAATAACAATTTTTATACACGAGAGAAACCAAATCAAATAGACCGATCTATATTTCCCTCATATAGTCTTTCTAAGATTCAAGTTTTGTATTCTTCTTAGCTTCATTCGGTGCCAGATTGTAAGACTAAACAACTATGAAAGACACAATCCAAACGCTTTGCAGGGAAATGAAGGAATATAATATATATGTTGCAGTTTATATATATATATATATATATATATATATATATATATATATATATATAAAGAAAATGAGGAGTTTTTAAAATAAAAAAACGAGATGCCCTACACGAGTGAAAGTATAAGGAAAAGAAATCGAAAATGCAACTGGAGTCTTTTTAACAATATTTATTATATATATTTCAAGGGTACCAAAATTTTGGTACGCTCTCATCAGATAAAATACAAAAGTTGTTTTATAAATAGTGACATATCCAAAAAACAAGAACTTATATTTTTAAGTTCTGTTTGAATAGTGAAAGAAATTTCAAATCTTAGGATGAATATGTTAATGAGACTGACGTGAAGTTGAAAAAGATCGTTATATTTAGACGATAGGTAAGTTTAAATAATTATTGGGATAATTTTTTAAGGGAAGAAGAGAGAGTGGTTAATATTAATATTATAATATTAGGTTATAAGAAAATTTAAGGAATGAATATAAGAAAATAATATATTATAGTTAGAAATAGACTATTACTGTATTATTAAAATATAATTGTCTGGATCATATCAGTGATGGTGTAAAGAGAGTGAAATAATTATATTTATTTATTTAATTATATAATTATATATTTTGGTTGTATCTATAAAATAAAATGAGAATTATAAATGTGTTGAGGTGGTAGAATACCAATTTTAAAAATTGAGAGATACTACTAAATATTGGATCTATTCTAATCGTGAGTTATAATATAAATAATATTTATAAGTATATTTTATGAGGAATTAAGGTTGTAAGTATATTTTACTTTATTATATTACAACAGGTTATTTATATAAATAATTTTGGTGAGTATATATGTTGTTTTTATCAATAGATAGATAATTTAAATATTTTTTATATATGTTAAGGGTTTTGATGAATTTCTTGTTTACATTTTCAATATATAGTTAAGAAAAAGAAGTAGTTCTAATTTTATTATAGAAGATTATTTTGTACATTCTATAGTTCCATCTAGATAGGAATACATTTACAAAATTTACGAAGTTAACGAAATTATACAGAACATTTAATATTTATGTAAAGTTTAGTTGTTACTTAGAAGAAATGTTTAAGCGTTTTACATTATAAAGGAAAAGATAACTCCAATATTTCTTAGTTAAAATAGTTAAGTTACATTTGTCGTTTATACTAGAATTTACTTTAAGAAAATATTCAATTAAGATATATGTATTTAAGATATATATAAAACATATGTATAAAAATTTTATATATTATTTTGTATATGATTTTAAAGAATCCTATATTACATATGTTCTAAGATAAAAATTCTTTTACATATGTATTTAGATAGCATTACTTACATCTATGCATATGTTAATGTCTGTATAGTCTATTAGGAAGAAATATTACAGACATCAAAAGTAAATTCAGAAACATCATTAAAACTATCACAAAAAAGATTTATTTCAAAATAGCATTTAAAAAACCCTTTAAAAAGAATATCATTTGAAAAATATCATTTAAAAAACGCCACAAAACATCAACAAAACATAGTGAAGACATAAAATGTAAACAAGTGAGATATATATGATATTTTCTATAGATTATAGATACTTCTGAACGTTTTAGGCGATGCCTACAAGAGTTGAATATTTCTTTCTTTTTATTAATAGAGTTTTGATTGGTAAGTATATGAAATATTTCCTCAATACACAAATGACAAATTCTTGAGAGAGCCATATTTCTGTATGCGGGCGCTTTCGAAATAGTTCCCCAAGAGATTGAATAGTCAATATAATTGTCTTTTAAGTACCAAATTAGATGTGAGAGTGATGTTGAAAATCTTTTATCTGATCTATTAAATGTATGTTTGTGATTATACCAGCGTTCCTTAAATTTTGTAGAAGTGGCTCCTATATAGTTATATGTTTTATATCTAGTTTTACTATGAATTTATAGACTAAGTTTTTATTGGGGCAGTTATTCTGTAACGGGCAATTTAATTCGTTTCTACAGTTACATTTTCTAGAGTTGTTGTCTATAGGAACGGTACGATTGTCATTAATACTGTTATTAGTAATATTAATATTGTTATTTTGGTTTATTTGGTTTGTGTTTAAATTTAAGTTATTAATTCTATTAATATTTTGTGCTATGTTCATAGTAGTAGAGTAAGATAGTTTTATAGTATGTCTGTTAAAAATAGAGTGGTATCTATGGAATTTAGGAAAACACATATCTAATGCTTTGAAAAATAAGTTTGCTACAGGTGTTTTAACTCCTAATGAGACTGGGGGAGAGTACCAAATAATATTTCTAGTTTTAGTTCTTTTGTTTGATTTACTATTTATGTTAAATTGCTTATTATTATTATTATAGTAAGTTTTAGGATGATTTTGCATATTATTGTTATCTAAGTATTTAATTTTATTCATGTAGCCTACACAACATTGCTTTAACATAAACAACAAAACTAACAGTAAATACTATATAGTGTGATTTACAACATCAACAAAGGCCACACCATATCAAAATAATAACTTTAATCAATATAACCCAACTTCACCAGGAGATAGTAACAAGCAAACATATTTATTTAAAGCAGTAGCCACCAGAAACTACACAAAACGACAGAAACACAAAATGTAAGATATGAGCTCACTACTTAGAATACGACTTAAACTATTCCTTTCATCAACAACGAAAAAATCAATAGAGAAATGTAAAATCTCAAAGACATCAGTTACTGCATTCACCGAACTCCTCATATAGTAAAATTGCCAAATCCATAAAATCCAGAACCTGGGGAAATTAATTACATTAGCGAAATTGTATCTGACTGACGTATCATCCAACTATACACACCCTAAAATACAGCAAGATTTATTCTAAACATAACCAGCTCAGGTATACTTATTTCTAACGCCCAGCGTGGATTCAGACTGTTACACTCAATTCTCACTCTACCACAATTTTCACATGCATTCTTCAAAAGAAAACACCCAGCATTCACTGTTCTTATTACCATTGCCACCAGCGAAGATTTTGACTTCATTCACTCATAAAATAATGATAAATACATTTTGAACAAAAATACATACTGCTGACCAACTAGTTTGTAACTCACTAAGCTTATTTCTATATTCTAATAACATATTTAGAATCCGCAATTTCACTAATGGTGTATCACAAGATCCGTAATCCCACACACCTTCGATAACTTGCTTCTATACGAGCTTCCTATACTTCTGTTAAATACTCACACAGCTTTATATGCAGGCAACATCCCAGTCAACTCCTCTCACAATTTCTTACACATAGCTATACAAACATCCTCCAATAACATAGAAAAAATTCCAAACAGACTAAAATTAGCACACTCCAAAACCATCATTTCACTTTGTCTTTCTGGTAAAGAAACACTAAATAACTGTTTCTACTTTTTGGTACAAGGCTAGCAATTATCCCAGTGCATTACTGCTACTTTATTTTATCGACCCCGTAAGGAAGAAAGACAAAGTTAACCTCGGTGGGATTTGAACTCAGAGATAAAGGGACATAACTCTATGCTGGAAAGCATGGCGTTTGACCCTATATCGATACTGCCAAACACTAAATAACACCAACTGTAATCAACTACTATCATCAACAACATGTTCCATACCCAGTAAACTAAAACACCTTATGAACAATACCACCAAGAATTTCTGATTTTAGGTAAAATATATTTTAAAGAAAGAACAGAGAATTAAATTGGCACCAATATTTCAATATATATTTTATCGAATATGAAAAGCTTAGAATCAAAATTTGACCACGGTATAATTACAATTTAGAACGTGAAGGCACGTAATTTCACAAGACATTTTGTTTGATGCTCTATATCTTTTGCCAGCTGATATATAATAATAATAATGTGATAATACTAATAAAATCTAATAATATGATAATAATTGTTTCAACTTTTGGCACAAGGCCAACAATTACCCAGTACATTACTGGTACTTTATTTTATCGCCCCCGTATGAATGAAAGGCAAAGTTAACCTCGGCGGGATTTGAACTCAGATCGTAAAGGGACGTAACTATGCTAGAAAGCATGGCGTCCAACCCTCTACCGATACTGCCAATGATAATAATGAAGGTCGATAACCTTTTTAATCAAACCTTTTTAATCGATAACCTTTTAATCAGTACTAAATATCCTTATTCCTTCTGATTAAATCGTTGTCAGTAAGATGGTAGCGAAACTGTAAGTACAAGAATCTTGAAAATGAAATAAGCAGAATAGAGAACGTGAAAGTAAAAGCGATAATAACTGGAGCACTAGATATGATAAATATATTATTAGAATAGCCAAAGCATCTATAGCGGCTATCGGGGCGGTGTTGGTCAGCAGGACGATATAGACGAAATACCAAAATATTACCAGAAACGACAAACTAAATCCTAAAGTAAAACGGATGTAGAATACATAATTCTAATCCCCAAACGACAATTCTTGAACACAACGCGCAGTAATGTGGAGATATAATTGGTGCAGACAAATACACAAAGCACATAGACTTTCAGTTATATTCAGCATATTTAAAATAACACAACTAGGCACTGCACACATATTACATCGAGTAATTTCAATACAATAGGAAATAAATGCCCAACATAAAACAATGCTCAGAGCATGCAGAGCAGCGCTCGGTTGTGCAGGTAATACATGCAATAAAACTGCTGATAAGAACATAGCTCGTTTGACAAGATTCCAGATCTCATTTGCTTGCCTAGTGGGGTGGACCTCGTCAAATCAGACCAAGGAAACAATGTTTCCATTGCTAATACTATCTACCGATCGCAACTTGTGGCAGAAAGAGAAACGTAAAATAATGTGTCTTACTCAAGGAGACAACGCATCACCCGGTCCGAGAATTGAACACGCAGCCTCACGATTGCGAATCCAACTCCCTAACCATTAAGCTACCCAATAATGATAAGTACATAAAAAATAATAATGTTAAACATATTAAACCAGATTGGATTCTACTGTAAATGATATGGAACCACGATTAACTATCTTTTGTATACGAGGCACTTCAATGTGTACACTGTAAATGATAAACTTGAACATTGCTACAGACAGTACCTGGATTTACTTGGGGAATGAGATTTAGATTTTTAAAGAAAACACCAAGGTAACTTTGTTTATACGAAAATTAATTAAAAATACTGTCACGCAAGATAAATAAACAAGGATTAGATTATTAGACCAAACAGACTTACAAATACTTAAAAATCAATAAAAGTAGTTGCAAAACACGAACGAAACAAATAAAACTGTTTTCTATCTTCAGTGAAGCAAAGAAATACAAAACTGTCTGAAATGACTGACAATTTTGAAGAGAAAGAAGAATCAACAAAAGAAAGTATGAAAAAAAAACATACTGTGTTAAAGATGAAGTTACAAAATGCTATGCTAAAGTGACGGCACGAAAAGCGCTTATATGATCAATACGAAAAATCGGAACTGAGCAGAAATAAACAAGGAAGACCATAAGACTGACCAAGAAGCGCATGACTCAAAATTGAGATTTGAAGCATTGTCACGGGATCAAATGTTTCCCGTTAGATACCACTAAAAGCTTGTTATGGGTCAAAATAGAGTAACTACAAGGTGTGTCGAGGTTGAGAAGAAATAACTACGGTGTTTCTGGCTGCCCAGGTTTAATCATGAAAAAAAGAATCAACGGGCCTGAGAGAGATAGGGTTTTCATACAATGAAATTATACCGTATTTTGAAATACTAACAGAAAGGAGTTGGCAAAATAAGCTGATCGTGCTGTAAAAACTTGCATAAGACTGTTGAAAACATACAGATAAATAACAACAACAATAATAATGATTTCTAATTTAAGCACGGCATTAATTGAGTGTGGATGGGTGGATTATATCGACCTCAATTCATGACTGGCACTTTATTTTATAGACCTCGAAATGATAAATGGCAAAGCTGACCTCTGCGGGATTTGAACTTTGAACGTAAAAGGGCGTAACTAAATGCTACAATACCTTTTGTCTGCCAAATCACCACCCTCCTCCTACTAATAATAATAGTTGTTTCCACTTTAGGCACAAGGCCAACCATTTTTTTAGGGGGGGGGGGGTTCGATTAAATCGAACCACTGCATTACTAGTACTGTATTTTATCAATCCCGAAAGGATGAAAGGCAAATCTAACCTCGGCGGGATTTGAACTCAGAAGGTTTGCCTTCATCAAATTCTAGAACAAATTCAAAATAGCCGATCACATAAAATCTTTCCACAAAAATAGTGTGGAGCAGTGGAAAACAGAATTCATAGTAGCCGGTAAAAAATTTGGGGGAAGCTAGAATAAAGAGAGGAATATTTGAAAGAAATAGACAATCACCTTTACACTTTATAATTAGTCTTATACCTATGACCAATATCTTGAGAAAGATAAAATCAGGATTTGAATTTGGAAAATATAAACAAACCATCAACTACCCATTATTCGTAGATGACTTGGAATTACTTGGTAAGAAGGAAAAGCAACTCGACACTTTGGTGAACAGCGTACGTACTCAGTGACAACATAAGAATAGAATTTAGAATCATGCGCTTTAGGAGTCACAAAGAAAATTCTTAATGACACCTGAACAATAGAAATTTCATCATAACTAATAAATCACATGCTGCTTCCATCCAACATACCTGATACAGTGCAGAATTTTGTTACATAACTTTATGAAGTTGTACAAAAATAGTTCTTTTTCACTACATTCTTTTCTGTAACACTAAGATTACAAAAGGAGAGAGACACAAATCACTATTTGAACTTTTATTCGTGCTACGCAATTCATACTGCATGACAAGACAAGTATGCACACTAATGGTTGATTCAAAAATACAGCAAATTCGACTTGATAAACTTAGAGGTTTTCTTAAACAACATATCCCAATATGATTTTAAAAGCGACACTAAAGAGATTGTACTAATTTATAGAGGAATCTCCTTGTTGAACCTACCCGGCAAAGTCTATACTAAGTATCTGGCAAAGAGATGTAGAGATATTATTGAATTCAAGTTAGCTGACGAATATTGTAGTTTTCACTCTGAACGTAGCACAGCCGACTAAATATTCATTCTGCGATAGGTCTTCAATAAATCGTGGGAGTATTGTAAAGAGGTGTATGCTGGTTTCGTAGACATTGAAAAGGAATACGACCACCCTCCACGGGATTTGTTGTGGGAGGTTCTGCAGGAGTATGGGATCGATGGACATCTTGTTGTCTTGAAGTCTCTATACGAATACCCTAGTGTTCAAATAAATTGTGCTAAGTCGAAGCCAGTCAATGTAGTTGTTGGACTCCGGCGAGAGTGGATATTGTCCCCTTTTCTATTCATAATCTTCATGAATATGACTGACATGCGTAGACGGGCTGGAAGTGATTTGAAAACCGATGGATGTAGAATCAGTCAGCTGGAATTTGCAGACGAATGAAAATCAGTGCTGCTAAGACTGAGACACTCGTCCTCTTAAGAAATCCTACACAGTGCACACTGCATGTAGACAGCTCCACTTAGCGTGCAGAGGAGCCCGCAGACAAGGCTGGAGGAAGTGCAACGGATTGGCCGTTGGGCCCACGGAGGGTGGTGATGTTGGTGATCTAATTGCAAGTGTGGCAATGGGGTCGGGAGCAGAGGAGGGACTCGGGGCAGCTGCAGAGGAGGAGGTTTCAGAGGTTCCATACCTGGTTGAAAGAAGGAAGGAGTGGGAAGATGGTGAAAGTGTAGGGCTCAGACCGGAGGCGGCGAAAGAGCCGTGTGGCCGTCGTCTGGAGGAGCAATGTGGAGGGTTGATAGGTAAGGGGAAATAGTAGTCGGTTATATGATACTCATAGTAAGATACGTATTTGTGTATTGCTTCCTCGAGATGGTTGTAGTTAGAGACAATATGAGGCTTGACTGATATAGTGAGACGGATAGAAGGGTGAGTGTTTGGGTCACATATATGCGTATTGGTGCATTAAAATTATGAGATTATTATTATTATTGTTGTTCTTTGAGTCTCAGTCGTTGATGTTATTTAACTGGAAAGTTTGTTGAAATGAATATCAAGCTGCTACCTGCAGCCTCAGATATTCAGGACGTATCGGAGGGTTCTTGCTGTTCCCAGCAAGCATGCCTTTTGAAGTGTTCCAAAAAGCGGGGCTGGACTAATCTTCTTTAACCATCCCTGGAAACTCCTTGAGATAGTACCTAGTGCGCCTATGACAATCGGGACGACCTTGATTTCATGGCAGTTCCAAATCCTTTTTACCTCCCACTTTAAATCCTGGTATTGGTTAATTTTCTCCCTCTCCTTTTCTTGCACTCTCGTGTCAAATGGGCAGGCCATATCTACAATCAGGCATGATCTTTTTTCCTTGTCCAAAACCACCAGGTCAGGTCTATTGTGTTCCAGTTTCTTGTCCGTCTGTATCCTAAAATCCCACAGTACCTTCACCTGATCATTTTCTATCACCGACTCTGGCTTATGCTCATACCACTTCTCAGAATGTGGTAAATTGTTTACTTTGCATAGGTGCCAGTGGATCACCCTGCCCATCACATCATGTCTCCAGCCCTTATAGTGAGTCTGGGCTAGGTGTTTACACTCGGATATAATGTGAGCCACAGGCTCCTCTCTCTCTCCACAGATCCTGCACAGTGGGCTAGCCTCCACCTTGTAAATATGGTGCTTCAGCCACTTCGTTTATTATTGCTGTTATTATTATTATTATTATTATTATTATTATTATTATTATTATTATTATTATTATTATTATTGCAATGATGCTGTTGAAGATGATGATGCTGGCGATGATGATAATGCATTAACTGCTTTTGATATTAATTTTTATAAGGGTTTCTTTTTGTCTACACGATCTCTACTACACCAATCGGAAGCTACTAAAGCACCTCTATTCTGTAGGTCCGGATATTAAAGAAATCATTTGATAGCATGTAGTGGGATAGAATATCTTGCTGGAGCATGCACCTCAATAATAAATGCAATGAAGGAATATATCTACATTAACAGTTCGGTTAAATAAAGACTGAAGAGAAGCTGATTGAAAGGAAATATAAGCTGAATAGCAAGTGTAGCAGATGTTGTCAATTCTGAACTGAAACTGTTTGTTTAACTCGAAATCCCGCTAAGGATTTTCAGGAAATCGGATAAATCAGGTTTAAAAATAGAAAACTCCAGTTCAACTGGACAGAATCGATTGAAACCATAGCAGCATATGGACATCGGGGATTTAAAGTTGGGTTTGAAAGGATGGAGAGCAACATAGAGGTTTGAGGGGAACATAAGAAAACTGAGGAAATGCCAGATAGGAGGATAGAAAAAGAAAGAAAAACAAATAGTGTAAATACCAGTAGTAGT
This sequence comes from Eledone cirrhosa, assembly GCA_964016885.1. NCBI lineage: Eukaryota > Metazoa > Mollusca > Cephalopoda > Octopoda > Eledonidae > Eledone > Eledone cirrhosa. Next base: position 148,190,360 of record OZ024742.1, on the reverse strand, counting down.
AGTAGTAGTAGTAGTAGTAGTAGTAGTAGTAGTAGTAGTAGTAGTAGTAGTAGTCGGGGAAACGGAGGAAAAGGAAATGTAAAGGAAACAAGTAATAATAGGATGATCAAATTATAATCAAAACTAAGATGAGAGAAGGGAGTGGGGTTGTAGAAACCGAATTATCAAAACGAACAAACCGTATTTGTTCTGACTCCTTAAGTTTTGAGTTCAAATCCCTCCGAAGTCGACTTTACTTTTGATGTTTCCAAGATCGACATAATAAAGTACCAGTCAAGTACTGCAGTTGATTTAATCAACCTTGCCCTTCCCCCAAGAAGTGCTGGCCTTGAGCCTAGATTAGAAATCAGTATTAAACTATGTTCCTTTATATTCTAAGTTAGCAACGCCTAGAAATCTAGAAAAATTCCTAAACTGCTATATATTCCAGGGTAGTAAGAGATTCATGTCTTACTAGAAGTCATTCCGAGTTCAAATTCCGCCAGGGTTAGCTATACTTTTCATCCTTTCGAGATTGATAGAATATATCGTCAGTGAAGGCTACCGTCGATATCATTAACTGTACTCCTTCCTTATAAAACAAATCTGTTATTGTGAGACATTTAGAAATAATTATCGAGGAAATTGATGGATGACAGAACCGGTTAATCATCGTTCAAACTATCTTACTATATTTGGTTTCGAGTTCAAATACCGCTGAGACTAGCTTTAAAGACGAGCTTTAAAGGAGGTGGAAGTGGAGCCAAAATAGGTGAAGGAATTGGTGTCAGTTATAAATTCCTTCACCTATTTTGGCTCCACTTCCACCTCCTTTAAAGCTCGTCTTTATAATCATCATTCGTCTTTTAAATATAAACTTAAAAGAACCAACACGGCTCTCTCAGAACTCATATGGTCCTTGAAAGACAAAAATATTAAATATAACATCTCTTGGAAAAAGGTTTCCTCTGCTTCTTGAACAGTTCTCTATCCAAGACTTTCAATCTCTGTCTAAATGAAAAATTTACCATTATATCTAATTTAGATTCTATAATAAATAGACGCACTGACTTGTTTTCTATCTGCTTGCATAAATTCCACATAACTTTCCATAAAGTATACAGCTAATATCCTAAACTTTATCAATTCAGAATCCTTTTCTCAAAGGCACATATATATATATATATATACTTCTTTAAAAATATACCCATCTTTCTACCTTATTTCAAAGTTATTTATTATATTCTATATCACTCCTATTCATCACTTCCCTTTCTTCCTTTTACTTTTATTTTCTTTTTCTTTTAATTTCTAACCCCTAATCTGTACCTTTTCTCACTGTGCCTAACATAGAAACAATTATTACACAATCTATATATATAAAACTGTGGTTGTCTGTCTGTCTATCGATTTTTGGCACACATCTCCTCTTAGAATCTCTCACGGAATTGCACCGAAATTGCTAGACTTGTACATTGAGCCCTAGCGAAGACATCGGAAAAAAAAATTTCAAATTGACCCACCCTATGTGACGAAATCGAATATAATGTATCGATTTTTGAGCGTAAGTGATCAGTTATTTCCCTTTGTTCTGTTTACATTGAGCGTCTTACGTAAAAAATTACGCTGGCTTTAACAGTTGTCGAGCCAGCAAAATATTGACCTGCAAAATTCATCAGTTCGAACACTAAGCTTCCGTTTTGCTTCATTTCCATTTAAAAGCATTTTAAAACAATATTTTTACTTGAAAACAAGTCTATTTAAAGACTACGTAAAACAAGCAAATATTTCGTCGTTAGGCGTGCAGACAGACAGTCGTGCAGAAAGGTGATATACGCGTGTAGACAGACAGTCGTGCAGAGAGGTGATATAGGCGTGCAGACAGACAGTCGTGCAGAGAGGTGATATAGGCGTGCAGACAGACAGTCGTGCAGAGAGGTGATATAGGCGTGCAGACAGACATCTATATATATAAAACTGTGGTTGTCTGTCTGTCTATCGATTTTTGGCACACATCTCCTCTTAGAATCTCTCACGGAATTGCACCGA
>OZ024742.1:148148332-148183332 GCA_964016885.1 Eledone cirrhosa | reverse complement strand
TATATATATATATATATATACGCGCGCGCGCATGTGCTCAACTGGCATACCGCCTATGGAAGCACCATAGCTACCATTAAACACACGTATATATATATATATAACCTGTGTGTAGCTTCTTTGGTCGCATGTCACGTTTGATAACATATAAATCATATAAATAGTGGGGAAAGAGAGAGGAAATGAGAATTAACATGGATTGATGGAGGAATATACATACTGACCAAACTAGCAGGCAATGAATGAGATAGAGAGTTAAATGAACCCTACACTCGTTCACATCCGTTCGCATTCGTACAAGCAATTGTCATCTGCTGAAACATCTCATATATATGTATAATTTCATATTATATAGAGAAGCTATAAAGGAAATTTCCCTGATAATGTATACTTTAAAATTTTGACCAAATGTCGTTTCTACTTCATGATATAATTTTTCTTTTAAGATTACTATTACAAAGTTAGCACACTAAGGTGCTACTTTGGGCCCATAGCGGTTCCTTATGTTTGTCTATATATGTTTTCTTCTAATACTAGATGTAGGACTTTGATGATGAAATCTATTTTGAAACGTTCATATCTTATGTCTACGTTTTCTTCCCAGTTCTTGGCTTCCAGGCCTAATGAATGCAGTATATTAGTGTAAAGTTTTATTACGTCGAAGCTTGTTAAAATAGTGCCCTCTGTAACAATTGATGGAATGTCTTTAAGAAAATCTTTGACATTTCCAACATTATTCGAGATCTTTTGACATAGAAATTTAATATGCGATTCTATAAAGTGATTCAAATGCTGTGTTGGAAATTGTGGTCTTGCAACAGGTGGTCTTATTCTGAGATCAGTTGGTCTCTGTACTTTAGTGTTTTGGTTATTTGTTTATCAATAGCTTCCTGTATTTTAGAGTTTGTATGAATTTTGGTCAATCCATAGAAGTTACTTTGCCTTGTTTCGATTATCATAAGTAATCAAATCCATTATCAGTAAAAGAGTCTGTTTGATTCATGATATATTTTTGTTTAGTGTTGTTTTCTCCAGATTTTCTGTTTCTTCCTTGTACTAAATTTATAGTTTGGATCATATTGATGATAATATCCTCAAATTCATCTAGGTAGATATTATGAGTTGGGGACTGTTTCGGGATTTAGAATAGCCTTTTATATCCATACAGTTATCCTTGAGTTTCTGGGAATTGGTTTTCCGATCGTAATGAAAAGCCCTCCATCTCATTCGCCTCGGGAATGAATTCGTTTTTGTATAATGATCCTCAAGTACACTTAAAGGTTAATGCTTCTAGCCGGTATCTGGACGATATGGGGTTTAATTCCTCATAGCGACGGTTGGCAAATTCTTTTTCCGTCTTTTAAGGGTCTTCACTCTATGTTATAAGCTATGCTTCTAGTATTTTTGTGCTTGAGCACTTTCTTTATACTTATATATATATATATATATATATATATATATATATATATATATATATATATATATATATATATATATATATATATATATATATATATATATATATAAAGGTTTACATATATATATATATATACATATATACATATACGTGTTTTGCAACGGGTCACTTTGTGGCTCAATGAAAAGTTAATAAATTAAATAATCAGAGCTATATATCATAAAACATATCTATAGAATCACCAGATAAAATATATACCATTTCCTCTCCCAATTAGCATAATTAACCATATAAAAAATCGAATAGACCAGGCTATAAGAATAAGGCTTCTATGAAGAAATCTCCAACAAATAACCGAGACCAGCCCTTCGCGCCGGCTGCCACGGAATATTTATCGAATATTTCGACAGCGTAATCGTAATATACAGTCAATTAAACAGAATTAGGTGTAAAATAAACTAGGAGAAAAGAGAATACATTTATTTACCTCGACCATGGTTTCGTCCGCATTTTAAGATCTCCGATAACTTCGGAAACTTGAGCACCGGACTCTTCAGGAGTTAGCTCAGATCTAGACAATAAATTTTCCAAAGTGATCGCGCCAAGAATACATTCAAAAATGGCTAAGAATCGTGACGTAGCAGCGGTCAGGTTGGAAGGAGTGTGGTTAGTTGCTTACGGCTGGTGGCTTTTTGCTAGAAAGCGCAGCATAATACACCCAAATTTGTATCTCAACTTAACGGGAGATTATTACATATAAAGGTTTACATATATATATATATATATATACATATACGTGTTTTGCAACGGGTCACTTTGTGGCTCAATGAAAAGTTAATAAATTAAATAATCAGAGCTATATATCATGAAACATGTCTATAGAATCACCAGATAAAATGTATACCATTTCCTTATTTAATTTATTAACTTTTCATTGAGCCACAAAGTTACCCGTTGCAAAACACGTATATGTATATATGTATATATATATATATATATATATATATATATATATATGTGTGTGTGTGTGTGTGTGTGTGTGTGTGTGTGTGTGTGTGTGTGTGTGTGTGTGTGTGTGTGTGTGTGTGTGTGTGTGTGTGTGTGTGTGTGTGTGTGTGTGTAAACCTTTATATGTAATAATCTCCCGTTAGGTTGAGATACAAATTTGGCTGTATTGTGCTGCGATTTCTAGTAAAAAGCCACCAGCCGTAAGCAACTAACCACACTCCTTCCAACCTGACCACTGCTACGTCACGATTCTTAGCCATTTTTGAATGTATTCTTGGCGCGATCACTTTGGAAAATTTATTGTCTAGATCTGAACTAACTCCTGAAGAGTCCAGTGCTCAAGTTTCCGAAATTATCGGAGATCTTAAGATGCGGACGAAACCATGGTCGAGGTAAATAAATGTATTCTCTTTTCTCCTAGTTTATTTTACACCTAATTCTGTTTAATTGACTGTATATTACGATTACGCTGTCGAAATATTCGATAAATATTCCGTGGCAGCCGGCGCGAAGGGCTGGTTACGGTTATTTGTTGGAGATTTCTTCATAGAAGCCTTATTCTTATAGCCTGGTCTATTCGATTTTTTATATGGTTAATTATGCTAATTGGGAGAGGAAATGGTATATATTTTATCTGGTGATTCTATAGACATGTTTTATGATATATATAGTGAAGGCGTGTGGCTGAATGGTTAGAGAATTGGATTCACAATCTTGAGGTTGTGAGTTCGATTCCTGGACCGGGCGATGCGTTATGTCCTTGAGCAAGACACTTTATTTCACGTTGCTCCTTCTACCTGGAGTTGCGACCGATAGATAGTACTAGCAACTGGAAAGACCAACGGAAACATTGTTTCCTCGGTCCGATTTGACGAAAGTCGATCGATCCTTTAAATATATATATATATATATATATATATATATATATATTTATATATATATATATATATATATATATATACAGAGGTATCCACTGTAAGTTGGGGGGTCTATTCTGCATGAAGAATTCGATGTAATCCATATGTTGAGAATGTTGTAGGTTAAGATAAATCTCAGAAAACAATAAAACATTAAAAGGAAAACAGAGTCCTGATATAAGTTATAACAATGAAATAAAAAATCAAGTCATTAGAGATATACTTCACTGCTTTACGATCGTTTCTAGATGGTGATAATACATTATATCTATACTCAGTTATTGATCTATGTATGTTTACAAACTATCAGATAGAGAGAATATTTACTTACATGCATATCACCAGCTGTTTTCAAAAGCAATAATAATGTTATTCAATAATAATTTTACTCAGAATTAGTAGCATGTTAGTATCATGTCCTTATTTGGAAGTTGTTTAAGAACTAACGAATCAAATTGTTTTTTTCATATGGTTTTAAGATGAAAAATAATACACTTTAGTTGAGGTCATGACCCTTTGAAAGGAATGGTTGAAGGGTGTTAGTAGAGATGGCATAAACATCTATTAGGAAGGAAGGGGATTGTCAAACTGATAGTTGAATGTATCTTGTATAGTGAATTTAAAAGGAATGTCAAAATAAATGGTGATTAGTGTTGTATTGAGTTTTAAGGTGAATATAAATTAGGAAAGATAGTATATTAATGAATACGAAGCACTCGAAATCTCATAATCTACCCAAAAATAACACCAAATACAACCACGATAATTTACCAAATTCCTCAAATAAGGACACTAACCATAGGAATTCTTCTAGAACACAACACAATAATATAAGGGATAATAAAAACTTAACTAAAAACCGCAAAAGAAACATAACATGGTACAACGCCCCCTTAAAACTGCAAACTATTGGACAAATCCCCCAAAAATTCTTTGAAATACTACATAAACATTTTCCACCAAACCACAGATACCTCCAAATATTTAACAAATATACTGTTAAATTCTCATACTCTACATCAAGCAATCTCCAACAAAAAATAAGCAACTACAACATTTATAAACTTAAAAATAATATGACTACACCACCGCAACATAATTTAAATAGGACTGCACCTTTTAAAAAGACAAATAATACAATCCTTCAACCTAGAAAACACACCCACCCAAATCACCAACACAAAAACAACAGAACACAAAATCACAATACAACTCTAGCACCAAACCACCCACAAAGCAACCTTCATTCTCCTGCTATCATTAATTACAATAGGAATAGCTCAAGGATAAATGAGAATAATATAGGGACCCCCAAAAACCATCTTATGTATGGCTGTAATTGCAGAAATAGAAGCATTTGCCCCTTAAATGGAAACTGTTTGATTAATAATGTAATATATAAATGCACTGTGTCTACTACAGACTCCAACAAAACATATATAGGATCTACATCAAACACATTTAGGAAAAGATTTTATGCACACTCTAGTAGTTTCAACAATACTAAACTAGCAAACACTACATCTTTAGCTGAAGTGGTAAATAATTATAAAAAGAAAAAAATAGATTTCAAGTTATCGTTGAACACTATTCTACAAAAAACGCCATATCTTGGGAACAGGAGGGAATGCAGATTATGTTCAGGAGAGATCTTGGAAATTACTAAATCTAAGGACGATTTATTAAATAAAAGACAGGAATTGATCATAGTCTGTAATCACCGTATACGAAAAACATTTAAATACTAAAACCTAATTAAATACTATAAACCTAATTAAATATTCTAAATAGCAACTCACTATAATTCCGTATAGAATAACATTTATTAGTACCTCTTTCCCCTAATTATATGCTTTCATGCATATTTTTGCCTTTTAATGTTTTAGCTTCCTTAGATTTATGCGGTAATGACTAAAGGCAACAAGGTACACAGCCACCCGTAATTGCATGAGTATAAATATACATCTATGTATGATATGGAAATATATTTATGTGTGTGTATATTTGTGTATATATATATATATATATATATATATATATATATATATGTATGTATATATGTTTATGTATGTGCATGTGTGTATATATGTATATGCTTCTATATGTATGTGTGTATGTGTATGTATATATATATGTGTGTATATATATATATATATATATATATATATATATATATATATAAATGTATATATATGTATATATATATATATATGTGTGTGTGTGTGTGTGTGTGTGTGTGTGTGTGTGTGTGTGTGTGTGTGTGTGTGTGTGTGTGTGTGTGTGTGTGTGTGTATGTGTGTGTGTGTATGTGAGTATAGGTGTATGCATGTTTATATATGAGTATGTGCACGTGTAAGAGGAGTGTACATATACACACACATGTGTATATATATAGGTGTATGTGTGTGTGTGTGTGTTGTATATATATATATATATATATATATATATATATATATATATATATATATATATATGTGTGTGTGTATATGTGTATGTATATACGTATGTATGTATGTGTGTATATGTATATTTATATATATATGTATAAATATATATATATGTGTATATGTGTATGTATATACGTATGTATGTATGTGTGTATATGTATGTATATGTATATATGTATGTATGTATGAGTGTGTGTATGTGTATATATATATGTGTGTATATATATATATATATATATATATATATATATATATATATATATATATATATATATATATATATATATATATATATAAATAAAATTCAGCGAGAATCGTATTTCGGCTGGTAGAAAAGCGAAACGAAACGCAAAATCGTAGAAATGCTATAAAAATCGTAAAAATCGTAGAAAAACTAGAGCTAAACAATATGTTAAAACGCCATACAAACTGAAAAAGTGGTTAAGAAGACATTAACCACCTAAGCCAAAAAACAAATCAAGCTAAACGGGTTAAACAAAATAAATGATAAAAACCTGGACCCAAATGGAATTGGTGGTAAAATCCAAATGCAGGGTTTCTTTGACACATAAATCAATAATACTGTCAGCTTAAAACTATAAGCTTTCAGCATAAAGATCAAACAAGGTTTATCACGTTATCAACAGGTAATTTTGCTCTGTAACCAACTTTGTGAGTGACGCAGAGCTTGGTAAACGCACATGCATAAGTCACAAGGGGAAATTCCCCATATTTTGGCAAATGAATTCAGTATGTGTATAGCATCCAAAAATTGCATAGATAGCACAAATCGAATAAGCACTCAACCGGATAGTTTTAAAAATAAACTTATGCAATTAATCTGTCAATATATATATATATATATATATATATATATATATATATATATATATATATATATATATATATATATATATATATATGTGTGTGTGTGTGTGTGTGTGTGTGTATGTATATGTATATATGGGGGTATAGATGTGTATGTGTGGATATAGATATGTATGGATATGTATATATATGATTATATGCATGAGTGTGGATGTGTATTAAGGTTTGCATCTATTTGTACGTATGTATATTTTTGGTTAGATATCAATACAACTGTACCTCTCTATATATATAGTGTGGATATATGCACTTTGTAGACTATGAAATTTATGTGTTTTAACTATGCCAACATGTATTTATCTGAGTTTGATTGTTTATGCATAAACATAATTGATAGTATTTTAGAGCGTATCATATGATATATTATACTAAGTGCAATTTACCACACCGTACTATATTGTGTTGGTTAAGTTGTATATTATCGCATTACTATATCTCATTATCTTATTATAATTTTCATCTTTTAATATACTATCTTTCCTAGCCATAACATTAATTTATATTCACCTTAAAACTCAATACAACACTAATCACCATTTATTTTGACATTCCTTTTAAATTCACTATACAAGATACATTCAACTATCAGTTTGACAATCCCCTTCCTTCCTAATAGATGCTTATGCCATCTCTACTAACACCCTTCAACCATTCCTTTCAAAGGGTCATGACCTCAACTAAAGTGTATTACTTTTCATCTTAACACCATATGAAAAAAACAATTTGATTCGTTAGTTCTTCAACAACTTCCAAATAAGGACATGATACTAACATGCTACTCATTCTGAGTAAAATTATTATTGAATAAAATTATTATTGCTTTTGAAAACAGCTGGTGATATGCATGTAAATAAATATTCTCTCTATCTGATAGTTTGTAAACTTACACAGATCAATAACTGAGTATAGATACAATGTATCATCACCATCTAGTAACGATTGTAAAGCAGTGAAGTATATCTCTAATGACTTGATTTTTTATTTCATTGTTTTAACTTATATATATATATATATATATATATATATAACGAAGGAAGTGTTGTAAGGAACCAGATGGACCATAACGCACCAGAGTACTCGATACTTTGGGTAGTAGAGTGGGTAATAGGAAAAGAGTCAGTGTGGAATTACCCCTTGAAGAGTTCGGCTATATCAACACCACGCTAAAATTTTTATTTAGCCCAGAAATACCCCTAGAAACGGTTTGAGCTCTGCCGTCGGGGTCCTGACTCTTTTCCTATATATATATATATATATATATATATGAAAACAGGGAGAATGAGACGATTATGAGGAAGAAAAATATATTTGTTTCCTTTTTTTGTTTCTCTCTCTCTCTTTTTTCTGGTTTAGAAAATGATTAAAACGAAATGTTTTACTTTGTGTGAAGTGTTAAGTTATTAGTTGATTTATTTATTATTTAACAATGACATTTATTTATCTATTTATATATTTAATTATTGTCTATTACCGGTTTCAGCATTTATATGCATTATCAAATGATAGTGAAATGTATTAGTGTGGTGGCGCACATGTTAAACAGAAGGTGCAGAAAGAATAATGTTATATACAAACAAGGTTTAAGAAGTGAAAAGAAAAAAGAAAAAGGAAAAAAAGACGTGCATAATATGGAACGTAAAAAGTCAATGTGGAAGAAAAAATAATGTTATTTACAAGCAAGAGTGCTTAGTTGAACCATGGTTCCGTGAAGGAGGCAAATGGTGGACTGTGGTTTGATATGATTTCCCTTTTTAGAGAGTTAATATGCAGGGGGAAGCAATTCTTGCTGGGTGATATTTAATTTATTTAAGAAAAAGGATTAGGTAGGGTGTGAGGGAGGTAACTCTTGTAAATGTTTGATGGTTTGTTGCAGTTTTAGATTGGTCCGATTTTTAGGGCATTGAGTAGTGGTTGAAATTTATTAATGAAATGTGTTTCCTTATTGGTACGTTGTTTAGTTTACATATTGAGATCCCAACTCATCCTATATATTTTATAACGTATGGGATTTCTAGTAATGCACTTTTTTGTCATGTATAAAGTTTTCTTTTAATGTATAAAGAAAATTGTCGCAGAAATGCTACCACTTAAAATATAATTTCACCGGAGATAGATGGGTAAAATTTAATAAGCGGGGGGAAGCTGGAAAAAATCTGATAACTTAATAAGCAGGGGTGGGGACGATTATTCGAAACCCGAGAGTTTCTTTAGTATTAGTTAATCGGCTACTTGTTCGGCTGTCTGTCCGAGCTACACCGTGGGATTGCGTATATTAGGACACCTGCCAACCTCTAAAAACCCAAACGGAAAGTACTATGAAAAAAAGTGCTCAAAAGAAATGAGACAAAATGGGAATATTTTACTTAATGAAAGTTATACCCATTTTCACAAAAACGGGGAGATGGGAAGAAATGAGCCCAAACGAGGAGATTTCCCTGTCGGACGGGGAGAGTACACAGGTCTGAGGTTGGTCATGTGTAAACTATGAGAGATTAACGGTTGCATAGCTGAAAAAACAATATCGTTATATAGGCGTATGAAGAGCTTACGTAAAACATGTGAGTTAGGAAGTTGCGGAATTGATATGATGGATAAAAGATAATTGCTTATTTTACGAAATGTATATATAGAAATACATAATAATAGTTGATTTACAGAGGTTCCGGTTTAGGTTTTCCGATAGGGACCTAGTGATCGCTGGCTTGTGGGATCCTTCTTCGGGAAAGGGTATATGAGCCTGTATGGTAATAGAAGAAGGTAGATTAATGTTATTAGTTAGAGGTTAGGTTGGTTTGTAGAATTCAAATGTTTTTAGGATTTTGTGGTCGCATGATATTGTAAGTTCCTGTTTTGGTGGGGTTTTTTAATTTAGAAATGGTTGTTTGGCAATCAATATTTGGAAAATCGCAAAGCGAGCACTCCATTTGTTATACGGTTCTTTTTTTTTTTTTTTTTTTTTTTTGAGGATATTCCCTTCTAAATTATATTTGATATGTTTGAGGTTATATTTGTTAATTGCTTCACTTAAAAAGGTTGTACTAGCTAATTTATTATGCTTGAAAAAGTTTGTGTTGGAATGATATTTATATTTTTTTTAAAGGAATTGGCTGTTGCTCCTATGTATATTTGCGTTCTTCTTTCCGTAATTGATAGACCACACTGCTAATTACACAATTTTCCTTAAGTGGGTCATTTGTATTAATTCTGTAGTTGCAGTTTGGGCTAGCGTGGGTTATATCATTTTTATTTCTACGTGTTTGTCTAGATCTAATAATGTGGTTCGGAGTTTGAATCGATTGTGTAAATATGCTAATATCATGGTCCTTTACGTTCTGAGTTCAAATCCCGCCGAGGTTAACTTTGCCTTTCATCCTTACAGGGTTGATAAAATAAAGTACCAGTACTGCACTGGGGTAATTGCTGGCCTTGTGCCAAAAGTAGAAACAATTATTACTGCTGTTATTCATACTCTACCATCTAATCTACAAATGAGAATAAACGCATCTAACATCTCAAAGCTTAAGAATAGTTTAGAACAGATTCATCCTTTAACAGTTGGCACAGAACACACACTAGATCCCATTAACATGCAGAACCTGGTAAACAACGATACCACTGCTAATACTAATACTAACGCAACTAAAATAGCTACAGTACCGCATAATGAACAATATAGCCCTTCTACTGTTACACACGGACCCTCAATGAAGTCAATAATACTAACAACAATAATAACAGATCGAGGATTTCGAGACAACAAATAGGTAGCGACATAACCAGTACCTGCTAATCGCTATAGGGACCTACCATGATCAAGCAACCCTCTAAAACGATTGTAATATTTTGTTTTATTTTAATTGTTCAATACACACATATACATATCTATATATTAATTTGAACAATGTCAGTATTCCGTGTGTCATAATTCTCGATTATCATTGGTTCATAGGTTTTAAACGACTCCGCCCACCTCAACGACGCCAAACTTAAATTAATATGCATAATGCCAATGAGGGAGTGGGAGGGGAAAGAGAGAGAAACACGTTGTGTTTTTTACTGTTTTTTGTATCAAACAGACACCACGGACTCGCCTCATACTGTAACCAGATAAACATCCAATACAGTCATTTTCTCTTTTACCTGTCTTCTCTTATCTTCTGTTTACCCGGGCGAAGCCGGGTACGTCAGCTAGTATATATATATATATATATATATATATATATATATATATGATTCTGTAACTTGAGCAGGTTGTTTGAGGAAACCATGCGCGATGAACACCTACCACAAAAACTATAGCATTCACCGCCTAATCTCGCTGGAACCATCTCTTCAAGGCCACATTGAGTTTAACGTTATCAGCCCCACTATAAGCAGGTGAAAACCTATATATATATGTGTGTGTGTGTGTGTGTGTGTGTGTGTGTGTGTGTGTGTGTGTGTGTGTGTGTGTGTGTGTGTGTGTGTGTGTGTGTGTGTGTGTGTGTGTGTGTGTGTGTGTGTGTGTGCGCGCGCGTGGTGCGTGAGTGTGCGTATATATCTATATATATATATATATATATAGACACTTATTTGTTTTATGTGGGATGTTTCTAAACTACACCAATTTGGATTATTATAGTTTGAAAATCAGTTTTAGTATCTGTGAAATAAAGGTGAATAATTGCTTAAACAAGTTTTTATTATTTAAAAAGAAACTGGTTAGGCCTTGAAGATTTACAGCTGCAGTACAATTTTTTTTTTTTTTTTTTGTATTTGTAATTAAATTTTCATCATTAATAAATGGAAAATGAAACCTCAGCAAATTAAATTTACAGTAAGTGAAACAATACATTGAAATAGAAACAAAATATATAGAGATTTCAAATGAAAAAATGCAATACATGTATATACACAAACAAAATCTTTTGGCTCTGTAAATATAATAACCGTAATGTTTCTGTTGGGATTTTAATTAAAATGTTTAAATTAAAATATTTTTTCATAGATTATAAATTTCTGGTGTTCAAATCATACAAGTCCGAAGAGAATTTAGAAAAAACATGATAATTAAAAATGGTTTTCATTTAAAAACCGTCACTAAATTGAAAATTTGTGTATGGAGCGTTTTGGGCCTGAGGGTGTGCGTTTTGTGTGTGTGTGTGTGAAGGCTGTCGACCCGTTATCGAGTATTGCTACTGTTTGTACTCACCTCGTCTTTCCCTTTAAAGAAGTGGTGCCTCTCAATCATGGTCTCTTAAGATGTCAAAATATAGACCAATATATCAAAACCAAGACAAGGCAGCTATTAAGCACGAACCTAGACTGAACAGCAACATAGAACGCAAACAAAGGTCTCCGAGAATTACAACTGGTCCCGTCTACACAGTAGGAGCGACGATGGTGAGTTCGAATATCGAAGGTTTAAGATAAGAAAACCATTTTCTTGCGTAAATACACATATATATGCCCAATTATATATACTAGCAGAAAAACCGCCCCGGGCGGTTTCTGCTAGCATATGTAGTGTGCATATTGGCATTATACGCAAATATATATATGCATATAGATATATGTAAATTGAAAAGTAAATTGACAATATCTTCTTCACCCACTTATTTCTGAGGGGGTCGTGGGGGCAGAGTCCTTCTCAAACACTCCTTCCAGCGAGTCTGTCAGTAGCAAACATCTCTAACTGATCCAGCTGGATCCCAAAGCGTGACCAGCCAAACTCATGGATGTTATCCAACTATCTTGCTCAGGGTCTAGCTATAGGTCTCTTGTGTCCAGCGATTCTTTACTGAGACATTCTAGCCACATGCTCATAATATCGGAGTTGTGGTCTCTCAATTCGGAGAAGTAGCGGCTCTACCAGGAGTGACTCTCTGGTCTCTGAGTTATGCACTTTATCGAGTAACGTTACTCCAAAAACCCTTCGGAGGAATCCCATTTCTGCCACATTTATTTGCAATTGTATTCTTTTGGTCATTACTCAAGATTTATAATCCTCGGTAAGAGTTGGCAGGAATACCAGGAAGACAGTGAGTTTGGCTTTTACACTTACCCCTCTTCATCTGATTGCTGAGGCTGGCGCTTTACTGCATCAGCTTTTGAAATTCTTGCACTTAATTCAGCCTCCTGCATTCCATCACTCATGAACAGGGCTCCAAGATACTTGAACCTCTCTAACTGCTTCAGTAGAACTCCATTCACATGTATATACATTTGAGGGACTTCTGTCCACCCGTCCATCACGCAATGTGTATGTGTGTTTGTGTGAATGTATGTGTGTGTAAAAGGAAGGAAAGGGATACACACATATATGTCTCTAACTTAAAAACAGTGTCTCTAATTTAAGAACGCCGACAAACTCACGCGCGTGCACATACACACACTGTCCTATTACCACTCAAGAGCTTTGGCCCGGGCAAACATCCCCTCAATTTTGGAACCGTCTGCGTTGTCCTGCATTGATGAGAAACTTGACGCTCTTACTCTGTGCTCCTGGTCAGGAGGCAGGTGCCTTACCTGGGACGTCACAGTTAGTGACTCTTTTGCTTCTTCCCACATTCTGGATGCAGAGGTAAGAGCAAGAGCTACAGCTTCCGCAGCTGAACGGAACAAAATCCTAAAATACCGTGTTCTGTCAGCTAAATACATTATCCAGCCTGTGGCGTTCGAGACGTTTGGGGGAGTCGGGCTACTGACAGCGAGGTTCCTATCTTCACTGGCGGCTCGCCAAACAGAGGTAACTGGTGATGCTCGTGAGGGCACTTGGTTGTTCCAGCACCTCAGCCTCGCCATCACCCCAGGTAACGCTGCGAGCGTGTTGGCCTGCCACAAAAATTATTAGAGAGGTTTCCCAGTGCTCATCGCTATATTACTATCTTTTGCTCTGGTAGCGGCTCGTTTTTCCACCCCTTTCGTCTGCATTTTGTTCTATGGGGTATAAGATGTGGGTATTACGTGCTTGTGTATTTTTCTTCTTTTTTTTTTTCCTTTCCCTTTCCTTTGTATATATTATATTTGTTCGTGTTTTCGTTCTGTAACCATTACATTAAATGAGATTTTTTTAAATGTTAATAAATAAATAAAGAGTTAATAAATAAATAAAACGTTATACTTGTTTTACCCTGCCATCTCCAATTCACCGAACGTTATCATGACTGTATGTGTGTGCTTGTGTAAATGTATGTATGTGTGAATGTATGTATGTTTGTGTAAATGTGTATGTGTGAATGTATGTATGTTTGTGTGAAAGTGTGTGTAAATGTATGTATGTTTGTGTGAAAGTATGTGTGAATGTATGTATGTTTGTGTGAAAGTATGTGTATTTGTGTGAATTATGTCCGTGAGTGTGTATTTTTATAAGTTTGTGTTTGCGCGATTATAGTTATATACTCATAATAGTTATATACTCATACATATAGATGTCATAATCTCTCTATCTCTCTCATCACACACTCTCTCTTTCTATATATATGGTAGTTGAAGTAGTGGTGGTGGCGACAATATACTGGAAGTGCAACTTTGAAAAGAAGTCAATTTGAAATTATTTATTTTTACGAAATTATTTTTGTTTACGAAATTGAGTAGATAAATTATGTAATATTCATTCATTATTTATTCAAAGTAATCCAACTTATTTTACAAACGGGATAAAAAAAAATCGTACGCAATCCCGCAGACCTTCCTTTATTATAGTTTAGATACACATCTAGAGATGTTTCCAAGTAAAATAACAGTAAATTTCTGAATGTCTATTTTTTGGTATATATATATATATGTTTTATTATTGCCTTGGTGGATTGGCAGTATCGGTAGAGGGTCGGACGCAATGCTTTCCAGCACAGTTACGTCCCTTTGCGGACTGAGTTCAAATCCCGCCGAGGTTAACTTTGCCTTTCATCCTTACGGGGGTCGATAAAATAAAGTACCAGTGATACACTGGGATAATTGCTGGCCTTGTGCCAAAAAGTAGAAACAATTATTATTAGTAATCCAACCAAGGTTAGTTTTGCCTTTTATCCTTACGGGGTCGATAAAATAAAGTACCAGTCACGCACTAGGGTCGATTTAATCGACTTTCCCCTCTCCCAAAATTGCTGGTCTTGTGCCTATATAAGAAACCATTATTATTGTGGATTGGCAGTATCGGTAGAGGGTCGGTGGATTGGCAGTATCGGTAGAGGGTCGGACGCCATGCTTTCCAGCGTGGTTACGTCCCTTTACCATCTGAGTTCAAATCCCGCCGAGGTTGACTTTGCCTTTCATCCTTACGGGGTCGATAAAATAAAGTACCAGTAATACACTGGGATAATTGCTGGCCTTGTGCCTAAAGTAGAAACAATTATTGTGGATTGGCAGTATCGGTAGAGAGTCGGACGCCATGCGTTGACGCATAGAGTTCATTCTGAGTTCAAATCCCGGCGAGGTTAACTTTGCCTTTCATCCTTACGGGGTCGATAAAATAAAGTACCAGTAATGCACTGGGTAATTTCTGGCCTTGTGCCAAAAGTAGAAACAACTATTAGTAATCCAACCGAGGTTCGTTTTGCCTTTTATCCTTACGGGGTCGGTAAAATAAAGTACCAGTCACGCACTAGGGTCGATTTAATCGACTTTCCCCTCTCCTACAATTGCTGGCCTTGTGCCTAAAGTAGAAACAATTATTATTATTAATAATAATCCAACCTAGGTTAATTTTGCCTTTCATTCTTACGGGGTCGGTAAAATAAAGTACCAGTCACGCACTGGAGTCGATTTAATCGACTTTCCCCTCCCCAAAATTGCTGGCCTTGTGCCTAAATCAGAAAACATTATTATTAATATTATATGATAGAATGCTTAAACCGTTTTCAAACGGCTTAAGCATCACAGTCGGGCATTCTATTCTATAATATCTACAGTCGGTTTTCCTTGAGTATAGAGTACTAAGTTGAATAATGGTCTTACAAGTCTTAAGTAGTGACATCTCATCCATGTGTGTGTGTGCGCGTGTATTTGCGTGAGAGATTGTGAGTGAATATCGTGTTTGTGTGTGTGCGCGTATGTACGTGTTTGTGCATGTATATGTCAGTATTCATGTTAACACACACAATAAGTGTTTTAAAGAGCTTGCAAGAGACCATAGACAACGCATGATCTCCTCTGAAACAAAACATTATTCATGATGCTTATTAACACAGGAATTAATATATATAAGATTTCGGAAAGTGCTTTTCTTGCGGTGATTTGGTTGTTGCATATGATATTGTTTGTAAGTTGATACTTATAGTCCCGACGAATTAATTATTTTGTAACTGCTGCTGTTTCTCTTCCTTGAGACTAATTTGAATAAGCCACCTTTAGCACATGTGTTATGTTTTGGTTTGGTTTTGTTCTTTTTCAAAATTTGCATAACTCTTTTCTTTCCGAGGCTTATTTCTGAATCTTTATCCCCGACTGTCAGGAAAACATTGCGAGATCCTTTCGCTCTGCTTATTCTGCTGTTTCGACAAATCTCTGAATCCAGGCTAGCACACAGTTTCAATATTGATCCTCGATAATACATAGGAAGATTGTTTTGAGGCCTTACAAGATGGGATCGTTAAAATTCCTTCTACAAATTAAAACAGCTTCTCTACCTATTTTTTTTACATATATATTGTACATTTTGTCATACAACACGTTTTGCTTGAGCAGGTATTTCATTATGTTATATGGCTTTCTACATTTCTTTAGGATTAAATTCAATTTTCTAATTTAAAAGTTTCCTTAATTATTTACCAGTATTTGCTTTTAGATACTTTTATTAAACACGTCTTTCGCTTCCATCTTCCCTGAAGACGTCGGAATAATTATTTCCCCTTTTTTTCTAATTAAATTTTGCATCTGCAATTACATACAGTTTCAGAACGAAGCCTTTCTTGTTGCATGAACAACACAGGACCTTTTACTACTACTACTACTACTACTACTACTACTTGTAATAATAGTAATAATGATAATAATTTAATTAGGCACTGGGGACAATTACATTTAGTTTCATTCTTACACACAATTACGAGAAATGTTAGAAAGTAGAGGGTGACAAAATCTGAGGCGATGAACAAGACAAAGATATATAAACAGCACAGGTTGATCAGGGGCGGCATACAAAGAAGACATTTCCAAAATTTGTGTAAAAATGGCATATAATATATACTTAACTATAAAACTACATATAATCCATAAAACAAGATATTATTTTTAAAAACCAACACACAGAAACATTTAGCGTTACCCACCTACACACAGGTCAGAACCCACTGGTTAGGGTACCCTACGGTCTATGTCCGCCAGCCACTGTTCATACTGGAATAAGGTGTACCTAAAAGTGCTTGTTATCTTCGTTTGCATTAGACGAGAGACAAACATCCTGCAGGCATCCCTTCTTCAACATGTTTTAAACTCACATACTCATTTACTCTTCACTGATTAGTAAATAATTATGCGGAATCGAAGAAGGGGATATGAGGTCGTAAGACATTTATGCGTTTATTATGAATATTTGCGACGTAAGTGAAATGAAATCGCTACAAGGAATGGAAGTAGTCACGGAGCCGATTTTTTTTTTTTTTAAAGAAAACTTTATATCTTGAGAAAGGACTTGTTATTTCGTTGCTGATAGTGTTGCTGTTTATTTTCGTAGCTTGTCATCACGTTTACTTGTAGCTTGTCATCACGTTTACATCAAAGAACTGGAATTTTTGTCTATCGAAAAAAATACATTTTCATTTAATCTTACTAAGACACGAATTCGTGTCATAATGAAATGATAATAATACAAGATTATAAAGAGAATGTTAAGAAATTAGCATCTAGTAACTAGCATGCTGCTTTTATTATGTTCTAGCAATATTTTTTTATCCCATCGGTCTTAATATATCAATCCTGTTAGTTTATTCTCATTTCAGATTCTATTTCAAATTATTGTGGCTACTATGAAAGGTAGTAACAAAAAAAAAAAACGAAAACTTTAGGCTCTGTGTACAAAGTGGTCTTGCTCAATATGAGTGCAATAAACAGTTAGAAATATAATTCGGTGTAATCCGTATAAATAAGGGATAAGCAGGCCATAGTGTTTATGTAGAGAAATATCTAGCAAGAGAGGAACTATGAAAGGGCGTCTCTATTTGTTTCTCACGTCGGAATGGTACAGTAGATTAAGTTAACCAAGAATTTGATTGTTACTTACTTCGTTGACCCTGGAAAAATAAAAAACAAAGTAGAGCTCCCGTGTGATTTTTTAAACACATTTGTAGAAAAAAAATGTAATTCTAATTTTAAAAAGTCAACGCACATGGCTCAGTGGATAAGGTGTTAGCCTTACAATCATAATCTCGTGAGTTCAATTCCTGGACAACTTGGTGTGTTGCATTCTTGAGCAAACTCTGCATTTCACGTTGCTCCTGTAGACTCAGCTAAAAATGAATACCAGCAATTCTGCGATGGATTGAAAATTGAAACCGGAGATAAGCACCAGGCTCTCTCTCTATCTCTCTATCTCTATCTTCCCCCCCCCCCACACACACACACACTCTCTCTCTTTAATAGATGAAATGAAAAATAGACTCCATAACTTGTTACGAGACCAGAAGGCAGAATGCCAAAACAAAATATTGTAAGACATTTAATTCAACACTACCATATCTGCCCATTCCCCGTCGTCTAATTCTTTCGGTTTATCAATGAATATCAAAAAAATGACAAAATAGTTTTATAGCATGAAACATGCAGCCGTCGACTCATTGCACATTTAAATACATTAACTCAGAAATTTAAATTAGGATAATTTCAAGTAGCTCAACTTGTTGTCATGAAATTAGAGTGTAGGTGGGGAGAGAATAAGGAGGTAATTATGTTATGGTAGAAAAAAAAACAGTGTAAAATAATTAGAGATAGAGTGAAAAGTAACAGGGAGAGATTGAGATGTTGAGAGGGGGGGGAGTAAAATTGGAAGAAAGAGAGAGATGAGAAAACAGATAGATAAATTGAGCTTGAGAAGAGAGTAAAAGAAAAAAATGGGCAATGAAAGAGAAAGAGAGAGAGAGAGAATTGGAGGAAAGAGAATAAGAGAGACAGAAAAAAATGTGTGTGTGTGCGCGCGCGTGTGTGTGTGTAAACAGATAGATAGACAGACAGACACACAGATAGATAGATAGTGCCTGTGAAAGATTCATGAGTATGTATGTATATATATATATATATAAAGAGGGGGCAAAAGACAGAGAGAGAGTAATGAAACAGTTCCTGACATCCGACGCTTTCATCAATGTCAATATGAATCTTAATTTGTCACGCAAAAGATTTCCCCATTTCAGTGATTTCAATTATTTTTATCGGTGTGTAGAGTTAGGGTAGCAGAAATTACACACACACACACAGATACACACACACATACACACACAGGTACACACACATACACACACACACATATATATACATATATATATACACAATACACGTGTACACACACATTACAATTTGGCACGCACTCTATCGGTTATTCTATCTTTCTTCATCTCTCTCTCACTCTCACTTTATGTATATATATATTTATATATATATATATATATATTCATATATATATATATATATATATATATATATATATATATATAACGAAGGAAATGTGGTAAGGAACCAGGTGGACCATAACGCACCAAAGTACTCAATACTTGAGGTAGTAGAGTGGGTAATAGGAACCAGTAAGACCCCGACAGCTGAGCTCAAGCCGTTTCGACGGCTAATTTTAGCCGTCGAAACGGCTTGAGCTCAGCTGTCGGGGTCTTACTGGTTCCTATATATATATATATATATATATATATATATATAGGTATTAGTATTGATATATATATAGATATATATTCCTCTTTTTCACTACATCTTTCCCACTCTCCTCTTATTCTCTAACTCTCATTTCAGACCTCACACACACAGAACCTAAATAAAATAATAATAATTATTATTATTATAACAACAACAATAATAATGGTAACAATAAATATATTAATTTTTTTTTTTTAATTAGAAAAAAATCATTTCACTGTTATGATCTAGAAATATTCGTGAAATTACAAAATCTGCTGCTAATTCATAGAAGAAAAAACGATAACAAATTATAGCACACTAAACTAAAAATTGATAACACTAATATAACAGCAACAAAAACGATAACAAATTATAACACACTAAACTAAAAAATGATAAAACTAATATAAGAGCAACAAAAATATAACAAATTATAACACACTAAACTAAAAGATGATAAAAACTAATATAACAGCAACAAAAACGATAACAAATTATAACACACTAAACTAAAAAATTATAAAACTAATATAACAGCAACAAAAACGATAACAAATTATAACACACTAAACTAAAAAATGATAAAACTAATATAACAGCAACAAAATCGATAACAAATTATAACACACTAAACTAAAAAATGATAAAACTAATATAACAGCAACAAAAACTATAACAAATTATAACACACTAAACTAAAAATTGATAAAACTAATATAACAGCAACAAAAACACTCCCACAACAACAACAGAATAATTACCAAAATTTGCTGCTAATGAAAAATAAAAAATAAACTACTACACAACGATATAAAAAAAAACGGTAAAAAAAATGTAAATATAAATTATTTTATAAAAATCTTCCCACAAAAAATTAACGAACTCCACCCAGCCAAACCTAACCACAAAGATTTTTAAAATACACGAGGGAAAAGAGCCAGATTTTCGTGAATGTTCTCCTTTTCTGTATCATGGTATATTGTTATTGAAAATAAGACAAAAATCAACAGCAACAATTAAAATTATTTCTTAAATAAAAAAAAATATAATTTGCTGATCGAATATCATTATTCTGGTAGAGGGTCACCATGCTTTGACACCATGCTTTGACGCATAGACTTACGACCCTTGTCATTCTGAGTTCAAATCCCGCCGAGGTTGACTTTGCCTTTCATCCTTACGGGGTCGATAAAATAAAGTACCAGTAATATACTGAGTAATTGCTGGCCTTGTGCCTAAAGTAGAAACAATTATTCTGGTAGAGGGTCGGACGCCATGCTATGGAGCATAGAGTTACGGCTCTTTATGATCTGAGCTCAAATCACGCCGAGGTTAACTTTGCCTTTCATCCTTACGGGATCGATAAAACAAAGTACCAGTAATGCACTGGATAATTGCTGGCCTTGTGCCAATGGTAGAAACAATTATTCAACTTTACGCTCCGTCGTAGTCCTTGTTGTTGTTGTTATTGTTGTTGTTGTGATGGTGTTAATCTGATTGTATTGTTGCTGTTATATTTGTTATTCTAGTTGTTATTGCTGTTGTTGCTGCTGTTGTTGTAGTTGCTGTTGTTGTTGTTGTTGTTGCTATTGCTGTTGTTGTTGTTGCTGTTGTTTTTGTTATTGCTGCTGTTGTTGCTGTTGTTGTTGCTGTTGTTGCTGTTGTTGTTGCTGTTGTTGCTGCTGTTGTTGTAGTTGTTGCTGTTGTTGTTGCTGTTGTTGTTGTTGTTGCTATTGCTGTTGCTGTTGTTGCTGTTGTTTTTGTTATTGCTGCTGTTGTTGCTGTTGTTGCTGCTGTTGTTGTTGTTGCTGTTGTTGTAGTTGCTGTTGTTGCCGTTGTTGCTGCTGTTGTTGTTGTTGCTGTTGTTGTTGCTGTTGCTGTTGTTGTTGTTGTTGCTGTTGTTGCTCTTATATTTGTTACTCTAGTTGTTATTGCTGCTGTTGGTGTAGTTGTTGTTGCGGCTGTTGCTTTTTCTATTGCTGTCATCGTTGATGAAGTTGTTGTGACTTCTGTAAGAGTTGTTGTGGTTGTTTCTTGTGGTGGTATTGATGTTGTTGTGGTTGGTGTGGTTGTTTCTTGTGATGGTATTGATGTTGTTGGTATTGTTTTTACCTTTACTGTTATTGTTGCTGCTGATGATGATGGTGTTGCTACTATGATAGTTGTTGTTGTTTAACCCTAGGTCAAACTTGATCGAAGAGACATATACTTAAAGGTATTTCAGACATGATCACACCATCTTTTACTCTATTATAATATAACCTCGGGTTATACCCCACAAGCACCTAATATCTCCTTTCTTTAAGATTAGAAGATATGATTTGATGAAGATCTGACTGCTATTTCTAGTCGGTCCAGTGACTTCATAGAGACTCTTTGACAGCGTTAACTTTAGTTTTGTGATCGCAGTTACTGTCAACGTTGTTGTAATTGATGTTCTGAGAGTTATATGTTGTTGTTGTTGTTGTTGTTGTTCTTCTTCTTCTTCTTCTTCTTCTTCTTCTTCTTCTTCTTCTTCTTCTTCTTCTTCTTCTTCTTCTTCTTCTTGTCATCGTTGTTGGTGGTATTGATCTTATTGATGTTATTATTGTTGCTACTATTATCATTTCTGTCCCTGCAGTAGTAGTAGTAGTAGTTGTTGTTGTTGTTGTTGTTGTTGTTGTGAATAATATATGACGTAATCAGTAAAAATGTTTTCTCAATTATGGATACTTTAGTCAAAAATTTGGTTAAAAGAGATAATGATGATGATGTCGAAGAGGATAATAATAATTATTATTATTATTATTATTATTATTATTATTATTATTATGACGGTGGTGGTGATAATTTATTACCACAAATGCAACTGGTGAGGCATATAAAACACATTATTTATGAAGTGTGAACAAGTTTAAAAGAAAATGAAAGAAGAAATGGAATATAAAAAAGTAAATATGTACACACACATACCTGCATTGACACACACACATATACATACACCTGTATATATATAGCGAGAGAGAGAAAGAGGGGGAGGGAGGGAGAGTCATACACAGAGAATCGCAATTGCAGAAATCTCTAAAGGTGCCCACTTAAAGAAACATGCTTCTCCAAGGCGATGTTGTATGAAGCAAGCATATCATCCATGGATGGCATCGAAAGGAATAATGCAAGACGCACTGCGAATACTTTCAAGAGTCGATACAACCAACATATACCTTCACTCACGCCTAATAACTGACAGAACCCGCACTTCTCTATCACAATTCGTTTGGGAATTAACGGAGAGTGGAATGAGACATGTTCCCATAACTTAAAATATCATAGACACAACAGCTGCATACGCTAATGTGGTTAGAAATTTCCAATTATGCTTAATCGAAAAGTCTCTCTATACCTTCATTGGCTTTTGTGATGTAAATACCAAAATGAAGTCATAGAGAATTGGTATGAGCATGTGTCTTGTAAAGTAAGGAGGATGGGAAAGCAATGATATTCTGGGATTATGATTTTCTGACTGATAGAATAATTAAGCATCGCTGATCGGACATTGTTGTATTGAACAAGAAAGACAAATACTGTCAGATCATCGATGTAGCCATACCAAATGATATGAATATTACAAGTAAAGAGATTGAAAAAATCACCAAGTACTCTGAACTGAAAGTGGAGCTGGCGAGACTACTTGGAATACAAGAAGGTAATGTGAAAGTGACACGAGTTGTGATCGGGGCATTAGGGTCAATCCCATAGAAACTTCAAGACTTCTTGAAGAGACTGGGAATACCATGTTGGTTAGGTGTCTCATAGAAGGCGGCCTTGCTATGTACTACGTACTTTTTGAGGAAAGTATTATCTGTCTGCCGTCTTTGTTGCGACTTGACAGGTGATTAAATACCTTGGTACATTATCCATCTGCACTGCGTGACAGAGCGATAATGATAATACATTGCAGATAAACTGTTCATGATAACTTCTGAACGTCAAAGGACTAAGCAACCATATTATAAGTGTAACTACCAGGCAGAGCATTTGAGACGGTGGACGTACTCTTTGAGACACCAGAGGAAGCAAGAAGACACTCCCTCACACCACCCAGGAGCGAGGAAATCCTTCTGCTTCCGACGTATTGTGGCCAAGAACTGGTAAAAATTAGAGTAATCCAAGTGCCGCACACAATAGCTATTCCTTGGCTAGTTGCAGCGGTCCTCGTGGACGTTAAGGAGAGCACACACAAAATAAAAACTGAAA
Organism: Eledone cirrhosa; assembly: GCA_964016885.1. NCBI lineage: Eukaryota > Metazoa > Mollusca > Cephalopoda > Octopoda > Eledonidae > Eledone > Eledone cirrhosa. The sequence goes on along the minus strand of OZ024742.1, from coordinate 148,159,609 downwards.
ACTGGTCAGAGTCAGGCATGGAACTTCTAATACAAACCAGTACTAGTAATGCACTGGGGTAATTGCTGGCCTTGTGCTAAAAGTAGAAATAATAATTATTATTATTAGAGTTACGGCCCTTTAAGTTCTAAATTCAAATCACGCCGAGCTTAATGAGGACGATAAAATAAAGTACCAGTAAAGTACTGGTGTCAATTTAATCGACTTTCCCCTATCTCAAATTGCTGGCCTTGTGCCTATACTAGAAACCATTATTATTATTATTATTGGTGGATTGGCAGAATCGGTAGAGGGTCGGACGCCATGCTTTGACGTATAGATTACGGCCCTTGCCATTCTGAGTTCAAATCCCGCCGAGGTTAACTTTGCCTTTCATTCTTACGGGGTCGATAAAATAAAGTACCAGTAATGTACTGAGTAATTGCTGGCCTTGTGCCAATAGTAGAAACAATTATTATTATTATTACTGTCCATACCTCGACGGACTGCCTCGGCTCTCGACAACCGCAGCACAGTGTTGCGAAAAGCCAATAACAGCCGGTGAAATACGGGAAGCGATGGCTAACTGCACGAGGGGTAAATCGCCAGGTTTGGATAGTCTGCCCTACGAGCTTTATGCATTTATGCCAGACTTGTTCGGTGACCTCTTGGCAGACGTCTACTGCAAATGGCAGCAGAACGGGAGCATTCCCAGTTTTGTGAGCCGGGGAGCGCTGGCGCTGTGGAGAAAAGATCCGAACAAGGGGGATATTATCGATAACTTCAGGCCCATAACCCTGCTAAACGCAGAGTTCAAGATTTTGGCCGAGGTGTTAGCAACGAGGTTGGCGCTTGTCGTCGGGGGTCTGGTGAGAGAGGCGCAGACATGTGCCATTCCGGACAGATCCATACACGACAACCTCCACCTCATGCGATACATCGTAGAGAGGGTGGCTAAGGAACCTGGCACGGGTGGGGCCCTGATCAACTTGGATCAATCCAAAGCATTCGATAGGGTCCACTATCGGTACCTGGCGGCGGTCCTCGAAGCAGCCGGTTTCGGGCCCGTTTTCAGGGGTTTGATCGCTGCGATGTACAGCGACATCTGCTCAGTTGTGAGGGTGAACGGTCACCTGTCGCAGCCGTTCAGCATCATGCGCTCGGTCCGCCAGGTTGTCCCCTCTCGTCCCTCTTGTACGTATTGGCTCTCGAGCCGTTACTGCACAAACAGGGGACGATGAGGACCGTCCCACGCGAACTAGGATGCGGGAAATCCGAGTCGGCTTACGCCGACGACGTCACCGTGGTGGTGTCGAGCACCAGACACGTCCAGATGCTCGGCACCGCTCTCAAGGAATACGAAGCGGTGACAGGAGCAAAAATAAACCAGGAAAAGTCGGTGTGCTTGCAGCTCGGCACCTGGAGAGGCAAGTCCATGCCATCCGACAGCGTCGTGGGGCGTTGGACGGACGGACCGGTTAAATTGCTCGGGGTCTGGTTCGGACCGGACCTCCAGATGGAGAAAAACTGGAACGAGGTGACGAGCAGAGTGGCCTCCCTCACCCAGAAATGGGTCGAGAGGAAGCTGTCCCTGAAAGGCCGGGCGGAGGTGGCGAATGCGTACATCGCATCCGTCATCTGCTACCGCCTCACCGTCGTCCCTTGCCCCGGCCCAACTCTCACCAAAATGGAGCACCTCCTCTTCCGCTTTTTGTGGAAGGGACGCACTCCCATGGTCAGACGATCCATCTGCTGTCAACACCCGTTGCGTGGAGGACTGGGCATGCCATGGCTGATGATGCGCAAACATGCGCTGAGGTTGCGACATCTCTGGTGCTTCCTTGACGGTGAACAGGTGTGGTCGCCGTTCGCCAGGCACGTTTTCCCACAGCTCGTCTCCTTGACGGAGCTGCAGTCATGGATCAGGAAAAGACCGAGGGAAAGCGCTTCGAAACTGGAATGTCTCCAGGCGCTCACCGCCCTCTTCCAGCTGGGCACCAGTATCGGTGGAACATCCACCTCGGCGTTCTATAGAGGACTAGTGGAGGGGAAGAGCGACGACGTTCTCGGGGAGATCCTGGGCGTCGAAGAAGATCAGCTATTTGCCCTCTTCCGGAGAACTTTCAGCCCGGGGCCTATGGATAACTTCCAAAAATCCCTGGCCTGGCAGTGCTACCGGGGAGCGTTGCTGGTTCGAGATAAGCTCTACAGGCACGGAAGTGCCATCAGCCGAGCCTGTCCGAGATGCGCGAAGAGCGACGAAACCGTCGTACACGCACTCGTTCAGTGCCCGAGCATTGCTGACTTGTGGAGCTATGTCGAACAGTTGCTGTCGCGTGTAGGACTGATCCGATTATCGGCGGAGATTATCGAAAGAGATTGTGTGATGGACGAGGTTGAAAGGGTTAAAGACAGACACTTTCCTCTTCGGCGAATCCCTAATTAACTTTTTCAAGTTTCACTTGAAGAGGAAAATCAGGGTGGAGAGGCAAGTGCTGCCTTCTAGCAAGTTTGTTGAAAGGTGGGTGAATGTAGCCAGCATGGTCCGTGTGAACGGGACCGCTCTAAATATACGCCTGTAGTTTGAGAAATGGATAAATTGAGAGAGGGCGCTTGCCCTGGTGGTCAGAGTGGCCGTGGTCTTTTGTGTGGTTTTCGCCTCGAGTAACCCTCGGAGGTTTCCCCACTATTGGGGAATTTTTCATTGTTTCAATTTTCATTATTATTGTTTATATATATATGTTTCTATGTCTTTTTCTTTTTCTTTTCTTATATAAATAATAAAAATCTTTACACGAACAAAACCCACATCGTACCGTCCTGTACCGTCCTGTACCGTCCTGTGCCGTCTGTAATGTTTTTTCTTGATGTCAGCCCTTGTGGCCAATAAAGAAATCATTATTATTATTATTGTTCTTTGAGTCTCAGTCGTTGATGTTATTTAACTGGAAAGTTTGTTGAAATGAATATCAAGCCGCTACCTGCAGCCTCAGATATTCAGGACGTATCGAAGGGTTCTTGCTGTTCCCAGCAAGCTTGCCTTTTGAAGTGTTCCAAAAAGCGGGGCTGGACTAACTTTCTTTAACCATCCTTGGAAACTCTTTGAGATAGTACCTAGTGCGCCTATGACAATCGGGACGACTCTGACTTCATGGCAGTTCCAAATCCTTTTTACCTCCCACTTTAAGTCTTGGTATCGGTTAATTTTCTCCCTCTCCTTTTCTTGCACTCTCGTGCCAAATGGGCAGGCTACATTTACAATCAGGCATGATCTTTTTTCCTTGTCCAAAACCACCAGGTCAGGTCTATTGTGTTCCAGTTTCTTGTCCGTCTGTATCCTAAAATCACACAGCACCTTCACCTGATCGTTTTCTATCATCGACTCTGGCTTATGCTCATACCACTTCTCAGAATGTGGTAAATTGTTTACTTTGCATAGGTGTCAGTGGATCACCCTGCCCATCACATCATGTCTCCAGCCTTTATAGTGAGTCTGGGCTAGGTGTTTACACTCGGATACAATGTGAGCCACAGTCTCCTCTCTCTCTCCACAGATCCTACACAGTGGGGTAGCCTCCACCTTGTAAATATGGTGTTTCACCCACCTCGTTTTGAGTGCTTGCTCTTGCGCAGCCATTAGCATTCCTTCTGTAGCCTTTTTAAGGTCTCCTCTTTTTAACCAGTTCCATGTCTGTGGATCTCTAAATTCAGTTTTCTCAATGAAGGTACTATGAAGGGATTTTTCATGAAGGTTGGTCTTCTTCCTTGTTGTTATTTCCTCCTTGGACATCCCCTGGTCTATTGTTCTCTCCTTCAGTACAATTCTGAGCATTGGCTCCCTACTGTCGGTCACGTATTTGTGCAGGTTGTTTTTCTCCATCTGAACACAGTCCTCTATGCTGATAAGACCTCTTCCACCTTCAGATCTCTGGTAATTTGCTGGCCTTGTGCCTAAAGTAGAAACAATTATTATTATTATTATTATTATTGGTCTAAGCGGACGTATTTTGCTCGCTCCCAGTAAGTCGCTTTATTTGCATGTTAAAATTATTTGTTGTTAAATATTTCTTGTTGTGTAAGGGATATAAGCCCTTAGACTTTGCCCTGTGAAAGGGAAAGTATGATATTTGGGCTTTTGGCCCAAATATTTGAATTTTTTTTACATGTTAAAACATTTACGGAGAAAAAAAAACATGGCTGAGCCACGCCCCCCAGCGATATGTCTGCTGTCGTGCGACAACGACGTGGAAGTTGAGAGGAGCGCTACAGCGAAATTAACACAAATTGATAACACAAACACCACCACAAACAATGTAAACAAAGACACCAATGATACCAATGAGAATTCTAATTTTGAAAAAAAATGACAGTAACAGCGACAACGAAAATACAGATAACAAAAATAAAATAACAAATACAACAACAATATCAACACCACTAACATTAAAACAAATAGCGACAACACCAACAGCAACAATACCAACTGCACCGAGAACAACGGTGGCAACAAAGACAACAATGATAACAGCGACAGTGCTAACAACAACACCAACAAGAACAACGACAACACCCCCAACGAAAACAATAAGAACACTTTCGCTGCGGCAGCAGCAAAAAAGAGGCCATGCTTCAACATGGACCTCTCAAACAAAGATGAAAAGTTGGCCCAGGCATGGAAGCTTATCAAGCAAGAGCAAACCTGGGCCAACTTAACTGTCCCGGTAGAAGCTATTGAGGCAGTGGAGCGCAGAACGGTGCATTATAGATGAATCTCAGCACAAACCAAAAGGGCAGCTTTAATCCCACAAGAAGATGTCGAAGTCGCGCTGAGGTGCATCAGAAAAGACACCCAGTACATAGAGAGGGGCAGACAGTACGGCACCATTTCGGTGTTGTTCAAGTCAGAAGCCCTCGCTATGAAACACGTTATGACTCCTTGCAAAACCAGCAAGGTCATAATGTACCCCCTCCCACATGGGAAAAAGAACGGCCCGTCTCCGCATTCCCAGAATCCCACCAGGACTTGACATGTGGTGGCTTCTGGGATGTGTGATTGTGGAGGGGACGGATACCGTCCCTATAGAAGTGACCAGAACGGCCAGAGAGGACTGGTCCGGGGTTGACCTGGAGATTCTTCTCCAGATCAGGCCCGAGAATGTGAAGACAATCCCGGACCACATCCGCCTTCAGAATGGGACGGTCATTCACATTATGACAAGGCAAGGGGTCGAAAGGCTCCACTGCTGCCGACGCCGAGGCGAGGACCACAACCAACACCAGCACCGGCAAAACCACCAACAACAATACCAATAGAAAGACCACCACCAACATTGACCACCCAGGAGGGAAACGAGGAAAGCTGTCAAATTCCCCCTCCCCCCCAAAATACACACACCAATAAAACCCTAAACATACATACAGACACAGGCACACTTACAGACACAGGCCCCTCCTCTACCAGTAGTGAAAATGAGGGAAAACCAAAATCCCCCAAAATACAAAAAGGGAAACACAAAAAGAAAAAAAAAAAACTCAACAAAGCACAAAATCACCCACAATAAAAAACGCAGACACCACCCACGCAAACATCTCTCCAATAACACCAACATCAACACCACCATCACAATCACCAGAATCCCCCAAACGCAAACAACCTAAACAGACGCAAGAACAAATATACACACAAACATCTGAAACCACAGACACCGCACTCACAATAAACACAGATACAACCGAAACAACACCACCAAAACCCTCACCACCACAGCCACGCAAACAAATAAAATCACACCAACAAAACATACAAAACTTCGTGCTCGTCAGGAGGGCCAACAAGGAACTGATGGCCCTCGTAGTACGAAGTGAAAATATACAAAAAGAGGGGGAAATTTTTAAATCGAGCACATTTCACGTGCCGGAAGATTTGGTTCTGGTGCGAATGTCGCTCGACATATTCAAAGAAATACGAGACAGCTTTCCTCGGGACGTGGGAACCCCGAACGTAAAACCCACTTCAAGACTTTTAAAGGGGTTCCCAAAAGAAACCCCACTAACTATGGAGGTCGAACAACCCGACCTTCACAAGAGCCCGGAAAGTAAGTAAACCTTCCTCTCTCTCTGTTTAACCTGCCAACATGGCCGTATTAAGAGTAGGATGTTTAAATGTTCGAGGCCTGGAATCGTCCTGGAAGCAGGGTCACCTGCTCAACGACCTCAGGTCTATAGAAATGAATGTAATTGCAGTCAGCGAGACCAGGATTTCCGACACGCGCGCACTCGCCCCCATTTTCGACGACTATCAGATCTTTGCATCTGTTAGCCGGCCGGGAATGGGAGGCGGGGTGGCAGTGCTGTTTAGGAAAGGCCTGGATCTCGAGGTAAGATCGATCTTCCGGGACCCGGACGGGAAGTTGGTAGTCCTGGACGTGAACAATAATGAAGGTGGTGCCTTTAGACTGGTGGCTGTCTATGCTCCTACTGGGGCAGGACGGCCGGACTTCTTTAGACGCCTGGAAGCCTTTCTGGGTACGTCTCGCCCTTTACTGTTAACGGGGGACTGGAACGGCATCTTAGACGCACGCTGGGACTGTGTGGGAGTATCCGATAGGAGCAGGGGGTGCAAAAGCGTCAAGAACCTGCTCAGCCAGTTCCAACTGTCTGACAGGTACCGACTAGATTTCCCTAATGCGCCAGTGTGGACCTGGGCAAACCGCATAGGGTCATCTAGATCGTGTATAGACAGGATATTCATTAGGAAAATAGACAGAAATAGTGTAAGCTGTCCACGTTTTGAAACGGTCGCCTATTCAGATCACAAGTTTGTGATCTGTATGGTCAACCTAGATAAGACGCGTAGGTTAGGACCTGGTTACTGGAAGCTAAACATGTCATTTCCGGCACGTAAGGCTTACAGGGACCAGGTCAGCAATTTAGTTAAGAAAAGGTTGACAGGGGGAGTCGTCAACAATAGATGGTGGGGGGGCTCTCAAAAGAGAGATTAGAGTAATGTCGATAGAGTTTAGCAAAGAAGTAGCGTTAGAGAAAAATAGAAAGGAGGGAGAGTTGGTAGATAAGTTAGACGAGGCTATTGGTAGTGGCATTGCCACTGACGTGCTAGCGGCGAGAATGGCATTAGACCATTTCTTCAATGCGAAACACGAAGGTTGCATTGTCAGAGCTAAGGCGCGTGCTCTGAGAAACGAGGGAACCAAAGCTGTTCGATGGGCCCGCGTGGCAGAGGCGCAGCGTGGTAATAAAACCACGATTCGGTCTTTGACGGACCGAGACGGGCACGAGCTGAGCGATTCCAAGAGGATGTGTGAGGCCTTTCGCCAACATTTTGCTCGGTTGTTCGGGGGAAGTGGCGGGTCAGAGATGGTGGCAGACTTCAGTCCCTACCTCGATGGCTTGCCGCAACTCTCGACGGCTGACGCTGGGCGCTGCGAAAGGCCAATTACTTCAGCCGAGATTCAGGATGCCCCTGTAGGCTGCATGAGGCGCAAGTCACCCGGTTTGGATGGTCTGCCCTACGAGCTTTACGTAAATATGCCAGACTTGCACTCCAATCTCCTCGAAGCCCTCTACTGCAACTGGCAGCAAAACGGGAGTATTCCCAGTTCTGTGAGCCGGGCGTAGTCTCGCTGATAAGGAAAGACGAGAACAAGAGGGACACATTAGACAATTTCAGGCCCATAACTCTGCTCAACACAGAGTTTAAGATTTTGGCCAGGGTGTTAGCGAAGAGGTTGGCGCTTGTCGTCGGAGATTTGGTTGGGGAGGCGCAAACTTGCGCAATCCCAACCAGGTCCATACACGACAACCTCCACCTAATACGATACATCATAGAGAGGGTAGGGTGTAAACCTGGCTTCGGTGGGCTCTGATCAATTTAGATCAATCGAAAGCATTCGATAGGGTCAACCATCGGTACCTGGAGGCTGTCCTCAAGGCGGCTGGCTTCGGCCCCGTCTTCAGAAGCTGGATCGCTGCAATGCACAGCGGCACCTACTCGATGGTCAAAATTAATGGCCACCTCCCGGAACCGTTTCAGGTCTCCCGATCGGTCCGTCAAGGGTGTCCTCTCTCCTCCCTTCTGTACGTATTGACTCTCGAGCCTTTACTGCGGAAGCTGGAGCTGTTGCAGGGCATCCCGCTCGAACCGGGACGCGGAAAGGCCGTGTCAGCTTATGCGGACGACATCACCGTGATGGTGTCGGACACCTCAGAAATCGAGGTGGTCGGCAACTTATTGGAGGAATATGAAAGGTGGACGGGAGCAAAACTTAACCCGGAAAAGTCAGTAGGCTTGCAACTCGGCACCTGGAGAGGCAAGTCCATGCCGTCCAACAGCGTCGTTAGGCGCTGGACGGACGGGCCGGTAAAGTTGCTAGGGGTTTGGTTCGGGCCAGACCTCTAGGTGGATAAGAATTGGGACGAGGTGACGGACAGGGTAGTCAGTCTCACCCAGAAATGGGCTGGGATGAAGCTATCACTGAAAGGTCGGGCGGAGGTGGCGAACGCGTACATCGCGTCCGTCATCTACTACCGTCTGACTGTCGTCCCTTGCCCCCGTCCGCGCCTCGCCATCTTGGAGCGGCTCCTCTCCAAATTCTTGTGGAGGAGTCAGGTTCCGCTGGTGAGGCGGTCCATCTACGTGGAGGGCTGGGCATGCCGTGGCTAATGATGCGCAGGCACGCGCTGAGGCTGCGGCATCTCCAGATATTCTGTCTAAACGGTAAACAGGTGTGGTCGCCGTTTGTCAGACGGACCTTTCCGCAGCTCGTTTCTTTGACTGAGTTGCAGTCCTGGGTCAAGAAGAGACCGAGACTGGGTGACTGGCATCTGGAATGTTGCCAGGCACTCACTGCCCTCTACCAGGCGGGCAATGCGGTCAGTGAACTTCCACTCTCGTGTTCTATAGAGGATTAGTGGTGGGCAAGTGCGACAACGCACTCGGAGAGGCTCTGGGAGTCAACGAAGTCGAACTAAGCAGTCTGTACCGGAGGACTTTCGAGCCGGGGACGATGGATAATTTCCAAAAATCCCTCGCTTGGCAGTGCTACCGGGGGGCACTGCCGGTTCGAGATAAACTCTACAGGCACGGAAGTGCTGTCAGACGGACCTGCCCGAGATGCGCGCAGAGCGACGAAACCGTTCTGCACGCACTCGTCCAGTGTCCGTGCATTACTGACTTGTGGAGTTATGTTGAACAGCTGTTGTCGCGTGTAGAACGGATCCGGCTATCGGCCGAGTCCATAGTGAAGATCGACCCGCCGCCTTCTTTTGGCCAGGAAGGGCAGGCAATTTTCCTCTGTCTGGTGGCAGTAGCGAAAGAGGTTGTATGGTGGACGAGGTTGAAAGGACTGAAGACAGACACTTTTCTCTTCGGCCAATCCCTCATCAACTTTTCCAAGTTTCACTTGGAAAGGAAGGTGAGGGTGGAGAGAGAAGTGCTGCCCACCAGTACATTTGCTGAAAGGTGGGTGAATGTGGCGAGAATGGCCCGTGTGAGTGGGCCTACTCTGGTCATGCGGCTGTAGGTAGGTAAATTTGAAGAGGAGAGGGGTGCCCTTCGAGGGTGCTCTCGAAGCGTCGGGTCGTTCAGATCTGGTGGGGTACCTGAGCGAACCCTAGGTGGTCATCCCCCCTATTGAGGAATTTTTTTCTTGTAATTTTATTGTTACTTTATTGTTACTTTGTTTATTCATATTGTTTACTCGATTTTTCTATAAAACCCCACTGTCCCAGTCTTTTGTATTGTCCCCTATATGTCGGCCCTTGTGGCCAATAAATGAAATCATTATTATTAAAATAAAGTACCAGTAATGTACTGAGTAATTGCTGGCCTTGTGCCTAAAGTAGAAACAATTATTATTATTATTATTATCATTATCATCAATGTAAGCAGCAACGTGGGCATTTTGTTGTTATTGTTGATGGAGACACTGTTGTTGCTGTTGTTAACATGGCTGGGGCGAGGCAAGGATACCTATAGCAGTAATAAACAAGAACAATGGCTGCCTGATGCTCAGACATGATTAGTGACAGCGGACAATACTAAACCAAAAGATACCATGATAAAAAGTAATAAATGTATCTTCTACACTCAGCAACAACAACCACGCAGCATGTGAAACAAACCACATACGTTAGCTGTCAACCCTAGAATAAATTAACATTTCTTAGAGTCTGCAGATTTCACCAACCAGAAAATAGATACTTCTGCTACACAAACACTAGGTGAGAAACTAGATTCAGTGTGTCATATATTCGCTAGATCAACTTCAGGATGGTACTACTTTACCTGCCACATATCAACATATACCAACATAACTACATCACATATAATTACCACCATGTCATTGAAATATGTATAAATACAATTAAGTAAACTCGGAAGCGAAATTGAAGAAAAGCAGCCAGAAATCCGATTTGAAATGTTAATAACATTTATATTATACGCTACTTAATAAAAAGAAAAAAGAAAAAAATATATATATATATGACTTCGTCAACATCCAAAAAAAAAATCATACACATATCGACCATAATTAAATATGGAATGATACGAGATGCCCCCCCCCCCCCCCACACACACACAGCCCCGGCGGTCAGAATGGAGAAGGCCTATCCCCGGAGGACGTTAAGGGAGACGCGCTAGAAAAGCCACTCCAACTCGCGGAGCTCACACCTGCGGCTGGCCAGCTCAGCGCCTATGGTGGTGAGTAGGGAGGTAGCCCTGGGGCCGAGGACACTGCCAGGGGTACAACCGCAAACCTGTCGGAGAACGACCGGTATTTGAGGAGTTTAGTCTCCTCAGCCCGACGTGCAGCAGAATCCGGGTTAGTCGCAGACTGCACCAGGTTGCGGCTGCAGAAAGTATCGGTGCAAGTGGCATCCCAGACGAGGGGTTTGCCACCGCGGAACGGGAAGATAGTCATGCCATCTGGCCTTTTGTCGTCCCCTCCGTCCAGCCCCACCGGCTCGAGCCGGGAAGGGAAGCGTGCAGCGTCCAAGCCATGCTTTATGACCTCGTTGAGGGCAGCATGGCGGGGAGGGCGGTGACAGGAAAGTGGGTGGAGGCCAAAAGAGTCCATCGTGGATCCGCAGCGACATTGGTATGGCTCGCAGATCCGGTGGCCGACCTGCATTCTCAATGCTGCTGTAAGATGAGAGTATAGTTTCTTTTCGTTTCTTTTTTTATTACTTTTGTTCTTTTTAGATTACTTTAAATTTTCATATAAATATATTTTGCTCCTATCCGAAAACCTAATGAAAGATGAAGTAAACATAAATTCT
>OZ024742.1:148085832-148143332 GCA_964016885.1 Eledone cirrhosa | reverse complement strand
GCATTTTAATCTGTATTTGCAGCCTAACCGGGAAAGTTGTTATTAATTGCTGGAAAATCCTTAAAAATGATTATTTTTGTTTTGCAAGATTTCTTATCTGAAAACATGTGTTGAAACAGATATTGTTATACTTTGGGAAGGTTATGATGTCAATAAAAACACATGCACCTGTTGGTTTTCACTTCAATCTATTACCATCTTTTTTTTTTTTTTACAGAACAAAGGAGAGACACAAAATAACAAATTAGTCACTCAGGGGGTCACAGAATAGGTAACGAAAGAGCTTTGACAATAAATGAACTGCCATCCGGTTATTAAACCAACCAACTGGAAATTTGTAATAAATTGAAGTGAAAAAAAAAACAGGTGTGTGTGTTTTTATTAGCGGCATGACCTTCCTTTGAAAATGAATTGTATCTTTAACATTGGTACTTTTGAAAACATTTTAAAATTTAATCTATTTCATTCTGATAAATTTTTAATTGAAATATATAATGTCATAACGTTTCTAAATAGTCTTCCCAAGATGGAGGAATAAGAACTAAACGTTGCCAACATCGTTGTATAGTTGTATTGTTTAGCAACTTGTCAGTTTGATAAATCTCCTTAAGATAATGTAGGATTAAAGTTTAACAGTTTATCTATTGCTTCTTCCCTATATTTTACCCATGCTTGTCTGATAATGCTTTTAGCAAATGGTTTACTTGGGATAAATTCGGAAAGTAATCTATATTATTTCTTTTTGTACTCTGTCTTTATTAATTCATCTATTTTCTTGTTTTCCATAATATCTGTATGACCTGGTAACTAAATCATTGTTATTTCTTTGTTACTTTTAAATAACTAATTATCTATTTCTAACAATACACCTTCAATTTTTTTAACACGACTACTTTTGGTTGATTTATGTAATTTTAGATTATAATAATTATTTTTCGCACACTACGCGTATTTCTTTAAAAGAATTTTAAAATACTATTTCTCGCTTCTCTGCATCGAATATTGTCAAATCATTATATAATGTTATATTTTTGATATGTCAAAAATTCAAAGTAGCTCATGACTCTACTCAGTTATCTGAATTTGATCAAATTCTTAATACAATCTGGTTGAATAATATTATATTCTTTTGCTTCCCATTTTGATTTACTATTTGTTTAAACGATTTTAATTGCTCTTCTCATATAAGCTGCTAAATATCACGTGACTTTTTGCGTTTACAGTGAGATGTTAGAAATCTACGCTATCTAGATGTTTTTATTAATACATGAATAGGAGTTAACCCCGCTTCGTGAAAAATATCTATTTTGATGGTTATGTAAACGAAACAATTTTATTTTAGAAGAATCAAATTGTTGTACATCTTCGCTTGTCCATTTTCGTGCAATTGATAGAATTTTTACATAACTTTTTTTTTATTGGGCGGTGGATTGGCAGAATCGTTAGAGCGTCGGGAAAATTTCTTATAGTGTGTCACTTGCTGTGTTTTTACTGTAAATTGGTGGCTTATACGTATGGGCTCCATTTGTGACATTTTCCTTTAGTCGAATCCTTGTTGCATGACAGATAGATTGTGCAGTAGTGTGAGGAGGAGGGGCAATAATTTCATGTGTAATTGTAAATAAAACCTTAAATTCGCTATCTATTTAGATAAAGTGTTTCTTTAAATTGTTTATTTATTAATTCAATTTTTATCCTCCCGTACTTCGATCTATATTATTCAGTTTAGTTTTATTAAATAAGGATTTTAGTGACTCGGATTTTGTAACCTTCTATCATTGCTGTTAGGATATGCTCTTCTATACACTCTATAAATTGTTATTAGAAACATTCATTTAATTAGAAATGAGACACATTTGAAAAACCTTTTGCTATAATAGTTTAAATTCTTCTTCTTTGTGTTGTTAATGCTAGCTTTTTCTAATTTATTATTTCTTTTGATCAGATATATTCTGTTAATTAAAATTCCTACTTCTTTGTAGGAAACTACTACCAATCTAAGTGAATTTACTGTTGTGTGTGAATAGAGTTGAAATTTAAAGGAAATATAACTGTCAACATTTGGTCTATCTAATGATTTAATTCTTCATTTTGATGTCGCTTTTTTTCTTTACAGTTTGCTTTTATTATCAACCATTTATTTTACTTCAGTTAAATTTTCTTGCTTTCTTTGTATTATTTGATTGTTTGGTGCACAAAACGAATTCCCTTATAGTTTCTTATCTATATCTAGTGATTTTGAAATTGATAAGGAGTTTCATTTGATCTGGTTATGATGTTGGTTGCTGGTTGTTAAGTGCTTCGGTTATATTATCTGCCTAATGACATCATTCATATAGTGAGTGATCAAATTTTATATGTGCATTGCTAGTTTGTTTTAGAAGCTTTGATGTTTTTTTCCTGCATAGTTGGATGTTTTTATGGTGTTTCCTTTTGTAATGACTTAACGCTACTAGTTTTCTGTTTAGAGGGCCTTTGTCTCCACTTCGGTTGACAGTGTTTTGTAGTTTTTATTTCAAATACATTTGAAAGTCATTTGTATTGTTCTATTCTAAGTGATCAGAGTAATAAATAAAAATGCTGCTCGATAACTAACGATAAAACAGAATAATTTGTCCTGATGTATTGATGATTTAGCTGTCTATAAAATGAAGTACATTTTAAGATGTGTCTACATACAACAAATAAGGTAAAACGACTTGGTATTCATTCATACAAATCATAAATGTGATTATATAGGTGAAGTCGCGCACGAGATAACTCTCTCATTGTCTCTAAACTGATGTGTGTGTATGTGTGTGTGTGAGAGAGAGAGAGAGGGAGAGAGAGTGAGAGAGAGAGAGAGAGAGAGAGAGAGAGAGAGAGAGAGAGAGAGAGAGAGAGAGAGAGAGAGAGAGAGACGCTAAGAATAATCTAGTGAAGATTTATGCAATGAATGAGTGAATACAATCCGATGCACTCAGACATGAGGAAAACTATTCAATACACGCATGCGTAAATGTGGTATGAAATTTATTTGAAGCTGGTTCGGTATGTACGTCAGGCTGAAGTGGATGTTATTTTCCTGTGGCTGTTAAATTGAGCATCTAATTGTGAAGAGACGCTAGAAGTAAAACTGTCCATGTATAGCTCGTGTACTTTTGAAAATATAATGAATCACTTCAAACGAAAAATGCGGATATAAAGCGTCTGTTACAAAAGGTTGAGTGGGTGTAAAACCAGAACTTTTAGTTGACATTTTTTGTTAATCCATGTGAATGGAGACAAATTAGTTTTAAGCTGGTAGTAAAGCTATTTTTGATGATAAAAAGCTGTAAGATGATGTAAAGAATACATTGTTATTGTATTCCAAGTTCAGTTGTGTTTAATATCCAGTGAGCTATTTCCAATCATAAAAATTCTTTTTAGACATAATAGTTTCGGTTCAAATCTACGCTTCAAGATTTGTTTAAACAACGATAAATCATTGATATTATTTCAGAATGACAATCGATTAAAATAGTATTTAGAAATGATTGGAATATTTACAAGTATATAATTACAAAGTAAAAAGTTGGAAAAATATTTACAATAATCAAACATCGCTGAAACCACTTTTAATCCATTGTCACTTTGAATTAGTATCAATAATTTATCATTTAAACATAACTTACAATGCGGATTCGATTGATAACTATCCTGGCTGTTCGTCAATATGTCAGCGGGCGCAGTTAAGATATACCGCTAGGCTGGGGTGTACAGTTTGTCTCTCCCTTCCTCTTTCCCTTTCGCTATATAATTTTTTCTTTCATTTTCATTATTTTAATATGCAAACGTTGACGTTTTGTAAATTTCTTTTATTTTAAAATAAACTTCTTTAATGATAAAAGAAGTATGTACGTAAGGAATGGCATGATTTAAAGTCGACTATTTGATCTTAAAAGCAACAATGTCTTTTTTCTAAAATTATAGAAGTGGTTGCACTATCACATTTCGTCTCATTTTATTAAATGGATGGAAACGTTGATGTTAATGAGTCATGAAACAATTTTCGGTAAGACTAATATAAAACCCGGGAACAATTATAATGCTATGTTGAATTTTAACACGACCTATTATAGCTTTCGAAATAGTTTTGCCGTCAAGAGATAACTCAGTTACAAGTAGGACAAATCCAGTATTATTGTTTTGGGATAAATAATTGAAAATAAAATTGTTGATGAAATTTTCGAAGTTCTTAAAACATAAATTGCTAACCTTAACTATATTCTCATTAAAAAGCTTATGGTATTTAAGATCTATCGGAAAATGGAAAAACATATTTTCAAGACGTCTCAGGTAATGAGTACAGACAGTTTGAATAAATACTGGGTTATACCATAAGATATCTCTTAACCTATTTCAAATTTTGGAATTATTGATATAATTGTGAAAGGCCATAAAAGAGAAAACATGTTTCTCAATTGACATGAGCATTCCGTCAGATTATAACATCTCGAAAGAGTCCAAAAAGCTCAGTAAGTATAAAGATCTGACAATTGAAATTGAGAAAATGTGGCATCTTAAAGCCTGTACAATATCATGATAGTTGGTTCAGTGATAAAAAAGAGTACTGAAAAATATTTTGACTAGATATTTGGAAAGCCACCTCTGCAAGAGATACAGAAAATAGTGCTGAGTGACAATGTCCATGTACTGAGAAGGACATTATCAATTCAAAAACCTAGCAAAGACATTTACTGGTATTTGTGCCCTTGTGGCATCATTTATATGATAATTGGTTGTAAAATGTATTATCAAATTTTGCCACAAGTGTCTGGTTGACACCCGGCATCAATTCAAAAGTTTCAAATAGTAATAATAATAATAATAATTGTTTCTACTTTTGGCGCAAGGCCAGCAATTATCCCAGTGTATTACTGGTACTTTATTTTATCGATCCTGTAAGGATGAAAGGCAAAGTTGACTTCGGCGGGATTTGAACTCAGACCATAAAGGGCCGTAACTCTTTGCTGCAAAGCATGGCGTCCGACCCTCTACCGATACTGCCAATCCACAATAATAGTGTTTACCAAATTTTGCCAGGCGGAAACACAAGGAAATTAATTACGGTTGCTTCTGCTTACTCAGTGAGACAAGAAATTAGTTTTGAATCAGAGTGGACTCCTTAGATTTAGCGAGGGAACGCTAGAACATAAATATAGCCAAAGTGATAAATTAATAATTACCCGGAACAACGGGATTTTTAATGCATCATTTAGTTATATTTGAAGAGGTGCATATCGTTGCGTATGTATTTATTTATTGGCTAAAGTGATTTTTGGTCAATCGAAACGGCATCTGTAGATACGGAAGAAAATATAATTTCAGTTAATATAATTCACAATACTAAATTTTAGCCAGATTTGAACCTTACATGAGACATTAGATAACTATTTTTCTCCCGAAAAAATGATCTATCAAATAGTAGAAAAAGAAGGATGAAATATATCGTGCGAATGATGCACGACACTATATGAAATAGAATTGTCTATTTTTTCATTTTACTTTTGAAAACAGTTCTGTCAAAACTCTTATGAATAATGTTCAAGAAAGCATTGTATTGGCTAAGACCGCTGTTGGTGAAGCATAGCTTCACTACAATGGATATTACTATTTGTGAAAGAAGACATGACTAGAATATTTGTGGTTAATAATGGTTTCCCAATTAATAATACTGTAAAAGCATGGCATCGGAGATTCTCTGCACTTGTTATGACAATTTCTAATTTATTTTGTAACTTAGAGGTTTTGGAAATGATATCTAAAAGTGCTTAGTTGCGTGCCATTGCTCCATTTAAGATAATAAATGCCAAGTTTATAGTCATTTCTTTCCATATTAGCACAGTCGTTGTTGATGCAGAAAACGGACAAACTGAAAACTACCTACGTGATATTACCTATAATCTTGGTTGTTACGCAGTTGTCGGAAACTACTTTCTTATAAACTTTTTGCAACAATTACTAGTTTTTAAACCATTAGATCAAAAGTTTAGAAGGTAAAAGTATTTAAGACTGAATTGTTATTAGACTCAAGGTGTTTAGACTAAAGTGTTATTAGAAGAAAGTGACTTAAACGAAGGTTATTTAGATTAACGTATTACAACTTTGTTTTCCGATGTCGATAAAATAAAGTACCAGCTAAATACCGACGTTGATATTCTAAATACCGACGTTGATATTATAGACATTTCCTCTCTACAAAAGAATTGCTAAACAAAGAATTATTAAACAAAAATAGAGCGATGGGTTGGTGGAGTCGTTAAGCGTTGGACAAAATGGCTTAATTACAGTCCTTTACGTCCCAGGTCCAAATGCCACCGAGGCCAGTTTTGCTTTTCATCCTCTTGGAGTGGATAAAGTACTAGGGCCGATAAATTCGATTTTCCACTACGTATACATTGCAGGCCTTGTGTCTGAATTAGAAATTATTGTTAGACAAGATTATTTTAAAGCAAATTTTTATGGGTAAAAATGTTATTAGAAAAACTGGTATTAGCCTCAAATACATTGGAATAAAACTGATGTGTCTGTGCGACATACAGTGGAGAAAAAGTTACACCTTCACCAAATACCTATTGGACGTCACTGCAAACCCATAAATATGAATTTAAAAATATGCTGTCTACACGAGGTCAAATTTCGACACGATGGGTTTAAACCTTATTTCTTCTCTACCGTTTTTATTCCTATTTTATCATGTCTAAGGGTCAATCAGCCTGCAATATCGATGTATTGAATATATATATATATATATATATATATATATATATATATATATATATATATATATATATATATATATATATATATGAATGAAAAATAGAGCAAGAAACCAGGACTATCCGTCATAAGTGATCTTCTGACTATCATCGGTATTTCTTCGCATTAAAAACCAGATACCTCAAAGTCAGTGCGAACAATAACTAAAATAAATTATTGGGATAAAAAGAATTGGGTGGAGAAAGAGAGACATGTAAACAAACAAAAATGGTAAGGCAACGTAAAGAGAGGAAAATGAGAAAACAAGACAATGATACATGTGAACTTAAGTTCTAGCAAATCAATGACGAAAAGAAGAATAAGGACGCGTCTGAACCCTGCGAAATGTGAGCGAGAAAAGGATTTCACGCAGGTCAGACGGGAGGAAGTGAGAGAGTGAAGTGAAAGTGTGCAGAGAGTGAGTGAAAGTGTGAGGAAGAGGCCAGCTGAGAGAGTGTGACCAGCACTCTCTCAGTTGGCCTCTTCCTCACACTTTCACTCACTCACTCTCTGCTACTCCCCCTCTCTCACTTCCTCCTGTCTGGCGATGCGTTGAAATATCCAGGACCCCTTCAGACAATTGATGAAGGAAAACTTTCTCCCGTTCTTGCTTTCCTCTTATTTATAAGTACACCTTATCCACCAACTACACAGCCCCTGTTCCTTCCTATATATATATATATATATATATATATATATTTAGTGAGTTAGTCCCAGGGTTACTTACTCCAGTAAGTACCACCGGATCCCAACTACTAAATTTAATAGAAATAAGAGATATGAGAATTTTCACACAATTTCATTTCGTGTGAGAATTATCTCTCACTACATTTGAAGTAATAACTGAAGCATAATAAGTTTCTCAAAACGAGTATCAAAATAACTTGCGTTTATGTAGTCCGTGTATTACAAATGTGGTAAGCAAATGTACCTCGTGGCATGACAAGGTATAATCTTGAACCATAAGATGTGGTTAGAAAAGGTTAGCATGTTTGCACTCGATGTGATCACTTCAAAGGTTAACCGGCAAAAAGAGTAAGTGAGCAAGAGAGGTCGAGTGACGTCAGAACACCCCCTTATATACGGGCCACGGGGAAGTAACTCCAATTAGCTTTTTTTCTCCCCGGCCAAGGTGGCGCTAGTCGTTACATATTCAATGCATCGATATTGCAGGCTGATTGACCCTTAGACATGATAAAATAGGAATAAAAACGGTAGAGAAGAAATAAGGTTTAAACCAATCGTGTCGAAATTTGACCTCGTGTAGACAGCATATTTTTAAATTCATATTTATGGGTTTGGGTTTGCAGTGACGTCCAATAGGTATTTGGTGAAGGTGTAACTTTTCCTCCACTATATATATATATATATATATATATATATATATATATATATATATATATATATATATATATATATATATATATATATATATATGTGGCAGTGTTGGGTAAAATGTACCTCAAAGGATAGAAATCAGTGGCTAGAAGTCAATAAACTTCTAGCTGCTGATTTCTATCCTTTGAGGTAAATTTTACCTGACGCAGCCGTTAGCGGCATTTTGCTATTTTAACAGCTTCCTTGCGCTGAGTTTTCCAATTATCCTACGAATATATATATATATATGTGTGTGTGTGTGTGTGTGTGTGTGTGTGTGTGCGTGTGTATGTGTATGTGTGTGCGTGTGTGTGTGTGTGCGTGTGTGCGTGTGCGTGTGTGTGTGTAATAAACACTCGTTCAGAACTCAGTGTATTTGGGATGAATGTAAATATAATTAGTCTTTTGGTTATAATTATAAGACTCGTCGTGAAATAAATGAAGTGAAAACACTTTCCGCTATACACTCTGTACAGAAACAAAAAAAAGAAATTATCGTTGTCTCCTCATAAGAAATTAACTCTATGATTCTGTCTATAGGCTACTTCATAGCGTCGATATTTATACCATGCAGTGTGTAGAATAAAACAATAGTGGTCAGTCTAATTTGCATAACATGCATTCGTTTGGCAACGTAATTAATTAAATAATAAATATTTATGCAGAACACAGCATTTATTAGAAGACTTAAGGTAAATTTAATATATATATATATATATATATATATATATATATATAATTACAACTTTTATTTTCAATTAAAAGCCTCGTTCTAAAAGGAAGCCAGTGTAAACACTCTTTCCACTGGTCCCTGTTATCATCTATTCAATATTATATAATTTATTACGTTGCCAAACGTATGCACATTTTATTTCTTCTCTTTATTTCCTTTTTTTTCTTCTTCTTCTTCTTCTGATCATGACGACGACGACGACGACGACGACGACGACCCCGACAATGAGGAGGAGGAGGCAGTAGAGGATGAGGAGTAGGAGGTGGTGGTGGTGGTGGTGGTGGTGCTGGTGGTGGTGGTGGTGGCGGCGGGGCGGCGGTGGTGGTGGCGGTGGTGGTTTAGGAGGATGAGGAGGATGATAATAATGATATATCCCCCGCCGGTTTCGGCGATTTAGCATTCAGTAACTGAACGTCCGACTCGTGAATTAACAGGCACGTGTATACTTACTGAAGCTGTGATAATGATACCTGCCCATGATATCACGTAGTGGGATCGAACTAGTAACTTTATGATTACACAACAAACCTCTTAACCACTCATCCATGCTAGTGTCCTGTTTGGTGTTCTATTCTACATCATGCTTGATATAAACAGCAAAGCTATCATAATTTCTCATTAGACACAAACATAGGAGGCAATTATCTTCTGATGAGGAGACGCCAATCTCTGAAACGCGTTAAGATAACCTTTTATGTTTTTCTGTATACTAATGGAATAGTGGAGGGTGTGAGGGTGTGATTACACTTCTTTTACACTCAATATATATATATGTGTGTGTGTGTGTGTGAATAGATGAATATATATACAAGTAAAAACATATAAGTACATAAAAATAGATAAATAACAACATAGTATATTATAACATAGATGAACGGAGGGAGAGTGTAAGGAGTATAAGAATAGGAACACAACTTATATAGGTGAGGTGGCCCGTAGCATATGAAAAAGAATGAACGAACACTGGCGAGAACTCCAAAATGAGAAAAACTCATCAGTGCTCCACCAACATGCCAGAATGGAACATGGGGGCTCACTAGAGAACATTGAGATAAAAATTACATTGACACACAGAACAGATGCAATGCTCTGACAGATAACAAAAGCTACAAACATAAATGAACTTCGACCAAAATTAAATAGAAAACATGAGTGGAATAATAACAATCTCACAACATAGTGACTAAGGACAATACACAGAAGAACAAAACTAATAATATACACAGACAGACCCCTCGCCACACACGCACACACATACAGAGAATACAAAAAATCAAGATAACAATTAACTAACTAGTAACAAGTAGGAAATAGAGAAGAGAGCGAGAACAGTATAAAATTAGGTAAATGAATAGATGAATAAATAGATACATAAATAAATAGTCACTGAAGAAGTGTGGAAAAGTTTTGTCAATCAACAATTAAACAACTTAGCTGGTGCATATGTTTTTTACTGGCAGCATGACCCTCCCAAAGTATAACAATATCTGTTTCAACACACGTTTTCACAACAAAAATCTTGCAAAAACAAAAACAAAAACAAAATATAGTTTTATATACATATGTGTGTGTGTGTGTGTGCGTGTATGTGTGTAGAGAGAGATAGATAGAGAGAGAGAGATATAGAGAGAGCGAGGGAGAGAGAGGGGGGGAGAGAAAAGGAGAGTGGGAGAAAAGTGAGATACAAATATAGATATAACGATAGATAGCAGTTGGGCAAACATATACGCAGATATGCACGCACCATCCACTCACATACACACACATATATTTTATATATGTGTGTATATGTTACATATATGGAGAGAGAACGAGAAAGCGTGTGTAACAGAGAGGCATAGAAAGACAGAGAGAGGGGTAGAGAGAGAGAGAGAGAGAGAGAGAGAGAGAGAGAGAGAGAGAGAGAGAGAGAAGAGTACGTTTGTGGCTTTTGTTCGTATTTAAGTTTTATCATGTCTATGTGATAGCGGAACTTATAAATCAATCTCTCTATTTTTATTAGATTATGATGTTCTGACATATGTTTGGAAAGGCTGTTGTAATGATACTTTAACCAAATTGCAATGGACAGGTTTTAGCTAGGGGTTGGTTATCATCATCATCATCATCATCATCTTCTTCTTCTTCTTCTTCTTTTTCTTCTTCTTCTTCTTCTTCTTCTTCTTCTTCTTCTTCTTCTTCTTCTTCTTCGTCTTGGCGTAATATCACACCACTCATTAATTTCAGGTTCAGTATACTTTTGTAACTTCCCAAAGTTTTTGACATGATCAACGCGTTGTGAATTGACAGAATCGTCGAACTAAATGCTTTAATATATTCGGTATTTTCCCTCAATATCCACTAGTTCCTATGCTATACAAAATCCCTTGGGTTCAAGGCCTTTAATTTCTGAGTTCAAATCCCACCTTGGTCAACTTTTCCTTTCAGCAGTCCAGAGTGATGGTTTTCTGAACTATTAAAGCGTTGAACAAAATAGTTTTGCAGCATTTGTTCAGACTCATTATATATTACATTCTGAGTGTCTAAGTTTGTATAGCGAATATGTCTGTTTCTAACTGAGATGATGTTTTGTAAAAAAAAAAAAAAAAAAAAAACAGAAGAAGGTAACAAGAAACCACCTTTCTATTCTTCCCCTAAAATTGCAAAAGAACAATGGGCTTGCCAATGAAGTCATCTGATGTTCGTCAATCTGATGAAACAAACTGTCGATTAAATTTACACCTGTAATACATATACTCCAACCTTAAGAACGTTTGCTTAACGTACCTAGCGAGAAAAAATTATTTTCAGAGCAGCATAGAGTTATGGCTCTTTACGTGCTAAGTTCAATTCCAGCCGAGGTTAGCTTTGCCTCTCATCATTACGGGGTCAATAAAATAAGCTACCAGTAATGCACTGAGGTCGACTTACTCGACTTTCTCCTCCAAAAAATTGTTGGCCTTGTGCCTAAATCACTATTTTAGAGTAGCAATTATGTTAGGGCATTTGGTAGTATTTACTTTTGGTATTACAATATTTATTCTCTGTTTGTGAAGATCAAGTTTACTCTCGTAGGGGATTAACCTGGTTACAAGCTTAGATATACGTTGAATAGTTACGTGATATTTTTCAGTGTTTTAGTACAGATGCAATCAAATATATCCATTCAACTAACACATTTATGCCGAATCAATAGCCCCCCCCCCCTTCTGTCTCTCTCTCTCTCTCTCTAACTATCTCTTTCTCCCTCTCTCTCTCTTCCTATATATATATATATATATATATATATATATATATATATATATATATATATATATATATATATAAAGTCAGGAAAAAACATATATTTAAACATAAGCATAGATACATATATGAGTGTAATCCACCTTCAACGATGTGGCTCAATGAATGAATTAAAAAAATAATCATTAATCAGAGCTACATAAAATAATAAGTTTGAAGAACAGACAGATAAAATTTACCTAATTTTTCTTCTTAGTCTGGGGAGATTAACTAAATAAATAATCAATTACATGCAGCTATGTCTAAAATGTAAGTTTGAAGAAGTAATAGGTAAATGTTACCAATATTCCTCGAGCCCCGACTGTCGACAGTTCCGCTTATACTATGGGGAAATGTGTACTCGCTGCATTATCCATGAGGCTTCAAGCTTATCAAGGGACTCCCTCAGTTAGGACCGATATTTTCCAAAGTGATCGCTGCCAGTAACAAATTCGAAAGGGATGAAAATTATCACGTGACTAGCGGTCAAGATAGAAGTGTTGTGAAGGGTAGACTGGTGGCCAGTAAGTTCATTGCTAGAAGAAGCAGTTAGTTACAGCCTAATTTTACTCAACCCTAAGAGAGTTAGAACAAAATCATAAGAAACACACATATATTTAAACATAATCATAGATACATATATGAGTGTAGGTTACCTTCAACGATGAGGCTCGATGAAGGAATGAATTAAATAAATAATCGTTAATCAGCGCTATATAAAATTATAAGTTTGAAGAACAGGCAGATAAAATTTACCTAATTTTTCTTCTTAGTCCGGAGACTAAATAAATAATCAATTACACGGAGCTAAGCTTAAAATGTAAGTTTGAAGAAATAATAGATAAATAATAGATAATAGATAAATGCCCCGACTGTCGACAGTTTCGCTTGTGCTATGTGGAAATGTGTAATCGCTTTGGAAAATAATCAGTCCTAACTGAAGGAGTCCCTTGATAAGCTTGAAGCCTCATGAATAATGCAGCGATTACACATTTCCACATAGCACAAGCGAAACTGTCGACAGTCGGGGCTCGAGGAATATTGGTAACATTTACCTATTACTTCTTCAAACTTACAGTTTAAACTTAGCTTCGTGTAATTGATTATTTATTTAGTTAATTTCTCCGGACTAAGAAAAATTAGGTAAATTTTATCTACCTGTTCTTCAAACTTATATATATATATATATATATATATATATATATATATATATATATATATATATATATATATATATATATATATACATATATATATATATATATATATATATATATATATATACATATATATATATATACATATATATATATATATATATATATATATATATATATATATATATATATATATATATATATATATATATATATATATATATATATATATATATATATATATATTTGTTTGTACTTCTTCAATCAGTGTGGCTCAGTGAACAATTAATTAAGCAAATAATTATTAATCAGAGCTATATATAAAATTGCAAGTTTGAAGAATTATTAGATAAAATATATACAGTATCTCTTCTCCCTAGTCGGTAGAAATCAACCACATAAATAATCATTTAAACGAGGCTTTAAGTTTAAAATGTAACTATGAAGAAATAATAGACAAATGATAAAGACTATCTTCCGCTAGGGACAGCCAGATAAAAATTACCTAGTCATTCCTTTTAGCCCGTAGAAATTGACTAGACAAATAATAAACTACACGGAGTTACGTATAAAATAGAAGTTGGAAGAAAAAATGCATATAAACTTTACCAAAATTCCTCTAGTCTCGACTACCAACAGTTTCGTTCCTTTTCTGCGGATATACCCGATCCTGGATCTATCCACGAGGCTTGGAACTCATCAAGAGACACCTCGAGTCTGGACTAAAATTTCTACTGTGATCCCCGCCAGAAATGAATTCAAAAAGGGCTAAGTGTTATCACATGGCTAGCGGTCAAGGCAGAAAGTTGTGATTGGTTGCCAGGCAGCGAGTAGGCTGGTTGCTAGAAAGCGCAGCCAGATACTGCCTAAAGTTTTACTCAACTTTTTATATATATATATAGTTTTACTCAACTTTTTATATATATATATATATATATATATATATAGAAAAAGTTGAGTAAAACTATATATATATACGGGATAACCAGTTATCGTTATAGGCAATCCACTTAGAGGTAGTCCAGTTAGAGTACTCCGTGTTGTGGATGGTATTAACGTATTGCTTAGTTTGACTCAACAAGACGCTTCCATAGTGATGCAGCGAGTTCACGGTGATTTCTATGTAGGTTATACTTGGAGTAATAATAATTCAAGAGATAAGAGTAACATGGTTGTCTGTACAATCAGGGCGTTATTCACAGTGCTGACAATTGTTTCTTTGATCTGGTATGTCTAGAGTTCGCTAATCGCTAGATGTTGCGTCAATCGAACTCCAATACTTTGTTTATAACCAGTTAATTCATCAGAGCGAGCGAATGTGAGGATAATATACAAGGCATGGCTTTTATAGAGGAGTTTTATTAGACCAGAACAATAATATCAATAACAAAATAACTAGATACTGAATAGTTAAATTAATAACATCAATATAAGTGAGAAATAGAATCATAATCTATAAAGCTCAGTGTGTGGTCAAGCTCCTTCGTTATAGAAATCTACGATATAGAATTTCTTCAATTGAAATTTACAAATCGGTATTCGAAATAGTTTCGATTGCGTCTTGACGCAGATAATTTTTTCAATTTCACCCACAATTACGCAAAAAATAGATAAAACTCAATATTTTACGATTTTCCTCTGTCATTTAAACTGCTAAACTCTTTCCACTACCATTCAAAATCTATACAACTTCATACTTTCTGCTACTTTCTCTTTCCAAGCTTGATGGTGATACTGTCCGTTCACACCACTCCATACTGTCTTAAATTTAGAAAACACATATCCTCTATGGGGTTACTAAACCTGCTAGAAACAGCAGCTAACTCTCCCCCATATCACAACCCTCCCTACTGTCTTAAATTTAGAAAACATATCTTCTATGAGGTCACTAAACCTGCTAGAAACAGCAGCTAACTCTCCCCCATATCACACCACTCCCTACTGTCTTAAATTTAGAAAACACATATACTCTATGAGGTCACTAAACCTGCTAGAAACACAGACAACACACAGACAACCATGCAGAACAACTCCATCGCAGCTCTGTTGTTCGGCTGGCATCGTCTACGCGCGTGTTGCGCAAGTACTGTGAAACAATAAATTTCAACACTTTTTTGCACAGAGATAATATCCATAGGCGAAACTACAATTGTCACTGCTGGCGCAGCTCATGCTTCCAGGTCTGCAATTCATTCACCCAGTGCCTGGCAGACAAAAAAGTGCTGCCATAAAATGGGTGGTGCAACCTAACTTTGGTAACTTAATGACCCCGAGCAACGCCGGGCTTTAATGCTAGTATAATGATAAAATGATAAAACTAGCATGGTAACCTAAGTGATATGATACAGATGTATGAAGTTGACATGTGAAAACTACTATAGGTTACTTTAGATGTAGTTTTTGAGGGATGGAAATATAACTAATAAAATGTACCCAGAGACAGATTTTTGGAATCTACCCCTTTAAGTGTAATTATCAGTGATCTAGATTCAAGTGTGCTGAGGGTCTAACGGCACGCTAAAAATAAACCGGAGATTGATCTATGGTCTGATAGATAAGTATTTTCGTTGTATTAACTAAATTCGAATCATGGGGGTTTAGTTTTCACAACTTCGATGACACATAGTGTATAATTAAGACAATAAATCAACAATAAAATATGCATGGTAAATAGAATTTAATTATGGAACCGCGGTGTATATTATCCTCACATTCGCTCGCTCTGATGAATTAACTGGTTATAAACAAAGTATTGGAGTTCGATTGACGCAACATCTAGCGATTAGCGAACTCTAGACCTACCAGATCAAAGAAACAATTGGCAGCACTGTGAATAAAGCCCTTATTGTACAGACAACCATGTTACTTAAGAGTAACATATATATATACAATTGAATTATATATATATACAATATATATATATATATATATATATATATATATATATATATATATATATATATATATACAAATATGTGTATATATATATATATATACAAATATGTGTATATATATATATATATATATATATATATATATATATATATATATATATATATATATATATATATATATATATATATATATATATATATATATACATACATATATGTATGTATATATATATATATATATATATATATAAAGAATTAGTATATCTACCAACATATATATACAGATGCATACCTATGCTAGCAAATATATAGGTTTTGTCTTAGTAACTGTGTGGTTCAATGCAAGGGGATGCAGAACAATTATATGAAAGACGTAAAATAAGAAAATTATAAAAATTAACTTACTTACTAAAATTTCACTCTAACTAATTAATTTCTGAAAGGGAATAAACATGGTTTCCAAATGGAAAGCATGGAGAAGCCGTTTCGTCATCAGGAAGTCTGTTCTCAGCTAAGTTACCAGGCGATGCGTAGACACAGGGAACTTATACAAAAATAATTCAGTGGATGGAAAAAAGCAAGCGTGGACTAAATTCCAAGACATTGAAAAAATCACTGCCTACTTGGTCGGTGGCAAATTCAAAAGAATCAATCACATGACATCGAGGTTAATCAGTGAGGAGTGGGGTGTTAAAAAGACAGTAGCCGAGCCATTACTATGAACTATAGCAGCAGTTTTGGCAAATTTTTGCTCAACAAAATAATTTGGAGATAATTATAAAGAATTAGTATATCTACCAACATATATATACAGATTCATACCTATGCTAGCAAATATATAGGTTTTGTCTTAGTAACTTTGTGGTTCAATGCAAGGGGATGCAGAACAATTATATGAAAGACGTAAAATAAGAAAATTATAAAAATTAACACTAAAATTTCACTCCAACAATTCCTTCGTTATATATATATATATACATATATATATAGTGAAGGTAATATCCGTAGTCGTAGAGCACTCAGTCCATGGGACGAGTTAGGTAGAAGTGGTTACACAACACAGGTAGGACAACCGTATGGTTGTCCTTCCTGTTCCGTATAACCATGTCCATTACGAGCTGAGGATCCGCTAAGGTGAAACAATTTTTCTCGGTATGGCGAACTAACTGTTGAGTAACCACTTCTATATATATATATGTATATATATTTGTGTGTGTATATAATATATATATATATATATATATATATATATATATATATATATATATATAGTAGAATAATCGAGTATCGAAAAATTGGCGCACGAGTTCACGATAAAAAAAATTCGAAATGAGCGGCAGAGGGCTCAATAATCCAGATAAATCAGAGCTATAACTATCGTTAAAATACCGTCACACATAGAACATGTCTACAATCAACCATACGACCGAAAAATTGCGATATGGAAGATTCGGAACACTCAGATAAAATATCAATAAATCAATAAATCAAATGAATGTAAAAAGCATACCCGGACCCGCTAGAACGATGGTAAATCTAGCTTCTTGGGTTTCTGTAAATCCTTAAACTGCCCTCTATCAGCTCACATAAAAATATATAAGACTTCTAGAAGCCAGCGGACCGGAAATTTACTTCTTCAACGAGCTTTTGTCCGAACGAATGAAAAGGCATAACCCAGGCTGAAAGAACGCACATGTAATTCAGCAACGGAGATAACCTCTATATCCGCAAAAAATATTCGGGAAAATGTGGAAATACACATATCGAATAAGAGTGCTCAATAGACATGTTAAAATAAACAGGAGCTATTCATCATTTAATAGAATCGACAAAAAAAAAAAATATATATATATATAACGAAGGAATTGGGGTAAGGAACCAGAGGGACGATAACGCACCAGAGTACTCAATACTTAGGGTAGTAGAGTGGGTAATAGGAAAAAGTATTACCCCGACGGCAGCGGCAGAGCTCAAGCCGTTTCGACGGCTATTTCTGGACTAAATTAGAATTTTTAGCCTGGTAAATAAATAGCCGAACTTGTCAAGGGGTACTTCCTTATATGGGAAGATTGTAGTTGTTGAGAGGATTGGTCAAAATTTGTTGTAAACACAAATAAGTCGATCATGGCATTTGATGGGAGGTAGGGGTGGCTGAACTTGCCCGTAGAACAATGAGGGAGTGAGTGGAGCCGATCAAGCGTTGAAAGTGAAATCTATACAGCAGATTCTCAGGATAGTGTATGAAAAGTCGAAAAATTGTTCTGGAGAAAATGGAGGAGGGAGGTTATAATAGGTAAGTCAAATGAGAGTAGGAGACAATAAAAAATAATAGAAAGAAATATAAAAAAAATAAATATATATATATATATATAGAGAGAGAGAGAGAGAGAGAGAGAGAGATAGATAGATAGATAGATAGATAGATAGATAGATAGATAGATAGATAGATAGATAGATAGATAGATAGATAGATAGATAAAATTAGATAGTGAGAAATGAATAAAAAAAACAGTAGAGTCTAGAAACAGCTGCTCTAATTAGTAGGTGTTGCTTGTACGGCCAAAGCTATAGAAAAGATTAATAAGTTGAGAATGGAAAATACTAAATAAGAAATTGTAGAAGTGGGTAGTGAAAAAATATAATGCAAACTTTTCAGGGGTCTAACACAGCTGCTATAAATAGTTAGTAAAGCGTATTCCGCCAATGCTATCTTACAATTACAGGTTAATAAGTTGAGAACAGAAAATACTAAATAAGAAATTTTGAAATTGTAGAATAGGAGTAGTAACAAAAATTATACAAAATTACAGGGGTCTAACACATCTGCTATAAATGGTTAGTAAAGCGTATTCGGCCAATTCTATCTTAAAATTACAAGAGTGGGGGTACTGAGGCTACAGATGCCCGGTGGGCTGCATCGGGGTAGGAGAAAGGGGAAAAGCAGACGAGGAAGAAGATCGGGAGTGGAAGGAAGTGATAGGATGAGACAGGGGAGAGAAGAAACCATAGAGGAAAAGAAAAGAGGTACATCTACCTATGTAAGCTGGGGTTTCCCCTAACTTATTCGGCAAGTGGGGGGTATCAGCCCTTGTCTACCCACCCGGGTCGTTATGGGGTTTGAGGGCGAGTTACGTCCTACGCAATCTGTGTTTGCATGCGGTTACCAGTTAGTCTTTCTTGTTTAGGAGTTGGTCCTTCGAAAACAACATTTGTAATGTTTCCTCCGAGCATAAGTTACAAGGACGGCGTCCTCCCGTGTAAGAGTTGGCTCTGGACAGTAAGCTCCAAGTGAGATTGTAGGTTATATTATTATCTTTGAGGTCCCAGATGTGGCTCGAAAGTGTAGTGGCATGTCGCCGGACCGGGTTTCGGAAAGTATGTCGCTGTTGGTAGAACCGGGTCTTAAAGTCACAAGCGGTTAATCCTATATAAGCTTTGCACTGGTAGATCACGTTAAGTTCTCGGCATCTGTTGTTGAGGGGGCACGTAGATCTATCAGGGCAGTTACACCTCATGGTCGGTTCTCCACTGATGTCTAGGTTGTTTCTTCCATAAGGGTTGAGTTTTTTGTTGTTTGAGGAGACGATGTTTTGTGCGAAGTTAGGTGTGGTGCTGTAGGAGAGTTTGGTGGTATTTTCCTTGATTATGTTGTGGTAGCGGTGTTGTAGTGGGAAGTGTTTTTCGAGGAGCCTAAAGAAGATTTTCCCGATAGGTGTTGCCACCTCGGCATTGTGGGGAGGATTGGATAAAAGGATATTGTGGGGAAGCTGGATAAAAGGATATTTCCTCCCGGAAGCCACTCCGCTTGAAGGCCTGGTTGTAATGAGACGCATGTTCGTCGAATATCTGCTCATTAGCGGACAAACGAGATATGCGGAGGGAGATGTTTTTAACCAGGTTATTGGTGATGTTTCTAGGATGGTTAGAGTGGCGGTGGATGTAGTGCAGGTTGTCGTTTGGTTTCCTGTATGGGTAGTACAGATCATTTTCGAGGTTAAGGGTAACGTTCAGGAAATTGACTCGGGTTAGGGACGTTTGTAGGGTGATTTTAAATCCCCAGTCCCAGAAGAAGTTGATTAGTTGTCTACGGACCCCGTCTGTACTACTGGGGTTGTACTCTTTGAGGGTGAGGAGCCCATCATCTCGGTACAATCCACCGCCGAATTCAGGAAACATTTCGGTGAGTTTAAATAGTAGGAATAATCCTATAAGATCTGTGACCTCGGCCGAATCCGTCGCGCCCATACTGACGTCGAAGGGGGAGTCGAGAGCTCTCTTTATCCACTTGGAGTTGTCGAAAAGTAGGACTGTCTTCCTGGCGTGGAGAATGATATTTCTTTCCTGGTCAGTGATGGGTGTGAGTGTTTCGGCAAAGTCCAAGGCGGCCGTAAGGAGCGGTAAGGTAATAGATGCATAGTAACTCTCTATGTAGAACTTGATGAATTTTGTATTTCGTTTGTCCTCCATATTCGTGAACCATGAGATTACTTCCTGGGTGCTGACCCATAGGCCAAGTCTCGCGTTTTGCTTAACTTTTGGTATAATGCGGTCTAGGATCTCTTTACTAATTCTCCCTATATCCGACTTCGTTGGGTTTATAAGCCTGATGGATGGTTTGCGGTCGAAGTCGGATTTGTGGTCCTTCAATGTGAAGTAGGGAGTCCGTGGGTCTATGGGTTCAGTGCGGTCGAAGACCCCGAGGCTGGAGGTAATTTGTTGTCCATCTCGATTTATGTCCTCGATAATTGAATGGTTAGCCTTTTTATAGGTGGAGTTTAGGCTGCTCCTGATCAGTGTGTGGTATCTGTCAGGGTTGACGAAGTAGAGGTTTCCAGTTTTGTCCGAGTGCACCATGATGTCGTTGGTGTTTTCATACTCTGTTATTTTGCTATGGAGTTGCAGGAATCCGTTGTGTCTGGGTTTGAATTTAATGCTCTTGACCTTATTTGTGTTTACAACAAATTTTGACCAATCCTCTCAACAACTACAATCTTCCTATATAAGGAAGTACCCCTTGACAAGTTCGGCTATTTATTTACCAGGCTAAAAATTCTAATTTAGTCCAGAAATAGCCGTCGAAACGGCTTGAGCTCTGCCGTCGGGGTCATACTTTTTCCTATATATATATATAAAAGGAACGATCGACTTTCGTCAAATCGGACCGCGAGAACAATGTTTCCGTTGGTCTTTCCAATTGCTAATACTATCTATCGGTCGCAACTCCAGGTAGAAGGTGCAACGTGAAATAAAGTGTCTTGCTCAAGGACATAACGCATCATCTGGTCTAGGAATCGAACTCACAACCTTACGATTGCGAATCCAATTCTCTAACCACTCAGCCACACGCCTTCACTCATATATATATATGTGTGTATATAAACATTCTTTGCCAAACAAAACCGCGGTATAAGCACTTGTTTGTAAGTAAAATTGTATTTTTCTTTAAAATATATTTTTGCTTGCAATGCTTACCTTTGATATACTATACATTATTACACCTAAATATAATTTGTATAAATGAAGCTCTATAAAATATAGTTTTTACTCTGTATAAGTATTGAGCCTTTTTATGACAGAAATAGTTTTATTTTAGTCCTCTATATTAATGATATACATATATATATTTATATATACTATCGCACTATTTCTCGCCATGGAACTTGGAGACCATTCTATTGTTCAGCGATTGGAGACTGATTTTCTCTAATAACCGATTTTTCACTCACTTGTTAATTTGTGTTTGAGATACGTTGGCTGAGTGTTTATGGCGGGAGCGAAACTATTTGAATTTTGTCTCCTACTGTCACGTAAATTTCTGAACTGGTAGCCAATCGGTTGACAGTATTGTGATGACGCGTAGGGATTTCAGTTGCTAATGTTTTATTACGTTGACCGTCACATTCACTGGAATCGAATTCTGTCGATCGATTGGTTATTGATTAGACGAAACCCGCTAATGAAGCCACATGCGCCAATTGTGCGTTGTTGCATAATATAAGTTGTGCACTCTATTGCTGCAAGTGTGGCCTAAACTCGAGTACATATTGAAGGTACCCATTTACGTGTGTTGTATTGAAGCGAATAACTATGTGTCAACTCTGGGATTTTACATAACATTACCTATTGAGTACGCTGAGATGCAACCGGTACTACTAGCAGTAAAACCCATGCTAGTCCCGTCAACTTTATATATATATATATATATATATATATATATATATATATATATATATATATATATATTGAGTCCTGAGTTCAATCCATATCGGAATCGATTTTGTCTTTCATCACCCTGGAATCGATGAAATATAATATCGGGCATACATTGGGAGAATCGATTTAATTGATTGTTCCCTTGGCAGAATTGTTCAAACTTCTACCAATGTGTTTACAAGTCATTATTTTGTAGTACTACTACTACTACTACAGCAGCAGCAACAACGTTGACGATGGCAACGGTAGTAATGATGATGATGATGATGATGAGAAGGAGGAGGAGGAGGAGGAGGAGGAGGAGGAGGGTGGGATATAGCTGATAATGATGATGATGATGATGATGATGACGACGAGGAAATGAGGAAAACCATCAACGACAACGACAACAACAACAACAACGACGACGACGACAACAACAACAACAACAACGGTGACATTACTAAAACCTGTAGATGTAATCTTATTTAAAGTTTGTTTTCATAGATTGCCTAATCGTACATTATATTTATGGATAGCACTAAGTTGCAATACTGATTTCCACAACAAATTCCTAATCTTACCACTTTGATCCTCAGATCGATAACCTTTATTGAACAACCTGCTATCAAATTTGCTAATGCCATTGTCAGGCTCAATAATGGTGCGTTCTTTCTGGCTGTCTAATTTTATCACACAGCTAGAATAGATGGCGTTATTGGAGGTATTGGCAGAAATGGTACTTATGGCGGGGCGTTAATGGTGATGGTGGCTGTTGTTGTTGTTAGTGGTGGTGGTGGTGGTGGTGGTGGTGGTGGTTGGTGGTAGTGGTGATGGAGGAGGGCCGTTGTTGTTGTTGTTGGTGGTGGTTGGCGGTGGTGGTGGTGGGAGGGGGGAGTTGTTGTTGTTGGTGGTGGTGGTGGTGGTTGGTGGTAGTGGTGATGGGGGAGGGCTGTTGTTGTTGTTGGTGGTGGTGGTGGGAGGGGGGAGTTGTTGTTGTTGGTGGTGGTGGTGGTTGGCGGTAGTGGTGATGGGGAGGGCTGTTGTTGTTGTTGGTGGTGGTGGTGGTTGGCGGTAGTTGGCGGTGGTGGTGGTGGGAGGGGGGAGTTGTTGTTGGTGGTGGTGGTGGTGGTTGGTGGTAGTGGTGATGGGGGGAGGGCTGTTGTTGGTGGTGGTGGTGGTGGTGGTGGTGGGATGGGGGGAGTTGTTGTTGGTGGTGGTGGTAGTGCTGGTGGAGGTGGTAGTGGTGGCTGTAGTTGTTGTTAGTAGTGGTGGTGGTGGTTGTTGTTGTAGTTGTTGTTGTTGTTGTTGGTGGTGGTGGTGGTTGTGGTGATGGTGCTGCTGGTGGTGGTGACGGTGGTGGTGCTGCTACTGCTGCTTATTGTTGTTGTGGTGTTGGTGGTGGTGGTGGTGGTGGTGGTAGTAGTGCTGCTGCTGCTGCTTGTGCTGGTGGTGGTGCTGCTGTTGGTGGTGGTTGATCGTAGCTGATTATTTCTGTTGTTACTTAGCTCTAGGTCAGGTCTAATGGTGCAGACCTAAGATCAAAGACGAGACGTTCCGGCCGTGACATCACGTCATTTTCGTATTTGTAGGGATGGAATCCAGGACTACATTATCCATTGAGTAATTTGACTCGGAGTTTGTTAATTGAACAAATTTGATTGGGGCGGTGGTGGTGGTGGTGGTGGTGGTGGTGGTGGTGGTGGTGGTGGTGGTGCTGGTGGTGCTGGTGGTGCTGGCGGTAGTAGTACTAGTGGGGGGGTAATGCGGGGGGGGGGGGCGATAGTGGTACTAGTGGTGGTGGTGGTGGTGGTGGTAGCAGTAGTGGTACTAGTAGTGGTGGTGGTGTTTGGGGCTCCTTTAATTAGCGCTTCTGGTGTTGTTGATAGAAGAAGAAGAAGAAGAAGAAGAAGAAGAAGAAGAAGAAGAAGAAGAAGAAGAAGAAGAAGAAGAAGGTAAATATCTCGATGACGAACTGAACATATTTTCACCATCGACGCAGCAATTTAATCTGGTAGAGTAATGGCTGGCTTTCAATACCAATAACTCATTGCTGACTAAAATACAGAAACCAATATTTGTTGTGTAGACCTGTTCAATCTTAATCTAGCAGGCACAAAGATGGGCTTAGAAATTGAAGTCTATAAACAAACAGCTCGTTTATTTATCTATTTAGCTACATATATCACCACATCTCTTCTTCTTCTCATCATCTCTTTCCTTACATACATACACACACACACACACTTATATATGTATACACACACATTCACACAAACACACATATATATATATATATATATATATATATAGAGAGAGAGAGAGAGAGAGAGAGAGAGAGAGAGAGAGAGAAAGAGAGACAGAGAGAGAGAGAGAGGGGGAGAGAAAGCGAGATGTCAGCCAAAAGGAGTAAAAGATAGACAGCCATATAGATAGACATATATATATAAGATAGACATATATATAGACATATATATATATAAGATAGACATATATATATAAGATTATTTCTGAAGACAGCATATATATGTGAAGGTATGTATATTTCCTCTGATAGTTTGTAAAATTTTTACATAGATCTATATGATATACATACCAACACACATATATATCCTAGAAACGATCGTAAAATGATGAATTTTTTAATATAAGCAACTTGTTCTTTGTTTTTATTCATTGTTTTTATTAATTTAATATATATATATATATATATATATATATATAGAGAGAGAGAGAGAGAGAGAGAGAGAGAGAGAGAGAGAGAGAGAGAGAGAGAGAGAGAGAGAGAGAGAATGGCAAATTTTATTTTGAGAAGCTTCAGTTTACTCCGACAAAATTTGCTTAATTTGGCATCGTTTCGTTTCTTTCTACCAGAAACTGGAACAGTGATAACCATAGTAAAGTATTAGAAAAAAATTTAAAAGATTGAAAACCTAAAAGACGAAACGAAAGGCTACAAGATAAAAATACAGGCCGAAAATTGCACGGAAGAAGGAAAGAAAAATTTGCAGCCTGGAGAATTGATAAAAATAAAAACAAAACAATGTACGTATTAAACCACTGGGAGTGAAGGACCCCTAGCCTTTGTCAGGGCATTCTTCTAGGAGAAGGCAACCAGGAAACTGGGATAACTCCGATATAAAACCCGCGGCTGAGTAGTTACCGATTGATGTTGATCTTTTCTTCTTTTTTAGTTATAGCTACTGTCGCTCAGAGAGTGGGATTGGCTCAGTGCACAGTCTTTCCTCACTTCAAAAAAAATCTTCACGC
The DNA here is from genome assembly GCA_964016885.1 of Eledone cirrhosa. NCBI lineage: Eukaryota > Metazoa > Mollusca > Cephalopoda > Octopoda > Eledonidae > Eledone > Eledone cirrhosa. The sequence goes on along the minus strand of OZ024742.1, from coordinate 148,117,668 downwards.
ACAGGCATTGCACGATAGCTGGATTGGCAGTATAGAGTTACGTCCCTTTATGATCTGAGTTCAAATCCCGCCGAGGTTAACTTTGCCTTTCATCCTTACTGAGTCGATAAAATAAAGTACCAGTAATCTACTGGGTAATTTGCTGGCCTTGTGCCTAAAATAGAAACAATTAATTAATAATTATCAATAATGTTATATCGTGCAATGGCCATACTACATAACGAGGGGGCAAGCCATCATGTGTGTATGCATGTCTATATGTATGTATGTATGCATGTATGCATGTATGCATATATGTATGTATGTATGTATGTATGTATGTATGTATGTATGTATGTATGTATGTATGTATGTATGTATGTATGTATGAGATGACCCCTTAGCCTTTGTCAAGGCAGAATTCTAGGAGAAGGAAAACTCTGATATAACTACCTGCAACCCTGATGGTATCCAATGATGTTGACTTGTTCTTCTTTTTGGTAAATATCATCTTGGTTAAGAGAGTGGGACTGGCTTTGTGCAGTGCCTTTGCTCACTATAAAAGCTTCACGGCACAGGCATTGCTTTATATCTGGAGATCTCTCTGCACTTGTCGTCACATGGTACCATTGGCCCAGCACTGTGTGTCAGTAATTGTCACAAGTGTAGTGTTTGTACCAGAGTTTTCAAGTCGCTGGCTGGACTAAAAAGTCACACTCGTTCAGCGCTTCGGTAGGGGTTCTCCTACATGGGTATAAAGTAGTGGCCGTACTCGAAAACGAGTTGGCAGCCACCATGTATGTATGTATGTATGTATATGTATGGGCTCGTAACTTCTGGTGGAGTGGCAGGGGCGCCGCTGGAACATACGGCGTGCCTTGAGCATTTGAACCTGGCAGAGACCGTCTCCTCTCCAGGTCTGAACAGTCGATAACTTCTCGTAAAGGAGATAGAATGGGAGAGGAGGTAAAGAAGTGATAAGGAGATATAGAGAAGAATCGAACCAAGTACTTGACTGGTAAGTTTGTTCATCGATCTCGAAAGGATGAAAGGCGAAGTTAACGTCGGTGGGATTTGAACTCAGAGAACAGAGATCCGGAACGAATAGCACAAAGCATTCTATTCGTCTTTTTAACAACTGCAAATGTACTGCCTATAATTGCATGAAATCCTGAAAGATTAAAAGACGTAAGGAATGGAATAAAGCAGAATGAAAATCAGAAAGAAAAGTCAATTTCTTATAATACTTGCATTTGCTATGACCACGAATTTATTATAATGGCCTTCATTTAATTAAGCCGTCATTTACTTGGCTTCACTTATGTCTTGTCATGGGGCAACTTTATAAAGAATTCACACAAAAACCTCCCGAAGCATGTAAAAGTCTAATACTGAAGGATCAAAAGATAGAATGAATGAATTTTAGCAGAAGAGAAAGCAGAAAAAAAAGAATGAAACGATGAAAGAGTGGAAAGGACGTTGAAAGAACGAATTGAAGTAAGTTGAAGAACTAGGATTATATTATCTTCAGAGTGTTTATTTATGATATATACCAGTTTGCCCTCAAATCAGCAACTAAGTCGACAAATCGAAATGTAATATAGATATAAATATTGAAAATGTACAATCTGAGATGGGTTTAAATGCTCTAAAATTTATAATCAGTACATTGACTGATGACCCAAAATTTAAGAAGGGACAGTTGATAAAATTTATTCTAGTACTAGATTTAAAATAGTACTTTATTAAATTCTAAATAATTCAATATTTGGTTTAAATTTTGAAATAAGTAGGAATACAATAACATAAATGTAGGTAGTTATTTTAGAGATTCCAAAGGGATAAAAAGTGCAGCTGACCGCGGTAGCATTTGAATTCAGAACATCAAGGCCGTAATTAATGCCTGCAGGACATTTTCCACGACGTTCTAGTTATTCTACCGATTCTACTAATCTACCATACTCCTATTAGTTGTATTTATGTATGTATGTATGGTGCCGTAACTCCTGATAGTGTCGTAGGGGCGCCGTATTGATATACGGGGGCATTTTAAGCCTGGCGGAGCCCATCCCCTTCAAGGCCTGAGTACAACAGATTTCTTCCAGAGAAAGATAGAAAGTGTGGGGGAGGAAATGAGAAAGAGATATAGAGGAAGAATCGACCTCAGTACTAGACTGGTACTTTTTTTATCGACCTCCAATGGATGAAAGGCAAAGTTGACTTCGGCGGGATTCGAACTCAGAGAGCAGAGAGCCGGAACGAATAAGATAAAGCATTCTATCCGACGTTCTAACGACTCTGTCAATTCGTCATCTGTTAGTTGTAAATTTATCAATAATTCTTTCTAGCATTGGCTTAAGGCCGGCAATGTAGCGGCGGTGGGAATAGATTAGAGCGACACCAGTACTTTATTAGTAGTTTATTTTGTGTACCTTGGATGGATGAGAGGCAAAGTTGACCTCGGCGGGATGTGAACACATAAGATAAAGACAAAGCTAACCTTATCAGGATTTGAACTCAGAACGTAAAGGAAGGTAAATATATGGTGCAAAACATATTGTCCGACGCTCTATCGATACTACCAATCTACCGCCCTTATAATCTTATAAATAATGATTTTCTCATTTAGGCACAAGGCCAGCAATTTGGGGAGAAAGGAAAGTCGATTAAATCGATCCCAGTGCGTTACTGATACTTTATTTTATCGGTACCGTAAGGATGAAAGGCAAAGCTAACCTCGACGGGATTTGAACTCAGAACGTAAAGGGCCATAACTCTATGCTGCTAAGCAGGGTGTCCGACGCTCTACCGATACTGCCAATCCACTATGAACTCATAAGGGAAGAGGTGGATTTACAGTATCACTAGAGCGTAAAACAAAAAGCCTTGCGGTATTTAGTTATGACATTTTAAGCTCAAATCCCGTCGAGGTTCACGTTGCCTCTCGCCCTTCCGGAGTTGATAAAATAATACACCAGTCAAGTACTGGGTTAATTTAATTAAAACTTAACTACTCATGTCTTTAAAATAATCATTTCTGATTTAGGCACTAAGACAGTAATTTGGTGGGAGGGAAAAGTCGATTAAATCGACCATAGTGCGTTACTGATACTTATCGATGACCGTAAGGATGAAAGGTAAAGCTAACCCCGGCAGGATTTGAACTCAGAACGTAAAGAACCGTTGCTTATAGTTACGGTTCTTTGCGTTCTGAATTCAAATCCCGCCGAGGTTAGTTTAAAAATAATTACAAAGAAAATGCAGAACGATATGAAATGGAGACGAGAAATAGTGAAAGAAAGAAGGGAATATATTGTCATAGGAAAATAAAGCAAAAGTTGGGGTGAAGAATTAGAGACTTTGGTTTGGGGTTGAGTACTGTGGAAGAAGAAGAAGAAGAAGAAGAAGAAGAAGAAGAAGAAGAAGAAGAAGAAGAAGAAGAAGAAGAAGAAGAAGAAGAAGAAGAAGAAGAAGAAGAAGAAGAAGGGTAACGTATCTTCTCTTTCTTTTTCTCTTCCTCTCTCTCTCCCACCCTTATCTCTCTCCCCGTCCCTCCATTACTTACCCACTCTATCTCTCTCTTCCCCCCTCCATTTCTATCCCTCTCCCTCCAACTGTCTGACTTTCATTCTCAATGCATTTTGTCTTGTAATGGAGTCGTTGCAGTTGCCGTAGAGGCCCATCCTTCAACCACTGACCGATTTCTTCAAGAAAAGGGGAGGTTAAGAGAGAGGAAATAAGAAAGAGATATTGATCCCAGTGCTGGATTGGCACAATTTTATCAGACTCGAAAGGATGAAAGGCAATATTAACCTTGGCGGAATTTGCACTCAGGCCGTCTAGTTCACTGCCTATTTCCATTTAAAACTTATCACCAAATGACATTGGTTTTTAAGGTCAGTGGTATGGCGAACAAAACAAGACTGCTTGAACAGATACAGTAACCACTGTATCTGCTCGAAATAGCAGTCTTGTTTCTCTCTAATCACACCCAACAATCTTAAAAAGTAAATGATAATGTAATGCTGGATATGCTTTGTCTTAAAAACTCAAAATGTCACAGTTGAAACACATTTAACCATAATTCTACTTGATGCGAGCTGAGCTGGGTTTAAACAACGACGACAACGACGACATCGTCAATAACAACAACAGCAACCACCACAACGACGACAACATCAGCGATCCCCTTCGTTCGAAAGACAAAAAAATGCTTGCATGAATCAGCCCAGAGACGTCAGTTGCCTCTTCTGAACACGATACAAGAACCTATCTATACTTATGAATGTTTGCAGTCAACGGTTCATATTTGTATTTTATATATTTCAGACAGGGATACTATGAAAAAAAGTGCCCCAAAACGGGGAGAAGTGAGGCAAAATTGGGAGATTTTACATAATAAAAGCTATACCCATTTTCACAAGAGGCTATACCCATTTTCAAAGTGGGTGGAAGATCTCCCCGTCGGACGAGGAGAGTTGACAGGTCTGATATTTCCCTTGCGGTGCTTTGTATTTCTTTTCCCAATATAGAACTTCCCACTTTTCCTTCTCCTTTCGTTGTTTAATTTCTTCATTAATTTTATTTCTTTTCCTTTTCTTTTATTCTTCATTTCCTTATTGCTTTGTATAAATATGTCTGTAGATAAAGCTAATATACCCCCTTCAAATATTTCGAGGAAGAGACTAGTTAAACATTTAGAACCAAGCAACGAATCATCGACAACATTTTTTTTAAATATATTATATTATATTATATTATATTATATTATATTGTATTACATTACATAATATTAAATTATGTTATATGATATTATACTATATTACGTTATATTACATTCTATATTATATTATCTTAGAGTATATTTCCTATTGTATTATATAATTATATCTAATGTAATTACACATATATTTAATACAATTTATTTAATTATATTTATCATATTATCTCCGGTTTCTCAATATAGCACTGGCTGAATAAAATGTTAATAGTTAATATCAATATCATTTCATTTGTATATTGTACAATACTCACACACAGAAACACACACACGCAAACACAAACAGACACACAATCACACAGGCAAGCACACACGTACAAACACACACATGCAAGCACACGCACACGTAGAGACACGCAGACAGAGACACACATGCACACACAAACGCAAACAAACACACACAAATGCTCGTCAATATATTTACAATAAATCTGTTAAACATGACTACGACTGCAAGTATGTAGAATGCCATTAATATTCATTTCAATATTAACAGGAATCGATCATTAAGTGACAAGAATTTGCAGCCTTTCTGACAGCAATAAAATGGTTCAGTTATAATAAAGAATTCTCATATACATGCATATATATATATATATATATATATATAGAGAGAGAGAGAGAGAGAGAAGCAGTTCACAACAGTTAGTTCACCATACCGAGAACAAATGTTTCACCTTAAGCGGATCTTCAGCTCGGTATGGTGAACTAACTGTTGTGGAACTACTTCTACCAAACTCGTCCTATGGACTGAGTGTTCTACTACTGCGGATATAACCCTCCAGTGTTCTACTAATATATATATATATATATATATATATAGGAACCAGTAACACCCCGACGGCTGAGCTCAAGCCGTTTCGACGGCTAATTCAGAATATGGAGTGTACATACACTCATATTCTTCGGAGCTTCCGGCTTGTATCTGCCGATATTACTTCTTGTTGTTTTAATTGCCCTGATGAGTCCTTAATAGGACGAAACATTGTCGGCTAATAAAGACTTTTGATGTATTGAAGGCTTCTTTGTTTTACTCTCTTAATATATATATATATATATATATATATATATATATATATATATATATATATATATATATATATATATATATATATGGAAAGTTATATTTAAATTGTTGGGTTACAACTAGTAAATATTTATAACTGATATAAAAGCACTCGACAAGTATTTGGAGTATATTTACGATATTAAATAAATGGAAACTATATTTATAAAACCATATTTATTTCATTATATATATTTCAGGGATATCATATTAACAATATGCTATGCCTTCCTCAGACAAAATACAATATAGACAGTTTTATAGATAAATAGATTTGACATACCGTTCAACATCGACTTGTATTTGAAAAGTTGATTTGGCAGTGAAAAAAATTGTAAACAGAAAGAAAGAAAGAGAGAAAAAAAGGAAAGAACGAAAAGAAAGAAAGAAAACGAAGAAAAAGAAGAAAAAGAAGAAATGCATGGAACAAAATAGAGAGATGGAAAGATAGATAAAGAGAAGAACTTCATGTAAAGAAACAGAGAGAGATATATATAGAGAGAGGAGATAGATAGAGATAGATATATAGAGAAAAGTAGGTGGTTGGACATCCGTTGAATAAACGTATCAATGATACATTTAATTATTTATTTATTTAGCTCTAGTATTAATGTAAGGGAGATATATGTGGTTAGGAGAGAAACCAGCTGTTATATAGAGAGAAAAATGAAAAGTAACCAGACATAGGCGAGGCATAAAAAACCTATGTTTTAATGTAGAAGTATTAGTATGTATAAAAACCAGGCACTATAATGTAAATATCAGTATTCCTGAATGAGACACGTATCCATAATGTGTGAAAAGTAATGATCTTATGTTTAGTTTTAAAAATTCATATGTTTATATGATAACTACAAACATCGATGTGAATTTACGTGATCAACTCTGCAAACCCCAATTTTCCACGGAGAACATTCTCATTGTGCTATAAAAATTTAAGTATACATATATGTGTATATATATACACATATATATAGAGTCTATATTACTACTAATCTTGTCTTTACTCTACGTGATTATCTATCAAGCAGAAATAGAGAACAGATTTCAATATATTAATAAAAAAAATATCAGAAACAAAAACCCCCAAAAAAAAAAAAAATAATAATAATAATAATAATAATAATAATAATAATAATAATAATAATAATAAAATAGAAAACTAAAAAATATTACGAAAAAATATTACATATTAAAAATATTACATATTAAAAATATTACATATTAAAAATAAAAATATTAGAAAATACTACAATAATAAAAACAAACCACAAAGATCAACCCTTCAAAATTAATTGACAATATATTGCCAAGTTCATTATAAGCATCAGAGTCGAAAACAGATAAAGCTAAAAATTATTTATCAAATCGCGTCTAGCAAAAATCATTTCACAAAGTTTAGGATGCCCATTTGGTCTACATGTGTTCTTATATTTAATATAGAAGTTTATCTAGTGTAACGTTTATTCGAAATATTTGGAGCATCAACTTTTAAGGTAGTTTAATTTTTCATGAAGAATGTTTAAATAAAAATAAAAATAAAAAGAAGAATAAAAAGAAGAAATCGAAAGATTTATCGGCTAGTTTCCCAAATAATTATAAATCAAACTAAATATACTACATTTTAAATTTAAATTCATATTTAAAAGTTGAGTTTAATCTATGTTTGCAGCAACTGAATAAATTTTGTCCGTAGATTAAGGGAATTTTTAGATTTTAGTATAAAGAATATCTCCTCTGCGCAGAGGTCACATGTCTCAGAGGATGAATTAAAAGGAATCCCTCTTGAGACTATATTCCAAGCCGTCGAATATCTAACGTTATCTAGCTTAAGTTGCCAGAGTACGCCTGATAGTGCTGTTGAAGATTTTTTGCTTGGATCTGTGAAAGAATTCTTGTGGTTATTATAGCGAAGTTTAAATTCCGTCGATGTGGAACCGACGTAGTTAAAAGAATTAGAGTCAGTTTTAACATTACAATTGTATATTATATTTTTAACTAAGCAGTTGTTATTTAACGGACATTTAGATCTATCTCTACAGTTACATTTGTTAACTTGTATATTATTTATGCTATTATCACTAGGTTTTAAGTTCCTATTATTTATTCTATTAATATTTTGTGCTAAATTTTTGGTGGATGAGTAGGTTAATTTTATAGTATGTCTATTGAAAATTGAGTGATACCTATGTGTTCTAGGGAAGCGATTATCAAGAGCTTTAAAAAATAGTTTAGCGATGTGGGTTTTAATGTTTAGTGAGAAAGGGGGGGCAAACCAAATTATGTTCCTAGTTCTATTTCTTTTTTGGCTTTTGGAATTATTGTAATGCTTTCTATTATAGTTGTTAAGGTTGTTGCCGTAATTAAAATAGTTGTTATTTTGTTTAGTTTGTCTATCATTATCTATGTACATAATCTTATCACTATATCCTGCTCTAGCTAACGCTTCATTGTAGTACTGGGCTTTTTCGTCGAAAATCTTTCTATTGGATGAGATTCTAGAGATACGTTTTTGAACAGAGTTTACTATAGTGTTTTTGACAGATCTGGGGTGGTTAGAGTTAAAGCTGACATAGTTTAAGTTTTCATTCAACTTGTGAAAAGGATAGTGAAGACATGTGTTGAGATTTAATGTTATATCTAGGAAATTGACTATTCTATGGTTGTTCTCAATTTCTATTTTAAGATTAAAGTAATTAAAAAATTGTGTAATTTGTTTACATTTTCTATTTAGTTCAGAGTTATTATTATCAATAAGTAAAAGCATGTCATCTCTATATAAACCTCCGGTTTTTTCACTGCCAAATCAACTTTTCAAATACAAGTCGATGTTGAACGGTATGTCAAATCTATTTATCTATAAAACTGTCTATATTGTATTTTGTCTGAGGAAGGCATAGCATATTGTTAATATGATATCCCTGAAATATATATAATGAAATAAATATGGTTTTATAAATATAGTTTCCATTTATTTAATATCGTATATATATATATATATATATATATATATATATATATATATATATATATATATATATATATATATATATATATATATATATATATATATATATATATATATATATATATATATATATATATATATATATATGAAGGCGTGTGGGTGAGTGGTTAGAGAATTGGATTCGCAATCGTAAGTTCGATTCCTGGACCAGGCGATGCGTTATGTCCTTGAGCAAGACACTTTATTTCACATTGATCCTTCTACCTGGAGTTGCGACCGATAGATAGCATTAGCAATTGGAAAGACCAACGGAAACATTGTTCCCTCGGTCCGATTTGACGAAAGTCGATCGTTCCTTATATATATATATATTATATTAGGTAGTAACATGTGCTTACGCCGTATTTGACTAAATAGAATTTGTCTGTTAGTTGGGAATTTAAAAAACCCTCTGAATGGAAAAAAAGAATGAGTATTGACGTACATTGGATACGAACCTACACCTTTGGTTTACCGGACCAAAGTGTTACCACTTCCCCCAACACGCCACACACGCTCTCGTCTATTCAATTGGACGCCGAGCTCTGGCCAGTCCAGCACCCTCGACTCCTTTGTCGATACTTGCCGGTGTACTGTGAATCGGTTCCGTTTCCATCAGCATTCTCATCGCTCTAACATCACACGGACTGAGCTCTCTGCTCTTCGCAGCCTTCGGCGTCGCGATGACATTGTCATCAAACCCGCTGACAAAGGTGGCGCTGTGGTGGTTTGGAGTGCTGACCTCTATAGAGCTGAGGCTCTCCGCCAGCTTCACAATACCCTTTTTTACCGCCCTTTATCCCCCGACCCCACTCCTGGCTACCAACAACTCGTCTCCTCCACCATCCTCGAGCTCGCTCATCTCCTCCTCTCTCCTACCCCCCACAGCCACCAACCTTATTGTACGCACCCCTCGCACACCTACCATCTACTTCCGCCCCAAAATACACAAACAAAATAATCCCGGCCGTCCTATCGTTTCTGCGTGCAACTGCCCCACCGAGATAATTTCTGAATATTTAGACACCATCCTCGTCCCGTTGGTCAGCAATCTCCCCTCCCACATCCACGATACAAATCATGCTCTTAGACTCTTCAACTCCTTCTCCTTCCCTCCTGGTCCCTCCCGCCTTCTCTTTACCCTGGACATCACTTCTCTCTATACCGTCATCCCTCATGATGACGGCCTCCGCGCTCTCCAACATTTTTTAGATTTACGCCCTACCCCTTACCCCAGCACTACCACTCTTCTCCGTCTGGCTGTGCTTGTTCTCAGCCTCAATAGATTTTCTTTTTCTGGTGAATTTTATCAGCAGGTCTCTGGGGTAGCGATTGGAACCAGATGGGTCCAAACTATGCCAACTTGTTTGTTGGCTACATCGAACCCCAGATCTTCTCCCAGTATGCTGGACCGACTCCTGAGCTATACGGTCGTTATATCGACGGCTGTAACGGCGCCACCTCTCTATCACGAGAACAGCTCGACGGCTTTCTTTCTTTTGTCCTATCTTTTCACCGTCTCTGATTATTCTGTCGCTTTTCTAGATATGTCTCTATCTATTAATCACTCTCACCACACCCTCTCTACTTCCATCTTCATTAAACCAACAGACTCCCAATCTCACCTCGACTTCACCTCCTCCCATCCAACCCACACCAAACACTCCATACCCTATTCCCAATTCCTCCGTAATCGTCGACTTTGTAGCCAGGACGAACATTTTGAAACCCATTCCCTTCGCATGGCTTCCTGCTTCACCCAGCGTGAATACCCCCCCCCCCCCACACACACACCCTGATCCAAGCTGTTCTCACCCGCACCCCTGAAACAGACCGCACCACAGCCCTCTCACAGCACCCCCACCCTCCCATCTACGTTCCTTTCCCTCTCACCTACCACCCCATCACCCTACCACTCCGGCGGCATATCCTCCGTTCCTTCCGCATCCTCTCTTCTGACACCGTCACTTCTCGCTTTTTCCAAACCCACCCATTACTACTTTTAAGCGCGCCCGCAACCTCCGTGACCTCCTGGTTCGCAGTTCTTTCTCCTCCTCTCCCACGACTCTACCCGGCTCTCATCCTTATTCCCGTTCCCGCTGCAACACTTGTACCTTCATTTCTACCCTCACCACTCTTACAGGCCCTAACGGGTCTTTCTGTATCCCCCACTCGTTCACCTGCACATCCACCCACGTTGTCTATGCCCTCCGGTATTCCCTTTGCTGGTCTTTATATATCGGGCAAACGGGGAGCCGTATGGCGGACCGTTTTGCCGAGCATTTGAGGGACATACGACTCGGTTTGGATACTCCTGTCGCCCGTCATTTCTGTCCTCATGGTCATTCTTCCCTATATGTTTCAGTCCTGGGTGTCCTTTTACATCATGGATCACAGGCCTCGCGCACCAGGACAGAACAGAGTCTGATTCACCGCCTTGGTTCCTATTCCCCTCTTGGACTCAACTTATCTCCCCAATTTCTCTAATACCCCATCCATTATCACACCCCTAGATTCTTATCGCTTTCTCTTTATCATTAAAATCTTCTCTTACAACTAATACAGGCCGCTATATATGCTCACTCCACTTTTCCCTTCACTGCTCTGTATACACACATACACACCCTTATATTAACATACTTTTGCTAATTGTAATTTTTATCTAAAGTAATTTTTTCCAATTCCATCCCGCCCGTCCCCTCAATCTATCTTATTTATCATTTTTTCTTCTGATGAAGGACTAACGTCCGAAACGTTAAGACCCTCTTCCTGATATATCAAGCGTTAACCTAATATATCCTTTCCATATACTGTACCGATTGTGTTGTTATTTCTGTTTACCATTTACATACATACATACATATATATATATATATATATATATATATATATATATATATATATATATATATATATATATATTGTATGTATATATTTTAAAAGAGGAAAAGAATGACATCACTTGTAGTTCTAAACAATTTGATTTAATTTTATAATATTATGATTTTACAATTTAGTTTTGTAGATCTAGTAAGTTCTTTGTTGACTTCGGTGGGGAGATTTGTAAAGATTCCTGGTTAACTTTCCTGGAGAACTTTCTCGCATTCGTCGGTGGCGATTTGTCAATCAGGAAAGTTAACCAGGAGTCTTTAAAAATGTCCCCACCGAAGTTAACAAAGAACTTACTAGATCTACAAAACCAAATTGTAAAATTATAAATATTATAAAATTAAATCAAATTTTTTAGAACTACAAGTGAAGTCATTCTTTTCCTTTTTTTAAATATACCTAACTGTACCAGAGATTTCACACATTTTCCAATATATATATATATATATATATATATATATATATATATATATATATATATATATATATATATATATATATATATATATATAAAGTTGTAGTTCCTGTCCGTTTGTTTGTTTGTTCACGAACTCCACCTATGGTTTTGGAGATAGACCCCCATAACCATATATATTCTGAAACTACATTGCCCAGGGTACTTGGATAAGTATATTTTATTTTAATCAAAGGATTCCCCGGGAGCACAAAACCCCGCTGAAAACCCCCCTAAAAGATTTTCCCTTTATGAAATTTAAACCATGGGTATATGACAAGATATGATGCGGATTCATAAAATTTCAGCAAATTTCAGTAATATTAAGACACCCTAATGGGGGCTAAACCCTCTATTAGGGTTCCCCGGGAGGCACAAACCCCCCCGCTGAAAATTGTTTCCTTTCGATTTATATGAAATTTAAACCATAGGTAAATGATAAGATATGATGCCTATTTACAAAAGTTTTCAATTGATATTTTGAAAAAAATAAGAATAAGATTTAGTATGTAACTTTGATTAGATATATTACAAAAAATAATGTTTTCCAATTTTTCAAGCATTACATTTTACATTGAATAATATTGAAATGCAGAGTTTTTTTCTCCATAAATTATATCACTGATTTAAAATCAATCATAATTTTCTTACAACGTAACCTTTTCATGAACGCGTCTGTTTTCTGTATCAGGAGTTTTAGGTATGTTTTCCTGCTTGGTACGGGTATGTTCTTTGTAGAAATATTCAGATGTTGTTTCTGCATGATGAATATAAGTCAATAGAGTGCTCATAATATACATATATATATACATATATACATATATATATATATATATATATATATATATATATATATATATATATATATATATATATATATATATATATATATACTAACCGAATTACCCGCGCTTTGCTGCGTTTCACACATTTTTAAGCATTCTAACCATCCTGCCAGCATAACTAAGAACTCTAGGGATACGGGAATCACCAGACAGGACCTGGGGGCAGCGATGGGGGACAGGGGATTCTGGGGCATGAGAGTGAGATCCATCATCTCGACAGTAGTCGACGAGTGATGATGGTGAAGTAACGTTTCTCTGAGGCTTTCCCGTCTATCTACTAACGAGCATATTTTCAACGACCATTCCACATATTACAATGAAGCTCTTTCTCGGTGTGGATTTGTCGATAAGGTAGCATATACAGAGTACGAGAATAGACCTAGAAGAAATAGATCCCGACGCATTATATGGTATAACCCACCATATAATATGGAGGTGGCCAAACCTTTAGCTAAGATCTTTCTCTCCTTTATTATGAAGTTGGCAGTATCGGTAGAGGGTTGGACGCCATGCTTTCTAGCATAGTTACGTCCCTTTACAGTCTGAGTTCAAATCCCGCCGAGGTTAACTTTGCCTTTCATCCTTACGGGGTCGATAAAATAAAGTACCAGTAATGTACTGGGTAATTTGCTGGCCTTGTGCCTAAAGTAGAAACAATTATGAAGCATTTTCCCCCTACACATAAATATAGTAAAATTTTTAATAGAAATACTATTAAAATGTCTTACTTTACGACTCCTAACCTTGCACATAACATCACAGCTTCAAATTTAGCTAAACTACCTAGCCGTAGGAACACGTGCAACCCTGTAGCTAGTACTAACTGTAATTGTAGGAATCGGGTTGACTGCCCCCTATCCGGGAAATGCCTCTCTAGTAACATTGTCTACAAATGTAAGGTTGAAACACACACGTCCCGTAGGGCCTACATAGGGTTAACCGCCAATAGATTCAAGCAGCGTCTTTACATGCATACCCATTCTTTTCGTTACCCTTTAAGAAGGAATATGACGTCACTTTCAGCTTATATCTGGAGTCTAAAAGACAACCAGACCCAATATAAGTTACACTGGGAGATCCTAGCTAGGGCTAGATCGCATAACGAAAATAAAAGACCATGTGACCTCTGCGCCGCTGAGGCCCTGGAAATACTCTACGCCAAAGACCACATCTTAAACAAAAAATCGGAGGCAATTTCGGCTTGTAAACATAAATTGCACAAAACTTTCCTGTATTACAGCCCCACATTATACCCTAACGGATAGTACGAACTATACGCGGATATTTTACGTCTTGATGTGGTAGCTAAGTATGTTATGTTTATACCATTACTTATTTGTATAGGTAAGTATATATTACCTGTATGTTTTGTGAAGGTACGTATACTTTCTCGTACGTATATTTGATTGTATATGTTATGGCGTATATATTATATATTCTGGTACATATGCTTTTGGTTATGTGTATACGTGAGTTTTGCGTCTGTGTGAGTATGCGGGTTCGTACGTATGTAGGGTGTGTGTATATGTGTACTTCATGTTTTGGTTGACGGTCGTCTCCGAACATAAGTGTATTTACATGTAGGTTTGTGTGTGCGCTTGTTATATACGTATTTATTTATTTATATACGTTTATTTGATTATATGTATACACGCACACACACACACACACATATATATATATATATTTTTTTATATATATTATTATGTGTATTTGGTATATACATTCGTATGCATGCGGGTACAGGCGTTGCGTGGGTTATGTATGTGCGTGCGTTTTTTTTTTGGGGGGGGGGGGGGGGTACGTGCGTGTATTTGTGTACCTATGGCGAGTGTTTTCGCGTATGCTTGTGTATGTACGTATATGGATGCGTGTATGTATTTATTTAATTTCATTTACCTCTGTATTTTATTTACTTTATTCTTAATTCTGAAGCCGAGTATCATTCGGTTTCCTAGTTAGAATTTTAGTCTACGACTTCAGTTATACCATTTACGTGGTTTTGTCTTTGCGTGCAATTGTTCTCTCCGCTCCACATATAACGTATTATCTTCGTTTTTTCTGTTCATTGCCAGAGAACGTCTCTATGAACCACCTAATAGAATATTAGTCTACGACTTCTTTTATACCATAAACGGGGTTTTGTCTTTGCGTGTAATTGTTTTTCACCGCTCCAAATAATGACGTATTATATTCGTTTTTTCCCGTTCTTTGCCAGGGAACGTTTCCACGAACCAAAGTATCGTCTTCCTGTCTTCCTCCGGTTGCAACGTTTTTTGAAATATTCACTTCTGCGTTTACAGATTGACTTTGTTAGTTTCAGAAGAGGCCGTTAAGGGTGAAAGCAGCGATTCTTTGCTTAAACTTTAATCTGTTATTTTAATAAATATATATATATATAAGTACATATACATATATATAAGTACATATACATAGTTCCATGAGTTTACGAAGAAATAGATCAAGGAAGAAAGCGTTCTATGTAATGTACAGAACTAAAATATATTATACTAGCTGACGTACCCAGTTTCGCCCGGGTAAACAGATGATAAGAGAAGACAGGTAGAAGAGAAAATGGCTGCATTGGATGTTTGTCTGGTTTACAGTATGAGGTGAGACCGTGATGTGTGTTACAAAAAAATAAACAGTAAACAAATCTTCCAGATACACCAGATTCTTCGTTTTACCGTTCGTGCATAGTATATGAAGATTTCTAGGTGTTTCCACTCGTGAACAACCTTCATATAACTGACTATGGGTAAAAACTGATTCTCTCATATTCAATTCTACAACTTAGAGACTCTAAGCCTGGGCTTTATGTACGGTCATAGCAAAACTGGCTCTAACAGGGAACAGAAGTCTTGAGAATTTGAACGGCAGCTCGGTAGAGAAAGAAATAAGAGGAATCTTGGGAATAAATGCATTTCTCCTTGATGATTGCCTCCAAAAATGGTGATCTCTAGGAGATGGTTCATCATCCTCCTACCTGTAAAGTGTCGCAAAAGAGAGGGGAGGGGCCAGGGAGGGGGGTGATTGGGCTTTGGGCCTAGGTCAAGAAGGGTGAGCTGCTTTTTGATAGGCTAAGTGAGCTGCTGCTATTTCCAGCCTCCTCTGGCCTATTTACTCAATAGCCCTTTTCCTGCCTGGCAACTGTAGGGAGCAGTTGTACCTCTGGCCTCAATGTTAGACAGAATTATTTGGCTTGTAGAACTACCTGCTGATAGGATCCCGTATTCCTAGTTTGCCATAATCAATCTTTAATAATTGTGGTTGACAAATGTTTTCGAGGGTCGAAACCAAAATATTTTGGTCCGCGTGAAGAAGAATCTAAGTATCTTAACTCCTTCTTTGTTAAACTGTTGGAATTCTTATGTTTCTTTGATTGTTATACAGCTGTTCGTTCTACATGGGTACTGCTGACAAGTGAACGAATCGATATGATATGCTCCAAAACTGATTTCTCACAGGTGGTTCTGGTTGTTGTAGAGCAGTTATATTGGAAGTGAAATCAATAATTCACGTTGGCATCTGTGCTTATGTCAAAAATTCGATTTAAATTCCCTACTATATATATATACATGTATATATATATATATATATATATATATATATATTATGTATACATACACACACACATGTGTGTGTGTGTGTGTGTGTGTGTGTGTGTGTGTGTGTGTGTGTGTGTGTGTGTGTGTGTGTGTGTGTGTGTGTGTTTATGTATGTATGCATATGTGAAACGAAGAGCGAAATTTGAGATTTATGAGTCAGTTAAAACGGTTTAGAATTCTCCCTCAATGTAAACACAGTTATAATAGTTGACATGGCGAGGTTTCTTTTGCTTTTGTTTTTGTTTAGTAGTTTTTTTTCCAAGTTGGGATTTAAAGACTGCATTTTCTGGCAGATCGAGTGACCACGTTGAAGCTCCTTCATATTGTGTGTCCGTTTGTGCGTGCGTGTGTGTGTGTGTGTTAGTGTGTGTATGTATGTATGTGTGCGTGCATGTGTGTGCGTGCGTACATGTGTGTGTGCGCCTGTGTGCATATCTGAAGCCAACCTGTTTGTAGCGTTCTCTAACAAACAAGCTATTTAAATATAATTACACTGTATGATCACTCTCACACACATGTGTGTATGTATGTATTTATGTGTGTTTGTACGTGTCTATGTGTGCTTTTGTGTCTTTGTGCGTATTAGTATATATGTATATGTGTGCTTGTATATGTGTGTGTGTGTGTGTGTGTGTGTGTGTGTGTGTGTGTGTGTGTGTGTGTGTGTGTGTGTGTGTGTGTGTGTGTGTGTGTGTGTGTGTGTGTGTGTGTGTGTGTGTCTTTGTGTGCGTGTGTGTGTATGTGTCTTTGTGTGTGGGTGTGTGACGCTACATCACAGAAGTGTGGCACCAGACATATGTACCTCAACTGTAGAACGATGTTAACATTGCCACCATCTACAAAAAAAGCGATCATACGAATTGCAAGAAATAACTGCCAAATTCCCTCAAATCTAACCCTATCGACTTGAAACAAAATGATAGATACACAATGTAGACCTGAACTGTGAAATCTGAAACACAACTACGTATAAATCAGCAGTCTAAATAAAATGAAATACGCCCAAAGAAAAAATTAAGTTTGCTCCTAACTCTTTAGATTCATTTCTAGAATACAGGAAATGAATATTGTATATATTCATGTAAATATCGAATTTGTTAGACTATTTTTTCAGTTTAAAGTTATAAGGTCGACTGTTACAAAGATACTATTTTCGTGGGGCTGGAATTCACACTACAATCCAAAATACCGTATTGATCATAAGAAGATCAAATAGACTTTAAATGGAAAAAAGTAAAACAATGAATTACAGTAATAATTGTTTCTACTTTAGACACAAGGCCAGCAATTTGAAGTGGAGGGGAAAGTTGATTAAATCGACCCCAGTGCATTACTGGTGTTTTATTTTATCGACCTCGTAAGGATGAAATGCAGATATGTTTATGTATCGAAACCAACTCCTCGCTACTAAAACACATACACAATGCCTCGTAACTCATAAACTAACATTCCATATGCATACATCAGAACATAAATTAATAGAAATATTAATTTCCTCATCGTAAAATTTCTGTATAAGATAATGTATTGATTTACAAATGTTGTTCTGTTATCTAGGGCCGACTTTTACATGAGATATGTGGAAAAAATCAACATTTTGGTTTCGAAAATAGGGATTCGATTTTTACATGGAATCGACTTTTACACGAATATATACGGTAATTAAATGCTTTATAATTTTTATGGGTCATTGGAACACCATCGAAGTCTCTTGCCTCTATCTTCTTTAGCTTGCGAGTTCACTATGTCCCCACGAAGGCTCTTAAATCATAGAAATGAACTGATAATAAATAGTATGACAACATTGATTATTGCACTATTTTTTTAAGCGAAGATATGTCGCAGCTTAGACGGCGAATTGGCAGAGTCGTTAGAACGTCAGATAGAATGTTTTGTAGTATTCATTTGGGCTCTCTGTTCTCTGAGTTCAAATCCCGCCACGGTCAACTTTGCCTTTCATCTATTCATGGTCGATAAAAAAAAAAGAACCAGTCAAGTACTGGGTTCGATTCTTCCTCTATACTTCCATTATCTTTCTCTGGAAGAAATCTGATGTATTCAGACCTGGTGAAGAGATGGGCTCCGCGATATTTTTTTTAAATACTCTAGAAACGCCGTGTGTCAACATGGCGCCCCTACGACTCCCTCGGGAGTAACGGGTCCATACCATACCATGTCCCAACTTAATTTATTTTATTTCATTTTATTTTGCTTTATTGATCCTTTTTACTTAATTTGTTTACTTGTTTGTCAAGCCAGTATCTATGTTAATAATTAATTTTGGCCTCTATCCCATCTTACTAATTTGTTAATTCTACTTCATCCTTCATAATTATTAATACCCATGTTAATTATTTCTAGACTATATAAGTACTTAAATATCAATCTCTTGCTTTCATCAATGAATGTTTTAGCTAGTCGATCAACAGAACAGCCTCCCGTGAAATTAAGGTGCTGGTAGTTGAGCATTTCACAGATACGTGAAATACAGCACAATGCAGCTGGCATTGTGCTGTATTACTGTTCCTGTAGACTTCCAAGCAGTTTCCGTCGATCCAAATTCGTTGGTATCGGGCTCAGGACCTTGTGATTGCGAAGCCAACATTTTAACCGTCCACATACATACATACATACATACATTCATACATACATACATACATACATACACACACACACACACACACACACACACACACACACACACACACACACACACATACATACATACATACATACATACATACATACATACATACATACATACATACATGGTGGCTGCCAACTCGTTTTCGAGTACGGCCACTACTTTATATCCATGTAGGAGAACTCCTACCGATGCGCTGAACGAGTGTGACGTTTTAGTTCAGCCAGCGACTTGAAAACTCTGGTACAAACACTACACTTCTGACAATTATTGACACATAGTGCTGGTCCCATGGTACCATGTGACGACAAGTGCAGAGAGATCTCCAGATATAAAGCAATGCCTGTGCCGTGAAGCTTTTATAGTGAGCAAAGGCACTGCACAAAGCCAGTCCCACTCTCTTAACCAAGATGATATTTACCAAAAAGAAGAACAAGTCAACATCATTGGATACCATCAGGGTTGCAGGTGTTATATCAGAGTTTTCCTTCTCCTAGAATTCTGCCTTGACAAAGGCTAAGGGGGTCATCTCTCCCGGTGATTTTGGATGGCCATTGACTCTTAAAAGCTCCTTTGCTCTTTGACAGGTTTTGTTTTTAGTCCTGCAGGATGTCCAAAGTCACCCTCCTCACCAAGAAACCTTGGTGGGGTTGCCAGTTTAGTCGCCAACGACCCGACCATGAGACAGGTTGTACTGGGATACATGTTACCAGTAGCACCAGCTGGTGACCTGACATTAGTAGCACCAACTGGTGACCTGACATACATACATACATACATACATACATACATACATACATACATACATACACACATACATACATATATTTTTGTGGTACTCCGTCAGTTACGACGACGAGTGTTCCAGTTGATCCTATCAACGGAACAGCCTGCTCGTGAAATTAAGTTGCAAGTGGCTGAGCATTCCAGATACGCGTACCCTTAACGTAGTTCTCAGGGAGATTCAGTGTGACACGGAATGTGACAAGGCTGGCCCTTCGAATTACACGTACAACTCATGTTTGCCAGCTGAGTGGACTGGAGCAGTGTGAAATAAAGTGCCTTGCTCAAGGACACAACGCACAACCGAAAATCGAACTCATGACCTTACGATTGTAAGCCGAATACCCTAATCATAAACCACACACCTTCATACATTCATACATACATACGTACATACGTACATTCATACATACATACGTACATACATACATACATACCTACCTACCTACCTACATACATACATACATACGTACGTACGTACGTACATACATACATACATACATACATACATACATGGTGGCTGCCAACTCGTTTTCGAGTACGGCCACTACTTTATATCCATGTAGGAGAACCCCTACCGATGCGCTGAACGAGTGTGACTTTTTAGTCCAGCCAGCGACTTGAAAACTCTGGTACAAACACTACACTTCTGACAATTATTGACACATAGTGCTGGCCCCATGGTACCATGTGACGACAAGTGCAGAGAGATCTCCAGATATAAAGCAATGCCTGTGCCGTGAAGCTTTTATAGTGAGCAAAGGCACTGCACAAAGCCAGTCCCACTCTCTTAACCAAGATGATATTTACCAAAAAGAAGAACAAGTCAACATCATTGGATACCATCAGGGTTGCAGGTGTTATATCAGAGTTTTCCTTCTCCTAGAATTCTGCCTTGACAAAGGCTAAGAGGCCATACATACATACACACATACATACATACATACATAGATACATACATACATATGTACATTGTATATACATGTATGTGTGTGTTGTGTCTGTTTTATCATTTTACTTTTTTTTTGCTTTGGTTTTTTTGTTTGATTTTTTTCGTTTGTTGTTTTTCCAATGTTTGTTCAATACTGTGAATTTTAGTTTCTAATTAGGTTATAGGTCGATATTCTATCGACTTTGTGACCATGGGGATGAAGTATTGAACCGCGTGTTTACGTTCGAAAAAAAATGATATATAGCTTTAAATGGAATCATGTAATGCTAGAATAGAACCGATGTATTAATACGAAATAAGATATACATTCTATATAATTATTTCAATAGTTTTTAATTATTTCAATAGTTTTCACTGATATCGTAAAGGAACGGTAGACATCGTTCTTTCTTGTTTGCAAGGAAACACCTCTAATTACTGACCATTAAATTATTTTGGCAGTATCGGTAGAGAGTCGGACACCATGCTTTGACGCATAGAGTTACGGCCCTTGCTATCCTGAGTTAAAATCCTGTCGAAGTTAACTTTGACTTTCATCCTTACGAGGTCGATAAAATAAAGTACCAGTAATGCACTGGATAATTGCTGGCCTTGTGCTAAAAGTAGAAATAATTAAATTATTGACTATATAGTAAGACTGCTCACTATGAATTATATATATATAGTAATAAGATACATACACACAGATATTATACAAATGTGTGTGTGGTGTTCCGCCTTGACCAGTTTTGCTCAATGACCGAAAGAATTAAAATAATCCTCTAATCAGAACTATCTATCAAATTATAAATGAGGAAATAATAGACAAAAATATACCTATTTTTTCTGCAGTTTCGCGGACTGGTCTACAGCAATCGTGCACCAGAAAAGTGCACCAGTGCTTTGAGGCTGTCGGATCTTCAAGAGACCCCTCAATCTGTGGGGCGAGTTGTGGTTGATGATATGGCGTCTGATTGAAAGGTATCAAAAATAGGCTGCCATGTATACCTAAAATGACAGCATATGGCTCTCTACCTCCCTACATATCTGTATCTCTATCTATCTACCTACCTACTGGTCTATCTATATATCTACTTACCTACCTCTCTATCTGTTTGCCTGTCTTCCTGTCTATCTGTGTCCCTCGCTGTCAATTTATAGTTATCATTTTAAGTATATCTATCAATGTATCTATCTTCGGACAAGAACAACAATAACAACAAAGCCGAAATCCCATTCACAGCCCGAAAATAGATAGATAGATAGATAGATAGATAGATAGATAGATATATTTCTTTATTAGCCACAGGGGCACAAAAGAAGGGGACAAATACAAAGGGGGAAGTTTACATACAATAAAAACGTGTAAAATGTTATCACAGATGGAATTTAAAAGTTAGTCGATTTTCCCCAATAGAGGGAGACAGTTTATATGGGTAACACATACCCCCGAAAAAAATGTGCAACCCTCATCTCCAGGAGTACGAAGAGCTTGTACTCCTTTCCTCTCCTCCTCCTTTTCCTCAATCTACAGGCTGATATAGAGAGAAGGCCCATTCACTCGGGCCATTCTCGCCACTTTCACCCACCTTTCATAAAACTTGCTGGGGTACAGCACCTCTCTCTCCATCCTGATTCTTCTTCCAAAGTGGTATTTGAAAAAAAGAATCAGTTGTTGGCCGGAGAGAAAGGTGTCTGACCTCAGCCCTTTCAACCTTGTCCACCATACAACCTCTTTCGCCATAGCTATCACACAAAGGAAAACCGCCTCTCCTTCGTTTTTGAAGGAGGGTGGCGGTTTGATCATGACAATGGACTCGGTGGTCAACTGGATTGGTCCCACCCGCGACAATAGTCGTTCTACATATCCCCACAGGTCAGTGACGCCCGGGCAGTGTATGAATGCGTGCGCGACGGTTTCTTCGTCTCGCACGCACCTCGGACAGATCTTTTTTGCAGGGTCCCTGCCCGGGCGCCCATGTCTGTAGAGCTTGTCTCGAACTGGTAGAGCTCCTCGGTAGCACTGCCAGGCCAGGGACTTTTGGAAGTTGTCCATCGGTCCCGGGCGGAAGGTCCTACCGAACAGACTGGCCAGTTCATCTTCCTCCACGCCTAGAGTTTCACCGAGCGCGTCGTCGCACTTGCTGCGGACCAACCCTCTATAGAATGACGAAGTGGAGTCTCCACTGATCGCCGGGTCCGCCTGCCAGAGGGCTGTGAGCGCCTGAGCACATTCGATGTGCCAGTCGCCCATTTTCCTCGGTCTCTGCTTGACCCAGGACTGCAGCTCGGTCAGTGAGACGAGTCGTGGGAAGGCTCGCCTCACGAACGGGGCCCACACCGGTTGTCCGGTGAGGAATACGTAGAGATGCCGCAGCCTGAGCGCGTGTTTGCGCATCGTCAACCACGGCATCCCCAGCCCTCCGTTAGAAGGGTGTTGGCAGCAGATGGATCTTCTTACCAAAGGATCATGACAATGGACTCGGTGGTCAACCGGATTGGTCCCACCCGCGACAATAGTCGTTCTACATAGATAGATAGATAGATAGATAGATAGATAGATAGATAGATAGATAGATAGATAGATAGATAGATAGATAGATAGATAGATAGATTTCTTTATTAGCCACAAGGGCGCAACAAGAAAAGGGGACAATACAAAGACATGCCGGGGATTTTACATACAGTCGTGTAAAAAATATAAAAACAAACAATTTCAACAATCGAAATCCCCAATAGGGGGGAGGCGCCACAAATGGGTTGTTTAATACCCCGTCGATAGAACAACCCTCAACTCAAGGAGCGTGTTGTGCAAGTGCTCCTTTCTTCCTTTTGCTCTCTTCCTCAACCTACAGGCTTATAAACAGAGAAAGCCCAATCACTCGGGCCATTTTCGCTTCATTCACCCACCTTTCAGTAAATTTACTGGGGTGCAGTGCCTCTCTCTCCACCCTGATTCTCCTTCTAAAGTGATACTTAAAGAAGGGAATCAATTGTTGTCCGGAGAGAAAGGCATCTGTCCTCAGTCCTCTCAACCTCGTCCACCATATAACTTCTTTCACCATAGCCACCGTACAGAGGAAAACCGCCTCTCTTTCGTTTTTGAAAGAGTCTGGCGGTTTGATCCTTACTATGGACTCGGCAGTCAACTGGATTTGTCCCATACGCGACAGCAGTTGTTCTGCATAGTTCCACAGGTCGCTTACGCCCGGGCAGTGTACAATTGCGTGCAGAACTGTTTCAATGTCCTGCGCACATCTTGGACACGTCCTCTTGGAAGGATCCCTGCCAGGGCGTCCGTGCCTGTAGATCTTGTCACGAACCGGTAGAGCTCCTCGGTAGCACTGCCAGGCCAGGGACCTCTGGAAGTTGTCCATAGGTCCCGGGCGGAAAGTCCTACCAAACAGACTGGTGAGCTCATCGTCTTCGACGCCCAGAGTCTCTCCGAGCACGTCGTTGCCCTTGTAACGTACAATCCCTCTATAGAATGTCGAAGTGGAGTCTCCACTGATTGCTGCGCCCGCTTGCCAGGGGATTGTGAGCGCCTGAGCGCATTCAATGTGCCAGGCGCCCATCGTTTTCGGTCTTTTCTTCACCCAGGAGTGCAGCTCCGTTAGCGAGACGAGCTGTGGGAAAGCCTGTCTCACAAACGGTGCCCACACCGGTTGGGGGTCGGTGAGGGATACCTGGAGATGCCGCAGCCTCAGCGCATCATCAGCCACGACATTCCCAGCCCTCCGTTGGAAGGGTGCTGAGAGCAGACGGATCTCCTCACCAGCGGAGCCTGCTTCTTCCACAGAAACTGGAAGAGCATGCGTTCCATCTTGGCGAGGTGTTCACGGGGACAAGGCACGACAGTCAAGCGGTAGTAGATGACGGACGCTATGAAAGTGTTCGCCATCTCCGCTCGACCTTTCAAGGACAGTTTGCACTCTGCCCACTTCTGAGTGAGTGCAAACACCTTGGCCGTGACCTCGTTCCAGTTTTTCTCCACCTGGAGGTCTGGACCGAACCAGACCCCGAGCAATTTCACCGGTCCGTCCGTCCAGCGTCCAACGACGCTGTCGGATGTCATCGGTTTGCCTCTCCACGTACCGAGTTGCAAACCGACAGACTTGTCTGGGTTTAGTTTTGCTCCCGTCAGCGGGATAGATAGATAGATAGATAGATAACTTTCTTTTTATTTGCCACCAGGGCATCAAAGAGTGGGACAAATACAATGGGGGGAGTTTACATAACAAGGCGTCCTCAATAAGGAGGAGGCAATAACAAAATATAAAAATATAAAATATAAAATATAACAAAAATAAATTGAAAAACAAAATCCTCAATAGGGAGGAGGCGCCTTGGGGGGTCGCACACACCCCCGAAAAAAGTGTGCAACCCTTCTCCTCAGAAACACAGAGAGAGGGTGCTCCCATGAACTTTCATCTTTCTCACCTACAGTCTGATGTAGAGTGAAGGCCCATTCACACAGGCCATTCTCCCCACTTTCACCCATCTTTCATAGAAACGGCTGGGGTGCAGCACCTCTCTCTCCATCCTGATCCTTCTTCCGAAATGATATTGGAAGAAACGGACCAGTTGTTGGCCAGAGAGAAAGGTGTCTGACCTCAGTCCTTTCAGACGCGTCCACCATACAACCTCTTTCGCCATGGCTACTACGCACAGAAACACGGCCTCTCCTTCGTTTTTGAAGAAGGGAGGCGGCTTGATCGTTACAATAGACTCGGTGGTCAACCGGATCGGTCCTACCCTTGACAGCAGTTGTTCGACATAGCCCCACAGATCGGCAATGCCCGAGCAGTGTACCAATGCGTATGCAACGGTTTCCTCGTCGCACACGCATCTGGGACAGATCTTTTTCGAAAGGTCCCTACCCGGGCGCCCGTGTCTGCAGAGCCTTTCTCGAACGGGCAGAGCCCCTCGGTAGCACTGCCAGGCCAGAGACCTCTGGAAGTTATCCATGGGTCCTGGGCTGAATGTCCTACCGAATAAGCTGGCCAGTTCGTCTTCCTCCATGCCTAGGGCTTCTCCGAGGGCGTCGTCGCACCTGCTAACCACCAGCCCTCTATAGAATGACGAGGTGGATTCTCCACTGACAGCCGGGTCCGCCTGCCAGAGAGCCGTGAGCACCTGGGCACACTCGGTGTGCCAGGCGCCCAGTTTTCTCGGTCTTTGCTTGACCCAGGATTGCAGCTCGGTGAGCGAGACGAATCTGGGAAAGGCTCGCCTCACAAACGGGGCCCACACCGGTTGACCGGTGAGGAATACCTGGAGGTGCCGTAGCCTTCATGCGTGTTTACGTATCATTAGCCACGGCATCCCCAGCCCTCCTTTCGAAGGGTGTTGACAGCAGATGGATCTCTTCGCCATAGGAGCTCGCTTCTTCCAAAGGAATTGGAAGAGTGCGCGCTCCCTTTTGGTGAGCGTTTCTCTTGGGCAAGGCACAACGGTCAAGCGGTAGTAGATGACAGACGCTATATAAGTGTTCGCCACCTCCGCCCGACCTTTCAGGGACAGTTTGCACTCGGCCCACTTCTGGGTCAGTGCAAACACCCTGTTCGTTACCTCACCCCAGTTCTTCTCCACCTGGAGGTCTGGTCCGAACCAGACCCCGAGCAACTTCACCGGGCCCTCCGTCCAGCGCCCGACGACGCCATCGAAGGGCATCGATCTGCCCCTCCGCGTGCCGAGTTGCAGACCGATCGACTTGTCCCGCTTCAGCTTAGCCCCTGTAAACCTTTCGTACTCCTCCAGTAAGGTGCCGATCGCCCCGATTTCCGAGGCCGTCGACACCATTACTGTTACGTCATCGGCGTAGGCCGACACCGCTTTCTAGATAGATAGATTAACAAGGCTAGATAGATAGGTAGATAGGTAGTTAGATAGGTAGATAGAAAATTATTGTAATTGATTTTAATGAATGTAAAACGAAATACGACGATTGAATCGAGAGTTAAAATATATTTACACACACAGTTATAATCAAGGAATTATTAAATATGTTTTACTATAAACCCCTTCATTTTTGACGGGTACTGTGCTAGTATATATATTTATACATGTATCGTAAAGATTAATGCTTTTATTAAAGTCGAGTTACTCTGGAATATCTCTTGTATTATTAGAGTCATCAGTCAAGAATATACATACACATATATGTCTATAGATAGATTGATAGGTAGATATAATCTCTTTTAAACAGCAGCCATGCATCAAAAATAACAATTAAAAGCATTTGCATGCTTTAAAACACTTAATATTTAATACAAAAGCACTTAACAAAAACAAAAGTATATTCATCAGCCATATTTTAAGCGAAGGATGTTTGTAGCATTGCAATACATGAATCATAAATGAATTGAACATATCTTTTGCTATTCTTATACTCCGTCTTATAGCCTTTGATGAAATGAAGTTGATAGGCATTTAAAATTCTCTAAGGATGTATCAAATTGTCACTATATCAGTGGTCAGCAAACTACGTTCGGCAGGACAAATCCGGCTTTCAGCTTCATTTCATTTCGCTTGTAGACTTCATTGAATATGTGATGTTACAGACAAAGATTCTTTGTTTTCCTTGCCAATCTTTAGTTAACACATTTATGTAATCTTCACTATTTTAATTTATTCATGTGTATTATTCTGGTTGAATTTCTAAGCCTGTTTTTGGCTTAGTAAAAGAAATATTTTCTTTAGCGTAATTAAACGATGTTGTAGTCTTATGAAACGTCTGCTCTTTTGGTTATATACAGCTTCCATCACTGGTGAAAAATATTTCGTTTATTCAATGTTAAATAAGCATTATAAAAAAACATTAAAGTAATTTTTAAAAAAGCATAGTTTCCATAGCCTTGTCTCTGTTTAATACTATTTTAACAAATACTAAATCCTGTCATATAGTTTTATGCTGACCACTTAATTTGTATATAACAAAACAGCAACTTAGCCAAGACTCCAGCAAAGCTAGAGATTACTTCAGATAAATTCTATACATAACACAAATATACTTAACGGTGAAAAATAAATTACAAATCTGTCTGTACACTTATCAATCACTCAAACATTCTAGACTGTTACTTCAAAATTATATCCTCTTCACACGTGTCTTACTGTGGACCTTAATAAGCCATATCTATCCTTCATACAAGTCATGTATCTAACTCTATGATGGTGTTTGAGGGGGTGGCTATGGCGAGGATGGGAATGATGACGATGATACGGACGATGACGACGACGACGAGGAGGACCTTTACTTTACAGCCTAACGTAAAAAGAAATCCGTTAGGTGTAAAATTATGATTTCTACTATAGGCACAAGGCCAGCAACATTTGGGGAGGGAAAAGTCGATTAAATCGACCCCAGTGTATTACTGGTGCTTTATTTTATCCACCCCCTAAGGAAGAAAGGCAAAGTTAACTTCGGCGGGATTTGAACTCAGAACGTAAAGGGCCATAACTCTATGCTGCAAAGCATGGTATCTGACGCTCTATTGATACTGCCAATTACCGCCTTCGTTATGTGTAAAAGTATGCTAAAACTATGTAGTCCTGTATATAAAAGAACTTCAACATACTTTAAGTAACATGCATATTTACATTTAAAGAAGAACAAATTAAACTCTTCTTGAAAATAATTTAAGAACAGAAGCAAAATAAACGCCGATATTTATACTTACGGTACAATAGATTTAGTTAAGCAGCTTTCGTCATAATCAATCCGAAAAAGAAATCAAAAACTAATGAGTGCATGCGCTTAATGGAAATCATGCGGTTAATCCCGTATAATGAATCTACAGGAACGAAACAGATTTTCGATGTGTTACGAAAAGGAGAATATCAAAAATGCAATCGAAGCAGAAGACTTTGTTGACATGGTTCCCTAACTCAAATCTAAGCATGTAGCCTCAACAACTTTATGTATACCTCAACTTCACAATGGCAACGGTGAAAAAGTATCGCTGTCATCACTGTTATTTTACTCTTTTAGTTGTTTTGAGACCATGCCGGAGCACCGCTTTGATTTTCAGTCAATCATATCGACCCCAGTAATTAATATTTTAAATATGGTACAAACGTAAACACAAACACGGACGGACAGACGGACAGGCAAACAGTCACACGCAGACACACGCACACTCACACAAACACACACACACACACACACACACACACACACACACACACACACACACACACACACACACACACACACACACACACTCACACACACACACACACACATAATTCAAATTAAAAGGTATATGTATATATAGAGCCACATATCGTTAGAAAAAATACATAGTATTTTGTACATATATATAAAGCATTTGTTATTTAGGAAAAAGTGCATACTTTAAGGCTGAAAAGTTCTTATTTTCCTTACGACACCGTTTCATAGTTCGTAAACCGATGCAAAAATCGATATTGGTAAGGTTACGGAAGACGCAAAATTAATCATCAGAGGAATCGTCTTTAGATAAGTTCCAATAAAGTACAAAATTCCTTTATATTTGTCGGGACTCGAGAGTCAGCCAAAACTGTAGACCGCATGGTGTGAAGAACATTTTAACTGTGACGACAGATAGAAATAGTACTGGTACTAGTCACAGTATAATCAGCTCAACAAATTAAGTATGTGGAGTAGTTATATACTAAGTTAAGGTATCATAACATATATTGTATGCATGGCGATTATGTTTCTCGGTAGAAAAGCTGCCCCTATATACT
Source organism: Eledone cirrhosa (assembly GCA_964016885.1). Classification (NCBI taxonomy): domain Eukaryota; kingdom Metazoa; phylum Mollusca; class Cephalopoda; order Octopoda; family Eledonidae; genus Eledone; species Eledone cirrhosa. Next base: position 148,087,949 of record OZ024742.1, on the reverse strand, counting down.
ACTTAACCTTCTTCATAGAATTTATTTTTCTAATCTGAACTTAGAAAATGGTGTCCATGATCAGAAGTTTACAAGAGTTTGAGTCAACCATAAGTAATATAATACAGACATTCCCCGAGATACGACCTATGCATCTGTTATGCTTCGGCAGTTAAATTCAAATATTTTTACGCCTGAACATGCTTACAGAAAAAAATAAAAACCATGCTTGAGCATGTACAGTACATATGAGTAAAACTACTAAACTAAAACTACAGTCTACACTCACAATCAACTATGGCGTGGTAGTAAGTATCGTGCTTTCACTGTGGGGTTTAGGTACCTATGTAGACACAGACAGCCTCTCTCTATTGATTCAGTGGAACATTCAGGATGTGCCAGCTAGAAGGAGAGAGTGTGGGCTGCACCAGTACTGGGCTGGTATGATCTTTATCGGCCGCGAACGTATGAAAGGCGAAGTGTATCTCGGTGGGATTTAAACTCAGGATAAGAACCCAGGAATAAGATCCAAAGCTCTGACGACTCTTCCAAATTGACCTCCTACATTTGAGTAATGCATATGCAAACCTGCTAATATCTAAAAGTCCAAACGGGGAGTACCATGAGAAAAAATACCCTAAAATGAGGAGAAATGAGGCAAAATGGGGAGATTTTAGATAATGAAAACTATACCCATTTTCACAAGAGAAGACATCTCTCACCCACCCCAAAATGTACGGGGAGAGTTGACGGGTCTGCATATGTATCATCTCCATGTCAAGTTACAACCATATCGACTTACAACTAGTTGGTTGGAATGGAATCTGGTCATAAGTACCTTTACTTGTAATGATATTTTCCATTATACTCGTATGAAACTGGTCATTTGCTAAATTGATTAACAATCGCCATGATACTTTCTTCTGAAGGAAACCGTTTACATATACATATTTTTATTATATACTAATTCTATGACAACTATTATCCAAGAGATTCATGCATGTTAGTATTCTTCGTTGTTTGACAATATAAGAGATATTTATTATGGCAACGTCGGAATTAATTCCTAATCAACAAACATTTCGTAACTGTAATTCTTTCGTTGTTATCATTTAGCTAGAATGTATGAATGAATAGCATCCTTAGCTATAATCTTTTTATACGGAAATTTCAAAGTAATGTGCAATGATTTTTCCAAGTATGAGCCTTTGATTTATTAGTTCTTGGGGTGATTTAGTCGTAAAAATCTCAATTGGGCGTTATCTTTGAAATTCAGTTGGCTGCTATCACATATAAATACGATAGCAGTTCTTAATAATTTCAATTATGCGAAGTGTACTTTTTTGTTGTTGTTTTTAGAAGCTGGATTAACACCTCCTTTTAACTATTTCGTTAAGAATTGATGTGTGTGTGCGTGTGCGTGTGCGTGTGCGTGTGCGTGTGTGTGTATGTGCGTGTGCGTGTGGTGTGTGTGCGTATCTGTGCGTTTTGTCTTTCCACTCTCACCATCAGAAATGCAGTGAACTAATGAAACCTGCGAGATAAAATAATTAAATTAATAAAATAACCTACAATAGTTTGTTTATCACATGTCAACCGTGTACCGGCTGCGTGCTGAAATATATTACAGGATGGATGGGTTTGGATGAATGGGCAGGTGGATGGATGGGTTTGTGGAATGACGGATAGGTTGAGGGATGGATGAATGGACGGATGAGTGGGTGGAGTTGTAGAAGTGCCATAATGATATACAACGTGCCTTGGGCATTTTCAACCTGTCGAAACCCAGATCTGAACACGGCCCATTTCTTCCAAGGAAGGAGAGAAAGTGATAAAGAGGAATTGAGAGAGAAATACAAAGGAAGAATGGACAGCAGTATTGGAGTAGTACAAAGGGCGGTGGATTGGCAGTATCGGTAGAGGGTCGGACGCCATGCTTTCCAGCATAGTTACGTCCCTTTATGGTCTGAGTTCAAATCCCGCCGAGGTTGACTTTGCCTTTCATCCTTACGGGGTCGATAAAATAAAGTACCAGTAATGCACTGGGTAATTGCTGGCCTTGTGCCTAAAGTAGAAACAAGTATTGGAGTAGTACTTTTTTTACCGATTGCGAAAAGATAAAAGGCTATATTGACCTT
>OZ024742.1:148013332-148080832 GCA_964016885.1 Eledone cirrhosa | reverse complement strand
TCTCTCTCTCTCTCTCTCTCTCTCTCTCTCTCTCTCTCTCTCTCTCTCTCTCTCTCTCTCTCTCTCTTTCTGGCTACTACATTGGCCTCTACTTCTCGGAGCTAGCTAGAAACCACCCCTATTCAGCGCCGGGCTGTATATAGAGCACCCCAAACTAGCCCCACAATTTGCGTCCCTTCTCCCAACTGAATTAGTTTGACAAGCTGACGAACCTAGTTTTTAACGCTTCTTGCTCTGATTACACAAACAAAATCACTAAGCTATTATTTTCCACTACACAATCCACACTTACCCCGACAAAATCATTTGACAGGTCCTTACCTCATACGACCCACTCCACCAGTTTGGATATTTCCACAACGCTGTTGTGTGGCAAAGATGTTTAGCGATACATTTATTGACTGCAGGAAAGTATTATAAATTACATTATACTGGTTTGTATAAAACTGTGATTGTTTAAGGTTCAGTAGTGCGTCTTAGGCTGCAGCATATTTGACCTGCATTTTCTGGCACGCAGGCGTGTTCTCTCTCTCTCTCTCTCTCTCTCTCTCCCTCCCTCTCTATCCCTTCTCTATCCCCCATCTCTCACCACTCTCTATCCCCTCTTTCTCTCTGCCTCTCTCTCTCTCTCTCACACACATACACTCCTATTTTGTCCGTCACTAACACAATCCCCCTGGCCCCTAACCTGAAACAAAACCCAATCCTTAATTTCCCAGCATCTGACCCTCAGGAAATTCCTACCTGTGCATGTTTGTTTTTTTATCATTAATATTATTATTATTTTATTTTTTAGCTGTTAAGATGCAATAATTCAATAGAAACGTTAAGTTCATCAACCTCACCCGCCTCCGAGGGTCTACAAAATCATGGGCTCAGCGACTTCCGTCAGACCAGCTCATAAAATGAAATAAACTTATTTTTATCTTTTAAATTAATCCCATCATCAATTGAAACCTAGTCACTGAGTCAGTTCTCTTATACCTTACTCCTAACTAATCTACTGCACTAGCGAGAAATATTAACAGTGTGTGCGTGTGTGCGTGTGTGCGTGTTGCGTGCGTGCGTGCGTGCGTGCGTGCGTGCGTGCGTGCGTGCGTGCGTGCGTGCGTGCGTGCGTGCGTGCGTGCGTTCACGACATAGTCATAAAGAAGGAGAGTAGTCAAACTGCACAACAGGCAATTGAAAGAATGAGAAAGTACATATGTATACAGAGAGGGGGAGGGGGTGTCAAGATAGATAGATAAAGACGTCTGGAAGGGAAGGAAGTAAGATAAATCAAGTGAAAAATTGGAGATGAATATTGTCAGTCAGTGAAAGGGAGAGAAGTGAGATAAAATATCAGTTATTAAAAGCAACATTTTAAAACATTGGATACTGATTTATTTAAGAAATTGATGCTATCTTTGGTTTTTGTTTTACTTTTTGTTTATTTTTTGTGTATTCTTTCAGTCATACGATCTTTCCACTGTTTTAACCCGCTTCTGAGACAAAAGTAAAAAGCATTTTATACCTAAAATTGAAACCAGGTCGAGAATATTCCTCTGTGGGGGAATTTATTGACTGTGATGACTGAAACAAAAAGGAATTCCAAAACCCATCAGGAATGCAGGAATTCTTCGAAGCAGGAAATTCGATTTCCGGATAAAGAGACGACATTTCGAGTGTATTTTTCTCCTCGCTTACAAATGCCGGTGCAGTCAATTTTACAAAAAATTACATTTACACAAGTCAAACGGTTGTAAACGATTATTATTACAGGAGAAATGGAAATAGATGGGGGAGGGATAAGAAAGGTGATACCGTATGCTTATTCCATGTCAGAAATTTACTCTGAATCATTACGAGTTCATTTTGTACAAATCTATTGAGTCTTTGTCTTTAACTCTTAACCCCCTGTAATGATTTAGCAGAAAATATCTAAATCCGGATTTGTTGTTTCAAATATTTGTAGTAACATTACTAGTGGATAAATCATTGTAAAAATTTGCTATAAGTTAAAGTAAAGCCTATATTTTAATGTGATGCAGTTATATCACTACCTTGTATTTTTTAAAGAATGTTTCTCTAATGAGGTACAATAAGACAATAAGAATTGATATACCGAAGCGCAGTGTTGTTGAATTAATTGCAATTCGCTTTATTAGTTACATTGTTTTGGGTACTGAGTTCAAATCCTGTTGAGTTCAACTTTGCCTTTCATCACTCGGGATTGATAGACTGTGATGACGATTAGATTAATATATTTTTTTAATGTATCATACAGATATGAAGTGGCAAGTATATGAAGAAAATTTTAAATGAGATCTGTAGAGCTTATGTCTTCCCAACTAGCATCGGTGACGGTATTTCTGTATCCAACAGTGTCTTTCGCTTAGCTTTCTCCGTGAGCTTTTCCAAGTAACAACTATATTTATAGGCCGTGTACACGTACATAAAAAATGTCTACATTCAAATCCTGTCGAGGTCAACTTTGACTTTCATCACTGAAGTTCGATAAAATAAAGTACCCGTCAAGTACAAAAAATATAATTTAAAATCTTTAGACAGACTGTAAAACGTGTTAAAGTCATGTTCTACACGAAACCGTATTACTTAATTTAAAGGAGAAAACTCTAACTCTGCTTTGATTCATTTTCTGAGTGTTCTGAACCTACAGAGAACCTGATGTTATGCCTACTCCAAAACATCGACTGGCATAGTGACACTTCTATATACAAGAACATCAAATTCCGGCTTCTTTTTATTAATAGTAGTTCATACAATATGACTAACATTGTATTGTAATCCAACGATGTTGGTAGCTGGTCGTAGAATTTATTTTGTGAGAAAAAATTAAAAAAATGGAAAACAAAAGGAAAGAAAGACTAGGGAAATATAGAAAAGAAAAGAGAGAAAGAAAGAAGAAAATGAACGGGAAGGGGATGGAAAGAGCTCTGGTGTCACAGAAGGGGGAGGATGATTGGGCTTTGGGCCTAGAATCTTGAACATAGCTCTTATACTCTCGGCTGACTCAAGCTTTTTATAACATTTCAAAACAACGCATTGGGAATGGACCTTGTCCATAAACCAACTGGTGAAAGCAATGGGCATGTTTCGATCTTGTTATATCTCGTCAACGAAGCATCTTCACTATGCAAGGTAGCATATCTGAGATGACCTGAACTCTTCTAACAGGAGTTTCGATCTTCAAATTGTCTCGTTTGATTCAAGTTGTTTCCCTACTTGTCTTATTTAGACAACAGAGGCCTCACTCATACCAACACTTTTCCTTCCACACACGTGCAGTTCTGCCTAACACCTAGGCTGGTAACAACCAGCCACTCACCCCTGATGTTGCTTGGTTCCCCAGTCCCCGGCTCCACGTCCCATCCTCCATCCCCACCAGTCGACATCTGCAGCACTTGCAGCACCACGAACAGACGGAAGAGGGGTCGGAACTGTTCGGGGTGCGGCTGCTTCCACCACCTCACCTGTGTTGGCTTGACGCGTCGAGCTTCCAGTGTCCTCACAGCGTGAGATGCAAAAACTGTCTCTTCCCCTCGTCTGCCCAGCCACAGCCGTCTGGCACTCCACCAGATAAGACTTGCCTGATGCCCAAGCCTCGCGGGTCAACATCGCTCGGCTCAGGCGGCTCCAGAAGATTCCGCTTAGGATCCCGAGAGCGGCCCGGGTGCCGGTACCCGATGCCCTCGCTTCCTCGATCCAGAGTTCTCTGGACTCCAATCGGGCCAGCGACTGGGAGCGCCTCTTCTATTTCGCCCCACTCACCCTCGTCCTCCCCAGCTCTGGCGCTGACCGAAGCAGCCTGTCGACAGCAGCCCTTTGTCAAGGCCAATGTTTCGTCCTTTGGGCAAGCGCCCATTCCAAGCGTGCCGAAGGACGCCACAACCCCTGCTCTTGGGTACCTCCAATCCTCCATCCCTGAGGCCAGCGCCAAGAGTTCGCGCGACCGCGTAAACGCTAAACTTATCATGGGTGATGTCAAGGCCGCAGTCAGAGTGGTTGCCTCAGAAGACACTGTCCTCCAACCCACCGAGGAGGTCCTGGCTGCCCTGCGACTCAAGCACCCTGATCCACCCACTGACCTCCGACCCATACCCCACCCGATTCGCACCTGCTCCTTGTGGCTTGCGACGCAGACATCATGTCTGCCATCAAGTCCTTCCCAGCTAGCAGCAGCGGAAACGCTGACCATCTCCGACCAGGCCACCTCAAGGAGTTGCTATCCCCCTTCTCCGCTGAGGCCGGGCGCCGCCTTCTGAGTGCAATTGTGGCATTCACCAATAGGCTTATGCATGGCACCTGGAACCTCACGCCCGAGGCCTCTTTTTTCGGCTAGCGTGACCGCTCTCAGGAAGAAAGTGGGTGGCATACGCCCCATCGCTGTGAGCAATGTCTTCCGGAGGCTGACTGCTAAGGTTGTCTGCAGGTCCATATCACCTGAACTGTCAGTCCGGTGCAACTAGCTGTCGGCGTGTCCGGTGGCTGTGAGGGGGGCCCGCACATGCAACCAGGCAGTTCTTCAATAGCTGCCCACCGGAACCGGCATCCAGGGACTCCAGGCACCTCATTGTCAAGCTTAACATGAGGAATGCCTTTAACTGCATACGCTGTGACCATCTGCTCAATGCCTACCTTAGCCGAGCCCCCTCCGCCTACCCGCTGGCCTACTTGTCATATGGAGCACCAAGCATGCTTCTTGCTGCTGACACGGTCATACCTTCGGCCACCGGGGTCCAACAGGGCGACCCTTTGGACCCCCCTCCTGTTTGCCCTTGGTATAGACCACATTGCCCGGAGTATCACGGCCCCTCTCAACGTTTGGTACCTGGATGATGCTACGCTGGGTGGGCTCGTGGAGACTGTCTGCCATGACCTTCAATCGGTGATTTCTGCCCTGAGGGAATCAGCCTCCAGGTCAACTCGTCCAAGTCGGAAGTGTTGAATGTCAGCTATGATACTGAGAGCTTTGCAGCCTCCGTCTTGGACGTGCGATCCATTCTCCACCAGATACAGATGACCTCGAAAGAGGATGTCCTTATCCTCGGGTCACCGATCTACTCACCGGCCATCCGCTCCACCATCAGGTCAAGGCTCCAACAACTGCAGACCCTCACGAGCCGACTGGGCTTGATCGACCGTCATCCAGCTCTCTTTCTGTTGAGGAACTGCTTCACCATGCCGAAGCTCCTCTACACCCTTCGCAGCGCTCCGTGCTACAGCCAAGCATCTCTCCTCGCTGAACTCGATACTTGTATCCGAGCAGCAGCTGAGGAGATATGTAACGTCAGGTTTGACGACATTGGATGGCAACAGGCCACTTTACCTGTCAGTTATGGCGGCCTTGGCCTCCGGTCCCCAATCTCGCTGACTTTGCCGGCGTTTCTTTCATCGCTAACCACATGCCGCGTCCTCGTCAGCAGGGTTCGCCAAAACCCAATAGAACCCTCTGTGTTCAGGGAACGTGAGGTCACCTGTGAGATGTGGGACAGGCTGGTACTTAGCCCGGGAGACGTCCCTTCACCTTCTCCCCCTGCTGACGTCAAGTCCCCCCAAAGCGTATGGGATGCCATCCAGTGCAGCCTGGCCTCAGACAGGCTCACGCGCCAGCACCGCCTTGCCTGTTTTTGCGCGGCCTCCAAACCCCACAGTGGTGCCTGGCTCCATGCCTTGCCCTCCTTCTCCACTGGCACGCAGCTGGATAACGATAGCCTGCGCATCGGCGTTTCCTTGAGGCTTGGACTCCGGATCTGCGAGCCACATAAATGTCGTTGTGGATCCACGATGGACTCTTTCGGACTCCACCCGCTTTCCTGTCTTCACAGTGCCGGCCGCCTTCCACGCCATGCTGCCCTCAACGAGGTCATTAAGCATGGCTTGGACGCTGCAGGCTTCCCCTCCCAGCTCGGGCCGGTGGGGTTGGACCGAGAGGATAGCAAAAGGCCAGACGGTATGAACATCTTCCCGTTCCGCGGTGGGATGCCACTTGCACCGACACTTTCTCCAGTCGCAACCAGGTGTTGTCTGCGATTAACCCAGGTACTGCTGCACGTACTCTCCAAGTACCGGTCGCTCTCCAACAGGTTCGCGGTCGTGCCCTTGGCAGTGGAGACTTCTGGTGCCCTTGGCCCTTGGGCTACCTCCCTATTCACCACCATAGGCGCTGAGCTAGCCAGCCGCAAGTGTGAGCCTCGCGAGTTGGAATGGCTTTTCCAGCGCAGCTCCCTTACCATCCTCCGGGGAAACGCCTTCTCCATTCTGTCTGCCGGGGCTGTGGGGAAGCCAGCACGTGGGACCCCATTTGCTCACCATACGGATTAATAGGCGAAGTTATAAACTTAAATAGTTGTTGCCTTGCCTGTTGTATATTATTCCGAAAATTCATGTCAAAAAGATTTGTTATCAAGAATGACTTTCTTTTTTTAGGAGCTATTGGTGCTTTAGGAGCTAATGGTGCTTTGTGAAGAATAGTACTCTCCTAGAATCTGAAATTATAAAGGCTTGCAATAGAAAGCTGAAGCACGGGAAATCTTCGTGGGCCCGTCTTCTCCAAGTTTTCAGTGTTCTTTGCTTGTCCCTTGTGTTAATATATATATGTGTGTGTGTGTGTGTGTGTGTGTGTGTGTGTGTGTGTGTGTGTGTGTGTGTGTGTGTGTGTGTGTGTGTGTGTGTGTGTGTGTGTGTGTGTGTGTGTGTGTGTGTGTGTGTGCGTGTGTCTGATTGTAGCTAAGATGCTTCCATAGGCGGTATGCCGATTGAGCACTCTATGCTGCACTCTATATATATATATATATATGCGTGTGTATGTGTGTGTGTGTGTTTGTCTGCGTGTGTCTGTGTGTCTGTGTGTCTATGTGCGTGTGTGTGTGTGTGTGTCTGATAGTAGCTAAGATGCTTCCATAGGCGGTATGCCGGTTGAGCACTCTATGCTGCACTCTATATATATATGTGTGTGTGTGTGTGTGTGTGTGTGTTAGAAATATCAACGACTTTCCAGCGGCAACTTGGTGCAGTCTGCCAGTAACCCAGACAGTTTTGCAGTCGAGCCCCTAGCAGGGGAGACTGGTTTCCTTGGCCCTAGGGCTACCTCCCTACTTACCACCATAGGTACTGAGCTGGTGAGTCGCAGGTGTGAGCCTCACGAGATGGAATGCCTCTTCCAGCACATCTCCCTTACAAACCTCCGGAGAAACGCCTTCTCTATTCTTCCGCCGGCCAGCGCGTAAGACCCCGTTTGCTCATAATAATGAGTGATGGGGGTGGGGGAGATGGAGGCGATGACAGTGGGAGTTCGGCTTCTCTGTGTTCGGACCTGGTGTACGGGGCTCGATAAAATAAAGTACCAGTAATACACTGGCATAATTGCTGGCCTTGTGCCAAAAGTAGAAACAATTATTACGGCCCTTTATGGTCTGAGTTCAAATCCCGCCGAGGTTAACTTTGCCTTTCATCCTTACGGGGTCGATAAAATAAAGTACCAGTAATACACTGGAATAATTGCTGGCCCTGTGCCAAAAGTAGAAACAATTATTACGGCCCTTTATGGTCTGAGTTCAAATCCCGCCGAAGTTAACTTTGCCTTTCATCCTTACGGGGTCGATAAAATAAAGTACCAGTAATACACTGGGATAATTGCTGGCCTTGTGCCAAACGTATAAACAATTATTATTGTTATTGTTTTAATCTATTTATATATACATATTAAGATAAAACGGTATAATAACGGTACATTTGTATAACGCTTTAGCAGCATGGTGTATAAATGTTATTGAGGCACGAGTAACATAATAATGATGTCAACAGCAGAAATTAGAGATGAAATGTATGTTTATTTTTGTTGTAGCACAAATAATTGTTTCTACTTTTGGCACAAGGCCAGAAATTATTCCAGTGTATTACTGGTACTTTATTTTATCGACCCCGTAGGGATGAAAGGCAAAGTTAACCTCGGCGGGATTTGAACTCAGAATGGCAAGGGCCGTAACTCTTTGCTGCAAAGCACGGCGTCTGACCCTCTACCGATACTGCCAATACACCGCCCTGTTGTAGCACAAATAATTGTTTCTACTTTAGGCACAAGGCCAGCAATTATCCAGTGCATTACTGGTACTTTATTTTATCGACCCCGTAAGGATGAAAGGCAAAGTCAACCTCGGCGGGATTTGAACTCAGATCGTAAAGGGACGTAACTATGCTGGAAAGCATGGCGTCCGACCCTCTACCGATACTGCCAATCCACCGATGTTTGTTAACTTGTATGGTTGAAGTTACACATAAACTGAGGTTACAAAAGGGAATGTGCCATTGCGCCGGAAAGCCGGCAGGCCAAAATGCAAAATCTCACCGTCACATGTTGTACGTGTTGCTGGTTTGAAGTTCCTGGTGCGAGAGGAAGATTCTTCAAATCTTCGCGGGTAATTTCTCCCTCAGGGCGCGTAGGGATACATCCTCTTCTACTGGCGTTGATTGGCTGAGCTGAGCCAAATCACGCACAGAGAATGTATGTGAGCCCGCAGAATGTAGGTCACTACAACGCTTTATTGAGAAAGAGTCTTAACGTTTCAGACGCCGTGTATGAAGAAGACTGGCTTTAATTCGTTGCTGATTTGAATAAAGTGTTTCGAAATACTTTTGTAAGATATCTTTAATTTATCATCAAATTACTATCAGCATACTTTAATATAGTTTTATTCTATTACATGAATTAAACAAGACAAAGATGTAGGAAAATAAAAGAACAATTGCAATAACAATAAAAACATGGAAACTAAATAAATGTAATTATAATTTTAGTTGGGGAACACTATTTGATTAGTTAATGAATTTGAGCAAATAATTATCGAGTGTCTGTGTGTGCGTGTATGTGTGTGTGTGCGTGCGTGTGTGTATGTGTGTATGCGTGTGTATGTGTGGGTGGGGGGGGGGGGTTAATATTTTTTACAGAAACCATATATAGACAATTAGTCGATTAGAAATTCTGATACTGGCCTTCATGAATAACAACCATTGAACAGATAATTGACCTTTATACAAATATATGTATATACATATGTATTCATACATACATGGTGGCTGCCAACTCGTTTTCGAGTACGGCCACTACTTTATATCCATGTAGGAGAACCCCTACCGATGCGCTGAACGAGTGTGACTTTTTAGTCCAGCCAGCGACTTGAAAACTCTGGTACAAACACTACACTTGTGACAATTATTGACACATAGTGCTGGGTCCATGGTACCATGTGATGACAAGTGCAGAGAGATCTCCAGATATAAAGCAATGCCTGTGTCGTGAAGCTTTTATAGTGAGCAAAGGCACTGCACAAAGCCAGTCTCACTCTCTTAACCAAGATGATATTTACCAAAAAGAAGAAGTCAACATCATTGGATACCATCAGAGTTGCAGGTGTTATATCAGAGTTTTCCTTCTCCTAGAATTCTGCCTTGACAAAGGCTAAGGGGTCATCTCTCCCGGTGATTTTGGATGGCCATTGACTCTTAAGAGCTCCTTTTCCCTTTGACAGGTTTTGTTTTTAGTCCTTCAGGATGTCCAAAGTCACCCTCCTCACCAAGAGACCTTCAAGAAACATACATACATACATACATACATACATACATACATACATACATACATACATACATACATACATACATACATAAAATCCATATTAACGGATAGGAACACTGAAGTAACATCTTCAACAGAAGAAAAAGGTCAGCAACCATCTTGCCTAGGTTTATGAACATGAAGGAAATGATATCATTAGGATAGCCACTGATCTGGAGGAGAGACATGGAAGAAGGCCTAATATAAATCTCTCTCCCAGGAACATTGGAAGATCCTATTCAATACTCGAACAAGATAAAAAAAAATGAACCAATTCAGAGAGAAAGTTGTGCATGGTTACCTGAGACGAAAAACACAGACCATAGAGGGGGTAAATCATTCAAAAAGCTTGGCATGGAGTTCCGACAAGTTTATAACATCCCACCTTTAAGAATATCTCTATGCAATACAGAAACAAAACATCCCTACCAAATGTCTACTACACAAAAGAGGAGGGCCATCAGTCAACAATAAATGTAGGCTATGTAAGATAAAGATCGAAGATGTTAGCGACATTATTGCCAACTGTGAAACAATGTCGTCTCGTTACTACCTCACTATGTGACACTATGTGATAGCTAGAACCATGTGGAACGCACTTAGGAAAACAAAATTAAAAACAAATGAGGAGAAATATGTTGAGATAGATGGCACTAAGGAATACTGGTGGAACCTAAAAATAAAAACTGCCACCAAATTAAAACACAACCAGCCTGATATTATTGTTTGGGGCCATACATTGAAAACGTGCTCTTGATGTCAACATTGTAAGCAAAATACAGGAGGAGGAGGACATCTACGGACCATTGATGAGGAGTTTGCAGAGCCAAGATTCACATTCAGCTTCATACCCATTATTATGGGAGCTACAGGTTATATACCAACCCACTTGAACCAAAGTATGACTGAATTTGGATGTGTGGGTAAAGAGCGCAGCTCCCTAATTCATAGACTACAAATGGCCGTGATATCTGGCACCCTCAAAATTTGCAACACATTCTTGCAATTCAAGAGAGGTGGCCGGTCAAAAATGTACTCGAAATTAAGAGAAAGAGAATACATACATAGATACATGATGGCTGCCCCCTCGTTATCGAGTATGGCCATTGCATGATATACAATTATTAATAATTATTAATTAATTCTATCGTGCAATGCCTGTGCGTGAAGATATTTTTTTAAGTGAGGAAAGACTGTGCACTGAGCTAATCCCACTCTCTGAGCGACAGTAGCTCTAGCCCGAAAAGAAGAAAAAATCAACATCATCGGTAACTACTGAGCCGTAGGTTTTATATCGGAGTTATCCCAGTTTCCTGAGTTGCCTTCTCCTAGAAGAATGCCTTAACAAATGCTAGGGGTCCTTCACTCCCAGTGGTTTAAACGCGCGATCGGATATCCAGCCCGACTACTTCTACATACATACATACATACATACATACATACATACATACATACATACATACATACTTCATATATACTATACATCATACATACTATATACATATATACATATATACACAATTGTTTCTACTTTTGGCACAAGGCCAACAATTACCCAGTATATTACTGGTACTTTATTTTATCGACCCCGTAAGGATGAAAGGCAAAGCTAACCTCGGCGGGATTTGAACTGCTGCTTTTCGGTTTCGAGAATTACCATCCCTAGATCTTTATCTCATACATACATGGGTGGCACGAACATGATTTGTTAGCCCTGTCGAGGACTTAGATTTCTTTCTACAGCGAAAGAAAAAAGAAAAGCAGTGCTGACGCAATACACGCGAAAGTTGTTTAGATCAGGTGCTACTTGGGCTTGAAGCTTTTTTAAGTGAAGAAAGGCCTTGTACTGGACCAATCGCACTCTCTGAACAACAGTGGCAAGTATCCAAAAGAACAGGTCAAAGCCATTAACAACTGTCGACTCGCAGTTCCGTTTTGCACAGGTGTGCGTTTTCTACAGGTGTGTGTGTGTGTGTGTGTGTGTGTGTGTGTGTGTGTGTGTGTGTGTGTGTGTGTGTGTGTGTGTGTGCGTGCATGTGCGTGTGAGAGTGTGCGTGTGTGAAGGGATTACAGAGTTGGATTCCCAATCGTGAGGTTGTGAGTTCGATTCCCAGACGGGGCGATGTGCTGTGTCCCTGAGTAAGCCACTTTATTTCACGTTTGTCGAGTTCACTCAGTTGTAGAAATGAGTTACAATGTCACTGGTACCAAGCTGTATCGGCCATTGCCTTGCTCTTGAGAGAAAAGTTTCCTCAATCTTCTCAAATCACATTTGCTTTAAATTCTCGAAAATGCTATTCTATAATGTATTCCGTTTGAATCTATGCTCTAAGCTTTGTTTAAATTAAAAACATTTTATATTGTTTTAAGATAGCAATATTTAAGAGAGTTGAATAAGCTGAGATGTTAGATTTCTTCTGTCATGCTTCAAAATTCTTACTTTAAAATTATGTCCTCAAACGGCTTTTTTTCATTCTGCCCGATCTCTTTGCTTTTGGCCTTTGGCTTTTTTCTTTCTTTCTTTCTTTCTTTCTTTCTTTTTGCACACACTTACTGAAAAATACACACGTGCAAACGCATACGAGCAATCGAAACAAACACAAATTCACACAGCTTAAGTTGTAACTTATCGATATCGAATATATAAACTCGGCTTCATATATTTACTCTTTAACTTCTGTTTGTTCACACACGCACACATACATAATTACATAGACAGTCATAAAAGCGCCCATATATACATGAATGAAACACAAAATTACACAACGCGCACAAACAAATATACATTTCTGTACGTCATAAATGTTTAGAACGATATCAAACACTGATTAAAACAGAATTCCGCCTTCTTCTAATAGACCTATCATCTCTTTCAAGTTCCATATATTCCCTTTATATTTAATATTTGTTTCTACTTTAGGCACAAGGCCAGCACTTACCCAGTGCATTACTGGTACTTTATTTTATCGACCCCGTAAGGATGAAAGGCAAAGTCAACCTCGGCGGGATTTGAACTCAGATCGTAAAGGGACGTAACTATGCTGGAAAGCATGGCGTCCGACCCTCCACCGATCCTGCCAATCCACCCTTTATATTTAATATTGATATCCTGATATCACACGCAAAATATTTTGATGTTATTTTTAAATGTATTTTTTATATCAAAATATGATACCTTTTGGGTTTTAATTTTTTTGTTTTCTTTAGTTTTTACATCAGTATTAGTTTCATTCGTTTGTGCTTATGTTTTTGTTTAATAATATTGTTTTTTTAAATACATATATATATATATATGATCTAATATGTTTTACTTCTTATATTTGCTAATAATATTTTTTTTTCGACTCCGACACCAACATCATCACCTTTATCAATACAGTGATCGACTTTGCCAATACCTCACTTCCATTCGCCTTCACGTACAAAATCAACGTGTGTCCTTCAACGTGCTAAAAAATAGCAGCCAAATTCCTCAAAATCACTCAAACTTCTTACAAAGAAAAGGAGGACATGTTTGATAATGTATTTCTAAATACTCATAAGAAGACAAGATGGTCACGCCTGGAATGTCTTTAATAGGTCCGTTTCGATCAGGAGGAAACAACAATAACAATAGTATCAACAACAATAACAACAGCAAAACATCATCATAACTATGCTACACCCCCACCCCATTTTTTCTATGCCCCCCCCCCCCCCCTCCCCTTCCCTCCCCGTCAGCTCTGCTACTATTAACACTATTATATGACTATCACACTATTAGCACCACATTTAATACCAATGTCACCATGACCACGCCACCACGTCACCAATAATGACACCACCACCACCACCACCACCACTCCATCTCTTTTTTTCTTACTAGCTTTCATCCTTGTCATCATCATCATCATCATCATCATCATCATCATCATCATCGTTGTCGTCGTCATCATCATCATCATCATCACCATCACCATCCGCCGTCGTTGTCGACATTCTCATTCTTCTTCCTAATCGATTTCATATATACTAACTACACGTGATTTTCTAAATCGCTGTTTCACTTTTCGTCAGCCACAGTCACTCTGAAAGAACTCTGACTCAAAACTAATTTCCTCACAGCGTTATTGCTAATCAAGATATTTTAAGTATGCGGTTATTAGAAAAACCTACCGACTGCGTAATTTTTTTTTTTCTATTTTTTTTTTCTTCTTTTCTACTTATTTTTCAGTGTGATCTCTCCGAATCTTCCCAATGTGTTATTTGTACATATGGTCATTGCTGTTGTTGTTACTGTTTATCCTCAGATCAACCCTACTAGAAGTAGCAGCCAAATCTCCCTGAAATCAGATTCTTCAAAGAAAAGAAAAGAAAAGAAAAGAAAAGAAAAGAAAATACTCTAGACACAGGCAAGGATTTTGACTCAGACAGAAATCGACGAGAAAGTCATTGAATACTGCAATGTATAAATCCTGTGATATATCATGTCACCATATTTCCAGTGATAGGAAGCGCGATTGAACTCGGAACATGTAGCGCCGTAGCAAATACCGCAAAGCATCCTGTTCGATGTTCAAACAATTTGATCAATCCACCAACCTGGACTGGTACTTTATTTATCTACTCCGAAAGGATGGACGATAAAGCTGACCTCGGTGGATTTGAACTCGGAGTAGAGAGTCGGAACAAATACCATAAGGCAGATAATCCGACTCTGCCAATTCTTCGCTTTGCTTATGCTATTGTGAATGTCATAAATGTTATACTTTCTATTTATCCGTCTCTCAAAGCAACCAAGATTAATACCCCTTTTATTTATATCTCTAATCAGGAAAAATCAAGCAATCGACTCTATTTTATTGCATAATATCATTTAACTGCTATTATTATCCACCAGTATAAGGGTGGTGGGTTAGCAGAATCGTTAAAGCGTCGATCAAAATGGCTTGTGTTATTTATTCCGGCTCTTTACGTTCTGAGTTCAAATTTGCCTTTCATCCGTCCGGGTTCGATAAAACAAAAGGTGGTCGACTTTCCTTTCCCCTCAAACTGTTGGCCTTGCGCAAAAAATTTGAAACCATTATTCAAAATCGTTAAAGCATAGGGTAAAATTCATTGCAGTATTTCGTTGCGTCCAACTACGTTCTGGTTTCAAATCCCGCTGAGCTCAAGTTTACTTTTCATCCTTTCGAAGTGTTGGGGTACATTTAATAGACTCTTCCCTTTCCCTAAATTGTTGATCCTGTGTCTAAATTAGAAATCATCATTAGTCCAGCAGGATATATTTGTGTTAATAGGTTAGTCAACGTAGGAGAGAGAAATCCCATAACCTTTGCTAGTCTTCCTAGACTGCAAGGATTGGTATGGCCAATACCCAGTCTATTCTCTTGCAAAATGAAAAATAAAAAATCGGGGATCGACCTCTCTCTTGTCATTAATTTTGTGTCCGCCGGTATGTGAATGTGTGTGTGAATGTGTGTCTGTGTGTCTGTGTCTGTGTCTGTGTGTGTGTCCGTGTGTGTCTGTGTCTGTGTGTGTGTCCGTGTGTGTCCGTGTGTGTCCGTGTGTGTATGTGTATGTATGTGTGTGTGTGTGTTCAATCTATTATTAACAGTGAAAGGAAGAGATACGTGCCGTAGTTGCAAATGAGGGCCAATGGAAATCTTGATGATGTTAGATAATGCATTTTCGCCGAAACTCTTATCTTTGCTGATAGTTCTATCTTCGTTCATTGGTTGAATCGGTTTCTTTTCTTTTCTATGCGTGAATGGATTAGTTTTGCGAGAAAGCATTCAAATTATTTTTAAATAAACGACAATTCCTATTGTTGACATGGCAACTGATTTATGAAGGAGGAAATATATTTATAATGTGCTGTGCAGTAATTTATAACGAAAACTAGGTCACCAAATGTCGCCTGCGTTTCTTTAATTATGAGAAACCAGTGAAATGTGACAGAAGAGAAGACTTCTGAGCTCATAGAAAGTTCTTTTTATACGAGTTTATCTCTCTCTCTCTCTCTCTCTCTCTCTCTCTCTCTCTCTCTCTCTCTCTCTCTCTCTCTCTTCCTCTATTTTGTATATATATATGTGTGTGTGTGTACATACATACATACACACACACACACACACATATATATATACAAAATAGAGGAAGAGAGAGAGAGAGAGAGAGAGAGAGAGAGAGAGATAAACTCGTATATCAAGGTTAAGGCTATGTTTATTTAAAGTCAATAACATCGACAACAGAGGAGTACAAAATCTTTTGTTAACGAACAAAAATAGAAAATAATTAAAAAGAACTTTCTATGAGCTCAGAAGTCTTCTCTTCTCTCACATTTCACTGGTTTCTTATAATTAATATATATATGCAGAGGTTATATTTAATTTGTTGGGATTCAACAAGCTTAAAAAAATTTATAACTGATATAAAGCACTCAACAGATGTGTGGAATAATTACACAATATATTAATAAATGGAAACTATATTTATAAAACCATATTTATTTTATTATACATATTTCAAGGGCAACCAAGGCAAATTATGGTGCACATTCATCAGATAAAATACAGATTTGTTTTATAAATAAATATTGACATACCCGGGGAAAAAGAAAACCTTAACGGTTGGCGCTTCCTTGATACAAATTTATGAGTGAGTATGCAAATGAGTGTCCGAAAGGTTGAAAAGATAACGGTTTATTTAAATTAAACTGTTGGATGAAGGTGATATGTAAGGGAGAGAGAGAAAAAGAAAAAAAGAAAAAAGAAAGGAGAAAGATAGAAGAGGAAAGAAAGAACGATTATATATATTGATAGTGAAAATTTCAAAGGATAAATATACACAGCGTAAGTATATACTATATACTTTATATTATTACACCTATCGATAGGTGGATAGGGCGGTGGATTGGCAGTATCGGTAGAGAGTCGGACACCATGCTTTGAAGCATAGAGTTACGTCCCTTTATGATCTGAGTTCAAATCCCGCCGAGGTTAACTTTGCCTTTCCTCCTTACGGGGTCGATAAAATAAAGTACCAGTAATGCACTGGGTAATTGCTGGCCTTGTGCCAAATGTAGAAACAATTATTACACCTATCGATAGATTATAAAAAAAATTTATATGACTGCTTGAAACTCCTTTAAGGAAAATTTTTCTTGAAAAACTTACGAAAGGTTTTAAGAAAATTCCTTTGAAGGATATAGAAAAACCATTATTTTCATACTTTCCAATATTTTTATATTTTTAAATTTTTATATTTTTATATCTTCAAACGTTATATATATCCAAATGTTTATATATATGTGGAAAAACATGATTTTTATATATAGGTTTTTTATATATATGTGGAATAACCTATATGGTTTATGCTTTAAATATATTCTTAAGATAAATTTGTTTAAATGTTTTAACTTTATAGCAAGTAAATTTATGACTTGGTAAAAAATAACATATGGTTCATGTTTTAATTATATTCTTAAGATAAAAAAATGTTTAACTTTTTAACTTTATAACATTTAATCATCTTAAATCATTTAATCATTCTTAAAAATTCACTTCTAACTTCCTTTACACTTCCTTACTGTTTTTATAATATAACTAAGGGGTTATTCCTTTGTAAACTCTCGTAAATTTTTCATAAATTTAGAATTATTTGGATGTTTAAATTTTTGACTTACAACTTTTAATAAAATAAACTATACTAGATTTGCTCTAATGTAAAATACTATATATATATATGTGTGTGTGTGTGTGTGTGTGTGTGTGTGTGTGTGTGTGTGTGTGTGTGTGTGTATATATTTATTTAAATAATTTATAATCCTTAACATACAGATTTAAACTAATTAGTAATATTAAATTATTAAATTAAATCTTTAATATTAAGGTAAATTCTAATCTTTAATTTGGATTTCTAATTTTTTTATTTTAATTTAATTTTACTCTAATTTTTCAACCTATCATTATAAGTATTATAATTAAAACGTAATGAATCCTGCATTATAAATATTATTCTTCCACGTTGGTGAACCAAGGGCGGTGAACTGGCAGGATTGGTAGAGGGTCGGACGCCATGCTTTGACGCATAGAGTTACGGCCCTTGCCATTCTGAGTTCAAATCGCGCCGAGGTTAACTTTGCCTTTCATCCTTACGAGGTCGATAAAATAAAGTACCAGTAATGTACTGAGTAATTGCTGGCCTTGTGCCAATAGTAGAAACAATTATTCTTCCACGTTATTCTCATCTCTTCTCTCACTTAGATATACTTACGCTGTGTATATTTATCCTTTGAAATTTCCACTATCAATATATATAATCGTTCTTTCTTTCCTCTTCTATCTTTCTCCTTTCTTTTTTTCTTTTTTTCATTTTCTCTCTCTCCCTTACATATCACCTTCATCCAACAGTTTAATTTAAATAAACCGTTATCTTTTCAACCTTTCGGACACTCATTTGCATACTCACTCATAAATTTGTATCAAGGAAGCGCCAACCGTTAAGGTTTTCTTTTTCCCCGGGTATGTCAATATATATTTATAAAACAAATCTGTATTTATCTGATGAAAGCGCACCATAATTTGCCTTGGTTGCCCTTGAAATATGTATAATAAAATAAATATGGTTTTATAAATATAGTTTCCATTTATTAATATATATATTTGATATATATTTATTTGATATATATTTATTAATATATATTTGATATATATTTATTTGATATATATTTGATATATATTTATTAATATATATTTGATATATATTTATCCTTATCGAGCCCTCTTTGGATTTTAGTCTTCAAATGTATTATTATTACTATGTGTGTGTGTGTGTGTGTGTGTGTGTGTGTGTGTGTGTGTGTGTGTGTGTGTGTGTGTGTG
The DNA here is from genome assembly GCA_964016885.1 of Eledone cirrhosa. NCBI lineage: Eukaryota > Metazoa > Mollusca > Cephalopoda > Octopoda > Eledonidae > Eledone > Eledone cirrhosa. The sequence goes on along the minus strand of OZ024742.1, from coordinate 148,062,361 downwards.
TGTGTGTGTGTGTGTGTGTGTGTATAGGAGAGAGAGAGTCTGAAAACATAGGTACACATGTATGCACATGTACTTACAATCATACGCACAAAAGAAGAAAGAAAATAGAGCAAGAGAAATAGAGAGAAAGGAAAAAGAAAGAGAGAGAGACAAAGAGAGACGTTAGTTGACGTTGGCTGGCGTTTGTTTACCAGGATATCTATATATATAATAATAAATAAGAGCAAAGATATTTGTTGGGTTTATACATATGTGCTTGTAATATGTATGTATGATATATATATATATATATATATATATATATATATATATATATATATATATATATACACACACACACACACATATACACATATATGTGTGTGTGTGTGTGTGTGTGTGTGTGTGTGTGTGTGTGTGTGTGTGTGTGTGATTTCTTTTGAAAACACAAAGTACACATATACACACACCCTACATACGTACGAACCCGCATACTCACACAGACGCAAAACTCGGGTATACACATAACCAAATGCATATGTACCAGAATATATAATATATACGCCATAACATATACAATCAAATATACGTACGAGAAAGTATACGTACCTTCACAAAACATACAGGTAATATATACTTACCTATACAAATAAGTAATGGTATAAACGTAACATATACTTAGCTACCACATCAAGACGTAAAATATCCGCGTATAGTTCGTACTATCCGTTAGGGTATAATGTGGGGCTGTAATACAGGAAAGTTTTGTACAATTTATGTTTACAAGCCGAAATTGCCTCAGATTTTTTGTTTAAGATGTAGTCTTTGGCGTAGAGTAGTTCCAGGGCCTCAGCAGAGCAGAGGTCACATGGTCTTTTATTTCCGTTATACGATCCAGCCTTAGCTAGGATCTCCCAGTGTAACTTATATTGGGTGTGGTTATCTTTTAGACTCCAGATATAAGCTGAAAGTGACGTGATATTCCTTCTTAAAGGGTTAAGAAAAGAATGGGTATGCATGTAAAGACGCTGCTTGAATCTATTGGCGGTTAACCCTATGTAGGCCCTACGGGACGTGGATGTTTCAACCTTACTTTTGTAGACAATGTTACTAGAGAGGCATTTCCCGGATAGGGGGCAGTCAACCCGATTCCTACAATTACAGTTAGTACTAGCTACAGAGTTGCACGTGTTCCTAGGGCTAGGTAGTTTAGCTAAATTTGAAGCTGTGATGTTATGTGCAAGGTTAGGAGTCGTAGAGTAAGAAATTTTAATGGTATTTCTAAAACTACCTAGCCGTTTTTCACCGCTCCAAATAATTGTTTCTACTTTAGGCACAAGGCCAGCAATTATCCCAGTGCATTGCTGGTACTTTATTTTATCGACCCCGTAAGGATGAAAGGCAAAGTCAACCTCGGCGGGATTTGAACTCTCCAAATAATGACGTATTATCTTCGTTTTTTCCCGTTCTTTGCCAGGGAACGTTTCCACGAACCAAAGGATCGTCTTCCTATCTTCCTCCGGTTGCAACGTTTTTTGAAATATTTACTTCTGCGTTCACAGATTGACTTTTTAGTTTCAGAAGATCCTGTTAAGGGTGAAAGCAGCGATCCTTTGCTTAAACTTTAATCTGTTATTTTAATAAATATATATATATGACATATTTATTTAATAATGTCTCATATAAAATAATACAACCAATTATCCATGAAATACTGATTAGTTAGCACCCCAAACACTAAATTGGGATAATACTTAAGTATATCCTAATGTTTGTTGAGTGAGATGGAGTTGGTCGGAGTATCGCTTAAGGCTTTCTCTGTTTATGTATTGTATATATATATATATATATATAGTAATAATAATAAATTTGAAGACAAAAATCCAAAGAGGGCTCGATAAGGATAAATATATATCAAATATATAAGAACCGTAGAGCAAATATTTATTAAAATAACAGATTAAAGTCTAAGCAAAGAATCGCTGCTTTCACCCTTAACGGGATCTTCTGAAACTAAATAAATCAATCTGTAAACGCAGAAGTAAATATTTCGAAAAACGTTGCAACCGAAGGAAGACAGGAAGACGATACTTTGGTTCATGGAAACGTTCCCTGGCAAAGAACGAAAAAAAAAACGAAGATAATACGTCATTATTTGGAGCGGTGAAAACAATTACACGCAAAGACAAAACCACGTTCATGGTATAAATGAAGTTGTAGACTAATATTCTATTAGGTGGTTCGTGGAGACGTTCCCTGGCAATGAACGGAAAAAAACGAAGATAATACGTCATTATGTGGATCGATGAGAACAATTACACGCAAAGACAAAACCACGTTTATGGTATAACTGAAGTCGTAGACTAAAATTCTATTTAGGAAACCGAATGATTCTCTGCTTCAGAGTTAAGAATAATGTAAATAAATTACAGATGTTATTGAAATCAACAATAATTAAATACTAGCTGACGTACCCAGCTTCGCCCGGGTAAACAGATGATAGAGAAGACAGGTAAAAGAGAAAACGACTGTGTTGGATGTTTGTCTGGTTACAGTATGAGGCGAGTCCGTGGTGTCTGTGTGATACAAAAAACAGTAAAATAAAATGTTCCAGATATACCAGATTCTTCGTTGTACCGTTTGTACATAGTATATGAACAATTCTAGGTGCTCCCACCTAGAATAGTGACCTCTAGGTCAAAGGTTCTCAACGGGGCGCATATGCACTCCCAGAGGGCGTTTCGGAAATCCTGGGGGGGGGGGCGTTTGGGAGCAAGGGGGCATTAGGGGGGAGTTTGGAGCTTTGGAGTGCACTGGAAGGCTCTTTACTTTGGTAAGTTTCATAAGCCATATTTGTATGTCTTTGAGACAGCCAGTGTGAATGCATTTAAATGAGCATGCAGACAGCATAACTATGGTCTGACCGCAGCTGTGAGCAGGTGTGCAAGCGTGTTTAGACATTAACCGGTAATTGAAATCCTAACAATGGAAAAACCCACAGTCAACTGGGTGAAGGACACTTCAAGCGCAGCCAGTTAGAATCTTATCTTTCCTTCACCGATAACAATGTATTTCATGTCTGAAATTATTGACTCAACCGTAACGAGTTAACACTATGTAGATCTATTTTATTTCCTATTGTATAAATAATATTACAAAGAAAAAAAAGAAAAAAAACACAGAAGCGGGTAGCATACACATCTAGGACCACATACAACACATAACCAGATAATACACACATCTAGGACCACATACAACACATAAGCAGGTAATACATACATCTAGGACCACATACAACACATAATCAGATAATACACACATCTAGGACCACATACAACACATAAGCAGGTAATACATACATCTAGGACCACATACAACACATAAGCAGGTAATACACACATCTAGGACTACATACAACACATAAGGAGGTAGCACACACATCTAGGACCACATACAACACACAGGCAAGTAATACATACATTTAGGACCACATACAACACATAAGCAGGTGATACAAACATCTAGGGCCACATACAACACATAATCAGGTAATACAAACATCTAGGACCACATACAACACATATTCAGGTAATACATACATCTAGGACCACATGCAATACATAAGCAGGTAATACATACATCTATGACTACCTACAACACACAAGCAGGTAATACATACATATAGGACCAAATACAACACACATATTGTATCATGTGCTACGGACGACGCTAGAGCAATGGTCGGCCAACATAAGGGTTTCGTCACTCTTCTGAAGAGAGAAAATCTATCTGTATTTGTTGTTCATTGTGTCATTCATCGACAACACTTGGATGTGAAGAAACTCAGCAAGCCACTGAGCAAGTCCTTGCAGGTGGCCCTTGATGTCATCAATTTTATCAAACGGCATTCCCTCAATGAACGAATTTTCCGGCAACTGTGCCAAGATAATGACGAAGAATTCGTCAAGTTGCTCCTTCATAATGAAGTGAGGTGGCTTTCAAAGGGCAAGTGCCTTACTCACTTTTTTGAACTGTTTGACTCTATCATTGAGTTTCTGCGAGGACGCAACACAGAACTGTACAAGAAAACCCTCGATGTGAGGCAAAACTGCGACAACCTCACCGACATCGTCGACAAATGCAATAGCGTCATTTTGGCTTTGCAGAAGATCACCTTGCTTAAATCAAGGAATGTTGTGAAAACATTCCTGGCCAAATTGAATGTCATCGAAAGGAATCTTTGTTGACGGGAATTCTATAATTTTCCTAGTGTCGCCAATGTTCAAAACATTGTAAGCGATGACCAACTCCAAATTTATACCGCTCACCTCCGTGCGCTACAAGACAACATGAGAGAACGGTTTGTTGACCTTTTGCCGATGGACATCCCAATGTGGGTAGCAGATCCCTTCACAGCTAACGTCGATGATTTGGACGTTATATTTCAGGAAGAATTCATTGAACTTCAAGCAGATGACATGATCAAAATTAGATTTCCCAAAATAGGTGAACCCCTTTTTTGGATGCAAGAGGAAATTCAGCGTCGATTTCCACACCTACATGCAGAGGCTAAGAGATTTGCTCTGCCTTTTCCAAGCTCATACTTAGTCAAGAGGAGGTTTGGTGCTGTTTCCAGACTTCACAGTAAGGCTTGCAACCGCTACAATGTAATTACATGTGGAGATCTCCGGCTACATCTTACGAAAAATCCAGCCTGACGTCAAAGAGTTAGCTAGACTCCATAAAGTTCAAGGGTCCCATTGAAATGAGGTCAAAGTTAAAGTAAGTTGATTTATCCGAAAACTTAGATATGCTATTGTTACAAAGCAAACTAACAATTTTTTTTATTTGTAGTTGCAGTCTGACTGGACTGGAAACTATCTACCACAATTCACTTACTCATTTGTTGTATATATTTTACCATTTACTAATAAATATACCGTCCCGCGTGGTCATGAAAACCCTCTTCCGTGGTCTCTAAGCTCACAAAGCAGAGGGGACATCAAGTTAGATATCAACATTTATTCTGTCTGTTTCATTAAAGGGAAAATTGGAAAGCTTTGAAATGATATAATTGCCACTTTCTTCCAGATAAGAGCACTCTTTGGATAGACAGAGTTGTTCTTGTATAAATGTTCAAAATAGTTGGCATCGCCTGGTGGGAATATAACAAATTCAACTGGTCCTTATTCATAAAAAAGAACATTTATGTTCCTTTTTTTGAAATTTATATATTTCCTTTCAAGGAATGTATTTATACTCTCAGCTGCTTGCAATGGTATCTTTGGAATATTGTTAATCAATTTTTTAGTAATCTACAGATATCAAAATCAGTAGTATATTGAAAAATGGAAAAATAGGGTGGGGGGGGGCGTTTCGTGATTTCGAGGGACAAAAGGGGGCGTTTGGCCTAAATGGGTTGAGAACCTGTGCTCTAGGCTATGGTTCATCTTCTGCCTGACTGTAAAACGTGTATCATTGCATAGACGTGGTTGTTCCACGTTTCTCAAAAGGATGATGGCAGTTCCAATCTTTTATATTATATGTAGATATAGATATAGATAATTAATATAAAAGATGATGCTCAGCCAGTTCGTCTTCAACCATCGCAGCACGCCGTCGCTGCTTGGCTCCAGTGTTTCGTTGGCGTTGTTCAGCCAGCTCCTCTTCATTCATGGCGGCTCGTCTTCGCCTCTGAAGTTCGACGTTCCGATGGCGCTGTTCGGCCCGTTTCTCTTCATTCCTGGCTGCACGCCGTCGCCGCTGTAGTTCACTGTTTGATAAAGTCGAATTGCTTTTACTTTCTGTGGAACGCTGCACGCACGCACACATACATAAACATACGCGCACGTACATACACACGCACACATGGTAATAGTTACAGCGTTCACTTTGCCTCTCTGTTTCTTATTCTCCCCTTTCACTCCCTCATTGGCAATATGCATATTAATTTAAGTTTGGCGTCGTTGAGGTGGGCGGAGTCGTTTGAAACCTATGAACCAATGATAATCGAGAATTATGACACACAGAATACTGACATTGCTGAAATTAATATATAGACTAGCTGACGTACCCAGCTTCGCCCGGGTAAACAGATGATAAGAGAAGACAGGTAAAAGAGAAAATGACTGTATTGGATGTTTATCTGGTTACAGTATGAGGCGAGTCTGTGGTGTCTGTGTGATGCAGAAAACAGTAAAAAAAAATCTTCCAGATATACCAGATTCTTCGTTGTACCGTTTGTGCATAGTATATGACCAATTCTAGGTGCTCCCACCTAGAATAGTGACCTCTAGGAGATGGTTCATCTTCTGCCTGACTGTAAAACGTGTATCATTGCATAGACGTGGTTGTTCCACGTTTCTCAAAAGGATGATGGAAGTTCCAATCTTTTATATTATATGTAGATATAGATATAGATAATTAATATAAAAGATGTCCGTCAATGTAAAAAACGGTCCCTATTTACTCCCTTCACAACTCTGTGTATGTTAGACTGACAGAGAGGCACACAGACAGGTAAACAGCGTGGCGATTGTGGAACACCACACACATACACGCATGGAATCGTGCACACGCACGCAAACTTACACACGCACACACTCACACACGTTGATAGTTTTTACTTTCTGTGGAACGCTGCACGCACGCACACACACATAAACATACGCGCACGTACATACACACGCACGCATGTTAATAGTTATTGCTTTCCTTCACCTCTTATTTCCACACACATCACACACACGTCTCTACACTGACACATATAGCGTTCACACTCTCCCCTCTCACTCCCTCATTGACATTATGCATATTAATTTCAGTTTGGCGTCGTTGAGGTGGGCGGAGTCGTTTGAAACCTATGAACCAATGATAATCGAGAATTATGACACACGGAATACTGACGTTCTTGAAATTAATATATAGATATAGATGCACGCGTCCATATACGTACATATATATTTATTAAAATAACAGATTAAAGTTTAAGCAAAGAATCGTTGCTTTCACTCTTAACAGGATCTTCTGAAATATATATATTATGTGTGTGCGTGTGTGTTATTATGTGAATAACTTGTGGTTACAGGGTCCGTCTCTCGTTGACATATGTCAACAGTTTGGATGGGACCACCAATGTAAACTCGCATATCTGAAGAGGTGTTGATTAAGAGTCGGGATCTGATCGCCTGATCAACCGCTGATTGATATGGAAACAGTTGTAATATGCAATAAGGTTTCATAACAAGCTGCAAATCTGACTTCCTATTATCACTGTGTGTGTGTGTGTGTGTGTGTGTGTGTGTGTGTGTGTGTGTGTGTGTGTGTGTGTGTGTGTGTGTGTGTGTGTGTGTGTGTGTGTGTGTGTGTGTGTGTGTGTGTGTGTGTGTGTGTGTTAGGTGTGTACCAACAGTTACATGAGGCGCGGCGTTTGAAGCACACGATGTTGTTACGATGTCCGTTTCGTTTGGGTTGTATTCCAGTGTCATGGCTGTCGTGTCCAGAGTGTAAATAGATTTAAAAGAGTCGAAGTCAGTGTTGCAGCATATGTACAAACTTTATTTTCATATTACAATTGTTTCGATATCAATTATCTCTGGTCCCGACTCTTTTTAGACATCTCATTATATGCGAACTTATAAGTTTGGCTGTGTCTCTGCACATCTAAGCTCGCATATCTGATGAGATATCGAAAAAGAGTCGGGCCCCATCACCTTGATTGTACCCTGAGATGATCGATATCGAAACAATTGTAATATGCAAATAAAGTTTGTACATATGCTGCAATACTGACTTCGACTCTTTTACATCTCTCTCTCTCTCTCTATATATATATATATATATATATATATATATATATATATATATATATATATATAGAGAGAGAGAGAGAGAGAGAGAGAGAGAGAGAGAGAGAGAGAGAGAGAGATTATGTGTGGGCATTATAATAGAAAAACACCCCTACCAATTTCAGTGGGAAATGATTTATTTTCTTCGGTTTTTTTCGTGTGCAATCAATTAAACTTACCTCTTAAAATGCTGCAAATGACTTTTTTTAGAAGGACACCCCACATCTATAATTTTAAAATTGTATGAGTAACTTGTGTAGATATATGATTCAAATTTGGCCCCAATCTATATTTTCGGTGCGTGGTTGTGGTTTGATTGACCGGTAGGAGAGAACCTAGCAGAAGGCGTCTCTGCGATGTGACCATTCACTGAGTGGAAAAAAGAGTGGGTTGGGTCTTGAATGCATGGCAAGAATGGATTAGAAAGGAATTTGTCACTGTTGTAGATAAAATTAATGCTAGCTGTTGTCTATTTTCATGTCCTATAACCTAGGTAATTTATAATGTTTTATGGCCTAGGCAGTGTGTTAATGTGGTATTGTGTCCAACCTCCAGCCATTGCGTCTATTTTAAGTGTTTTTAACTGGGATTGATTGTTATTGACTATGGGGTAAATTAAACAAATGATTCTGTTGGTATAAAAGTTACTCTGATTCAAAGTTCTCTTTTTCAAATAAATCTGCTTCCTTTACCACTCTCCGAACTTCCGCGGCCATCAGCAACTCTTTGACCTTACATCTTCCCGCATCGAAGACATCTATCACCATCCGTCCCAGAAGAGATCGTCCCCGCTGACTTCAGTGCTTACAATTCTTCTTGGCTCTCATATTCATCTCATACTCATGCTCAGTGCAGAAAGCGAATCTATCCTAGTCATCAACTCGGTTCATTCTTTATTCTATTTTACTTTTATACAAAACTATTATAACGGAATACTCCTACATATTACCGGCGAAGATTCGAAACCGAATCTGAGCTTTCCCGCATCTGGGACAAGCCGTGGTTAGTTGTTTACGCCCGGCAGACCAACCCCTTGGGAGATGTCAACCACAGGTCAGATGACGGTTGTTTACGAATATTTCATGCGTACGAATATTTCATGTTATAGACTTTATCATTCAATATTCAAATTGAATATTGTTATAATAAAATAAACATTGTAACAACACAATCCTGGTATTATTCTTTGCATTGAAACCATCATACCAACAATTCCATCTATTCGTTACACCATATTTAGCCTGGCCGAACAGACCTATCATTAAAAGTATTCCACTCAATCTCTTAACAAGAATTATTTTCAGCGAAATTGCGTCCCTGCCCACCACTGTATTTTTACCGATGGGCCTAATAATTTATATAAATGATTTAATGATCCTGCCACCATAGTGTTCTCACCCATGATAATCAGAGGTAGATCATACATCTGAAGGAGTTTCATTTTTACTCTCTGACGTGGATCCTAGTCCAAAAACGTACTCCTAGTCCAAGTGCCATGCTTACCATACCCTAGTTACACCTCTTGTTGCAGGGAGTTCGCTGTAGCGGAAAAAGACAATTTTAAGGCAAATTTACCAAGTGTGTGGAGTTAGGTGGAAAGCAGATAGCATATTGGTCTAGTCTAAAAAAAAAAAAAAACATTACCCAATTTTCATTTAATATCAGTGTGATAAATAGAGCCATTTCTGACTATTTAGAGCAGAAACAAAAGAGTTGTGATACCTATGGCTTTCCGAGTAGGTGAAGAAGAGTAAATACTTACAACCAGGAACCGAAACTGTATCGTGAACAAGACTTATCGGAATTTCATACATCTACAAGGTGACCACAAAAATACTCCGAGCTTATCACATTGATGTTTGCCGAGCAACAAAAGGGACAAACATCGAGTGTCTATGCTATCAACCAATACCACTTGAAACTTTGTTAGCGTATGCAACTGTAGCCGCCAATATTGCAAGAATATTCATTTAAGTTTTCATATTATAAGTATTTGAAATCAAAGAGTGTTATCTCGCTCACCGTCTGTCATCAGATTAGCCTTTCAAATCAACTATCGACTTAGCGTCTAAAAGTTGGTATTTCTCAATAGCAACCGAATCGAAAAGAAAATACTCTTGGCAGCTACGTTACTGTGGTGTGAAGTGTTAAATAAGATATAGTCATATGAAGCAATTTCTTTTCTTTCCAGTTTTTTCTCCTTTTTTAAAAAAATGCAGTTTTCCTGAAAGCTATATTCTGCTTGCTTTTAAATTAATGAGAACTCACGCCTGTAAATCGATGTTAGAGCAGCTACCAACTGCACTGTCATTCGGAAAAATCCAGTGAGTCACTGAAGTGTTACAAATAACCCATGAAATCAATATGACTCTTCGGTCACTTGTTACGTTTACATAAATTATGCTATTATTCTAAATCACGGGGCTTAAAAATACAGTCGACAACAATCATCCATTATCAAATGAAATATTGTTAAAACGCTCCGTCATAAAATTTGATTTTATTGGAACTGATGTCTAAAAACATGTCAATTAATTTCGAAACTTTAATTTCAAATATTTCTGTCTAAATGTTATTTTGATAAAGATACAGTTTTAATAATTGTTTCTACTTTTGGCACAAGGCCAGCAATTATCCAGTGTATTACTGGTACTTTATTTTATCGACCCCGTAAGGATGAAAGGCAAAGTTAACCTCGGTTTTAATCATTTTCTACTTTAGGCACAAGGCCAGCAATTACCCAGTGCATTACTGGTACTTTATTTTATCGACCCCGTAAGGATGAAAGGCAAAGTCAACCTCGGCGGGATTTGAACTCAGATCGTAAAGGGACATAACTATGCTGGAAAGCATGGCGTCCGACCCTCTACCGATACTGCCAATCCACCGCCCTAATGATGTCTCACATTGATCCGAAGACCACATTTATGTAGGTGAGGAGAAAGTCGATCAAATCAACGTAGAACATGCCAGGTATCAGGTCAGAATAGAGGTGGGGACAGATAGGGTATTTGGCATGAGTTTATGATTTTGAGGTGCCTACTTCCTTAAAATTTTAGATCCGCACCATCAACCGTGACCTCCCCTAAATCTTTCTTCTTCTCTGTTCCCCCTGTCATCCCTTCCTCGCTCATTCCATCCTTCTCTTTATCCAACACCTCAACAACAAACTTTTCCTTTTCCTCACCTCCACCAAACTCCGCGATCTAAATTCCCTCTTTCTCCCCACTCACACGCCAAACCACCCACTCCATCTACACCCCACACCCCGCCATCCCGCCACACCACCACCCACTTTACGCCATACACCTCCAAACTCAACCCAAACCTTCCCATCCAACCTCCAATCTTCCCATAATTTGTTGTAACCCTACTCCCCGACCTTCCTCTCTCCGGACCTGAGCGTTCCCTCCTCAGATTGGGTTTGCGGTTCATACCCCACACTATCTACAGCAACAAATTTCGCATTCGAGCGGATATTAAACGGTTCCTACACCACACCAAACTGCCCGCGCATTTCCATGGCACACCACCAGCTCCGAATGACCCGGACCGCTTCCCACCCCTCAATACCAGCATCAAGTATCTTCCACCGTACAACTCATCACTTTCTCATTCCTATCCCCCACCGCCACCAACTTCATCGTCCGCACACCACGCACCCTTACCATCTACTTTCTCCCCCAAATTCACAAATCGGATAACCCTGGCCGCCCCATCGTTTCCGCCTGCAACAGCCTCCCCGAACTCATCTCCGTCTATCTCGACTCCATCCTCGCACCCCTAGTAGCCGCCCTCCCCTACATATCTGACACCAACCACACCCTCCGCTTCTTCGACTCCTTCATCTTTCCGCCAGGCCCACCCTCCTCCTTTTCACCTTCAACATCAAATACCTCTACACGATCATCCCTCACGCCGAAGGCCTACGTGCCCTCCAATACTTTGTCAACCTTTACCCCTCCACTCGACCCTCAACCCTTAACCTCCTCACTCACCCGCCTTGCGGAGCTGGTCCTCACCCTCAACTGCTTTTCCTTCTCGGACGAGTTCTACCAACAGGTAACCGGAGTAGCCATGGGCACAAGAATGGGTCTCAACTACGCCAACCTATTCGTCAGCTACGTTGAGGCCCAAATCTTTGTCCAATACACTGACCCCATGCCCGAGCTATACGGCCGTTATATTGACGACTGTATTGACGCCACCTCACTCATCCGAGAACAGTTCGACTCCTTTCTCTCTTTCCTCTGCTCCTTCCATCCCGCACTTAACTTCACCACCTCCACACCTCAACCACCTCCGTTCACTTCCTGGACATCTCTGTCTCCATTGACCCCCTCCCATCATTCCCTCATCACCCCAGCCTTCTTCACACCAACTGACTCCCACTCCTACCTCGATTTCACTTCATCTCACCCCGCCCTCACCAAACATTCCATCCCCTACTCTCAATTCCTCAGATTCTGTCGAATATGCAGTCGAGCCCATGACTTCGTGGTTCAGGTCCATTACATGGCGACATTCTTCATTAGGCGTGCTTACACCGCTCCTTGGTGCACGCCACTCTAACTGGCGCCCATGAAGTCGATTGCACTACCACCCTCGCTCCACGCTCCCATTCCCCACCAACCGACTCGCGTTTCCCCTTACCTACCTCCCCTCCACCTTGTCCCTCTAAAGAATAGTCCCCCCCCCCCGATCTTCTGCTGCCTCCTACCGGACCACTACGACTCTACACAACCTCCGAAACCTCCTCGTCCGCAGCTCCTTTCCTCCCTCCAATTCCTCTCTCGGATCCCACTCCTGCTCATACATGCAACTTCATCAGAAACACCACCACATTCCATGGACCCAACAACCAATCCTTCCGAGTCCGGGACTCCTTCCGTTGCACCTCCTCCAGTCTTGTCTACGGATTCTGTTGCACGCAACGCGGAGCCGTCTTACTTAGGATAAACTGGCTGTCGACTAGCGAACCGGTTTGCCGAGCATCTCCAGGACATCGGGCTGGGCAACCAGTCCCCGGTCGCCAGACATTTCCGTTCTGCCGGACACTTCACCCACCACCTCACTGTCTTTGGCCTCGTCGCCTGCTCTGGAGCCACTGACACACGCCTGAGATCTCAAAAACAGATTACTTTTTCTCTCCAGACCAGTACCGAAATCGGTCTGAATTCCTCACCCAGCTTCCTTTAGCCTTTCTCATCAGCCCCTCACATCAACACACGCTCTACTACTTCACCAACACACCTGTATACACCCATACAACTAATTTATCAGTTATACCCATGACCTTATACACATTTAACCCCTTCAACGGTACTAAATAACTAACGGACCACACTACCAACAACTAACACTACTAACTAGCGCTTCCCTCTACATTCACATCGTACCTCTCTACCGCCAACACACACACAATCGACCACATCACCAGCAACTAACACTACTAACCAGTATTAGAAATCAGTAATGCCATCTTTTCAGAGACAGGTTATATATTTATTGCTAAACTTTAACACCTTTCATATTCTCTATTATTTCGTCCGCTTCTTGGTCCCGACCGACAGTATGGAGAAGACATTGCCCCGGAGGAAGCCGAGGGAGACGCAGTAGGATCAAAGCCGGGCCCTAATGATTACGAAACAATCTTTTTAACTATTCGGCTATGCTGCATCCTCTCAAACAATAGAACGAAGAAACTAAAAACTTCGTTTGATGCTTTATCTTAATACGACTTTTAATATTGGCACAAGGCTACATTTATTACAGGGAATAAATATAGACAAGGCAGCGTTTACAACGTCGGATAGAGTGTTTTGCGGTATTCGTTTCGGCTCTCACCTCTCTGAGTTTAAATCTCACCGAGGTCAACTTTGCCTTTCATCCATTCGATTAAAAAAAGTACCAGTTTAGTACTGAGGTCGATTCTTCTTCTGTATCTTTTTCTCCATTTCATTATCTCAAACTCTGTCCTTCTCTGGAAGAAATTTACTGTATTTAGATCTGGAGAGGAGGTAGGCTCCGCCAGGTTTTAAAATGCCCTTGAAACGCCGTATTGACATACAGCGCCCCTACAACTCCCTTGGGGGTTACGGGTCGATACATACATATTACAGACATGTCAACCTCTAAAAACCCAAACGGAATACCATGAAAAAAAAGTGCTCCAAAACGGGGAGAAATGAGGCAAAATAAGGAGATTTTACATAATGAAAACTATGCTCATTTTCACAAAAGAAGACATCTCCCCCCCTCTCCCCGTCGGACGGGAGAGGTGACATCTCTGATACTACACAAATATAGGCTATACCCATCTATTATTAAGCTACGGTACTTATTACATCTACCCCGAAAGAGGAGTTATGTCAGCTTACAACTGCATGGTACACTCTAACAAGTCATACTTGATTACGAATGACGACCTTAGTTACATTTTATTTTATTTTATTTTATTTTACCAGGTATTATCTCATCAGACAAAACAATAGCCAATTATCTCAGATAGCGGCCATCTCAAAGTCGGATTATTAGTTAATCCAATCTTACTCACTATTGTTTCTTAGTTGAAGGTCATAGATATTTTCAGACAATGCAAAATGAAATTCAGTAACGTCCACGGCTTTCTTTGTAGTACTATAAGTGGCGAAATGGCAGATGCATGGGAACGTTGGATTAAACGCCTCAGTATTTATTCCATCTCTTTGCGCGCTGTAGGACTGAATACTTTGCTAGCGGTATCTCCAAAATGTCTGTGTGTTCTAAGTTCAAATTTCACCTTTGGCGTAATGGTTAAACGCGTTTGCTCTGCCTACTAGAAATACATCACAACTATTTGCACACAAAGCAACAAAAGTTTAAAGAACACAACCCGTCGCCGGTAAGGAATTGAACTCACGCTCAGAAAAGCGAGAGTCCAACACCCAAACTACTAGACTATGTGCCTTCACTAAATCATACTGTACCACAATTTCCGTTTTTACAGTATTTTACGGTTTTAGGAAATGATTTGTTGGTCGATACACTTGATTTGAATAGGTAATGTAACATTCAGAATTATATTACGAATGTGACCTTTGTATCTCCTACAATTGTCTCATATCTTTTCATTGAACATCTCACCTTTCAGAAATCGTATGAGTTTCGCTGTATGTCAGTCACATACCATGGACTACTTATTCGTTGTAGAATAGTATGTTATTCAACGTAGCATATATAGTATTTTATGTCTCTTCTGTTTATGCATGTTTATTCATAGGAAGCCACGTGACTACAATATACGTCTTCTTCAATCGTCTGGTCTTAATTCTAACAGATTCTCATATCATGGCAGACAAGGGGGCACATTTCACACTTCACCATTTTTTTCTTGTGTATTTGAGGAACTTTCCTTTTCTTTAAGTTTGTTTTTATTGTTGTTGTTTATTTCTATTTGTTCTTTTTTACCTAACTTAATCATATTTATTCCCAAATGCCAAAAGTTTTCCTTTTATTTTGTTTTGTTTTGTTTTGCTTTTTTCTTCTCTTGCTGATATTTCGTCTAACATGACTTTTTAGTGTTTTCACATTTTCAGATAACAAACCTTTTTATCATATTCTAAAAGATATATCCGGTTCCTTATTACTGATCTATGTATTCTCGGTGAAATGAGAAAGTGAAGTACAGAGAGGAGAAGAGTGGAGTAGAGGGGGGGGGGAAGCAACGTATTCTTCGGTAATTCTAAAAACTGGTATACTTTCTTTTCACACTTTTTTTTTTTTTAGTCTGATCATGAATCTATTTTATTTTACAAAGCTGATATGGAAAAACAAAACATACTATGAAGGGGAACAAAAAAGGAGCTGAAAAGAAGAAAAAGAAAAAAGAATCAAGCAACAAAAGAAAGGGAGAAGGGGAGGGATAAAGACTACACTGCAGTTTGAGCGGTGCCTATAATCAAGGGATTTCAAGCTATGGCCGTTTCGTGTTCAGACACCATGCTTTGCAACATAGAGTTATGGCCCTTTTCGTTATGAGTTCAAATCCCGCCGAGGTTAACTTTGCCTTTCATCCTTACGGGGTCGATAAAATAAAGTACCAGTCACGCACTGGGGTCAATTTCATCGACTTTTCCCTCCCCCCCCCCAAAAAAAAATTGCTGGCCTTGTGCCTATATAAGAAACCATTATTATTATTCCAACGGGCGGTGGATTGGCAGTATCGGTAGAGGGTCGGACGCCATGCTTTGCAGCACAGTTACGTCCCTTTACGGACTGAATTCAAATCCCGCCGAGGTTAACTTTGCCTTTCATCCTTACGGGGTCGATAAAATAAAATACCAGTAATACACTGGAATAATTGCTGGCTTTGTGCCAAAAGTAGAAAGAATTATTATTATTCCAACTGATGATATTAAAGCTATACTGGACAACAGGCACAGCCAGAGAGTTTAAAGCTTCAATTCAATTTGGGGTGCTCAGATCAGTATTCAGGACCATTCTAACACGTCTATAATATTTTTTCTTGGTCTTCTCTTTCATTGACCCGGGCTGAATCCGATTCCCTTCGTTTACACCAAGATACTTATAAAAGTCTTTTTGATCCAGATCCTTGATAGTTGTATAATTATCAAATTGAGTCGAAGTAGTAGTTAACAATTTACCGCGTTTAAATGTAGCTTTTGTACACTTATCTAGGCTAAATTCCATGTTGATGCCATCACTGAATTTGTTCACAGTTACCAGTAGCCATTTCAGATCTTTGTCATCTTTTGCATATAATTTCATAACATTCGTGTAGAAAAAGTGTGAGATGATCTTATTAAAACTTTTGTAACCGTAATTTGTTCTATTCAACTCAGAGAACAGGGGAGTGAGAGAAAGACAGAAGAGAAGAGGAGAAAGTGAATCGCCCTGGAATATTCTACGATCTATTTTGATATTTTTTGAGGCATTCAAGCCTTTCTCGTGGCTGAAAAACAATTTCGTGTTTCGCAATTCCGGACTATGTTGCTGAAAACCTTTTACGAAAGGAGAGATCCAGCTATGTGGGACACTGTCAAACGCCTTACGATAATCAATCTACACTATGCTAAGATTTTAATTTTTCGATGAGCAATTTTCGAGTATCATTCAGTTTATTAATAGCTGGTCTTTGCAGTCGTATGAGTTTCCTTTGCATCTTTTTTGCTCAAGAGGAAGAATGCTGTTTTGATCGAGAAATTAGTACATCTTTTCGATAAGGATGCATGTAAGTATTTTGTACATAGTTGTCAAACTAGTGATCTGCCTGTATTTTTTTTTTTTTGGGGGGGGGGGGTCGCTTCTTTTAGGAAGTAGGTATGTTATCCCTAATGTGAGCCAGTTTGGAAACTTTTCGGGGTTTCTGATAATATCGGAAAAGCATTCCATTAACTGGCGGTGGAATGGTAAAAGGATATTAAGCCATATTCAGGAATACTGTGCATCAGATTATATTATCCAATAGGTTTTTCACTAAGCTTTGAGGGACATTTCGTTTCTATTTCTGACAAGTGAACGAACATGTTAAAACTTCTTTGTTGGTTCGTATTAAAAATGTAGCATTGGATACAACACTGTAATCGGTGGGATCACGTAAAATTGACGAATGATTAATAATTTTCAATGCTTAGTTTAATTCAGCTCGTGTATATATATATAAAATAGAGCAGATCTTACCGGTGAGGCACTGTTTTAAAAGTAAAGTTTTACGTGATACATTAATGAATTTTTGTTAAATATATGAAGTTAATGAAATTAATAGTAAGCAACTATTATTGTGGGCATTTGCGTTGCGACGACATTTCAAATTATATTCATACATATACACATATACACATTCATACGTACACATATATATATATATTCACACAGACATATTTATGTGTGTGTGTGTGTGTGTGTGTGTGTGTGTGTGTGTGTGTGTGTGTGTGTGTGTGTGTGTGTGTGTGTGTGTGTGTGTGTGCGCGTACATATATGTATGTGTGTGTGTGTGAACAAAACTCACAATCCATTGCTAAAATGTTAGTACTGAAAACATCTGTTATAACAATTGTGCCTATTTTTGTTCGTTCATAAATGGTGGGGGTTTGCTTGTGTGCTTGCAAACATTTGTTGTGCGCGCGCGCGCGCGTGTGTGTTTGTGTGTGTAGTAATGAGACAGGAAATAGAAGTCATCAGAATCAACAAGGGAGATTCCAATACAAATTTGGTGATTGAGTGAATTATATGATTTCCAGTAACAGATTAAATAAATGTTTTCCATTAATATTCTGAATGAATTCGCAGTCCTCTGTACATCATGTTACTCGTGCATTAATTTATTCTCAACGGATATACAGGCAACTATATATAAAAACCTTATCGTTGCATGAGCTGGCATTTTATTTAATTTTTTTAACAAGGTGTAGCTCCCTATTTTCCTCATAAAGATTTGATGGCAGTATCTTATGGTAATCACGATAACTACCAATGCTGACTTTCCCCGTAAATCTTGGTTATTCATCAACCATATAGTTTTATGGATTTATATTAGGTTGTACAGAAAGTTTTTGCCGTTTTTCAAATGTTTTATTCATTTTGGCATTTTTTATCATTAGGAAAATTTTTTGTAAATTTTTTGTAAAAATAATTGCCACCATTTGCAGTTAACGTCTACCGTCGTTTAGGAAGTCTTCAATGCAAAGAATTCCGTCAGCCCTTGATTTAACTGGTCTTCATTGGCGAAAGTCTTTGACTGCACTGTATTGCTAATTAAGAGAAAAAAGGTGATAGTCTCTAGGTGCGAGGTCGGGTGAATACGGCGAGTGGAACAGAACATCTCAACCTAACTTCAGCAACTTCCCACGGGTCATCCTTGACGAATGCACCCTAGCATTATCATGAAAGAAACGAACAGAACCAAGATGTGGGCGTACCTGTGCGAATTTTGCCGTTGATCTGCCAGGTTGCTAGTAATATACGTCAGAGGTTATGTTAATGTTCGGTGGAAGCAGCTCCTAGTGGATGACACCTTTCCAATCCCACCAGAATTTCAATAAGGCCTTGCGAGGGTAGAGGCCAGCCTTTGCTTGCCATTATGGCACACTCTCTTTATTAACCCATGACTGCTTGTGTTTGACATTAATGTAGAGACATAATTTTTCATCACCAGTGACAATGGAACTCAACCAGTTGGTTGTGCAATAGTAGAAGAGCAGAAAAGTAGAAGAGCAGAATAGTAGAAGAGCAGAAAAGTCGCTGCTGTCGCTCGACATTTACGATTATGTAATGGGGCACCCATTAGTCCAGCTTGGACACCATTCCTATTGCATGCAAGTGATTGAGGGTGGTCGTTTTCGATGCCCCAAGCACTTCAGAGAGTTGCCATGATATTTGGTATGGGTCGTCTTCCACCAGCTCAAACAGTTGCTTGTCATTAAAGTCGACTATTATTATGGTTATTTGCGTAGGAACGACAAACAGACACTTGCATTTTTATCTTATCGGTCACCTTGCTGGCAGTGCAGATTCGCACATTAAGGTGGTACTGTCCTTGTGATGCAATATGGTGCAACAGATTGGATAACCACTCTATTGGTAAGATGCATGTGAGACGATAACAAACAAGGAATGGACAGGGAAATTGACTGGTATCTTTCGACAAGAAGAGTGATAAATAAATAAATAAAATAAATTACGACTAGAAATAGACAATGTACTTTGTGTATAAAATGTGCAACATAGTAACGCGCGCACGCGCACACACACACACACACACACACACACACACACACACACACACACACACACACACACACACACACATACACATACATACATACATAAGTACAATCGATTAATGGAACAGTAAAAATATGTAAAACATTCGAAAAATTTTGCATCTAATAACTGCATATACACATGTACAGATACTAAGCATATACACATGCACACATACAACTCAAAACATCCACATCCACACATACAATAACATCCATATCTACACATGCATGCAGACATGCAGACATATCTACCTAGATGATGTTGCGTAAATTCCAATGAGAGACTCTCTCTCTATTGGCAAAAATTTGTGAAATTATAAAACCAGAAGACCATACATACATACATGGTGGCTGTCAACTCGTTTTCGAGTACGGCCACTACTTTATATCCATGTAAGAGAACCCCTACCGATGCGCTGAACGAGTGTGACTTTTTAGTCCAGCCAGCGACTTGAAAACTCTGGTACAAACACTACACTTCTGATAATTATTGACACATAGTGCTGGGCCCATGGTACCATGTGATGACAAGTGCAGAGAGATCTCCAGATATAAAGCAATGCCTGTGCCGTGAAGCTTTTATAGTGAGCAAAGGCACTGCATAAAGCCAGTCCCACTCTCTTAACCAAGATGATATTTACCAAAAAGAAGAACAAGTCAACACCATTGGATACCATCAGGGTTGCAGGCGTTATATCAGAGTTTTCCTTCTCCTAGAATTCTGCCTTGACAAAGGCTATGGGGTCATCTCTCCCGGTGATTTTGGATGGCCATTGACTCTTAAGAGCTCCTTTTCCCTTTGACAGGTTTTGTTTTTAGTCCTGCAGGATGTCCAAAGTCACCCTCCTCACCAAGAAACCTTGGTGGGGTTGCCAGTTTAGTCGCCAACGACCCGACCATGAGACAGGTTGTACTGGGATACATGTTACCAGTAGCACCAACTGGTGACCTGACATACATACATACATACATACATACATACATACATACATACATACATACATACATACATACATACATACATACATGATGGCTGCCCCCTCGTTATCGAGTATGGCCATTGCACGATACACCATTATTAATAATTATTAATTAATTCTACCGTGCAATGCCTGTGCGTGAAGATATTTTTTAAAGCGAGGAAAGACTGTGCACTGAGCCAATCCCACTCTCTGAGCGAAAAGAAGAAAAGATCAACATCATCGGTAACTACTGAGCCGTAGGTTTTATATCGGAGTTATCCCAGTTTCCTAAGTTGTCTTCTCCTAGAAGAATGCCCTGACAAAGGCTAGGGGTCTTTCACTCCCAGTGGTTTAACCGGGCGGTACATGTCTATATACATATTTACACAATTTCGGATGGCCGTTAACTCTTATGAGTTCTTCCGCCCATACATACATACATACATACATACATACATACATACATACATACATACATACATACATATTTATTATGTTAGAACTCAAGGTATCAGTGATGCGTGTACTTAGTTGAAAAGCAGACATTTATTCATGTAGTACTATGAACAATTTATACGTACATACATTTATACATCCATATCGTACCTTTTCCACAAAACCGAAACGATTGTAAAACAATGGATTCATACTCATTCTTGTTCTTTTTTTTTCTTTCATTGTTTGTCAATATATATAAATATAGATTTTTGTGTGTGTGTGTGTGTGTTTTTTTTTTATAAGTATCTCAGAAAAGTCGGTACAATGTAGTAGAAATATATATAAAGGACAAAGGATTAAAATCAAATAAACCAAAGTAATAAGGTTACTTATATTAGGCAATTCAAGTTCAAAGTGACAACGGACGAACACGATGCTTTTGAAGTGATCGTCTGTTCCCCTATGAGCTTCGATCAGCTCCTACGGCTGTGCGCAGGCGTAAAACAATACACCCCACCCCCACCCCAAACCGCAACAGCCCAGTTTTATGTAGGTTCCTTTCTTCATTCTTAAAGGCTCAGAGAGTTCATGCTATGTAAGAAGCTGTCTGGTGAGATCATGACATGGGATTTAACACGGAATTACGTGGCCTCTGCTGTCATCGAAATATATATAACGGCCTTTCAATAAAGGAAGTTTAACATCTGATCTACTTTGTATTTCATTATTCTATAAATAAGTAAATAAGAAAGAAAGAAAGAAAGAAAGAAAGAAAGAAAGAAAGAAAGAAAGAAAGAAACTATTATTCTATAAACAATCCGTCATTCCTATGCGTAAAAAGTACGTTGAGTTCTTGAATTAAATTGCATCAATATTTTATTGTGTGTATCCCTTTTCTTCCCCCTTTGCTTTCCTTCCCTCCTTCCTCCGTTTTCCCAATAACTTATCCAGTTATTGACGCCCTGGGGCGAGGTATATTGTCTTTAAAGCGTAGAAATATCCGAGATCCCCAGTAGACAACTGATGAGAACCCCCCCCCCGTTCTTGCTTTCTTCGTATTCCCACTGGATTTTAAGTTACCTTAAATAGCAACTACACAGCCATTTCTATTCTCCATATATTTCATCATGTTTTTCGCTGTGACCTTTCTTCTCTCCCCTTCTACCTACCCATTTCGCTACTTTCTACTCTCACCCCTCTTTCTTCCCCTCCCCTTCTCCCTATCTACTCTTACTCCACTTTCTTCCTCTCCCTTTCTCCCTCTCACTTTCACCCCCTCGCCTGACCGTTTAGCAGTTCTCTTCTCACTTACAACTGCGGCGATCATCCATGTGTCTCTCTCCTTCCTCTCGACCACTCAGTCTTGAACTTAAGTTCTCTTATCGAGTGGTCTTGGATTTCCTACCTATAGTTGCTCGCACATTGCTCGGTTTGTTGTTGTTTTTTCGCTGTTTTGTTACTGCTTTCTCTTTTCTTCCCCTTTTCTTTCCTTCCCACCTTCCTCCGTTTTCCCAATAACTTATCCAGTTATTGACACCCTAGGGCGAGGTATATTGTCTTTAAAGCGTAGAAATATCCGAGACCCCCAGTAGAAACTGATGAGGAAAACTCCCCCCACCCCCGTTCTTGCTTTCTTCGTATTCCCTTTGCATTTTAAGTCACCTTAAATAGCAACTACACAGCCATTTCTATTCTCCATATATTTCATCATATATATATATATATATATATATATATAACTATATTATAATTTGAGATTAAACTCTCAGTCGTTTACAATAAATCAGCTCCAAGAAAGGGGCCTTTCCGAGCAGTTAAATATATATGATAAACACAAAACGTGTTTGCATTGCAACAGACAAAGTTAGCTATTAATGAAATAAACTAATTAAAGTGAATACAATTTGTCTGTCTCGATATAAGTCAATAAAGACAAGCTTATATTGGCAAAGGCCGTGATTCCTGGACAAATCAAAATTTCAAAATCCAAACCCGCTCCGTAGATGAATTTGAATTTCGAAACCTAAATATGTTTCGCAATGATGGTACGTGAATTGAAAAATAAAGAGAATCGAAATGGAATTGAAATAACTGAATTGTAAACGACTGAGAGTTTAATCTCAAATTATAATATAGTATATTGCTCCTTAACTGTAGAGCTGATCTTTAATCCCGCACAAACGGCTGTTATTTCTAGCACCGGGAATGCGGGACGGCTACTTTGGCCTGGCTAGACACACGTGTAGTCAGACCTGCAACATTTTTGATGGTGAGATATGTTAATTTTACTGGGTTCCTGTTGATAAGCACAGAAGATTTGGGTATTTCACTTTTTATTTCAATTCCATTTCGATTCTCTTTATTTTTCAATTCACGTACCATCGTTGCGAAACATATTTAGGTTTCGAAATTCAAATTCATCTACGGAGCGGGTTTGGATTTTGAAATTTTGATTTGTCCAGGAATCACGGCCTTTGCCAATATAAGCTTGTCTTTATTGACTTATATCGAGACAGACAAATTGTATTCACTTTAATTAGTTTATTTCATTAATAGCTAACTTTGTCTGTTGCAATGCAAACACGTTTTGTGTTTATCATATATATATATATATATATATATATATATATATATATATATATATATACATATATATGTAGATAAATCTACCAAAAGTTTACGGTAGTGTCCAATCCGTATGAAGAACTCAATGTAATCCGGATATCATGGAAAGAAGAGATGCATTCAAAAATTACTTTCGGTGAAAGATAAACGGAATACAGAGTCAAGATAAAATATAAAAAAAATAATGAATAAAACAATGAAACAGTTCCTTATATTAAACAAAAAAAAGTTCATTATTTAACGATCGTTTCTAGGATTAAAATTATTAGTGGGAAATAGTAAATATAGGTTTCAAGGAACATAGAATATTAATCTGCATTTAAATCATAATATGTGTTTACATAGTAGACATTAGCCCTGAATTTTTATATTTACATACACTTTTTCGACATGCGTATGCATGTGAACATACATTTTTATGCATATCTGTGAACGAAGTTACTTGAATATATACACACACCTAACTGTATTTTCTTGATGAATTTTTATGTATTTCATTGGTCTATTTAAAATCTGTTCCCAAACAGACCTGTAATTTTGAATTGTTGTTATTATCAATAAATATACTTCATTATTTCTGAAGACAGCATATATATGTGATGGTATTTATATTCTCTTTGATAGTTTGTATAATTTTGTACATAGATCTTTTGAATATGCATGCCAATTCTAACACATATATGTCCTAGAAACGATCGTTAAATAATGAACTTTTTTTTGTTTAATATAAGGAACTGTTTCATTGTTTTATTCATTATTTTTTTAATATTTTATACATATATATATATATAATTAAGCTCTTGATAAATTAGTCACCAATTAAAGTAATTTTATCTTGTATTTGTGTGCTGTTTGACTACAGTAGCTGCTTTATGCCTAGCAACCCAATGTTGGTGTTGGTTTTGCTCAGTCCCCACCGTTCTAATCTTACTACATCTGCATATTATTTGCCCTCTATCATAATTGTTTCTACTTTTGGCACAAAGCCACCAATTACCCAGTGCATTACTGGTACTTTATCGTATCGACCCCGTAAAATAAAGTACCAGTAATGCACTCTATCATAATGATTGATGAAATGTTAGCTCCCTCTAAATAAATGTAAACATAAAAGAAAAAATGACATCTTATGTGAAACAAGATATAAATTATAAAAAAATCCAGCTACTGAGTATACTGTAACATTACTCTGCTAATTATAAATATGTCCATACTATTAAGATATAAAACTTCTGTAAAAGAGGTTTTGATGTGGCTAACTGCAGCGTTGAAATTATTCAATTGATGGCGAAAAAGAAGTCAACATAGAGTGAACTGGCAGCCATAGGTAAACTGCTTATTTCTAACTTTTTTGTTGAATATATCATTTTCCTTTTACAAATATTTATCATCTTCTGACAATATGAAGAACATTGGTTGTATAGTCCCGCAACTCCTGATGCGGCGGTTCTTGGGCATTTTAAGCCTGGTAGAGCTCATCCCTCTCCAGCTCTGAATACAGCAGATTTCTTCCAGAGAAAGATACAAAGTGAAAAAGGGGAAATGAGAAAGAGATTTAGAGGAAGAGTCGACCCAGTACTAGACTGGTACTTTTTTTATCGACCTCCAAAGAATGAAAGGCAAAGTTGACCTCGGCGAGATTTGAACTCAGAGAGTGCCGGAATGAATACCATAAAGCATTCTATCCGACATATGAAGAACATTAAATTGTGGTAAATTGATCCAAGGAATGAAAGTAAATAAAAACTATCTTGATGACGTCAGAGATTTAACACTGATTCTTTGAAATTTCTAGCGGAACTTTATATTGAAATAAGAAAGACGGAATTATTGGGAACGTAACCTTATTATATAAGAAGCTGTCTGATGATGCCACGGCACTGGGTACACGGAATCGTGTGGCCACTGTCGTCATTGAAATATGTATCACAGCATTACCAATAAAGGACTTTAACATCTGAAACTACTTCGCATTTTCTCATTCTAAATATACTCCGTTTTTCCGATGTAGAATAAATGCGTCGACGGCTTGATTTGAATGTTTACCGAAAGGTTTTATACACACACACACACACACACACACACACACACACACACACACACACACACACACACACACACACACACACACACACACACACACACACACACACACACACACACATATATATATATATATATATATCAGAGTGCACCTGGTAGCGGTGTGGCGGCTGATAACGTTGTTAGAACTTAATGTGCCCTTGGAAGGATGGTTACAGTGAGATTCGGCAGTGTAACCGGTAGTTCTTGTGGTAGGGGATCACCGCCTACGGTATCCTCAAAGAAAATTCGTCCGGGTTACAGAGTCATGTGTTTGAACAATAAAAACAGAAGTCAGGTGTAGGTAGAGAGCTGCACCTGACTTTTGTTTTTATTGTTCAAACACACACACATTTGTGTGTGTGGGGGGGGGGGGTCTGTATGTGTGTGTGTTTGAATATATGAGAATGATATATGAGAGTCCGGTGGTGTATGTATACATTTATTTATAAATGATTGTATAAACACAGTTTGACAGGTGGCTATATAGTTATATTGGAAGGTAAAAAGGTATGTATATACATATATATACAAATATATATAGAAATATATATACAAATATATATACAAATATATATATATATATATATATATATATATATATATATATTTAGATTGATATAAATAAAGTATAATGTCTTCATTCATTTATTAATTATCTGTTGTACGAAGTTATGTTTTCAGCAAACCGTGTCCGTGACCTATTTTAGATTCCTGGTAGCAATGGCTTCATTTACTTCTCTGCGGGGTTGCCACGAAGTGCCGGATTTAGGACAAATGAGGCCCTGTGCTAGTTAAGTTATGAGGCCCCTTACTAATACCCTGAAGGAGGTTAACAAAATTTGGCAGGAAGATACTCACCCTACCCCCCTGGCCAACGGAGCCCTGTGCTAAAGCACACCTAAGCACAATGGTAAATTCGGCACTAGCTACAAGAAGCGGATTCCGCTATTTTTCACGACTGCATGGTTCTTTTTTCTTTTTTTTAACTTAGGTTGCTTGCTATTTAAAAGAATTTCGTTTTTAACCCTTTCATTACCTTATTTCTTTTGAAAAATACTACTTATAACTTTCAAATTATTTTGAAAATAATGAAGAATTTGGAATAACTTTCTCGTTATTAAGTAGGTTCAATAGATGAAAAATAAATAAAGAAAGAATTATTAAGCAGATTCTCACGCCGAAGTCAACTTTGCCTTTAATCCTTCCGGGGTCGATAAAATAAAGTACCAGTCAAGTACTGGATCGATTAGCCCCATTTATCCTAACACAAAAACTCGGGCATTCGTATAGAGACATCAGGTCAGTAAGAAGCTGACCATCGACACCATACTCCTGCACAACCTTCCACTGCAGGTCCCGAGGAACGTGGTCATATGCCTTCTCCGGGTCGACAAAACAAGAATATACTTCTTAGCAATACTCCCACGATTTCTCGAATACCTGCCACAGTGTAAATTTTGGTCGGCTGTGCTGCGTTCGGGGCGAAAACCACACTGTTTATCAGCTAACTTGGACTTGACAATCTCCCTGCATCTCTTTGCCATACACTTAGCATGGACTGGAGTGGCTTAACAAGGAGACCCCTCTGTAATTGGGACAATCTTTCTTGTCTCCCTTTTTGAAAATTGGAATTATCACTCCCGATTATCATTGCTTAGGTGCCTTTCCAGAGATCCAGGCCACCCAGCACACACGAGCGAACCTGAGAATACCTTCACTATTTAAGGCTTTTAACACCTCGGGCCTGATTTCGTCTTCCCCAGCGGCTTTGCCATATATCACCTCTTTAACTACTCTTGTTACCTCAGCTTCTGAGAGATTAGTCAACGCTCCCAGATGCACCTCGTGTACATCCGAAGATGCTGTTGCGATCGGGTTTAGAAGATCAACAAAGTATTCTCACCACCTCGAGAGGATACACGTCTCTGAAGAGAGAATAACTCTTGACGCGTTCCTGATAGCAGGGTGGTCTGCCAGAACACTTTATTTACTGATCTGAAGTCGGATTCCAGCTTAATCCCAAAGTCCTCCTCGTGTCTTAACTTTGGACGCTTTTACTGTCTCTGCTGCGATCCTTCGTGCCTGCTTGTGTCGCAAGTGCAAGAAGGGGACTTATTTCGAAACCAAGCTTTGTAAGCCTCCTTTTTTGCTCGGATGGCATCTTTGACCTCTTGATTGACCCAAGGAGTCTTCCTGCCATCCGGCGCCACACCAAGTCTCTTTTGCCAGCAGTATTTAACAGCTGAAGCAGAAACTGCTGCACTGAACAATCTCCATTTCGTCTCAGCGTCCTCAGTTTGCATAGGCAATTCTTTGAATTTGGATGTAATAGTATCTGCATACCTGGTACTGACTTCCTTATCCATCAATGCTTCCCACTTTATCTTGTAGGTCGCACTGGACCTGCCAGTTTTGTGGGTTTCTTTAGTTTTCATATGATATTGGATATTGATAACATAAAAAAATATATATAAACTTATTTTTAAACTTCAAATTTACTACTTATTTTTAAAAATGCAATTTCGAGAACAATGAAAATATTAATAAGGTAAAATATGAATATGTCATTATTTTTATGAGTTCTTTGTATAAATAAGAAATGCTCTATATAAGTTGACAGGTATATAATATAAAACGTCAAGGATCATATTTATGTACGCCAATTATCGGTAGAGGGTCGGACGCCATGCTTTGACGCATAGAGTTACGGCTCTTGCCATTCTGAGTTCAAATCCCGCCGAGGTTAACTTTGCCTTTCATCCATACGGGGTCGATAAAATAAAGTACCAGTAATGCACTGGGTAATTGCTGGCCTTGCGCCAAAAAGTAGAAACAACTATTATGACATCTTTATGATGGAAAATTAGTCTTTTCGTAGACACCGGCTATTTCATTCATGAAAAATTTAAGTAAGACATAAAAACAAACGTATATGCTTACAAAGACGCACACATAAATCTGCACACACACACACACACACACACACATATATATATATATATATATATATATATATATATATATATATATATATATATAAGAACAAAAGATGGTTAAAAGAGTTCCATGTATTTTATTATGCGCATTTCAAAAACAAATATCATCATGCAATAATATTTGTGTTTTCATCAGATAAAACAGGAAGACATGATATGAAGATTAAAAAAACACTTGTGGATAGTTCAGTTTTAAATCAACATATCATGATTTTAAATCAACATATGTTGATTCAAAACTGAACTATCCACAAGTGTTTTTTAATCTTCATATCATGTCTTCCTGTTTTATCTGATGAAAACACAAATATTATTGCATGATGATATTTGTTTTTGAAATGCGCATAATAAAATACATGGAACTCTTTTAACCATCTTTTGTTCTTATATATACTCCAGTCCTACAAACTGTAGAGTGCTTCTTATCCGATATCTGCATTGCTTTATTGTACTACAATAAAACTCACCTCCTACATATATATATATATATATATATATATATATATATATATATATATATATATATATATATATAGGGAAAGCGTCAGGACCCCGACGGCCGTTTCGACAGCTAGATCCGATCAGTTCGTCGGATCTAGCTGTCGGAGCTCAGCCGTCGGGGTCCTGACTCTTTTCCTATTACCCACTCTACTACCCTAAATATTGAGTACTCTGATGCGTTAATGGTCCACCTGGTATCTTACCACACCCTCTTTGTTTTAAATATATATATATATATATATAACTGCGTGTGTGTGTGTGTGTGTGTGCGCGCGCGCGAGTGCGTGCAAGTGTGTGTGTGTATGTGTGCGTGTGTGCGCGTGTGTGCGCGTGTGTGTGTGTGCGTGTGTGCGTATGTATATATATATATTGAAAATTGCAAACTCGACTGTCACCACATATCATGAACCTGAAGATTGCGAATTAACACTTAGAATTTAATATTCTATCATACTATTTCATTATAATACCATATTATATATATTTTAAAGGATTGTAAATAAAACGAGTAAATCAGACAAAGTTGGAATTCCTCTTATTAATATAATCTTCTATACACAATCATACACACCCGTGTATATTTACCTATCTATATCTATATCTATATATATATATATATATATATATATATATATATATATATATATATATTATGATGTGCTTGTCTGTATGTCCATGAGCCAATTTTGCTGTGAACAATTATGTCAATATATCGTTCTTATGAGTGTTTGAAATTGTGTATGTGCTCGCGCGTGTGCGTATATATCAGTGTGTCCTATTTACAACCATATGGTAGTAATAAATGAAAATATGTGGTGCTGGAGGTGGTGGTAGGGCAGCGGGGAGAAAGTTACGTATGGCCAATTAACACTTTAACTACTTATTATTATAAAATGAAGTTAGGCAATAAATAGTATGAGTTAATAGTTGGTTTGACATAATGACAGTGCGGCTGATTTAAAGGAACGTTGCTCCAACACATTATCACATTCTCACAAATACACCTGGCTTTTAGAAAACCAATGTGTTTTTTTTTTATTTTTTGACTTTTTACCACTCTTCAGATTGATAGATAGTTATACAGATAGGCAGACAAGCAGACAGACAGACAGACAGACAGCTGCCTAGCTATCCAGCTAGCTAACTAGATAGATAGATATGTTTCTTTATTAGCCACAGGGGCACAAAAGAAGGGGACAAATACAAAGGGGGAAGTTTACATACAATAAAAACGTGTAAAATGTTATCACAGATGGAATTTAAAAGTTAGTCGATTTTCCCCAATAGAGGGAAACAGTTCATATGGGTAACACATACCCCCGAAAAAATGTGCAACCCTCATCTCCAGGAGTACGAAGAGTTTGTACTCCTTTCCTCTCCTCCTCCTTTTCCTCAACCTACAGGCTGATATAGAGAGAAGGCCCATTCACTCGGGCCATTCTCGCCACTTTCACCCACCTTTCATAAAACTTGCTGGGGTAGAGCACCTCTCTCTCCATCCTGATTCTTCTTCCAAAGTGGTATTTGAAAAAAAGAATCAGTTGTTGGCCGGAGAGAAAGGTGTCTGACCTCAGCCCTTTCAACCTTGTCCACCATACAACCTCTTTCGCCATAGCTATCACACAAAGGAAAACCGCCTCTCCTCCGTTTTTGAAGGAGGGTGGCGGTTTGATCATGACAATGGACTCAGTGGTCAACCGGATTGGTCCCACCCGCGACAATAGTCGTTCTACATAGATAGATAGATAGATAGATAGATAGATAGATAGATAGATAGATAGATAGATAGATAGATCGATAGATAGATAGATTTCTTTATTAGCCACAGGGGCACAAAAGAAGGGGACAAATACAAAGGGGGAAGTTTACATACAATAAAAACGTGTAAAATGTTATCACAGATGGAATTTAAAAGTTAGTCGATTTTCCCCAATAGAGGGAGACAGTTTATATGGGTAACACATACCCCCGAAAAAAAATGTGCAACCCTCATCTCCAGGAGTACGAAGAGCTTGTACTCCTTTCCTCTCCTCCTCCTTTTCCTCAACCTACAGGCTGATATAGAGAGAAGGCCCATTCACTCGGGCCATTCTCGCCACTTTCACCCACCTTTCATAAAACTTGCTGGGGTACAGCACCTCTCTCTCCATCCTGATTCTTCTTCCAAAGTGGTATTTGAAAAAAAGAATCAGTTGTTGGCCGGAGAGAAAGGTGTCTGACCTCAGCCCTTTCAACCTTGTCCACCATACAACCTCTTTCGCCATAGCTATCACACAAAGGAAAACCGCCTCTCCTTCGTTTTTGAAGGAGGGTGGCGGTTTGATCATGACAATGGACTCGGTGGTCAACTGGATTGGTCCCACCCGCGACAATAGTCGTTCTACATAGCCCCACAGGTCAGTGACGCCCGGGCAGTGTATGAATGCGTGCGCGACGGTTTCTTCGTCTCGCACGCACCTCGGACAGATCTTTTTTGCAGGGTCCCTGCCCGGGCGCCCATGTCTGTAGAGCTTGTCTCGAACTGGTAGAGCTCCTCGGTAGCACTGCCAGGCCAGGGACTTTTGGAAGTTGTCCATCGGTCCCGGGCGGAAGGTCCTACCGAACAGACTGGCCAGTTCATCTTCCTCCACGCCTAGAGTTTCACTGAGCGCGTCGTCGCACTTGCTGCGGACCAACCCTCTATAGAATGACGAAGTGGAGTCTCCACTGATCGCCGGGTCCGCCTGCCAGAGGGCTGTGAGCGCCTGAGCACATTCGATGTGCCAGTCGCCCATTTTCCTCGGTCTCTGCTTGACCCAGGACTGCAGCTCGGTCAGCGAGACGAGTCGTGGGAAGGCTCGCCTCACGAACGGGGCCCACACCGGTTGTCCGGTGAGGAATACGTAGAGATGCCGCAGCCTGAGCACGTGTTTGCGCATCGTCAACCACGGCATCCCCAGCCCTCCGTTAGAAGGGTGTTGGCAGCAGATGGATCTTCTTACCAAAGGATCATGACAATGGACTCGGTGGTCAACCGGATTGGTCCCACCCGCGACAATAGTCGTTCTACATAGATAGATAGATAGATAGATAGATAGATAGATAGATAGATAGATTTCTTTATTAGCCACAAGGGCGCAACAAGAAAGGGGACAATACAAAGACATGCCGGGGATTTTACATACAGTCGTGTAAAAAAATATAAAAACAAACAATTTCAACAATCGAAATCCCCAATAGGGGGGAGGCGCCACAAATGGGTTGTTTAATACCCCGTCGATAGAACAACCCTCAACTCAAGGAGCGTGTTGTGCAAGTGCTCCTTTCTTCCTTTTGCTCTCTTCCTCAACCTACAGGCTTATAAACAGAGAAGGCCCAATCACTCGGGCCATTTTCGCTTCATTCACCCACCTTTCAGTAAATTTACTGGGGTGCAGTGCCTCTCTCTCCACCCTGATTCTCCTTCTAAAGTGATACTTAAAGAATGGAATCAATTGTTGTCCGGAGAGAAAGGCATCTGTCCTCAGTCCTCTCAACCTCGTCCACCATATAACTTCTTTCACCATAGCCACCGTACAGAGGAAAACCGCCTCTCTTTCGTTTTTGAAAGAGTCTGGCGGTTTGATCCTTACTATGGACTCGGCAGTCAACTGTATTTGTCCCATACGCGACAGCAGTTGTTCTGCATAGTTCCACAGGTCGCTTACGCCCGGGCAGTGTACAATTGCGTGCAGAACTGTTTCAATGTCCTGCGCACATCTTGGACACGTCCTCTTGGAAGGATCCCTGCCAGGGCGTCCGTGCCTGTAGATCTTGTCACGAACCGGTAGAGCTCCTCGGTAGCACTGCCAGGCCAGGGACCTCTGGAAGTTGTCCATAGGTCCCGGGCGGAAAGTCCTACCAAACATACTGGTGAGCTCATCGTCTTCGACGCCCAGAGTCTCTCCGAGCACGTCGTCGCCCTTGTAACGTACAATCCCTCTATAGAATGTCGAAGTGGAGTCTCCACTGATTGCTGCGCCCGCTTGCCAGAGGACTGTGAGCGCCTGAGCGCATTCAATGTGCCAGGCGCCCATCGTTTTCGGTCTTTTCTTAACCCAGGACTGCAGCTCCGTCAGCGAGACGAGCTGTGGGAAAGCCTGTCTCACAAACGGTGCCCACACCGGTTGGGGGTCGGTGAGGAATACCTGGAGATGCCGCAGCCTCAGCGCATGTTTGCGCATCATCAGCCACGGCATTCCCAGCCCTCCGTTGGAAGGGTGCTGACAGCAGACGGATCTCCTCACCAGCGGAGCCTGCTTCTTCCACAGAAACTGGAAGAGCATGCGTTCCATCTTGGCGAGGTGTTCACGGGGACAAGGCACGACAGTCAAGCGGTAGTAGATGACGGACGCTATGAAAGTGTTCGCCACCTCCGCTCGACCTTTCAAGGACAGTTTGCACTCTGCCCACTTCTGAGTGAGTGCAAACACCTTGGCCGTGACCTCGTTCCAGTTTTTCTCCACCTGGAGGTCTGGACCGAACCAGACCCCGAGCAATTTCACCGGTCCGTCCGTCCAGCGTCCAACGACGCTGTCGGATGTCATCGGTTTGCCTCTCCACGTACCGAGTTGCAAACCGACAGACTTGTCTGGGTTTAGTTTTGCTCCCGTCAGCGTTTCGTATTCTTTCAGATAGATAGATATATTTCTTTATTAGCCACAGGGGCACAAAAGAAGGGGACAAATACAAAGGGGGAAGTTTACATACAATAAAAACGTGTAAAATGTTATCACAGATGGAATTTAAAAGTTAGTCGATTTTCCCCAATAGAGGGAGACAGTTTATATGGGTAACACATACCCCCGAAAAAAAATGTGCAACCCTCATCTCCAGGAGTACGAAGAGCTTGTACTCCTTTCCTCTCCTCCTCCTTTTCCTCAACCTACAGGCTGATATAGAGAGAAGGCCCATTCACTCGGGCCATTCTCGCCACTTTCACCCACCTTTCATAAAACTTGCTGGGGTACAGCACCTCTCTCTCCATCCTGATTCTTCTTCCAAAGTGGTATTTGAAAAAAAGAATCAGTTGTTGGCCGGAGAGAAAGGTGTCTGACCTCAGCCCTTTCAACCTTGTCCACCATACAACCTCTTTCGCCATAGCTATCACACAAAGGAAAACCGCCTCTCCTTCGTTTTTGAAGGAGGGTGGCGGTTTGATCATGACAATGGACTCGGTGGTCAACTGGATTGGTCCCACCCGCGACAATAGTCGTTCTACATAGCCCCACAGGTCAGTGACGCCCGGGCAGTGTATGAATGCGTGCGCGACGGTTTCTTCGTCTCGCACGCACCTCGGACAGATCTTTTTTGCAGGGTCCCTGCCCGGGCGCCCATGTCTGTAGAGCTTGTCTCGAACTGGTAGAGCTCCTCGGTAGCACTGCCAGGCCAGGGACTTTTGGAAGTTGTCCATCGGTCCCGGGCGGAAGGTCCTACCGAACAGACTGGCCAGTTCATCTTCCTCCACGCCTAGAGTTTCACTGAGCGCGTCGTCGCACTTGCTGCGGACCAACCCTCTATAGAATGACGAAGTGGAGTCTCCACTGATCGCCGGGTCCGCCTGCCAGAGGGCTGTGAGCGCCTGAGCACATTCGATGTGCCAGTCGCCCATTTTCCTCGGTCTCTGCTTGACCCAGGACTGCAGCTCGGTCAGCGAGACGAGTCGTGGGAAGGCTCGCCTCACGAACGGGGCCCACACCGGTTGTCCGGTGAGGAATACGTAGAGATGCCGCAGCCTGAGCACGTGTTTGCGCATCGTCAACCACGGCATCCCCAGCCCTCCGTTAGAAGGGTGTTGGCAGCAGATGGATCTTCTTACCAAAGGAGCCCGCCTCTTCCAAAGGAATCGGAAGAGGGCGCGCTCCATTTTGGCGAGCGTTTTGGCTTGACAAGGCACGACGGTCAAGCGGTAGTAGATGGCGGACGCTATAGATAGATAGATAGATAGATAGATAGATAGATAGATAGATAGATAGATAGATAGATAGATAGATAGATAGATAGATAGATAAATAAGAACGAAAATTGGATTCCTAGATAAATGTATGTATGTATGTATGTATGTATGTATGTATGTATGTATGTTTGTATGTATGTATGTATGTATGAGTTTGTATGCCTTGTGTGAGTGTGTGCAGAGCGAGGTAGAGAGGTGGGGGGAGCTTGGAGGTGCAGGAGATAAGAAGAGAGAGGGAGAGAGGTGATCAGAATGCTAAGTAGACAGAATAGAAAATATAGCAAATAGATAAGAATACCTTCACAAAGTATTTTATGTATGAAAATTAAATAGTCCTAAAATTTCTATATTTAAACTTTGGGAGGGTCATGTTGCCAATAAGAAACACACGCACCAGTTGCTTTCACTTCAATTTATTATAATAAATTTATAAATTTAGGAATTTATAAATTTCCGGTTGGTTGGTTGGTTCCACAACCAGATGGTTGTTTATATATTGTCAAAATTCTTTCGTCACACATTTTGTGACCTCTTCAGTGACTGGGGATTCTTTTCTTTGTTTTTTGTGCCTCTCCTTTGTTCTGTCCTATGCCATCTTGTTTCTGTGTGTGTGTTGTGTGCTCAGTCTGCGCATGCGCCACATCCGGGTGTCTGTGTGTGTTTATATTCGTTTATTTATTTGTTTATTTACATGTTACAGGTTGATAAAGAATCTTGCTAAACAAATTCAGAAACGAAATTCTATATTTAAAGTTAATTCAAAATGATCCCCTTATTAGAATCAAAGTTCCAGTGAATGTTATAGGGTGTAGTGTGACAATCTGGACATATGTAAGAACCTTTGGTAAGTCGTCATAACCTCTTTTTATTGACAGTCGTTAATTATGCCTATCTACATATTTATTGTAAAATCACTTAATAATTGTTCTGGTGTCATTGACCCTAGGGCCACATCGCTACTCACCACCATCGGCACACAGTTGGCTACCCTCAGGTGTGAGTCTCGTGAGCTGGAATGGCTCTTCCAGCGCGTCTCCCTCACCATCCTCCAAGGAAACGCTTTCTCTATTCTGTGCGCCGGGGCGGCGGGGCGGCCTGCACGTGGGCCCCTATTTACTCATAATAGTGAGAGATGGGGAGAGCGGGAGGGATGGAGGCAGTGATAGTGGGAATTTGGTTCCTTTGTGTTCGGACCTGGTGTATATGATTTTGTTCCACGGACGGGGACACACACTGACATTTAAACATTGAAAACAAATTAGGTGACATGACACACCCATACATGGCTAAGAACCCACCGGTTAGATCGACTGAGACTACTCCATGATTCTGCCCGCAAACCATTCATTACAGTAAAACTGAGAACACCTAAAGGCACTTGTAAGCATTTTTTTTTTTTTTTTTGTATTTAAAAAAAAGAGTCTGTCCCAAACCTAAGTGAGCATTTGACAGAATTGTTGGGGCATTGAATTAAATGCCTCGCTGTTTGTTCCGGCTCACTTCGCTCCAAGTTAAAATCCCGATGAGATCAACTTTGCCTTTTAGCCTTTCGAAGTTGATAAATAAAGTACCAGTCCAGTACTGGGGCGTTTCTTCTATCTCTCTTTCTCTCGCTCGCTCTAACTTCGCAGCGAGAAATTGGCTGGAGAGGATGGACTCAGTCAGATTTAAAATGCCCAACACAAACTGTGTGTCAGACCGACACTCATATGATCCCACCAGGGGTCCCAAACCTAGAGGCGCATCAGACTGGAACTTCCCCCGGTTTCATTAGCGTTAAGTGACTGAGAGTACAGAACTGTCGCAGGCATAACCCCCGTTTTGATGATTTTAATAAATGGCTTCCTTAACCGTACAACTAAAATATTCATCATCGAAACCGACGGAAGAGCCACTTAGTTATATTTAGATGCAAACACGCATGCATGCGCATATAGCCTCCCTCCTCCTCACAAACACATACTTTTTCCGTCTCCATGCTCAACTATCATTTATAGTAATCGACTACTATTTTGGTCATTTGCGTTGGGATGCACACATTTTAAATTTCGGAATTTCCCAATGCTTCTAAAGTTAACTACTTTCGTTAGTCTGTCTTCTATACATTGATTCAATCTCTTTCTCCTGTTACAACATCTTTATCACTAATTTCAATTTTATAAAGGCCCCGCTCTTATCTGAAGCACATATTACTCAATTTCATGACCATCCTCTTCCATATTACAAGTACTGGGGTTGACTTAATCGCCTACCGAACCATATAAAATTGCTGGCCTTGAGCATAAATTTGAAACGCTAAAATTATCAGAAAATGCAATTTGAGTCCAAGCTGGCCATATTACAGTTGCAGCTTTCAATAATTATAAAGTGATTGTAGCAAAATGACCTATGAAATCTGTCTCTAAATACACATATTAGCAATTTACTATGAAGGTTAACATAATATATTACACTGTTATTATCAAATATCAACCAAGATATGGTTAACATAATATTGCACTGTCATCAAATATCAACCAAGATATAAAAAAAACTTCGATATACGATAAACATAAGATGTACATACATTGTAGCGCATATACAAATAGATGTGTATTTTGGTAGTTTGGAGAGAAAAATATAATTGGGGGGAGGGGGGCATGTCCCTTCCCCCTGCTTATTAGTATTTACATATCTCGATTATCATGACTTAAAAGTTGAGTTTTTGATCGCTGTTCTGTAAGGGATAGCTCACATTTATGCTTCTTTATTACTCACTATCTCCAACACTACTGGTGAGATTTTAACTCCTAATTGTTCCTTCTTTTTTATGCTCTGTTATTTGCTATACAAAAATACCAGTAATGTTCTGGGTAATTGCTGGCCTTGTGCCAAAAGTAGAAACAGTTATTTGCTATACATTATAGATGTTAACACTTATCAGTTAATAGCGTGAAACTGTAAGTGTCTTGCTTTTATACATCATAACTAGATATGAAGAATCTAAATTATTAAGCACAAGAATTCATGAGTATATGAAAGGCGAATTTATTAATTCGTACTTTCAAACAAAATTACTGGCTTATACATCTAGTTATCGATTCTTGGTCGCTCTACTGAGAGCAATAGCACAAATAGGGGTTAACTTACCAGAACTATTGCATTGCTGAAGATTGGTTTTGTTTGTTTGTTTGTTTGTTGTGCTCTCTCTCTCTCTCTCTCTCTCTATATATATATATATATATATATATATATATATATATATATATATATATATATATATATATATATATATATACAGATTAGAGAAAACATCACGGGCGCTCTATCTCAAAATTATTTTTGAAAAGCATTAGAAATGCGCAACCGGTAAAACTTAAAACCAAAACTGAATACTAACCAATACTATTACTAATTCTCACTTATTCCTAATTAAACTATTTTTCACTGTGAACAATTTGTCAGCATTTTCTTTTCCGTTTACCAATATATATATATATATATATATATATATATATATATATATATATATATATATATATATATATATATATATATATATATATATACTACATTAGCAAGACATT
This sequence comes from Eledone cirrhosa, assembly GCA_964016885.1. Lineage (NCBI taxonomy): Eukaryota > Metazoa > Mollusca > Cephalopoda > Octopoda > Eledonidae > Eledone > Eledone cirrhosa. The sequence goes on along the minus strand of OZ024742.1, from coordinate 148,023,623 downwards.
CTTGAAAATAAACATCTTTATTTCTAATACTACAAATTTTCACAACGATCGTCCCACAAGTAAAAATACTATGAACACTTGCAATAACAAACCTATTTTTAGATATTTTCTGCTAAAGAGTTAAAAGAATGATTTGAAGTTGATGTGTGGAAAAAAGGTTGTGTGAATAACATGGGAATTGTACGATGAAAGAGGAAGTAAAATGTGAGAAAGGGATGGTCAAAGTTTTTAATAAATATTCAGGTCAGTTTAAACGGTGGAGCTAGATCGTGTGGTAGGAGATAAGTGGTAGGAGAGGTGTGGTAGGAGATAAGGGAGAATAAAAAACAACATTAGGAAACGGACAAAAGAATACATGCATAGTAACTCAAGCGCGGACACATAAGAGAAAGGGGGCAAGGAGGGAAAGAGAATGGTAGAGGTAGCTGATAAAGAATTAGGATCAATAAGGTGGAGTCAGAAAGCAGCATTCTCACGGTAATTTGTATTGGTAGTGAAGTGAAAATATTCCAACGAGAAATCGAAGCTGAGCTGTAGATTTCGTCTACCAGGTAGCCTCTACATATATACTATCAGACCTACGCATGGCTGGTCAGTTAAAAAGTTTACTTCGCAATCATGAAGTCCTGGGTTCGATTTCACTGTATAGTATCATTATCTGAGTTTCGTGTCGATACAAGCCATGTGTGTGAAATTGTGTAGACTGAAACTATGCAGAAGCCCAAAGGATGGATTGAACCTGAAATTCAAAGGTCCAGCCTAACTTCTTAGACACAGCAGAAAACCTTTTTTTCTATCATGCTGATTCGGCTTGGGAATTACGTTGGAAGTATACGTACCTGTAGAATACTCTGTAGAATACTCAACTACGTACACGTTAATTCACAAGCTGGACGTTCAGTTGTTAAAAAAACTGAATGACATTGTGGAAACCGACGGAGCATCCATCATTACAACCATATATATATATTGTTAATGTTGTGGAGGTGGAAGTTCTAAATCCAAATTATATTAACTGTGTTATATCCGTAGAGAATCGGACGCTATGCTTTGCAGCAAAGAGTTACGGCCCTTTATGATCTGAGTTCAAATCCTGCCCAGGTTAACTTTGCCTTTCATCCTTACGGGGTCGATAAAATAAAGTACCAGTCATGCACTGGAGGTCGATTTAATCGACTTTCCCCCTCCCCCAACATTGCTGGCCGTGTGCCTATATAAGAAACCATTATTAATATTCGGTTTATTTGCAAGCAAACCGCCTCATAAACACCATGTGTGTTTTTTAGATGAACAACTTCATACTTTTGTTCCAGCGGTAGCTGAGAGAAAACAATCGACAATTGTTTCGGAGTGTTTGTTCCTTATCAAGATTGTGTATTCTCGTGTCTGCTACTCACTGGAATTGCTGAGAATACAAGTTTATGAGGCTGTTTGCTTGCAAACAAACCGAATATTAATAATATTATGATACTATTATATTTTTATTATTTACTCACGAATACTTTTATGTATCCACCGTGTTAAGAGCGAAAGCATTTTTTTTATACTAACTGTGTTTTCTTTTAAAATATCGTCCCATTTAAGATGAGTCAAACTTCTTCATTTCAAGAAGAACAGTTAACTTTACACCCTGTACTACTTTTTCAGACAATTAGTGCTCCATATACTCTACAATAGCATATCCACCAAAACTATTCCTCAACGATTTATTCTTTAATTTGTTCTTTTATCTGTTGTCTTTTTCTTTGATGTTTTTACCCTTTTGTACTTTTACTGTGGGTTCATTTAATTAGCTTGCCATTTCGTGAAGTCAAATTAGTAAACCTGCTTATCTTCACAAATCAAAATACTGCTTATTTTGTATATATACGGCGCTCACTACACAGTTATTTTTAAGATATTTGTTTATATATATATATATATATATCACGATGGATTCAGTTTGAAACTGCGGTGTGTGTGTGTGAGAGAGAGAGAGAGAGAGAGAGAGAGAGAGAGAGAGAGAGAGAGAGAGAGAGAGAGAGAGAGAGAGTGTGTGTGTTTGTGTGTTTTCTTGGAGTACTATTGTTTTCTCAAAGTTTTTTCGATTGAGTTTTCCAAGCTAAGAAATTTCTACAACTGAAGCTAAACTCTAGTCTGAATCAAGAATGGAAAGATGTGAGTTTTAGGCGGTATTTTTTTTTTTGTTTTTTTTTGTGTCATGTTCTCTTTCTGTGCGATTGAAGATATTTAACCTTTTTATTACCATATTTCTAATGAAAAACGCTGCCTATGATTTTCAAATAATTTTGAAAATAATCAAGAATTCTATTAAGTTGTTTCGAAGCTAACTTTATGACGGCAGATTTGTAGATAAAAATATACAGATTTGTATCATAGAACTAGTGTTGGTTACATGAGGTTTTGTACTAAAAGGGTTAAATGTTATCTTTGTTAAGGTTCTACTATTCTACAATTTAAATGCATGTGGCTACTTTTCTTGTCATTCATTAAATCCCTTGTGGTACGAAGGTAAATCTTGGAAACAAACAGCCTATAAATTAATTTCCTAAAACTATTTGATCTGGATTTTAAAAAAGCAATGGAATCACTCCGTCCCAAAATGCTAAATTCTTACCTAGTCACGGCCCCACAACACAGTTTTAAAGAAAGGGAAATGATATCCTCATGTAACGTTTATATATTTCTCGAAGACATGACTGCTATACATGAGGTGCATTAACTTTAGCTTTGAATTGAAACCAAGATGGCAGACATGACACCCCAGGAAATGTCCTCTTGTTATACGGCGTTCACTACACGGTTGTTTTGAAGATATTTGCTTATATATATATATATATATATCAGGATGGATTCAGTTTGAAACTGGTTAGACACCGACAGCTGAGACTGGAACTAGCTGTTGAAACGGATCCCGACTCTTTATAATACACATATATATTATATATATATACAGGTAAAATTCCGTTATAACGAATACCATTAAAACGAATGTTTCAATATAACGAATTTTTTTTCAATCCCCGGCCACACGCCCGATGTGTTAGGTCGATCTCGTTATACAGAATTATTCGTTACAACGAATTATGTTATACTCCGTGAATTACGTTATAATGGATTGTCACTGTATATATATATATTTCAATACCCGAATTACTTGATCGTTTTTTGGGCTATGCGAATGATTGTTTAACCATCGTCTCAGTGTGTTTGGCCTTTAACGTTTGTTATAGCTCTGGTTCATCTGAATCATTGAGCACTTGCCGCACATCTCGGAGGTTGTTTTTCGTTATTTCGTGGGCCGAAATGCGAATCTCGATAATTTATGTTTGTATATATATATATATAAACAGAAGGCCGAACTCGAAATATTCTTTTAATGTTACAAAATCACAACTATGGGTAAGTTACATCATCAGATCATGACAAGACCTTTGCGACCAAGTGTGGATTGCAAGATAACATAATCAGAAACAGAGAATAGAGAATAGACTTGATTCGGAGATGGCCCACCAATTCGATGCTATTTTTGCAGCGAACTGGTTCTTTAAATTTACGTGTATTACGAATACTAGTGAAAAATAAGCAGTAATTGTAATGTTTTTTTTTAAATGATAATTGTTATTGATTTTAGATTATCAATTAACACTTTCACATTTTAATTATTTCATTATACAAATATATATACGTATATATATATATATATATATATATATATATATATATATATATATATATATATATATATATATATATATATATAAATGAAGTAATTCCATCGGAAAAGTCCAGGAAAAAAGAGTGCTCTATGTATGCAACAGAGCTTAATTATTATTATTATGTAATAAACAACATAAGGCAATTATTCCATTTACCAGTGGTTTCTTAAAATCCATATTCAATAAACAAACCAGGATTTTTCATTCTGAGGATTGAAAGCAAAACCTTTTGCTTTTAAGAAACCACTGGTAAATGGAATAATTGCCTTATGTTGTTTATTACATAATAATATATATATATATATATATATATATATATATATATATATATATATATATATATTTATATATATATTGTTATACTTTGGGAGGGTCATGTTGCCAATAAGAAACACACGCACCAGTTGCTTTCACTTCAATTTATTATAATAAATTTATTATAAATTTATAAATTTATAAATTTCTGGTTGGTTGGTTGGTTGGTTCCACAACCAGATAGTTGTTTATATATTGTCATAGTTCTTTCGTCACACACTATATGACCTCTTCAGTGACTGGGGATTCCTTTCTTTGTTTTTGTGCCTCTCCTTTGTTCTGTCCTACGCCATTTTGTTTCTGTGTGTGTGTTGAAGAGGTCACAGAGTGTGTGACGAAAGAACTATGATAATATATAAACAACTATCTGGTTGTGGAACCAACCAACCAACCAGAAATTTATAAATTTATAAATTTATTATAAATTTATTATAATAAATTGAAGTGAAAGCAACTGGTGCGTGTGTTTCTTATTGGCAACATGACCCTCCCAAAGTATAACAATATCGGTTTCAACACACGATTTCAGATAAAGAATCTTGCTAAACAAATTCAGAAACGAAATATATATATATATATATATATATATATATATATATATATATATATATATATATATATATATATATTCATTATTTAAAATACCTCGTGCAGTATATTGATAAGAACAGCACAATACACCGCATGCGAAAATATTCAGGTTGCTGACAGAATTTTGAAAAATTACTATTTCGAGAGTAATCTGTATATTTCACGTGACATATCATACTGCGTCTAAGTGGAATTAACTCGGTGTTACCTCAGCGTGCGGTCTACCAGATCATTTACACGTTTTCTCACGGTGGTTTTCTTAATCTAACACACACACAACCTTATTACCGAGCTATGACCTCAGAGTCCCATAACTTAAATAACTGTTTCTACTTTAGGCACAAGGCCATAAATTACCCAGTACATTACTGGTACTTTATTTTATCGACCCCCGTAAGGATGAAAAGCAAAGTTAACCTTGGCGGGATTTGAACTCAGACCGTAATAACGTGCTCTGGTTGAAGGACTAACGGCACCAATTGTATTCAGGGAGAACAATAGATAAATTTCCCTTGTGGAAAGACAGTCTGCTTTTCGACTCTGAGAAAGTTTGTCCATTCAACCTTGCAATGTAGCGACATAGACAATCAAACACTTTTGCAAGCCAACCTTGCTGGTGTTGACACTAACAACATTTTCCACCGAAGGTAAAGGTTACTACTTTTAGCCACATTACTATATATAAATAATTACTACATTTGCACAATGCGTGCACATTGCAACTATATATGTATTCCTTTTCCATCTTCCATTGCTGGACCTGATTTCGAAGTAAATTATGATACAAATAAAGACATTAAAATTAACGGTGTCTTGTTCATTTATTAATTCTTATCCATGTAATATGGGAAAAGTATCTTCCCCATTGTAATAACACTTCACACCACAACAAACGAATACAATTATTTCTTTCTTTGAACATGGCAAAGCTTCTCTTGACTCACTGAGACCAACTTCACTTAATCACTTACCATTATTCGACCAATAAGTTACTCACTCATCAACTTCACACTTCATCACTCTACTACTACTACTACTACTACTACTACTACTACTACTACTACTACTACTACTACTACTACTACGAATGAATGAATCATCCAGGCAACAACAAACCAAAACTCATATCAACCGCTGCTAAAGGTCTACCTACACTTTTACACTTCAGTGTGCAGCCTATCACCTCTATAAGAACTTTATATTGCAGGATGATCAAAACAAGTTGAATAATGATTTACTGTTAATGATATACACTTATTCATACAAATCATAATAACTAAAATCATAAGAATTTGTTCCGCATAAAATTATCAACAGTCAGAGCTTTGTTTGAGACCAAAGACTCAAGGACCATTAATTCTACGTCCATGGTTCCTGTTGTTTTGTGCATCTTCGTTACCATCTTCAGAGAGGAGCATTGTCACCATTTAGCATTCTCCCACGATTGTATTTCCATCGACCAGCAAATCTTGCCTTGTCACTCTGCACGGGGTTGTCGTCTGTCCCAACCATCTTACCCCGTTGAAGATGTGAAACTATAGTACCACACACCTCTCAGCAGATATTATACCAGTGAGTTATCGTACTGGAAGACTCTCCTGTTAGAGTCACAGCTGTATTCATGGGTATTTCTATTACGAAAAAGAATACCAGTTCTAGAATTTCGCACAAACCCAAATTGCAGTGTAATTTAGCATCCCTTTCGAGGACAACGAAGTACAGGCCAGTATTCCCCACCTCTGTCGCGCTTTTGTTTTCTAACACGACACTACCACGTAGATGGCAAGGATCTGCTTTTTGTGGTGTATCCAGGAGATTGTTTTCCCGTAAAAATGCAACTGCTGTTAAAGTGACACGAATGTAAAAATCTTTTAAGAGCATTGTAGTGGGTAAAATGTGTTACACTAATGTTATCAGGTTTAATTTGAGAAAGATACTGGCGTGGGCGTTCGTTGATTGCCCTTTTATATTGACCAGTCATATATGAAACGGTAGATCGCACGCTAAAGGTAATTTCACAGCGTATATTCCGGATACTCCGCTATATTGCATGCTAAAGTAGTACCATTAACTCTTAACATCCTGAAATAATTTAATAGAAAATATCTGAAAATAGGTTTATTTATTCAAATGTTTATAGTATATTTACTAGTGGGCAGATTGTTATGAAAGTTTGCAATATTATAGTAAAGACTTCAACTTTTAGACCTTTTGGTCCCAAACCACCTGAAACCACCGTTCGCTCTACGATACTATGTTCTTTATTTTGAATTGGTTATATTTATCTGAAAATCTTTAATCTTGATTGTATGTAAAACCCATGGTATATTATTGTATGTAAAACCCAGGTATATTATCACATAAATGATGAGAAATTAAGTTTATTTTTACTAAATCTTTTATCATTTTCAAAATTGATTGAAGCTCATGGACATTGTATTTCTTTGGAAATATGGTAGTGAAAAGGTTAATGTGATGCAGACATAGTGCGGTTTTATACTTTTCAAGAATATCTTGGTAGTCTAGTTTCATGCGGTACAGGACGTTAAACTTACGTAGAAAATCACATTACTAATGATATCGAGATTGACTAACCATACATACTATGTTTCAGGCAATGCTCGGTGATCTGCCAGGCTGGTGAAATAAAACAGCTAAAAAAGCACTAATGAACAATGGATCGACCTGATAGGTGATAAACATCAAATAATATACCAGTCATGTACTGGGGTTGATTTAACTTTGCCATTCTCCACCAAAAGGTAATACACACACACATACACATATACACATATATATACAGTGTGTTCGCTTTTTACGCGAAGATGCGTTCGTGAACGCGGCGCATGAAGCAAATTCGCGTAATTCAAGTCTAATATTTCTGATAAATAAAAAGAATTTTAAATTACATGCGTTATAGCGCGTTATTCGCGCAAAGTGAATATTTACTAATATTTTTTCAAGACGCTGGTCCTGCACCTAAATTACAAATCTATATGTGAACCACAATTGTTTAAATGTCAATAAAAACTTCCGCGTCACAGATTCCTTTCTATATGATGTTATGTAGATGGAATGGATCTCCATTGGTTTCGTCAATGAGTGTTCCAGTTATTCGATTAACGCAACCGCCTACTCGTGAAGTTAACACGTATGACGCTGAGCTTTCCACAGTCATATGTTCCCCTTAATATAATTTTCAGAGATTAAGCGTGACATAGTGTGTGACAAGACTGGCCCTTTGAAGCACTAGTACAACTCACTTCTGCCACCTGGTTGGACTGAAGCAATGAGAAGTAAAATGACATTGTAAAGAATACGACGCACCGCCAGGAACCGAACGCTCGGCCTTACGATGGCAAGCCGGACACTCTAACCACTAAGCCACGCCTCTTCACCATATAAGATATACATAATTTGAGTCACAGCTGGTTCAATAGGATACCATCCTTCGCATGCTACGATTTACACCGTGTCACTTATGTCTATTTAATTCCTAACTGAGAAACACCCAACTGAATGAGTCAATGGAGGAACTTCTCTATTAGCTGTTTCTAACCTGTGGTTCGTGAAAATAGTACTAGAGGCCGGTATGTCTTTTGGGGTAGACTGTCCTTTCAGAAGTTTGGGAGACGCGAAAAAAGTCATCTAATCCTTTCATGACTATATCCCTAACAAAATACACGGCATTTCAATTAATTAATGAAAGATTTTGAGAGATTTATTAAAATCATTAATTATTACATTATTAAGGTGGTATTCGTAACAAAGGGTTCTTGTAAAAATCATGCTGAAACGTTTTGATTTAAATAGAAACCTTTTAAAGGGGTGGTTTTGTTTCATAGAAGCAATGGCAGTTTTGGACAGATAAGGAAAATATTAAACAGCGCAATAATTAACCGTCTGAAAAGAGTGAATGCATGAAGAAAATTAGAAACTGATACAGTGAAAATTTCTGCCTGGATTTGCGACCGACAGATAGTATTAGCAATTGGAAAGACCAATGGAAACATTGTTTCCTCGGTCCGATTTGACTAGTTCCACCCACTCCTTAAGCGAATAAGGTCAGGGATCTTGTCGATCGACTGCCGACGGTAAAAATATTACGAAAGATTGTCATGAAACAAAGAGGAAGAAAACGTGTGTTTAAACATAAAACCATCACTTTTCTTCGCGCACATGTGGACACGAAGAAATTGCACATTCATAAATACACATGCATTTCTAGCTACAACAATCATAAATTTCCAGTGCGCAATGTGCTAGCGATACAATATAGCATACACACTCACACAAAAATTCATTCTAGTTTAAAATTGAGACACATGAAAGCGAGTGTGTTAATGATTATCCGGGATAAAATGAGAGGAGGGAGGCGAAAGAGAGAGAAAGTGGACATTAGTGGAGATAATTAAATATAATATTTAAAAGTGAGTAAGTGAAAATGTGAGAGAGGTGAAAGTAAATGAGTGGGTGTGTGAAAGCTAATTAGAAAGGAGAAATGACTGAAAGACAGTTAGAAAGAGAGAAAGTAAAAAATAAACAAGGCAATTATACGGACAGAAGGAGTGACTGAGAGTAAAAAACAAACTTGATAAAGGAATAGAACGTTAGGGAGAATTTGAATGACAGAAAAGTAGATACGGTGAGAGTGAATAAGTGACTGAGTGTTTGTGAGTGAGTGACTAAGGGTTTCAATGATAGTTGGTGAAAGAGATCCTAATAGAAAGACGGAGCGTGTGAAACAGGGGGAGACACAGAGAGAGAGAGAGAGAGAGAGAGAGAGAGAGAGAGAGAGAGAGAGAGAGAGAGAGACAGAAACAGAGAGAGAAAGAAAGTATGGGTGAGTGAGTTGGCAGACGACAATTTGGGAAAGCAAGCTAACCAAAAGCATAAAAAGAACGGAATAATTATATTAAGAAAAGGAAGAATATATTTGTTCAAAGATGATATTTTCCATTATCTGAGGTAATTATTTTTACTATTTCTCTCAAAATATGAACAAATAAGAAAGGGAATAAACCTCAAAAGAAAAAAGACGAACGTTAACGATTTGTTTTTAAGAGTAGCAGGAAATAATATTATGTCGTGTTCGAAGGTGGCGAGCAGCTGCTAAGGGGGAAAAAACAACACAAAAGCTTCGAGTTTGTTATTTATATAATGTATATTATTATTGTTATCATTTTCATTACTTCTGTAATGCTGTGACTGTAGATCTAATATCGATAGTATTAATAATGATTTCTAGTATAGACATGATTATAGTGTGTGTGTGTATATATATATTTGAAGAGGGGACAAGGTTCTATACAAAACAGGTTATAGAAAAAACGTAAGAATGAAAGCTGCACTAAAGTATATTTAAAGAATATAAATATGTGTGTGTGTGTGTGTGTGTTCCCACAATATGCATATTGTAATCTAAATGTGTATACATTTTTGGGACACCCTGTGTGTGTATATATATATATATATATATATGTGTGTGTGTGTATCCCAGGTTCAATCGGGGGGTAACCACAATAAGGTACTCAATACATAGTAGAGTATATACAATGTTTAATAGAGAAATAGCTTCTACAGGACTAGAACTGTTTCATTCGAAGGATATCATCAGGATATATATATATATATATATATATATATATATATATATATATATATAT
>OZ024742.1:147783332-148008332 GCA_964016885.1 Eledone cirrhosa | reverse complement strand
TATGTATGTATGTATGTATGTATGTATGTATGTATGTATATCTTCTTCGCCCATATATTTCTAAGAGGGTCGTGGGAGCAGAGTCCTCAGGCACACCTTCCAACGGGTCTTGTCAGAAGCTACTGTCACCAATTAATTCGACTGGATCCCCAAGCGAGACCAGCCGAGTTCTAGGTTGTTTTCCAACCATCTTGCTCTGGGTCTCGTGTCGGTTGCTTTTGCCCGTAAAATTTGTCCACCAATTTTTTCCTGAGACATTCTAGCTATATGTCCGTAGTATCTACCTGGAGCGACTCTCTGATCTCCGAGCTATGCACTCAAGTAACGTTCTTCTAAAGACCATCGGAGAAACCCCTCTTCGGTCTCTTGTATTCATAGTTGTATTCTTCTGGTCATTGCCCAAGATTCATGACCATAGGTAAGGGTTCACAGGAATACTGAATTAAAGATAGCTAGTTTTGCTTTTACATCTACTTCCTTTCTTCTAATGACTGAATGCAGAAGCTAGCGCATTACTGTACCATCTCCAGCAATTCTTGCAATCAATTCAGCCTCCTGCTTCCCATCACTCGTGAACATGGCCCCGGGATAATTCTCCACCTGCTTCAGTGGAACTCCAATTACATGTAGAGTGCACTGCGCAAGCTTCCTTAAGAGGACGAGTGTCTCAGTCTTCGAAGCACTGATTTTCACTGCTGCCGTGCAGCACTCTGCAGCAAACCTATCCCGTGTATGTCCGGAGCTCAACTTCTGGAGAGTTAAGTAATACCATGTCGTCGACAAATCCCAACCGACTGATCTTATACCATCAGTTCTGATGCCACTTCCAACCCAGCTGCACATGTCAATCCAGTTCATGAAGATTATGAACAGGGGAATTGACAGTACGCACCCTTGGCGGAGTCCGACACCCACATTAAACAGTTTCAACTTAGCAGCATTTATTCGAACACAAATACTAGGATATTCGTATAAAGACATTAGAGAAACAAGTTGTCCATCGATCCCATACTCCTTCATAACCTTCCACAATATGTCACGTGGGACACAGTCATATCTTGTCGAGGTCTACGAAACAAACATAAATCTCTTGCCAATACTCACACGAATTCCCAAACTAAAAATGGTACTACTCAATAAATAGTGTAGAGTTTATATTTATTAAGAATCAAACAGATCATTATTCACTCTGTTGCTACCAAATTTCAATCATATCTAGCTCGTTAGGACATTTGGTAAATGAAGCCGTGTAATTGGCAAGGTGCCAGTTTAGTTGATTCTCATTGGTCATGATGGATCAGATGATCGGATCCATCTAAAATAATAACGAAAATCATTGTGTACAGTGCTCAGGTGCACTACAGCTCATCAAAGGTGCATGTATAGTACATAGAATAATTGTTTCTACTTTTGGCACAAGGCCAGCAATTATCCAGTACATTACTAGTACTTTATTTTATCGACTCCGTAAGGATGAAAGGCAAAGTTAACCTCGACAAGATTTGAACTCAGACCATAAAGGGACGTAACTATGCTAGAAAGCATGGCATCCAACCCTCTACCGATATTGCCAATCCATATAGAATAATGTACAGATGTCAGGAAAGTGATCAGTGTGAGCCATGATATACACACAGACACACACATACATTCGTGCGTGTGTATGGAGGGGGAATATCAGGTGTAGTGTTGACGAATTTCGGGTAGCATGGAAGTTTTGAAGGATGCAGTGTCCCGACAGCTAACAACTGATGCAGGTAGTTTGTTCCATGCTTCAGTAACTCTGAGCGTGAAAAAATGTTTCCGTAAATCGTGGGAGCTGTACTTGTTTTCTGATTTTATAAGCATGTCTCGACTTCCTGTCATCAGGTGGGTCGTTCTATCCAGAATTAACTGTGTCTGATGACATCTAAACAAAATCTCTTACCACTGGCTGTTTTAATATCTGGAACCATTCAGTTAAGCATAATGCAGTTTGTACATACCCCTAAAAAGGCGGGTTGGTATTGCTGACTTATGGCTAAACATCATCAGCAGCAACAGCATCGTCATCGTCACCACCACATGCATCATCATCACCATCATCATCATCATCATTATTTATGTCTGGGTATAACTGTTTATTTATGTATCCATATATTTTCTGTTTGCCAAACTATGTATCTGTTTGACTGACAGCCTATATGTGTATCAGCATGTCTATCTCTTCCATCTACCTAACGTTAGTGTCTTCCTTCTTCCCCCTCCTACATACATATAACTAGGCAAGCCAACAGGAGAATCTCTGTGGTCGCTCTAGTTGCTAGAAATAACAGCCAAAGATTACTCAAATCACACGCACTGCTATCTGACACCACGGGAAAAGATAGGGGGGTCGCGACTAGAAATAGAATACCTTTGATCATATATCTACTTGATCAGAGCTAACTTTGATCATATATCTACTTGATCACTAAACACTAGTAACAACCAAGTATTTACAATACTAGATATTATCTACGGCAGGCATGGGAAACCTTTTTCGTGCAGTGGGCCGCATAGGATATGACTCATCATAGGCGGGCCGCATTACTAAAGAGTTCAACTAATTGTCCTTGCTCTTTACCTCCCTTTCTTCTTATTTTTATCATAGTCCTCTTCTTTACTTTCCTATACAGCCAGATCTGTCCTTCTTTATCTCTTCCTCCTTTTTTCATTATTTATTTAATTAATTATGAAAACTTAATAAATTATTTACTAAAGAAAAAATCATAGAGACGCCTATACTAAAAAAAAATTGTTAGATTAGGCATGCCATTCAGAAAGCCAAATGGGCCGCAATTTGTCATGACTGATCAATGAGGTCACTCGTCTTGTTAGAAATAGCAGCCAAATCGCCCTGAAATCACATTCTACCGTGTTAATTTAAAAAATGAAAGGGCACATTTCAGCTGCTTACATTCGCGATCGTATGCTTTCGGTCATTACCTGAGATTCATGACAATAGATAAGGATTGACACGAATACTGCCTTCCATCACTCGTGAACATGGCTCCGAGATACTTGAACTTCTCCACCTGCTTCAGTGGAAATCTACTCACATGTAGAGTGCAATACGCAGGCTTCCTTGAGAGTACGAGCGTCTCAGTCTTCACAGAACTAACAATCGTGCAGCACCCAGCATCAAGCCTATCGAGTGCATGTCAGAGATCATCTTCAGACTACCATGTCATCTGCAAATTTATGTAAATGAACATTATGAACAGGAGGGGTGACAGTACGTACTCTTGGCAGAGTCCGAAACCCACATTAGATGTTTTCGCCTTAGCACAACTTATCCAAACACAAATACTAGGACATTCGTATAGAGACATCAGAGCAGCAAAAAACTGTCCATCGATCTCATACTTTTTCAGATCTTTCCACAACAGGTCCCGTGGAAAGCGACCATGTATCTTTTCGAGGTCTACGAAATAAGCATGTATTTCTTGGCATTACACAATTTCTCGACGACCTGCCGCAGTGTGAATATTTGGTCGACTGTGCTGCGTCCGGGGCAAAAACCACGCTGTTCGTCAGCTAGCTTGGACGCGACAATATCCCTATAACTCTTTGTCTGATACTTAACATAGACTTTAACGGGAAGGCTTAGTAAGGCGATCTCTCTATAAATAGAGCAATCTTCCTTGGCCCCCTTGGTGTGACGCCGGGCGGCAGGAAGAAATATTGGTTCAAACACTGATTGTTAAAATACCTAATGAGCAAGTTGAAATGGAGCCTACATTTTACATCTGACCTGAGTTTATTCTGGGTGATGCAAGGAGGACCTCCGATTTTGAAGGAGTCTTTTTGCTGTAAATTCTAATTCATTTATAATATTATTTGTATAGTGCATAAAGGCGATGGATTGACAGTATCGGTGAAGTGTTGGACACCCTGCTTGGCGGCATAGAGTTACGGTCGTTTACATTCTGATTTCAAATCCCGCCGAGGTTAGCTTTGCCTTTCATCCTTACTGGGTCGATAAAATAAAGTGCCAGTAACGCACTGGGGATGATTCAATATTCCCGCCCCCAAACAAATTTGTTGGCTTTGTGCCTAAATCAAAAACCATTATTTATAAAGTGCATTAAGGGCGGTGGATTGGCAGAGTTATTAGAGCGTCAGACAAATGTTTAGAATTATTTGTTCCAGCTCTTTACGGTCGGAGTTCAAATCCGACTGAGGTCCATTTTTTTTTGCTTTCATCCATTCGATATATATATATATATATATATATATATATATATATATATGTAGGAGGTGAGTTTTATTGTAGTACAATAAAGCAATGCAGATATCGGATAAGAAGCACTCTACAGTTTGTAGGACTGGAGTATACATAATATATAAGAACAAAAGATGGTTAAAAGAGTTCCACGTATTTTATTATGCGCATTTCAAAAACAAATATCATCATGCAATAATATTTGTGTTTTCATCAGATAAAACATATGTTGATTTAAAACTGAACTATCCACAAATGTTTTTTAACCTTCATATCATGTCCTCCTGTTTTATCTGATGAAAACACAAATATTATTGCATGATGATATTTGTTTTTGAAATGCGCATATTAAAATACATGGAACTCTTTTAACTATCTTTTGTTCTTATATATATATATATATATATATATAGTGACGAAACATAAGTCAATTGCATGAACTCATATTCCTTTATTTACTGCTATATATATTTCGCTGATAGCCATTGAATGGCTATGACCTCATCAGGCAGTTAGTCAGTTCTTAGATATGCCAGCTCTGTGTTTATAGTGTTGATGGTATCAGAGCCTTGGGACATATGAGACATATATATATATATATATAACCACTTCTGGAATTGAATAATCAAAACCGTAGCGGTATGTCGCATATCAAATCTTATATTTTGTCTGATGAAAACGTACTTAAACACCATTGTACCTTTGAAATATGTATAATAAAATATATATTTTGATTATGAGAATATTTTTCATTTATTAATATATATATACATTGATATTAAATAAATGGAAACATATATATATATAATTGTTTCTACTTTAGGCACAAGGCCAGCATTTACCCAGTGCATTACTGGTACTTTATTTTATCGACCCCGTAAGGATGAAAGGCAAAGTCAACCTCGGCGGGATTTGAACTCAGATCGTAAAGGGACGTAACTATGCTGGAAAGCATGGCGTCCGACCCTCTACCGATACTGCCAATCCACCGCCTATATATATATATATATATATATATATATATATATATATATATATATATATATATATATATATATATATATATATATATATATATATATATATATATATATATATATATATATATATATATATATATATATATATATATATATATATATATATATATATATATATATATATATATATATATATATATATATATATATATATATATATATATATATATATATATATATATATATATATATATATATATATATATATATATATATATATATATATATATATATATATATATATATATAAAACATATATATATATAATATATATATATATATATATATATTCGAGGGATAACTTGAACCGTTAAGGTATATTATCCTTGGTTATGTCAAATATTTATAAAACATTTTGTATTTTATCTGATGATAGCGTACCAAAATTTTGGTACCCTTGAAATATATATAATAGAATAAATATGGTTTTATAAATATAGTTTCCATTTATTTAATATCAATGTATATTATACTCCAGAAAACTGTTGAGTGCTCTAAATCAGTTATAAACATTTATATTTGTGGAATTAGCAACAAATTGAATATCCCTTCTACTTATATATATATATATATATATATATATATATATATATAGTGGTTATATATATATATATATCCGTAAAATGAATCATAAATATTTTCCATTGATCTCAAAATTTATGTCTACCAAGTCTACCAATTCTGACTCACAAGGTACTGATTAAACTGAATTTATATGACAGCTGCTCAAGGCGTTGCATGGTGCGATTGAACCTGAAACCACATGGTTGCGACGTAAAAATCTTAATTACATAACCATGTTCAGATTTGTGTTATTCTATCCACCTGCTAGAAATAGCAGTCAAACCTCTCCCCAATCACCACATAAGGAAGGTACAAAAGAGATATTACAGTTAAAAACTTGGGATGGTCACGACTGATATGTCCTTTCTTTTGTCTGTTTGTATGTATATCTTTGTATCACTTTTTAGTTATATATAAACATAATGTTTCTGCTAGCATGTCCATTTGCTGAGATATGTATCAGATAGCCTATATCCGCTTATAATTTCTTCCTTTCTCTCAATAATTACATTTAAACAAGTTTTTGCTCAATGTGCTAAAAATAGCAGCCAAATATCCCTTAAATGACACCATTGAACTAAAATAAAATTTCTGAAAAAGAAGTCAGAAAAATTGTCACACTTTTGGGATTGAAAAAAAAAATGTTTAAACCGAAATTTAAGTGTTTTCATTGTTTTGTTTTTTTTCTCGTACCTTGAAAGATACGTTTCCACTGTTTAAAATAAATTACCTTTTTATGGTATTTATATAAAACGCGACTGTTTTCTGTGACTTTTTTTATCGATGCATTTACACCA
This sequence comes from Eledone cirrhosa, assembly GCA_964016885.1. Taxonomy (NCBI): domain Eukaryota; kingdom Metazoa; phylum Mollusca; class Cephalopoda; order Octopoda; family Eledonidae; genus Eledone; species Eledone cirrhosa. The sequence continues at coordinate 148,001,685 of OZ024742.1, read as the reverse complement.
TAGTATCTAAATTCGCTAAATATGCAATGTCTAACAGAAAGATGGAGCTGTAATGACTGGAATGTCTTTGATTATAGGTTTGTTCTGACAGGACTGACTGAGATAAATAACATTTATTTTATGCTGATATGGATAAATCCAAATTCACGTTTTCAGTTCTATAAATACAATAAAATCTCATATATATTGATTTTAAGAATTCCGATCAACTGAGATTAACTATACAAACTATGAAACAAAACGGCATACGTCAAAACGGCCGGTCTCAAAAGTGAAACTAATATTTGACAGTTACGTACACGTTATAAGAGTTATTTAAATTTATATATATAAAATAAAGGAGCAAATAAGAGCATGATATGAAGTCAGTCATGTGTGTGTGTATATATGTGTGTGTATATATGTGTAAACGAATGTAAAAGTACACACACATATACACTTATATATGCACACATACACACTATAATATATACACGTGTGTGTGTAAAATTCTAGGAAACCTTATTTATCTATGCCCTACATATATTCTTTTACATTCGTTTACACACACACACACATATATACACACACACATGACTGACTTCATATCATGCTCTTATTTGCTCCTTTATTTTATATATATAAATTTAAATAACTCTTATAACGTGTACGTAACTGTCAAAAATTAGTTTCACTTTTGAGACCGGCCGTTTTGACGTATGCCAAACAAAACACCCCTTCTCGGGGGGGGGGGGGGGGTAAAATCTAACAAAAATAAAAACAAGGGAGATAATTCAAATAAAATCAGTTCGTCGAAATTTTTACATAATATAAACAAGTTTTTCTCAAAGAAGATCTTGGGGAAAAAATTCTGGTGCTGCAGGATAAGAGTCTTTTAATAAAATTTGTGTTTATTATATCAAAACAGTGTAGTCTGTAAAAGCAGTCATGGGAAATACGATTATTGGAAAATTGTACATAGTTTCCGCGACAAAATTGAATTAGGTCTCGCCTTTAAAGCCGATTGGTGACAATCAGTCTTAGATATTCTCAGCCAAAGTTATTCTGCTCAACTGACAAAATTTAATAGTGAATTAACGAGTCAAGTGGTTTAGTATTGGTTCAATTCCCGAGCCGAATCAGTGTAACACCATGTGACAAAGCTGGAATTTAATTCACTGGTACAATCCATCCAACAGTTTCTGTTTACCCAATTTCACTCTCATGGCTTCGGTCGGCCCGTAGACTCTTGCTCAAGACGCCACACAATAAAATCGATCCTGAAACCTCATAATTGCGAAGCGAACATTTTAACCGCTCAGCCATGTCTGCGCCTCTCAAGAAAACCATGCGCCACCGGGAATCGAACATATGTACGATGGTGTGCAGAACACTCTAACCATATAGAAATAAATGAAATATAATGACTCTGATCAACGATATAATAGAATATTTCAGGGAGCGTTCTGCTTAGTAGATACATAATATAAACGGTAGTATCTCACATATGTAATACAATGAGTTGAAAAACAAGGGATTATTTCAGATTGGCAAAGCTGTTAGACAAAAATTACAATTCTACCTTTGTTTCTCATTCATTTTCTCAGTGTTATAAGGAATGGCATTATAATCAGGTGAGAAAATAGAGCTGGGTACACAAAGCTCAACACGCTTCAATTTATGAAATCTATGCCGTCATGTGTAAATACAATTAATAAACAACATAACAAATAAGCATACAGAAAAAAAGAGCAGCATTGTGAGACTCATTGAGAGACCACTAGACAAAGGAAGAAAGAAAGAGTGAAGGAGAATGGATGACAGACTCTACACCTAGATCAGAGCGGTGTTTCGGCTGCGCCCTGCAGAAAAATGACAAAGGCATTTCCATGGACAATGGCCAGTGACACACGCTGCAACAGTCACCCCACCACGCGGGGCTCCCTCCTCTGATGGGCTGCTATCGATTCGATTTTACGAAGGCGGTTAGCTGTCCGGGTTCCGAGGACGCCTGAAGTCTCGACGGCGACCGGTGCAAAGAGGAAGCAGCCGGACAATCTCTGGTATTTACTTCTCTTCCTGTCCTCTGCACTGCGAGCCGCCGTACCGGGGTTTGTGGTCGAGGCTACAAAGTTGTCACGTCCCAGATGAGGGATTTACCTCCTTTAAAAGTGAAGGTAATTCTGTAGGAGCGCTTGCCATCACCACAGTCAAAGCCTATTGGCTACTGCCCACTGCACTTCCTCCTCGTTCCCTTTCTACATAAATATACCTTTAAAATGTTTATTTCATTAATCTCTGGTGAATTGCCGTATACAGACATAATTGTTTCTACTTTAGGCACAAGGCCAGCAATTATCCAGTGCATTACTGGTACTTTATTTTATCGACCCCCGTAAGGATGAAAGGCAAAGTCAACCTCGGCGGGATTTGAACTCAGATCGTAAAGGGACGTAACTATGCTGGAAAGCATGGCGTCCGACCCTCTACCGATACTGCCAATCCACCGCCCTTATACAGACATAATGCACCGCCGTATACAGACATAATGCGAGTGAATTAACAGAAAATAATATTCCTATGCAGCTCTCGTAGACAATTATGTAATCGGTAATAAAACACGTCTTAGATTATTTAATCAATTAAATTTCTCTTCAAATTTCTCCTCGCTCCTTGGCTGTTTTTCCTAATACAATATTTTATACAATATATATGTGTTATATATATATACCATTATACAATTTATTATATGCATATTGACCTCTCAAGTTTTATTTTCGTATCTTTATGAAGAGCTGGTCATACAAGTTTTACAAGGTTTTTACAAGTTGATTTATGCAAGTATGTATATGTGTGTGCGGTTGTGTATATGTATATATGTGTGTGTATATATATATGCATACATATACATACACACACATATGTATATATGTGTGTGTGTGTGTATATATATACGTATGTGTTTATATATATGTATGTTTATATATATATTATATATGTGTGTGTGTGTATATATATATATGTGTGTGTGTGTGTGGAAACAATATCGTTTTTTACAAAAACAATATAGAAATTCGAGAGAGGTAGGTGGAGAAATAAAAATACCTCGAAATACAGCAATTTATTACAATATACAGTGCAAAGGGCTATGTTTCATACTTCCTTGAATGATTTTTCAAACAAGCATGTGTACAAAATCCTATTGTGTTAAAAATAATAATCACGCATGAAGCAAATTATTCACTAAAGTAATTACCAAATAAGTTTTTAAACAAACGCTTTGATCTGCTTGGTGAGACAATATAATGAGATATTTGCTCATGAATGGTTGGTTTTGGTAAGTCCCAATAAGGGACGAAACGATCGTAAATCGATATTTAATGTAAAAACGTATTTGGTAATTACTTTAATAAATAATTTGTTTCATTCGTAATTATATACACTAGCAGAAAAACCATCTTTCGGGTGGTTTTCTGTTAGCATAGGTAGCGTGTATATTGATATACGCAAATATATATGCATGTAGATATGATGCATCAAATAAAATTGTAATTGACAATATGCACAGAAATTGAAGCGAGGCTGTGTTACACTCTCTTCTGTAATCAGTAAAGTAATCCATGATACATTAAAAAAAGACGATATTATATATAAACTGCATTACGGTGAAATGTAATGAAAACGAAAAAGGAGAACATTAGCAATAGAAATATAAACCTTATATAATGATGCAAATATATGAACGTTTATATAAGCGATATGTGATATAGCGTCCATTATATCATAACCGGATGTGTAGACATTTGAAAATTTTAAAAGAAGTGAATATTAAAATAAACAATCATTATATATAAGAACAGGAGGGCGGTGAATTGGCAGTATCGGTAGAGGGTTGGACGCCATGCTTTGATGCATAGAGTTACGGCCCTTGCCATTCTGAGTTCAAATCCCGCCTAGGTTAACTTTGCCTTTCATCCTTACGGGGTCGATAAAATAAAGTACCAGTAATGCACTGGGATAATTGCTGGCCTTGTGCCAAAAGTAGAAACAATTATATATAAGAACATTTATGTTTAATCAACAGCTACGAAATTTAGTACATAAATTATGTAATATTCATTCATTATTTATTGAAAGTAATGAATTATTTATTCATTATTTATTCAAAGTAATAGATTATTTATTCAAAGTAATCTAACTTATTTTACTAACTGGATAAAAAATATATATTCAGGACACAGTCCCACACTCCTCCCTTTGTCATATTTGGCAGTATCGGTAGAGGGTCGGACGCCATGCTTTGCAGCATAGAGTTACGCTCCTTTACGGTCTGAGTTCAAATCGCGCCGAGATTAACTTTGCCTTTCATCCTTATGGGGTCTATAAAATAAAGTACCAGTCATGCACTGGGAGGATTGCTGGCCTTGTGCCAAAAGTAGAAACAATGATGATATATATATATATATATATATATATATAAACATGAAGTACAAGTCAACAGGTTATAATTCACTTCATTTAACATAATCGCTGTTATATATATTTCGGTGATAACCTTATGCAACAGTTATGACCTCAACATACAACTAGAAGTTGATAAAAAAAAAAAAAAGAAGAAATAAAGCTTACTTCTGTTGTTTCGATTCATTGATATAAGCCGGGCTAATACTTGGTATTGGAAAAAATCTGAAAAGTTAATAAGCGGGTGTGGGTGATTATTCGAAACACCGAGAGTAGGCATCTCTGTTTGTGTAATGTTAACTCAATTCGTTCAATATCTATTTCTTTCGTCTGGCTTATATATCACTAAATTCGTAACTATAAGTTAAAGGTTGACCGTCAAAATGCTGACCTTAATCTTGTCACTTCATTTTATTTTTAAATTTGTTTAATACTTTTCTAATATTTTATCATTGTAAATGTTGTTACCGACATTTACTCAGATTTGCTTCGAAATGTCAAAAGTTACTTTCTCCTCGTGGAGCCAATTTGCACATAGATGAAATGTGTGACATTTTATTATATTATATCCCCAATAAAAAAAAACAAAAAAACAGAGAATAACGAAAATATAACAGATCCAACACGCTCTCTACGTATTCGTTCGACCTGTTACAAATAACAGTCAAATCTCCTTTGTCTTGAAAATAGCAGTCTGAAGTCAATGACTTAAAAATCTCTAGTCAGTTTTCTCGTGAACAAGATTCTTTAGAGAAACGGACGTAGTGCTTGCTAAATTGACCCACTTGCCCAGTAATCTCACCCCTCCTTTCTTCTGACTTTAATCTCATCACTGTAGTAACGGTAGTATATGATATGAATCATGTACTGCCGTCCATCATATCGATTAAACACCTTTTAAAAGTTCCACTCCTTTGGTGAAATTAGACCTTTATGCATAAACTAATTCATTAATTAGAGATCGCGCGCGCGCATGTGTGTGTCTAAGTGTGTTGTTTAGTCACTTGTCAGTAATGATTAAGCAAATCTATGGTCAAAGGCATTTCCTCCATAGCCATTCACACAGAGATAGAGCACGAGCAAGATGGTTGGATAGCATCCATGAGCTCTTTTAGCATATCGAGCAACTGAATACATGGAGGGTTCTTGTGTGTGTTTCATATGTATTCATTGTATCAACAAAAACAAAAGCGAGATATGTCACACTTTCCGTATTCCGTTTTTCAGTCCTTTGTATATTGATTTCATGTACCATTTCCTATTCAATCTTGTCACTGGTATCAATTCATTCATTATATTTATTATATTTGACTGTTTGATTTTTGTCAACCGAAATTTGTATATGCCTAGAGTGTGGTTGTTTAAATATATTTGCTTTACTGCTTTGTAAATATGTTCATGTTTGTACACGAATCTTGGTGTCTCCGATTGAATGTCGGTAGGGTTTCTTTCTCGCTGTGCGTATATATTATGTATAAATGAGAGTTCTTGATTCTGTGTGCCTGTCTAAAACTCGGAAACTAGCGAATGGACACCCACAAAATTACATATATATATTCACGAGACAAATAATATTTCCGTATGCATATTGAAAAACTCGACCATTTTGTTTTATCTTTCTCCATGCTGTGGAGAAAGAGCGAGAGGGGGTGGGAGAGTTAAAATAAAAGAAAAGAGAAATGACGGGAGAGCGAGAGGGGATGGGAGAAAGAAAGAAAGAAAGAAAAGAGAAAAAACATGAGAGAGATGCGTTCGATAAAATTGAGAGGAAGAAAATGAGATGTAACAGGGAATGGCCGTGCTGATAAAGTGGCTATGGCTGAGTAAACAAACAATTGAAGCTGGGACAAATGTCTTCCGTTGGTATATATATATATATATTTTTTTTTTCACTCACTCTTTAACTTACCCCTTTCTCCATATATACAGTCTGTTCGTTTTTTATGCGAATTCACTTTAACGCCCCTTGGAAAAATATTATTAAATATTCACTTTGCGCGAGTAACGCGCTATAACGCGTGCGGTTTTTATTTTTTATTTTTTTCTGTTTATCAGAAATATGCGACTTGAATTACGCGAATTTGCTTTACGCGCAGAGTTCACGAATGCATCTTCGCGTAAAAAGCGAACACATTGTATGTGTGTGTGTGTGCGTATGTGTGCGCGTGCATGTGTGTGTGTGTCCGCATTCTTTACTTCTATCTCTCTCGCTTAAGTTAAATAAGGCAGACGATGTTTATTTTATTACAATCAGCTTTATGAGTTAGAAACACCGATCATCTCTTCATTTAAACTACTGGCAAAATCATAGTTTTTGTTTATTATTTATCAAGTAAATTACACTTCATAATGTTGGCTATTAAAAACTATAGATATATTTTGTTTTATCTTTTAGTGTGCGGGGTTTTTTTGTCCGGTTGGGGGTTTGCCAATTTATATGTGGGTTACAGGTATATACTTGTGCATGTAGAGTATATGATACACTTATAAATGACAGAACCAGCGATGGAAATGGCGGTGCACGCAGAGAGACGACGTTTCTTTATTTTTCAGTGTCTTAAGTTTAGGACCTACTGCTATGATATATTAGTAATAATCTGATTCATTCAATGGATCATACGAGGAAAATAATAAAGCTCAAGTGTTGTGGGTTCAATTCTTGAACTGGGTGGCGCATTGTGTTCTTGAGCAAAACACTTCATTTCACATTACATCAATCCACTTAGTTGAAGATGAGTACCAACTGTAGCTGGGGGTCAACCCTTCGATGGACTGGCCTCCTGTCCAGAGAGTTTCATATTCCCAGCCGCTTAACGCCAATGAACCAGGATGAGCAGCCTGACGATCATCCGGGCTTTGGACAGGACAGGTATTTTTAACTGTATGAGGAGTTTATAGAAAAAAGAACTAGAAGTACAAACCTATAACTTAGTATCCAATAAAAATAAAGTAAGTTTGCCCATTTGCCATCGTCATTTAATTTGCTTATTGTGATTTGTAGAAAATGAAAAGCTGTATAATACTAGCATCAGTTTAGTTTCAGTGATAGAAAGGGATTCGAGGTGCCTGGATGTTTAGGATTCTAGGCTAGCTCTATAATGTGCGACTCATTCTACCAAATGAAATAATTTCAACTACCAAATGCTCCTCTGTGGGATCTGCGCCCAAGGTGACAACCTAGTTGGCCATAATAGTAGCGACAGCCCTGGATACGTTAAGGTTCGTGGGAACGAGGTTGAGTAGAGCCACCACCACCACCATCATCCTGGAAACTGGAAACTGAAATGTAAGGGAACGCCATCCCCCTGCCACTGATGCCCTCGTTTCCATCACCGATAGTAAGAAAACATTTACTGCTTGTGCTATATTCTTGTTACTAGGTTAGTGTGGCACTACATATGTGTATACACAAGCACATGTGATTGTGTAAGTTTTTTTTTTTTTAATCCACCAGTTTGAGGAAAGAGAGAGAAAGAGAGTGTGTGTGTGTGTGCGCGCACGCAGACCTGCCAACCTCTAAAACCCAAACGGGGAGTACCATGAAAAAGAGTGCCCCCAAACGGGGAGAAATGAGGCAAAATGAGGAGATTTTTACATAATTGTGTCTACTTTTGGCACAAGGCCAGCAATTACCCAGTACATTACTGGTACTTTATTTTATCGACTCCATAAGGATGAAAGGTAAAGTTAACCTGGGCGGGATGTGAACTCAGTCCGTAAAGGGACTGCTTTTCAGCATAGTTATGTTGCAAAGCATAGCGTCCGACCCTCTACCGATACTGCCAATTACATAATGAAAGCTATACCCATTTTCACAAAAGAAGACGTCTTCATCCATCCCAACGTGGGTGGGAGATCCCCCCGGTGGTGCGTATGTGTGTGTGACACATGATGATTTTTCCTCACCGCGTTTATATTAATTCTCATAAATTGTGAATCTGAATGAATACATACATACATACATACATACATACATACATACATACATACATACATACATACATACATACATACATACATACATACATACATACATACATACATACATACATACATACATACATACATACATACATACATACATACATACATACATACATACATACATACATACATACATACATACATACATACATACATACATACATACATACATACATACATACATACATACATACATACATACATACATACATACATACATACATACATACATACATACATACATACATACATACATACATACATACATACATACATACATACATACATACATACATACATACATACATACATACATACATACATACATACATACATACATACATACATACATACATACATACATACATACATACATACATACATACATACATACATACATACATACATACATACATACATACATACATACATACATACATACATACATACATACATACATACATACATACATACATACATACATACATACATACATACATACATACATACATACATACATACATACATACATACATACATACATACATACATACATACATACATACATACATACATACATACATACATACATACATACATACATACATACATACATACATACATACATACATACATACATACATACATACATACATACATACATACATACATACATACATAGGTTTATGACCATGAAAAAAGAAATATCATTAGAATAGCGACTGATCTGGAGGAGAGATATGGAATAAAGCCTGATATAAATCTCTCACCCAGAGAAATCGGAAGATCCTATTCAATGTTCAAACAAGATAAAAAAATTGACCAATTTACAGAAAAAATTGTGCATGGATACTTGAGGCGTAAAACACAGACCATAGAGGGGATAAACGACTCAAAAAGCCTGGCATGGAGTTCCGACAAGTTTATGACATCACACCTTGAGGGATATCTCTATGCAATACAGGAACAAGAACTCCCTACCAAATATCTGCTGCACAAAAGAGGAGGGCCAGCAGCTGACAATAAATGTAGGCTATGTAAAACAAAGATCGAGGATGTAAGCCACATTGTTGCCAGCTGCGAAAGAATGTCATCTCGCTACTACCCCCCCCCCCCCCCCCCATGAGACACGATGGGATAGCTAGAACCATCTGGAACGCACTTCGGAAAACAAAATTAACAACAAACGAGGAAGAATATATTGAGACAGATGGCACGAAGGAATACTGGTGGAACCTGAAAATAAAAACTGCCACCAAATTAAAGCACAACCGGCCTGATATTGTAGTTTGGGACCACACATTGAAAACGTGTTCCGTTGTGGAGATCAGCTGCCCACTTGAAGTAAACGTTGTCAGAAAAATACAGGAGAAGGAGGACATCTACGGACCATTGATGAGGAGTTTACAAATCCAGTATCCAAGATACACCTTTAGCTTCATACCCATCATTATTGGTGCTACGGGTTATATACCAACCCGCTTGGACCAAAGTTTGACTGAACTTGGATTTGCGGACAAAAAGCGCAGCTCCCTAATTCATAGTCTACAAATGGCTGCGATAGCTGGCACCTTCAAAATTTGCAAAACATTCTTGCGATTCAAGGGATGACAATTTCTTTTCTTTTACAACCTTGCCACCAGGAAGGTGACCGGTCAAAAAAAATATACTCGAAATTAAGAGAAAGAGAAAACATACATACATACATGCATGCATGCATGCATGCATACATACATACATACATACATACATACATACATATATAAAGGCGTGTGGCTGAGTGGTTAGAAAATTGGATTCGCAATCGTAAGGTTGTGAGTTCGATTCCTGGACCAGGTGAAAGCTATTATTCAGATTCAAAATTTATGAGAATTAATATAAACGCGGTGAGGAAAAATCATCATGTGTCACACACACATACGCACCACCGGGGGGATCTCCCACCCACGTTGGGGTGGATGAAGACGTCTTCTTTTGTGAAAATGGGTATAGCTTTCATTATGTAATTGGCAGTATCGGTAGAGGGTCGGACGCTATGCTTTGCAACATAACTATGCTGAAAAGCAGTCCCTTTACGGACTGAGTTCACATCCCGCCCAGGTTAACTTTACCTTTCATCCTTATGGAGTCGATAAAATAAAGTACCAGTAATGTACTGGGTAATTGCTGGCCTTGTGCCAAAAGTAGACACAATTATGTAAAAATCTCCTCATTTTGCCTCATTTCTCCCCGTTTGGGGGCACTCTTTTTCATGGTACTCCCCGTTTGGGTTTTAGAGGTTGGCAGGTCTGCGTGCGCGCACACACACACACACACTCTCTTTCTCTCTCTTTCCTCAAACTGGTGGATTAAAAAAAAAAAAACTTACACAATCACATGTGCTTGTGTATACACATATGTAGTGCCACACTAACCTAGTAACAAGAATATAGCACAAGCAGTAAATGTTTTCTTACTATCGGTGATGGAAACGAGGGCATCAGTGGCAGGGGGATGGCGTTCCCTTACATTTCAGTTTCCAGTTTCCAGGATGATGGTGGTGGTGGTGGCTCTACTCAACCTCGTTCCCACGAACCTTAGCGCATCCAGGGCTGTCGCTACTATTATGGCCAACTAGGTTGTCACCTAGGGCGCAGATCCCACAGAGGAGCATTTGGTAGTTGAAATTATTTCATTTGGTAGAATGAGTCGCACATTATAGAGCTAGCCTAGAATCCTAAACATCCAGGCACCTCGAATCCCTTTCTATCACTGAAACTAAACTGATGCTAGTATTATACAGCTTTTCATTTTCTACAAATCACAATAAGCAAATTAAATGACAATGGCAAATGGGCAAACTTACTTTATTTTTATTGGATACTAAGTTATAGGTTTGTACTTCTAGTTCTTTTTTCTATAAACTCCTCATACAGTTAAAAATACCTGTCCTGTCCAAAGCCCGGATGCTCGTCAGGCTGCTCATCCTGGTTCATTGGCGTTAAGCGGCTGGGAATATGAAACTCTCTGGACAGGAGGCCAGTCCATCGAAGGGTTGACCCCCTAGCTACAGTTGGTACTCATCTTCAACTAAGTGGATTGATGTAATGTGAAATGAAGTGTTTTGCTCAAGAACACAATGCGCCACCCAGTTCAAGAATTGAACCCACAACACTTGAGCTTTATTATTTTCCTCGTATGATCCATTGAATGAATCAGATTATTACTAATATATCATAGCAGTAGGTCCTAAACTTAAGACACTGAAAAATAAAGAAACGTCGTCTCTCTGCGTGCACCGCCATTTCCATCGCTGGTTCTGTCATTTATAAGTGTATCATATACTCTACATGCACAAGTATATACCTGTAACCCACATATAAATTGGCAAACCCCCAACCGGACAAAAAACCCCCGCACACTAAAAGATAAAACAAAATATATCTATAGTTTTTAATAGCCAACATTATGAAGTGTAATTTACTTGATAAATAATAAACAAAAACTATGATTTTGCCAGTAGTTTAAATGAAGAGATGATCGGTGTTTCTAACTCATAACGCTGATTGTAATAAAATAAACATCGTCTGCTTTATTTAACTTAAGCGAGAGAGATAGAAGTAAAGAACGCGGACACACACACACACATGCACGCGCACACATACGCACACAAACACACGCACACAGACAATGTGTTCGCTTTTTACGCGAAGATGCATTCGTGAACTCTGCGCGTAAAGCAAATTCGCGTAATTCAAGTCGCATATTTCTGATAAACAGAAAAAAATAAAAAATAAAAACCACACGCGTTATAGCGCGTTACTCGCGCAAAGTGAATATTTAATAATATTTTTCCAAGGGGCGTTAAAGCGAATTCGCATAAAAAACGAACAGACTGTATATATGGAGAAAGGGGTAAGTTAAAGAGTGAGTGAAAAAAAAAATATATATATATATACCAACGGAAGACATTTGTCCCAGCTTCAATTGTTTGTTTACTCAGCCATAGCCACTTTATCAGCACGGCCATTCCCTGTTACATCTCATTTTCTTCCTCTCAATTTTATCGAACGCATCTCTCTCATGTTTTTTCTCTTTTCTTTCTTTCTTTCTTTCTCCCATCCCCTCTCGCTCTCCCGTCATTTCTCTTTTCTTTTATTTTAACTCTCCCACCCCCTCTCGCTCTTTCTCTACAGAATGGAGAAAGATAAAACAAAATGGTCGAGTTTTTCAATATGCATACGGAAATATTATTTGTCTCGTGAATATATATATGTAATTTTGTGGGTGTCCATTCGCTAGTTTCCGGGTTTTAGACAGGCACACAGAATCAAGAACTCTCATTTATACATAATATATACGCACAGCGAGAAAGAAACCCTACCGACATTCAGTCGGAGACACCAAGATTCGTGTACAAACATGAACATATTTACAAAGCAGTAAAGCAAATATATTTAAACAACCACACTCTAGGCATATACAAATTTCGGTTGACAAAAATCAAACAGTCAAATATAATAAATATAATGAATGAATTGATACCAGTGACAAGATTGAATAGGAAATGGTACATGAAATCAATATACAAAGGACTGAAAAACGGAATACGGAAAGTGTGACATATCTCGCTTTTGTTTTTGTTGATACAATGAATACATATGAAACACACACAAGAACCCTCCATGTATTCAGTTGCTCGATATGCTAAAAGAGCTCATGGATGCTATCCAACCATCTTGCTCGTGCTCTATCTCTGTGTGAATGGCTATGGAGGAAATGCCTTTGACCATAAATTTGCTTAATCATTACTGACAAGTGACTAAACAACACGCTTAGACACACACATGCGCGCGCGCGATGTCTAATTAATGAATTAGTTTATGCATAAAGGTCTAATTTCACCAAAGGAGTGGAACTTTTAAAAGGTGTTTAATCGATATGATGGACGGCAGTACATGATTCATATCATATACTACCGTTACTACAGTGATGAGATTAAAGTCAGAAGAAAGGAGGGGTGAGATTACTGGACAAGTGGGTCAATTTAGCAAGCACTACATCCGTTTCTCTAAAGAATCTTGTTCACGAGAAACCTGACTAGAGATTTTTTTCCGTTTATATATATATATATATATATATATATATATATATACACATACACACACACACAGTTAGCATGTTTTTCTTTTATCATGTGTTAATGAGCTTTTGTTATGTTTGCTATATCGACATAACCATAAAACTATCGTATTAGAACCAAACTACCTTATGTGTGCGTTCTGTTTGTTTTTCTTTTAATTCATTGTATCTTAACAGTACTTGTACTAGTTGTATAATGAGTAATTGTTATGTTGACTTTGAGCACATTCGATTATTAGAATTGTTCATTCTTGTAGAGCTTATTGTGGATATTGGTCAGTCACAGTTAATTTCATTTTTAAACGTAGCTCACTTTTTAAATTATTTGTCTACATGGAAGTGTCACTGAGCCTATAATGTGTGTACTAAAGCCACCTAGTTAACAGAATCAGATACTCTTACATACAACACACACACATATGGTGATGAAGTGATCAAGCTGAAACGGTCACTGTTCTACTGTATTGAGTGTTAATTCAAGTAATGTTTGAATGTTTTAAATACTATGGTATTTTAAAGACACACTACGTATATATATGTGTGTGTGTGTGTGTGTATGTATATATATATATATGGGGGGGGGGGGCTTGCTTCGTTTTTTTTTGTCTCCGGTGGATGATAGCTTCATGACCGCCGTTTTCAGTTTGTTTGGCCTCTATAAAGTATGTTAGTTGCTCTGGTCTTCTTTTAGTCCATTGAGCGCTTGCCGCATATCTCGATTAAAAATTGCGTATATATATATATATATATATATATATATATATATATATTTTTTTTTTTTAAATAATGCAGGAGGTTGGGGAACCAATTAACCACGTAAGTTGTAGGCAGACAGGCTGAATGAGTTGGGGTCCAGAACCCAACGAAATTTGAGTACCTGTTTATGTCACTGTTGGAATTATACTAAACTCGTCCTATGGACTGAGTGCATATATATATATATATATATATATATATATATATACGATATTAATAAATGGAAACTATATTTATAAAACCATATTTATTTCATTATACATATTTCAGGGTTACCAAATTAAATTATGGTATGCCTTCATCAGACAAAATACAATATATAACAGTTTTACAAATAAGCTTTGACGTACCCTTTTAAAATGCGACATGTACTGTGCATATTACTGGCAATTTTCAGTAATACCAAATATACAGAATGTTATAGTTGAATTTTTAAATAATCTTTTGGTGAATTTATAGTGTACTGTTATTTTGGAAGTATACTTGAAATAAAGTCCAGTAGATCTATAAATCAATTTCAATATTTTTAATGGAAACTTTTTGCTTTCAAAGTGATAGTGCAGTTAATACCACATCTTCAAACATATACATCATTTGTTTGTTTGCTCTTTACGAAGATTTCTTTCAAACAACTTATACATATATTGTTTTTATTAAACGTGCATATGCCAAGAATTCTATCACCACCTCTTCGATTTACTCTGTGTGTGTGTGTATATATATATATATATATATATATATAAATATATATATATATATATATATATATACTGTAGGGTAAGAGCACTCAGTCCATAGGACGAGTTTAGTATAATTACAACAGTGACATAAACAGGTACTCAAGTTTCGTTGGGTTCTGAACCCCAACTCATTCTGCCTGTCTGCCTACAACTTACGTGGTTAATTGGTTCCCCAACCTCCTGCATTATTCAAAACCCATGTACGTTCAAGACTCTTATAAGTATCTGTTCATTGATGTCTACGAGGAAGCATAACATCATTTTTCTCTGGAGGTTGAGAAAACTCAAGAAATGAATAATAGCAGTAGGAGATAAAGTTTTCTCCCCTAGATTGGGTTGGTGCGGTTTCATGTAAAACAGGACATTAAGAAGCTGTAGTGTAGGTGAAGGTAAATACATCCATAACTGAATGCTGAATGGAAACTATCTATCTATATATAAATTTGAGCGACTTTCGTCCGTCCGTCACATAATGTGTGTGTAAAAGGGAGGCAGGATATGGTGAAAAAACTATAGCAAAACAGTGGCTGGCGTTCCATTTGCTACGCTGTGTGACAGCGTATGTGTATGTTTGTGTATAAATATATGTGTGTTTGTGTGAATGTATGTTTGTAAGTGTGTCTGTGTTTGAGCGTTTATATTTATATAGTCATACATATAAATGTATGCATATACACAAATACACACGCACACATATATACTTGTATGCGTCAGCGTGTTGAAAAAAATCCTAGTTATTGAAAAACCATGATTTATTGATAAACTACATTTTTCAGTCTGTGGCATTTGGCATAGCTGTGTAATGCTTGTGAGGGTGCTTGTCTATTCCAGGACACCCAATACTGATAGGAAGAGATTATCCTGATAAACTGATAAATAACAATGAAACTGGTTAATTCAATCCTGATCCTAAGCTGCCAAAAAGGCTCCCGTGGGGCTTAATTCTACAGCAAAACTAAATATGAGTCCTTATCTTTATTCATAACCCAGCTTATGTTGGGACTGTAGTAATTATATATGCAATTTGTTATTTTGGATAGTTTTTCAGTTCCCATAGTTAACATAGGTAACAATTTTACCTCATTGACTATTCAAGCATGACACAAATAACACATAGTTATTTGCATATATGTGCATACATTAAACATTTTCTGTCATTTATTATCAATTGTTCACATTATTAGTGATAAATAATGGTAAACAATAAGCTTAAAGTAGATTCTCAGGCGGTACAGAAAATGTTTCCTGAAATTATTTTTGCACTAATTTAATCATTGATTCATAGTTTCCATGAGAAAAAGATAGGGGAGAGTGGCACAAAGCATTTCTTTACATGTCATATTTAAATCACAAATGTTGTTTACAGGATAGCCTTTGTGAGAAATCAGAAATAAATGGGCTAATGAGGAAGTCTCTACATCAGCGATTTCCAATTTGTATGTTAAGACACTTTAATGCTGGGATACTCAATGTGGTCGATATAGCCTTCCTCCTTCCTCCAGAGATCAGTTGAACTCATGAGCCAAAACCTGACATTTGTATAAGAAATGAAAATGTATAAAATAATTGTTTCTACATTTAGTACAAGGCTAGCAATTGGGGGGGCGGGGAAAGTCGATTAAATCGACTCCTGTGCATGACTGGTACGTTATTTTATCAGCCCCATAAGGATGAAAGGCAAAGCTACGTCAGCGGGATTTGAACCTAGAACATAAAGGGACGTAACTCTATGCTGCGCAGCAGGGTGTCCCACGCTCTACCAATACTGCCAATCCACTGCCCTTAAAATGCATAAATAATACAATAAAATACAACTTAGTATATAGGTTTCTGATGTATATGTAATTTATTGTCTGTTTATTTTATATTTTCTTTATTGATTTATTATTTACTTATTTATTTGTGTACTTGCTTGGGATCAATGAGGGATCAAGGATTCTTTAAAAGAGTTGATAGCCTAACAAAGTCTGGGTATCCCTTCTTTAGTGTGTTGCTGATAACCTTTAGGTGTATTACAAAATTAAGTCAAATCTAATCAATTTGTATAAATATTTCTGAGCTAGAATATGAACAGGATGGAAAAACTTTAAACAACTACTGTCTCTGATGAAAACAAAAGGTTTCTCTTTGCAAATGAAAGGCTGGCCTCTGTGCAATGTGTGATGTTGCATGGTAGTGAGACATGGGCAGTGAATACAGAGGGTATGTGAAAGCTGGAGAGAAATTAAGTAAGCTTGCTCCACTGGATATGTAATGTTAGTGTATATGAACAACAGAATATGGATGAACTGAGAGAAAAACTGGGTATAAAAAGAACCAGATGTAGTGTGCTAAAGAGAAGACTGCACCAGTATGGACATGTGATGTGTATGGATGATGAGCATTGGATAGATAAGTGCCAAGAAATCCCAGTGGAATGTAGTGACAATAGAGGAAGATCTAGGAAGAGTTGGTGAGAACTAATCTAGTAAGGATGATGAGGGAATGTAATGAATGGCAAGATGCTGTGTTGGAGAGGACCTGTCCAAACCATTGGAAAAGAAGATAAAAAATAATAATTGTTTCTACTTTTGGCACAAGGCCAGCAATTACCCAGTACATTACTGGTACTTTATTTTATCGACCCCCGTAAGGATGAAAGGCAAAGTTAACCTCGGCAGGATTTGAACTCAGTTCGTAAACGGACGTAACTGTGCTGCAAAGCATGGCATCTGACCCTCTACCGATACTGCCAAAATCAAATAATAATTGTTTCTACGTTTGGCACAAGGCCAGCAATTACCAGCATTACCAGCATTACTGGTACTTTATTTTATCGACCACGTAAGGATGAAAGCAAAGTTAACCTCGGCGGGATTTGAACTCAGAATGGCAAAGGCCGTAACTCTATGTGTCAAAGCATGGCGTCCGACCCTCTACCGATACTGCCAATCCACCACCTTCAATCCACGCCAAAATCAAATAATAATGATGACAATTTTGCATACAAACTTATGTATCCTATCGAATTTTTTTCTTTTTATATATATTTTGAGTTATTTATTTTAACTTCACTAACAAAACTGAATGTCATGAAAATTTTATTTTTAAAAAGTGTCTCACCAATGTGAAAAGTTTGAAAGGCTTTGCTGTACAGGGTAATCATAGTTTTGTGAAATATTAGCCAATTTTCCCTCAAATCAGTCCTGACTAACTTAAAATATAAAGGAAAAACACATTCAGTAATGTCATTCTAGATTATACCATACATAAAAGCAAAGACAGGGTAGTCACTGTTAGAATACCTTTGATCATAGGTCGGTTCCATTTGAGTTGACCTGTGATTACAACATTTAACTGTGATACTCCAAAGCATTTTGTGCAGCTGACAGCCTTTCTGCAGTCCACCTCCAAAGGCCTCATATTTTTGGGGGAGTATAGTCAATTTAATCAACGCAATATTTCACTTTAGTATTTTTATTAACTTTGAAAGGATTTCGACTCAGTGATTCTGAATGTGATAAACATGCTCCCTCCCTCCCCTCCCTTCCTCCAGAAGGGTGTAGTGGTAATTTCACATCAAAGTTTTATATCTTTTTAACACCAAACATTTTTATATTGAGAAGCATCAAACTTTTCAAGGTGTTGTGGAGCAAAATAGTTTAAGAACCACTGACATAACTAAATATCTTAAATCATTTTGTCTGTCTCTCTGCTATCCACTGCTTTTACCAATAATGAATATATTGATTTCCAACATTTATGTCATTGTATTGATTTATCACAAGCAATAGTTATATTGATTTCTAACATCAATGCAAAGCTACACATTTTCAGGGAGGGGTTGGAATCAATACAGAGTGAGAAGAATAGTGTCCTCGTCCTTTTCAGGACTTCTGATACTGGGAGGAGGAGGTATGTTCAAACCAAAGACATAGTCTAAATGCTTGCCACAGAGTGAACTCTGCTAAAGGTACCCAAATTAAACCAGTTAAACCAAATTAAACCTACCATTGAAGTACGTCCACAGTGGTATTTGAACTCAGAATGCAAAAAGCCAGAACAAATACCACAAGGCATCTCATTTGATTTTCTAACAATTCTGTCAATCCACTGCCCTAGACCAATACATTATACAGTGAAATTCCATTATAACGAAATTCACTGGGTATAAAAAAAAAAAATGTTGTTATGAAAAATTCTTTATAATGAAATCGACCTAACACATCAAGCATGTGGCTGGGGATTGAAAAACATTTCGTTATACCGAAAAATTTGTTATAATGACATTTATTATAATGGAATTTTACCTGTATTATAAACTTCAAAAGGATGAAAGGTAAAGTTAACTTCAGCAAGATTTTAATCAAAATGTATAAAACTGGAACAAATACTGTAAGGCATTTTTGCCAATGCTCTAATGACTACCAATTCACTGCCTATCATTTGGATATCATCTAGAATATCACTGTCACATATTTGTGAGTAATACTACAGCATGACTCTTACTTGAGCCTTGTAGATTACTGATGGAAAGGCATCTTGCCATGAAGCACCATAGCTAGAATATAAATTATTTATAAAAATAAAATTTTAAATAAAGACACAGTTGATAAACCAATTACAGTATATTACTGGTACATACTTTATTAAGGCAGCAAATTGGCAAAGTTATTAGTGCATCAAATTAAAAATGCCTTGGTTACGCTTTAAGTTCAAATCTCATCAAAGTCAATTTTGCCTTTCATCTTTTACCATTTACATACTATATTGACCCCAGAAAAATGAAAGACAAAGTTGACATTGGCAGGATTTGAACTCAGAACATAGAAATGAAACTCGATACTGCATGTGATGATAGTTGTAAAAGTTAAATGGGTGAGTGTATAGCATACTGAACTACCTGCTGATAGTTCATATGTTCAACTTCAGTTTTGACATTTAATTATCACACCAAGTATCTGAAATAAAGCGATTATATAGTATGATATATTGATTTTCATTCCCTTTTTTTGTTTTTTGCATTATTGATTTCTGTAAGAAATGTTTTGAGGAAAATGTACACCAATACAAATGAAAACATTGACCAAGAATTTATGATCTTAATAGTTGGCTATGAGTAATCAACTAAAAGGTCAAATTGAAGTAAAAACCCTGACAAATTCCATTAATAAAATCGATATGCTTTTATATAATAGTTTCTAATTTGAATACAAGCCTAACAGTTTTACAGGAGAAGGAAAGTTAATTATACCAACCCCAATACTTTACTGGTACTTTACTTTATCGACCTTGGAATGATGAAAGGCAAAGTTAACCTCAATGGGATTTGAGCAAGTTGTAACTAAATGCATTTTGTCCAACGTTCTTAATGATTTGCCAGGCTACCACCTGCCTATGTTTTTAAATAATGAAAGCTGTACTAAATATTGCAGTGTTAGCATTTATTGAAAAAGTAATTATTCTCTGATCTTGGTGTCTTGAAGTTATATATTTGATAGTATTACACAATTGATAGATGTTATATATCTCTGATATACAACTTCAAATCAATAAAGATCACACACACACACAAAAAAAAACTATGCTTCTGCTGAAACTATAATGGTTCACAAGGCCTCCAAGATGAATTTTGCAAGGTAAAACAAAACTGCTTTCAGGTTTTAGAAGAGGAGAGCTCTTCTTAAAATTCAAGGAGGTAAAGAGGCGTTTTTGAGTGCATGGGAGAATATTTGATATTTGTGGGCCTTTCTTTAGCTCCCCAGGATCTGATTGTGTATTCCTAGACACTCTAAGGTATTTTAAAAAAAGATATGTAGCATAAAAAATATGTAGTGAGCATTTTAAAAAAACCTAATCAGAAATAATTAACAATATTTCAATGAGTAATATTATTCTACTAATTTGGGGCAAGAGTAGGAGACAACTCAGAATATGTTTCAGTCTTAGACCTCTTCAACTATGAATAAACTTCACTGTACTCGTCAAAGTGATAACAAGGGTTTAATCAAGTAAATGTACAATATTGTACATGAATGTACACCATCTTCATGAAATACAATAGTTAAGTTAATGCTGTAGTATTTAATTTTTTCATTGCTTAATCAGAGGAGGAATGGCAATGCCAATAACATTTTCTAGTCTTCAAACCAACTTCTTAGAAGGAAAGAAAGTTATTCTCCAACCCGTGTTCTAGCTTGAATGCTTGCAATGAAGTGGACTCTACTAAAAGCTCCCAAAGACCAGGTGCGATGTTAAACAGAACAGTAGATTAAATCTACCAGAAATTTGAACTACAAAACTCCTTATTCAAATGTTTATATCCACTTCATGTTAATTGTATCTCTGAACAAAAAACTAACTGGAGATAATAGCTACCAGATGTGCTGGAAAAACTTTACAAAGATAGACTATCATCCTACTGTACTGATTATTTGCTTCTCATTCTTGGTCACTGTAGTTTGTGAAGAAATAAATTTGCATGTTGCTTATATACTATATTTGATGTCATACAAACCCTAAAAATGGATTTTTTTAAATGTTTCCTAGATCTTATATGTGAAGTTGAGGTATCTAGTAGGCTAAAGTGGGGAGGAGGTTTTATATTTTCAAGTATTTTACATGCCATCAAATACAGTAATGTCTTTTTTTGTGTTTTTTTTAAAGTGTAGATAGTGTAATTTGAATATATTTCTGTCAGCAAGAAAGTATTTATATATCTATATCTTTTCATTTGTGTCATGGGCACAACTACCTTCCAAGAGCTGGTGTCATTAAAGAATGCACCCAATACACTCTGTAAAATGCTGGCACATTAAACAATATATGGGCCCTCAGCTCATTTGAGAGGTCAGTAGCTCTGATTAAGTACTGACTTGGTCTGTGACAACTTGTCCAGCCCATGCCATCATAGAAATGGACGTGAAATGATGATGGAGATGATGATAATGATGATTAATGTATTAATACAACTAGAATTCTCCTATAATAAATCCCCATTGTTTTTGTTTTTTTCTTTTTCATTGTGTAATTAATTTCATACAATAAGTCCTAATCTATATCTAAATCTAGCATGTTAAACTTAAACATCTGGTAATAGCTGTGTAATAGGTTAACTATATACAGCATGAATTCTCAGCCTTGGGTAAATTTACCCTCAGGAAAAATTTCACCTTCTCAGAGAGTAAATTTGCTAATTCTGGATTTGGAAAAAAATGTTTCTATTATAATAAAAAATATAATACAAAAACAATCTGAAGTTGAAAAGAAAATTTGAAATATTTTTTTTTATTTTTTTATTGTGACTAATTTGTTTGTTTGTTTGTTTATTTTTTTCTGCTATTTTGGTCTATCTGTATGTGTCTCATTGATTGATATGTTCACTTTGGCAGAGAATATTACACTGGTTTCATTTTCAACATGAAATTCATTTTTCCTATTGTTTTTTTTATGTGTGTGAACAAATAAAGCCTTCAGAACAGTCGGAAATTTGTAAAATAATCATTACATAATGGAGTTCTAAAACAAAATTTATAGTCTAACTGATATTTAAAACATTTTAAATATCAAAATATTAAAACTCCATAAATATATTCTCCATTCATGAGAATTTTAAAAACCACACCATTTAAACATTGTGTTGATTAGCTTTCTCAGCTTGTACATGGGATATGGATTTTTGCCCATTTCTCAGGCATAAAATAGTGTTGTTGGCTTATATTTGTATCAGCTTATATTTAAGTATCATCATCATCATCATCATCATCATCATCATCATCATCGTTTAACGTCTATCTTCCACGCTAGCATGGGTTAAACGGGAATTGTCCCTCTTGAGGCAAGATTGGTCGGGTGACCATGTCTCGCTTGTATAGAACTATCTGGCAGGTTTTCTATGGCTGGATGCCCTTCCTAACACCAACCATATTTACAGTGTGGACTGGGAGCTTTTTACCGTGTTACCTACATGGCCACATTACAGCGTGGACTGTGTTTTTTTGTCGTGACATCTACACAACCTCATTAGTTTGGACTGGTTGTTGTGGTACCAACATAACTTTACAGAGAAAGGGTGGTGTTGGTAGGAGTGGGAGAATGGAGTAGGGGTAGTGGGTTGGGGTGTATATTTGGTTAAGAGGTGTCTACTGACTGTAGGTTTCACTTTGTATATAGGCAAGGCAGGACTTGTGTATTACTGCATGGCACCAAAGTTCTCGGTACAGTAACATCATCTTAGAGAGGTGCAAGTATGTAAGGCCGAATTTATCAAATCGTCCCAGGTTTTTCTGGGTCTACCTACTCCGTAACTTCCATCAATTTTGATCGCCCTGCATCTGATCCCTAGTAAATAAATAAATAGCAGAAACATACCCAGTAGTTCTAAAACTTTTTGTTTGTCCTACTGTGATGCTATAAAAATGTTGATGCTCTACGCAATATAAAAATATGTTTGATGTTAAAAATATACAATTTTTAAAAAATACCCTCCCTCCCAATCTTCAAATTGTTCTCTAGCCCCATGTTCAGAATAAGTGCTGTAAGTAGTGATTAAGAATTAGTATATGTTGGAAGTGCTGAATGGCTACTCTCATCTTATAGATCTACTTAATAGAGCTGATAGTAATGGACAAAAAGCAAATTATATAATACTGTTTTCAACATTATTATTTTAGGTTCAAATGACTATAATAGTACAAAATGTTATTTCACTTACCTAAGAATAACTAATTATGAACTGATACCAGTACTGGGACCAAATACAATCAGCCAATATGAATAACTAATGAACATATACTGGTACGATGATCATGTACAGTCAGTTAATGTGAAGACGTCAATCAAAGTCCAAAATGGTAGAAAGAAAACAAATTAGTATTTTAATAAACACCCTGTAAAGTGCTAGTGCTGGTACCACAATAAAATGCACCCAGTCCACTGTAACGTGGTTTTGCTGGTATCATGAAAAACATACCCAATGCTGATGTCATGAAAAATGCTCCCAGTGCACCTTGTAAAGTGGTTAGTGTTAGAAGGGCATCCCGTCATAGAAACCATGTCAAATATGAAACATAATGAGCAAGATTGGTCTCTCCAACTTGTCTGGTCTAGTTTATGCCAGCATGGAAAGGGTACGTAAAATAACAAGGATAATGATAATAAATAAATTAAACCTACTTCAAATTTTCTTCTCAATTTTATTGTTCTTAAACATTGAAAAAAAAAATATGTACAACTGCAAAATCAACAAATTTACCCCCTGAGCAAGTAATTCACCCACTGGGGATACCTGCTTTAAAGTGTGCCAAGAATAAAATGTTTGGCAACCACTTAGAGACTGCTATTGCATTAATGTAGATTAACCCTTCTGTTTCTATATTTCTAGTGAAGGACACTGCCTATGGTTTTCAAATAATTTTGAAAATAATCAAGAATTTGGAGGGATTTAGTAGTATAGCTAATATTATTAATAATTGAAACATAACCTAGAGGTTTTTTACATAAAATTATGATGGAAGATTTTTATATAAATATATGCACTTCAACATAAACAGTGTAGTATCATAGAATCTGAGGCAGTTTGGTGTCAAAAGGGTTAAGTGGCTAAAATGTGATTAGTCTTGAAAATTCGCTGTCCTATAGGCATTTCATGTTCCTTTATGATAGATGCAACATGAGTGAATGGTTAAGAACTTTGCTTCACAACCATGAGGTTCAGGGCTGGATTAAAAGTAAACAAAATAAACACATGTTTAGGACATCAAGGGAAGAGGGACATCATCCTATTCAAATTAGATGTATTTGTCATTAAAAAAGTTTTTTTTGCTGATTTTATATATCAAGAGAGGGAGGCACCATAATATTTTAAGTGCTTATAGCCTCAAAAGGATGAAATCCAGTGCTAATGAGGTTCCTCTTGTGTGGCATCTTGAGCAAAGTTTGTTACCCGAGACTTGAGTCAACCGAAACCTTGTGAATGAAATTGTGTAGACAGAAACTGTTTGGAAGTTCATCAATGGACTGTACATGTAAATTGAAGAGTATCCTTGTCACACACTGTGTCAAGCTTGAACTACCTAAGAATTATGTGAAGTGTACACGTATCTGTGGAATACTCAACCACTTACACATTAATATAATTGTTTCTACTTTTGGCACAAAGCCAGCAATTATCCCAGTGTATTACTGGTGCTTTATTTTATCGACCCAGTAAGGATGAAAGGCAAAGTTAACCTCGGCGTGATTTGAACTCAGACCATAAGGGACCGTAACTCTTTGCTGCAAAGCATGGCGTCCGACCCTCTACCGATACTGCCAATCCAATAATGAGTAGGTTATTCCATTGACTAAACAGCTGAAACACTCATCATTGAAACTGATGGAGGTCCCTTTATTTTTTATAAGATACAATCCTAAAATTCATCACTAAAAGATTAAATAGATCATTGACTCCTGTACTATGTATGTTTAGTCTAATTTTCAATGTAGTTAAATATGCCTATATTTATACATCACCATCCCAACTAACCAGGAAATATAATGAAGGTCGGAGGTGAATGTGTTGGAAAGAGATTAAAAAAAGTCAAGAAGGATGTAAGGCAAGGTTGACCTCTACAGTATTTGAACTCATAATGAAACTAAACATTGCAAAGCATTTTCTCCAACACTAATGATTCTACCAACCCACTGCCTTCATAATAATAATGATAATGATTTCTAATTTAGGTGCAAGACCTACAATTTCTGGGGAGGGGAAAGTTGATTACATCAACCTCAGTGTGCGATTAGTACTTTATTTTATCAACTCCAGAAGGATGAAAGGCAAAATTAACCTCCATGGGATTTAAATAGTTGTTTTTAATTTTGGTACAAGGCCAGTAATTTGGGGGAGGGGAAGTCAAATAAATTGACCCCAGTACTTTATTTTGTCAACCCTGAAAGGATGAAAGGTAAAGTTGACCTCAGTGGGATTTGAACTCAGAACATAAAGAACCGGAATAAATACTACTGCACATTTGTCTGATGCTCTAATGATTCTGTCAGTTATTATTATTTGAAAAATATAAATTACAATAAGAGTAAAAAAAAATCATTATTATTATTAATAATTGTTTCTACTTTAGGCACAAGGCCAGCAATTACCCAGTGCCTTACTGGTACTTTATTTTATCGACCCCGTAAGGATGAAAGGCATAGTTAACCTCGGCGGGATTTGAGGTTGCCTTTCATCCTTACTGGGTCGATAAAATAAAGTACCAGTAATGTACTGGGTAATTGCTGGCCTTGTACCTAAAGTAGAAACAGGCACAAGTCCAACAATTTTTAGGGGAGGGAAAAATCGATTACATCGACCCCAGTGCTTTATTTTATCGACCCCATAAGGATGAAATGCAAGGTTAACCTTGGCAGGATTTGAACTCAGTACATAAAGGGCCATAACTATATGCTGTGAAGCATGGTGTCCGATGCTCTACCATTGACAATAATGGAAAACCAATAGGATACAGACAATGGCGGGAAAGGGGAAGGTTTGAAACAACTGAACAGAAAATATTTGACCAAGTTAGTGCGATTAGAAAGAATGGGTGGCTAACTGATATAGAGCTTGAGTTTATCAGCAGAAGGGTTTTTGACATGAAGAATGAAGTCTGAAGAAGCTGGAAATATGACAAACAAAGGAACTGAAAAAGAAGTTGCTTATGATGTGACACATGCAGCAAAGTATTAAAACACTTGTGAAAGACATTTCAGTATTAGATAAAAAAATCAAAGACAAACTTACAAATTAGCAGAAATATGATAGACTGGAGAGAAAACATGACATAGAAAGGGGTTCTTGATTGTCTTAGAAGAATTGAAATATGTGATTGCAAAGAAAGCAATGGTATTCAGATGTGAGCAGTGAATTAAACAATTCCAACAAAACAAGCTCTTCAGAAGGAACAAAAGAAGTTCTATCAGGAAATTAATGGAGGATTAGTAGTAAAAATGTTGGTCCCAAATGAACAGGAATGTAAACAGTTGGGGAGTAAAAGAAAAGAGGCTGAATGAGTAAAAGATCTGAAGGGAGCCACTATATATCTGAGGCAGCAAGAAATTATAATAAGTCAAATGTAATGAAAATTTGGGATTGCAAAAAAAAAACTGAATTCAAGAAGGAGAAGCGAATTGAAACTGAAAGGAGATAGAAATAAAAGAGGATGTATGAGCAATTTTACAGGGACACAGAAGCCAAAACCAATTTGGAGAAGATGTGTCTATGGATGCAGAAAAGTGACCTTAAACCAGTAACAGAAACTTTAGTTTGTGCAGCAAAGAGCAAACCCCAAGGAGCAATTATGTTAAGCACAAAATTGACAACTTAGGTGAAACAAAAATGTAGGATGTGTAAAATAAAGGCAGAAACTGTATGGCATATCACCAACCAGTGCACAAAGCTGGCACAGATAGAAGTGGCATCATGATAACATAGTAAAAATCATTCATTGGCAGTTGTGGAAAATAAGGTCTCAAAAGAGTAAGTTAGTAGTATGAGCATAAACCAGGTGTTGTAGAAAATGATCATGTCAAGATTCTATGGGACTTTATATTCCAATGTGCCTGTGAAATTGAACATCACAAACCAGATACTGTAGTGATGAACAAAGTTAACAAACAATGTTTGATTCTGGATGTGGCTTGTCTCATGACAATAAGGTTTGTGACAAAGAATTGAAGAAGATTGAGTGAATCACTAGTATAGGAGATAAAACATTTGTAGGCAATTGAAAAAGGTTGAGGTGGTCCTAGTTGTAGACAGGGTGTTTGGTACTATAACTATTTTTAAAAAATTGGGGCCAAAATCAGAGTAGTGCCCTTACAGAAAACAACATTTCTTGGAACTGCTAGAATACTTAGAAAAGTGTTTGACAATTGAAGGTACCACCTAAGTCCACTGGTTGTGGACAGCTGACACCAGTATTACATCACCAGCAACAAATGCTGTTCGACAAGCAGATAATAATAACGTGGTTCTTTAATTGGGATAGGTAGGCCTGTCAAGAAAAACTAAAAGAAACCTTTTAAGTTGATTTAACTTTATTACAATAAATATTAAGTGCTGCATCTCTGAGATTGTATATATATATATATATGTGTGTGTGTGTGTGTGTGTGTCAAAGATATGACAACCTCTCTACTAGTGCACCATGATAAAAATCCAATAGATACATTTTTTTTTCCACCACCATGTAAAATTATTGTCATGAATCAAAATTTAGTATATTATAATATTGTATTTCTTTCTAAAGTGTCTTTTACAAATAATGCTTTCTGATTTAGGCACAAGGCCAGCAATCACCCAGTGCATTACTGGTACTTTATTTTATCGACCCCGTAAGGATGAAAGGCAAAGTCAACAAATAATGCTTTCTGATTTAGATACAAGGCCAACAGTCTGTGGGAAGGGGAACATCGATTAAATCGATCCCAGTGCATTACTGGTATTTTATTTTAATATTGATTTGTTTGCTTTATTTTTACTATGTTGTTTTATAGCAACAAAATTTTAATCTCATCTTTCTTCTTTATCTTCAATTCCATAATAGAATTAGTGCTATCTCTTTGAGTACTAGAAACAAATTCATAAGCAGTTGATGCCCTGTTTTTTTTTTTTTTGTTTTGTTTTGTACGGTTTTGTGAATCACCAAAGAGAAAGTATATCACCTCCCACTAAGAAACCCAGATAGCTTATATTAAAAATGTCTAAACACACTTTCTATCATAATATATAGCTTAAAAAAACAACTACATATATACCCGTGGAGCACTGATAATATATTCTTAATTTAGAAAACTGTGCTAACATGATATCTATCACAAACATACACAAATCCAGAGTAGTCACATATATAGTGAAATGATGGCCCAAAAATATTTATTAAATATAAAAAATAAGCTATTAATCAATGGAGCTAATTTTTATAAAAACTTGGTATTATATGTTTATCTCAACTTCATTATTATTACAAGTTATAATTAAAAAAAAATCTATTTCAATCAATGGAAACCTGAAATGTGTTAGGTTTACACACCTAACTATATCTAAGTAGATAACCAGCATTATCTCTTTATTATTAGATCGTCTACAGCTGAAATAGTAGGTTTGTTGGGTACAGGAGGCACTTGTGTTGTTAGCATTGCACACAGCTGTATCATCCATTAGTAGTTTCTCTTGTGGTGGTACTTCTTGGACTTAGTTGATGTTGTCACTGTTAAACTGTTTGGGAAGACGTAACAAATATCCAAAGTGTATGTATATAACACAGCAGTATATTCATCATCATCATTTTCATCATCATCGTTATTTTGTATTCTTTGAATTATGTGTGTCTGTTTGATTCTTTCTTTTAGGTACTGTCATAAAATATATCGCTTTTAAAACCCTTTTGTGATTGTATTTCTAATGTGATACATTGTATTTCAATTAATTATGGACAAACTAGGAGGAATTTACTAAAATTATTAATCATGTCATTACTAAGTAATTAATATTAAGTAATTATTTGTAACGTAACTTAATAGTTTCTTACATCAAAGTATGTTGGAAGATTTTAATTTAAATATGAAGATTTAAAATGGGCAGTTTGGTATTAAAAGGGTTAATTTAAAACATAATTTATAATTTCTATTAATTTTCTAATTTTCCAAATTGTTTTCAGCTTGTTTCTTTTTATTAACATAAAAGATGTCACATTTAGATTCAAAACTATAATTTTTAATATCTATTAATTTCCAAATTCAGTGTGTGCATTTGGTTTAGAATAGGAACATTGTATCTCTGCATATCATAAGAGGTGGCTAAAAGGGTTGGTGCCAGGAAGGGCATCTGGCCATAAAATGTTACTTCAAGAAAGCCCCCATGATTAGCATGATCAAATCTGACATGGGATCCACAAGATTAACCCCTACTTTAGTACAGAAAAATGGATTTGAAATGCTTGTATTAATTTCCAAATTGTTTTCAACTTCTTGCTGATAAAATAATCTTCTATGCAACTTAATTAGAGTTTCAGGTGAGGGAAAAAAAATTAAGAAATTCATGTTTAAAAAAAAAAGAAATTAATGCAGTAATTTTGACATTTAATGAATGAGAAATTTTCTTTCAAATATCATGTGGTTATTTGGGCATAAATTATTATTATTTTTTTTAATTCTAAAAGACATGCAAGTGTGTACTTACAACCATCTAACACCCTTTAATGATTTAACAGAAAATATCTAAAAAGTGTTTGTCAATTCAAATGTTTATAGAATCTTTACTAGTGAACAGCTTGTCGTGAACATTTGCAGTATTAGAAAGACTTTAATTATTAATGTGATGCAGCCACAGTGGTGTTTTGTTCTTAAGAATTTCTTACTAATGCAGCTTTTATGTTGTACAGGACATTAAGAGGTTAATAAGCTTCTTTAATTGTCCTTTTGTTTGCATAATAATTATCATTACATAAAATTCAATTCTATATAGATTTTTCATTGTGGTCCACTAATCCTTAATCACTTTAATCTGTCACTCATTTTATATTGATATTAGTCAACAACAGATGGAATAATCTGCTAATTTACTACTGGCATTTGTTTATTTTACTGTACTTATTCTATTTAGTGTTTTATTTATTGTTATTTTAAATTTTATTTTCATTTTTCAGTTTTACCTGTTAATTTAACGTTATTTCTAATTTACTTGCTTTCATCACAATTTATATTAATAAGATTAGAAATTGAATAATAGATTTTCTCTTAGGTTTTATATTTTGGGTGTTACATGGTATTTTATAATAATCTAGAATAGTTAGTTACTTAGAAGTCTGTTGTTTTGTTTTTTTTCATATAAAATTTTTTTTTTATGCTGACAATACTTTTTAAATGTATTTTTTCATATTATATTATAACATCCTGCCATCTAATTTTTACCTTTAGCTCATTTTATAGTTTTAAAACTTTCTGAATTCAAATCCAGTCAAGGTCAGCTTTGCCTTTCATTCTTCTGGGATCGACTATAGAAAATACCAGTAATGCACTGGATCAATTTAATCGACTTTCCCATCCCCAAAAATTGTTGGACTTGTGTCTAAATCAGAAATCATAATTTTTATTATTACATGGGGCAGCAAATTGGCAGAAATGGCAGTGTTGGACAAATTGTTTTGTAGTTTTTAGTTATGTAGGTTTATGTCTTAATTTCAAATCGTGTGACTTGAGTGTCACTCTGTATACTTATTTATACAGGTATTAACCTGTCTGAACTCTCCACTATATTTACTTCCACAATATATATGCACTTGTGTGTGTGTATATATATATATAATTTGTTTAATCCATGCTCGCATGGAAAATGGACATTAATTGTTTCTACTTTTGGCACAAGGCCAGCAATTATCCCAGTGCATTACTGGTACTTTATTTTATCGACCCCGTAAGGATGAAAGGCAAAGTTAACCTCGGTGGGATTTGAACTCAGATCATAAAGGGAGGTAACTATGCTTCAAAGCATGGCGTCCGACCCTTACCGATACTGCCAATCTAATGGTAATTCTTTTGCATAATGATATTCTCATCTGTTCTATGTAATTTTGAAGACATCCACAGTATGTAGTCACATAGATTAGGTTTCCTGGGCTGTAGGTGAAGTTTTCTATTATCCTTAAATTTGAATTCTGGTCTTTCAATTAAGTATAAGCTCAGCCACTTACATGTTAATTTAACAAGCAAGCTGTTCCATTGATCAAATCAATTGGAACACTCGTTGGAAATAACAGAGGTCCAACACAACACCCACAGAATAAATGAACTTAAGTCACGTCACAACATTGTATACTATTCAGATCTTGAAAAAATCCAACTTAATGTCATCCCCAATACAGCCCTCTCCCCAGGTGCTAACCTCTTGGAGAGAGTGGGTTTCCCTGAATTGGCTATGCACAGGTGTCAACTGATTCAATGCAACTTGCCAGTGTGGCTCGCTAGAGCAGATTGCTGAACATATACTAAGTGAGTGCCTGGATCTTCGCTCGCCTAAGACTGTGGACCTCATGTTCCTTAATCTCACTACCATGAGCTGGTTGCTGTGCCTGGGGGGAGGCGTCATGTAATTGCTGTCTTATATGCAAAAAAGAAAAAGAAGAATTTCCAAATATCAAAAAGTTAGGGAATTTTTGGGTGCCTACTCTTCTAAGCTATAAAGTTTTTAAAAAAAGTTAAAGTTTGTCCCAAGTCATTAGATCAGAACTTATCCTGGTTTCTGTAGTATTAAGCTTCTGAGAGTACAAGACAGGACAGGACACCAGTCCATTGCAAGGTTAATTGTCAGTTACTGCTGATATTCATTTTTCAACTGAGTGGACTGGAGAAACATGAAATAAAGTCTTTTACTTAAAAACACAGCACACCACCTGCTCCAAATATTGAACCCATGATGTTACAATCATAGGTCTAATACCCTATCCACTGGGCCATGCATCCTGACTTTTCAAAAACTATATTTGATAACTTCATGAGTGGAGTTGACACCTAATTTTATTCAGTGTCGGTCACTTCTGTCCAAAAGAATCCCTTGCAGTATTTGCTCTAGCTCTCTGCTCTGAGTTCAAATCACACCAAGGTCACCTTTACCTTTCATTCATACAAGTTTAATAAATAAAGTAGCTGTCCAAGGCCGTAGATCGGTGGGGAAATTGTAATAGGATAGGATTAGGGCTCCTAAAAACCCTAGAAACATCCCATGAAATACAAACTCATAGGAAGCTAGCTAAACCTGCTCCAGTATGAGCCATAGCAACAAAAACAATTGTCATCCACAAATTCAATTAGAGCTAAAAAATAACAGAATAATAAATTTCCAATTTATTTCCATTGATAACTGGAGATGGCTGTGCCTTAGTTACATATACATTTGCAGATAATCACTGCAACATTGTTTTAGTATTTTTTTTACTTTAGTCAAAGAAGACGCATTCCCATTTCAGGGCCTCCAAGAATTGTGAGGACGAGCAGAGAAATTTATCTTCAAATCAGAGACTTAGTCCAAATACTTGCAAGAGGGTGGACTCCATTAAATACACTGGAGGACCAGGTGGTGGTGTTAAAACTGAGCAATGGATTAATTCTACCACCCATGTTACATCTACCAACCAACATGATGATGATACCCACGCCCCCACACACATTTCCATCTGTTTAAATAGAAAATAACTATATGCCACAATGATATATATATATCCAGGCTTGCGTTTTATAGAGTTCTTGGGCTGTATAATTGCCAAAAAAAAAAAAAAAACTTCTTAGGCTTGCATTGCAATTCTTATAACATTAAGAAAGAGCACCGTAATATTTCAAGGATTGTATTGTCATTTAGAAAAAATGTGAAATCAAATACCTTTAGCCATGTTACAACCTAGTGGCCTATTATCTGACATTTTATCTATTTTAGCAATATATCATCATCATCAATCTATTTTACAATATACATATCATCATCATCAATCTATTTTAGCAATATACATATCATCATCATCACCATTGTTTTCCATGTTGGTATGGGTTGGACAGGATGTTTTGAGACAATGTTTTACAACCCTCCTGATGCCAACCCCTTTAGTCACCTCTTACGACATAGTATTTTTATTCTAAAAACCAGGAGACATATATAAACCAATAAAAGTATTCAAACTCAAAGAAATGGAAATTTATCTCTTTCCTTAATACCTTTCTATTGAAAGATACTGCCTATAATTTTCAAATCTTTTGGATATATTTGAGAATTTGGTGTGATTAAGTAATGTAATTAACATTTTCATTATCAAAGTGGTATTTGGAACACAACTTAACAAAGGCTCTTAAATAAAATTATGATGGAAGGTTTTTAGTGATGGTGCCATGATAAAATGATCCCAGTACACTGTGTAAAGTGGTCAGTGATAAAAAGGGCATCCAGCTGTATAAACCATGCCAAAACCAGATTATAATTAACCTTTTAGCATTTAAACTGGTTGTATCTGGCCAGAATTCTCTCACCTCTTTCTGTTCAAATGGGCTGTAACCGGCCGTTCATACTGATGTTAAGGTATGGTTCTCAAAATAAATAATATAAAAATCTCGTAGATTCAATATTATGTGAGATAAGTATGTGAGGTAAAGCCTTTACCAAAAAAATTCAATAGTATATATAGAGTAATGTAAATACTAAAGGGTTAAGCAAGGCATGGCCTTTGGCCAATCTGGGAGGATAGTAACTCTAGTACTGACATGGTTTGTGATAACCTGTCCAAAATGCCTGCTTGGAAAAACAGGCATAAAATGATGATGATGATAAATACTTTAAAATAAACAGTTTTGTATTGTATAACTAGGAGCAGTTTCTGGTGCTTTGGTATCAAAAGGGTTAAGGAGTGTGCTGAGATTCTGTGCAATATGAATTTGGTAATTTATGTGAACATATTCATTATTTTATGCATGTTTCCATGTATAAAATACATTTAAAATTCTTAAATGCTCAAACATTTATAGAAAGAGAACTGCTTATTTTTATCATACCTACAGAAAAAAAATGAAAACATATGGCGTGTGCATGCGTCTATAAATACATATATATATACACATCCTTTCCCCTTCTCTCTATACACTCACACACACATACATATTTATACATACATACACACACACCACACAACAAAGACATATGTAATATTCCATATGTTTTCATTTTTTTTCCTGTAGGTACATAAAAATAGGCAGTTATGTATCTATATATGCTTGTGAAAACACTATTGATGTACCAAAATTCTTTAAATGGAAAATGTCTAACATGTTATGGAAATGGTGGTGGGATGGAGAGGGGATAAAGATAGAGATGAAAATAAAATAAGAACCTGTAATTTAAATAATTGTTTCTACTTTTGGCACAAGGCTAGCAATTACCCAGTGCATTACTGGTACTTTAATTTATCGACCCCGTAAGGATGAAAGGCAAAGTTAAGCTCAGCGGGATTAATTTAAATAATGAAATACATTAACTATCTTTTTTTTATTTTAATATTTGCAACTATCACTATTTTTCCTCTTATTAATTCCTACCGAGGTTAGCTTTGCCTTTCATCCTTACGGGGCCGATTTAATCAACTTTCCCCTCCCCCACAAAATTACTGGCCTTGTGCCTTAAGTAGAAATCATTATTATTAATCGGGCGGTGGCTTGGCAGTATTGGTAGAGCATTAAACAACATGCTTTGCGGCATATAATTATGACCCTTTATGTTCAAATCCTGCCGAGGTTAGCTTTGTCTTTCATCTTTACAGGGTCATTAAAATAAAATACCAGTAATGTATTGGGATTGATTTAATTGACTTTCCCCTTCCCTTTAAATTGCTGGCCCTGTGTCAAAAGCAGAAATAATTATTAATAAAGAATTTATTATTAGTAATAAAATGAGGTGTTAGATTGGCAGAATCATTAGTGTCGAACAAAGAGCTTTGCTGCATCTGTTTCAAGTCTCTATGTTTGCAGTTCAAATTCCACCAACATCAATTATGTCAATTATGTCTTTTATCCTCATGGGGGGGGGGGGGGGATAAAATAAAGTATCAGTCAGGAAACTGGGGTTGATATAATCAACTTCCCCTTCCCTTAAGAATTGCAGGTTGTGTACCTAAATTAGAAACCATTACTTACAGCATTAAGTGACAACTCATTATGTTCTGAATTCAAATCCTACCACATTTAACTATGTCATTCATTCGCTTAGGAGCCGATAAAATATAATACCAATCAACGTTCCCCTTCCTCCAAATTTACTGGCCTTGTTATTAAACTTGAAACCATTATTATTTATGTGCCCTTGTATAGGATGGGGAATTGGCCGAATCATTATAGCATTGGATAAAAGGCTTTGTGGCATTTAGTTGTGGCTCTTTACATTCTGGATTCAAATCCCTCCGAGGTCAACTTTTATTTTCATCCTTTTGAGGTTGATAAAATAAAGTACCGGTCAAGTACTGAAGTCAATATAATCAACTTCCTTTTCCCCTAAAAAAATTCTGAAGTAATCTAATTCTACTCAAATATTGAGAGAAAATAATAATTGTTTCTACTTTTGGCACAAGGCCAGCAATTACCCAGAGCATTACTGGTACTTTATTTTATCGACCCCATAAGGATGAAAGGCAAAGTTAACCTTGGCGGGATTTGAACTCAGAATGGCAAGGGCCGTAACTCTATACGTCAAAGCATAGCGTCCAAAATAATAATAGTTTCTAATTGAGGCATAATATCAACAATTTTGAGGGAATGTTAAGTCAATTGTATCAATCACAATACTTGACTGGTATTTTATTTTATCAACCCCTTATGGATGAATGGCAAAATTGATCTCGGTGGGATTTAAACTCAGAACATAAAGGGCTGGAATAAATACCGCAAAGCTTTTTATCCGAAGGCTCTAATGATTCTACCAATCCATTCATCATCATCGTTTAATGTCTATCTTCCACGCTAGCATGGGTTTAGACGGGAATTGTCCCACTTGAGGCAAGATTGGTCGTCTCACTCATATAGGACTGTCTGGCAGGTTTTCTACGGCTGGATGCCTTTCCTAACACCAACCACGTTTACAGTGTGGACTGGGAGGTTTTTACCGTGTTACCTACACAGCCACATTACAGCGTGGACTGTGTGTTTTTTTGTTGTGACACCTACACGACCTCATTTATTTAGGACTGGATGCTGTGGTACCAACATAACTTTACAGAGAAAGGGGTGGTGTTGATGGAGGTGTGTGTGTGGGGGGGGGGGGGGTAGTGGGATGGGGTGTATATTTGATTAAGAGGTGCCTACTGACTGTAGGTTTCGCTTTGTACTTTGGAACGGCGGGTTTTCTGTATTACTGCGTAGCGCCAAAGATCTCGGTCCAGTGACATTGTCTTAGAGAGGTGTAAGTGTGTAAGGTCGGAATTCATCAAATCATCCCAGGTTTTTCTGGGTCTGCCTACTCCGTAACTTCTGTCAATTTTGATCACCCTGCACTTTTTTATAAAGCTGTCGTCTTTCATACACATCACGTGACCATACCAATGTAGTCTTCTCTCGAGTAAACAGCATCTGATTCCTCTTATACCTAATTTCTCACTTAGTTCATTTATGCTTTGCTGTTCACGTATATTACTATTACACATCGTTCCTCTCCAGTCTGCACAGATCCTCTACACACAATGCCCATGTCTCACTGCCATGTAACATAGCTGTTTGTATGCAGGCATCATACAGTCTGCCTTTCATTTTTAGAGAGAAACCTTTAGTGGCCAATAGTGGTGTAAGCTCTCTGAACTTTTTCCATCCCCGTTCTGACTCTGGCTACTGTACTTTCTGAGCACCCTCCACCACTGTTAGTATCTTGTGGGCAATTGCTACTTATTGCACCTGAGCACCGGCCACATATAAAATCTATGTTCTTAGATAGCTTACCTGTGATCCCACTACATCTTTTATGCACCCATACTTTGCATTTGGGACATAAAATAGAATTTCTGCCTACTCCTTTCCTACACACTGAGCATGGCCATTTCCCAGTGGGGACCTGTGCCCTATTTTCCTTCCTACATACTAGAACTTTAGTCTTAGACAAGTTATCTTTAAGGCTTTTTTATTCTAGGCCATGCTTCCATGTTTGGAATTTCTTCTCTAGTTTAGCCATTGATTCAGCTATGAGGGTTAGATCATCTGCATAGAGAAGTTCCCATGGGCAGCCGATCTTGAACTCCTCTGTTATAGCCTGAAGAGCAATAATAAATAGGAGGAGGCTAAGGACAGAGCCCTGATGAACACCAACTTTTACGCTAAATTCTTCACTATATTCGTTGTTAATTCTAACCTTGCTGACTGTTTCTTTATACATGGCTTGTATAGCTCTCACAAGCCATTCATCAACCCCTAGTTTTCTAAGGGCTCACCAGATAATGGCACGAGGACTCTGTCTGACCATAGTGTGTCCCACCGTTCCAGATGCTTTCAGCATTTCAGTAACTATCGCCCCTAAATATAGACTAAATAAGGAAAAATAAAAACATAACTCTTTACTTCTCAACTATAGCTGAAATTAGCTTTTCTTATATTCAATGTCATCTCCTGAGTTTTCTAAAATGTTAAATGCTATATTCATGATTATGTAGATTGTAAAGGGATTGACATAAAGAAGAACATCCTGTTGTATTGTAGAAACTATGACAACACTGGAATGTATGTAAGCAAGGTGTTGCTTCTAACTGGTTTAACCCTTTAGCATTTACATTACTCTATATTTACTATTCTATTTTCGCGATAAAGGCTTTACCTCACATAATTATCTCATAATATGGAATCTATGAAATTTTGATATTATTTATTTTGAAAACAATACCTTAATATCAGTATGAGTGGCCAGTTACAGCCGATTTGAACAGAAAGAGGTGATAGAATTTTGGCCGGGTATGGCCAGTTTAAAGGCTAAAGTATCAATAGCTCTGATTAAATACTAACTCAATCTATAATGTTAACACAGAAAAACGGATGTAAAATGATGATAATGTGCTTAGATTGAAATTGAATTTCCCAATCCTTATTTTACACAGATCTCCAGTGCTCTACAGCAGTGGTTCCCAAACCCATTTTGTCATGGAACCCTTATACAATTTTCTAAAAATTGCTGATATATTTTACAGAGAATCCCCACCACCCTAGTTTTAATGACATTATGTGGAACAAAAATTGTTTTAGAGAGAGAATTTATTCATATAAAAAAATTATTAAATTTTACTAAAAGACATATCACACAGAATCCTAGAATCTTTGTCTCAAGGGATGACAACTTCTCTAGTATTGGTGATCTACATGATAAATTTACCCAATACACTCTGTAAAGTGGTTGGTGATATGAAGGTAATCCTGCCATAGAAAACTTGTCAACAAAAAGTTGAGCAGACACTTCAGCTGTGTCAAAGACATGACAAATTCCCTAGTACTGATGCTATAATAAAACGCACCTGGTTCTTTCTGTAGAGTGCTTTGTGTCAAGTTCGGTGTCACTGTGAGGTGCCTTGAGCAAGCATCTTCTATATCTTTTGGTTGATCAATGCCTTGTAAGAGAAAATTTTGTAGATGGAAACTGGTAGCCCATTATATATCATCATCATCATTTCACATCCACTTTTCTATGCTTGCATGAGTTGAACTGGTTTTTTCCAGCATGCAGTCACACATACAGAAACACACACATATGTATACTAGCAGTTTAGCCCGGCGTTGCTCGAGTTTGTTCATTTGCTATGAAAAGTTACACACAGGTATACGTGGCTTGAAAGCGAATAAGCTTATCAATTAAGTGCATAAAGCAGTTGAACCGGTTATTAAAAGTTATGAACCAATTAGCATTTTGGACAATCAATGATGGGTTAATAATCTTCCAATAGCGAATTTAACAGACCAAAGTTGCAAGATGGTGGCCCTGATGCCGCTGGGTCTCAGATCTGTCCGCCATGGGTGACCCTACCAGGAAATAGTTTTCCAGACAGCATAGCTCCAACACCTGCACCAACATTTATAGCACCTCTTGCATGTCATCCCTTGAGGAGTGTAAGCAAAAAGTCCATTCCTGCTCCCTACGCAGGAACAGGCAACATAAAGTTGGCCATGGGAGAAGCATGGCTCTCCCAAATGGATGCCTGCCACCGACAATGTTTGCCCTTGTGACTTGTTAATGGACATGGCAAAACATGGTCTCACCGGGAATTGGGATTACCAGAAATCGAATGGTATATCTGACGCCGAGGGGAAAAGGTTCATCCTTGGCAGTGTATTCGGCAGAATTGCCAGAAGTACAACACTATGGGTGTTGGCATATTAATATTTAACCAATTAAAGTTGTAAAAAATAAATAATTTAAACATTCCGATTCATATGTCTAAAGCATTAATCTGTTATATGAAGTGTTATTTTGCAGGTTATTTGCAATAAGCCGATTTAAAATTCCCCAGAAAAGCCGTATGTCAATACGGAATTCCAATGACTCCCCCAGCAGTTAAATTATAGAGAGGGGGCATAATCTATTATAAAGAGAAGGAAGAGCGACGGGGATAGTAAAGCTAAGAAACTATAGTGAAGCGCGACAGAGAGAGTAAAGCAGTTAAATTATAGAGAGGGGGAATGATCTAT
Source organism: Eledone cirrhosa (assembly GCA_964016885.1). Lineage (NCBI taxonomy): Eukaryota > Metazoa > Mollusca > Cephalopoda > Octopoda > Eledonidae > Eledone > Eledone cirrhosa. Next base: position 147,961,456 of record OZ024742.1, on the reverse strand, counting down.
TATAGAGAGAGGGAAGAGCGACAGAGAGAGTAAAGCTAAGAAACTATAGGGAGGTGTGTTAAACCTCAAAGCATGAAGAGAGTAAAGCAGTTAAATTATAGAGAGGGGGAATAATATATTATAGAGAGAGGGAAGAGCAACGGAGAGAGTAAAGCTATGTTTGTTGTATAAATTGATGTGTTGCTTAGTTTTCAAAGTTTATGTCGCATTCCTGAGGGTAGTAGAGAGAGGCATTAAGCGTGTAAGAGAGGGTTACAGCATGTATTTAGTTTTATCAATTTTTTTCATAGAAGCAGGAAATTTTTGGCAAAGTTTATTACGAGTTGACCATCGTTGGTAAATTTGGAGCACATTGGAAAAAATATCAAAATCGGTAGAGAAATGTGGAAATGCATAAAAATCATACACACACACACAGACAGACATCTTCCGTTTTATATATAGAGAGAATATATGGTGTGGAGCTGTAATTTAATGGTGCAACAAAAAGATATCCAGACTTCAAAAAATATTTACTGGAATCTGTATAATTGAGTAAATTTATTCATGGCTATGCTCCAGCATGGCAGAAGTCTAATGAATGAAACCAGAAAGAAAGAATGTTAATAATCTTGAGAAGGTATTCCATTAGCATTCATAATCCATGTCAACAATTCTCAGTTATCTCAATAATCCTTATTATTGTTATTCTCTTCTCTCTTCTTCTCTTCTTACTCTTGCTCAATGAGGCCGGGGTCATCCTAAGTCAACAATCCCAAAGCATCATCGTGCATAGAGCCAAAGTCCAATGTGGAGGTGCATGGCTTAGTGGTAAGGGTGTTAGTCTTACGATCATAATGTTGTGGGTTCAATTCCTGGGCTGGGTTGTGTGTTGTGTTCTTGAGCAAAACACTTCATTTTACATTGCTCCAGTATACTCAGCTGAGAATAAGTACCAGTAATAGTTGGGGATTTAACCCTGCAATGGACAGACAGGATGCCTGTCCAGGGGAGGTTTGTACTCTCAGTTGCTTCATGTCATGAAACCAGGATAAGCACCAACCTAACGAGCCTTCTGTCTTAAGACAGACTTTAGACTATTATTGTTATTACTAAATCTAATTTCCTGTTAACTCTTTGAGTGCCAGTGCCACTTTTCATAGTTTTCTGCCCCAGGCTAGCTTTACTTGTAAATTATTGCATTTTTCCCGAAATCATTATGAATAAAATAAGAAAGATATTTTGATCAAATTTGCTTTATTTAGTTTGACTGTACCTGTACTTCATAAACTAAACTAAAATATACTTGTACATCTTTGGCACACAATGGCTATGAGGTAAAAGACTACCTGTATGTTTTTGGCACTCAAAGAATTATTATAAAATTCATCTTGCTAATATTTTTATTTTTAGGTTGTATTTATTTTATTAGAGTTTTATATCCATTATTTGAAGCTAGCATGTGGGTAGAAACAATTCTGAAATTTTAGGTATTTTTATGATATTTCTTTAGAAAGTTGCATGCTTTTGCTAATATTAACCATGTAATCTAAGATAGGAGTGATGCCAATTTTCAACTAGATATACAGAAAGTGGAACAAATATTATCTTGCTTTTAGTGACATGCTTCCAGGAAATATATCTAACAGTTTGACATTGTGATGAATATGACTAAAGTTACTACTATAATATACACAAAGTTTACAAAAATCGTTGATATTATTTCATCAATCTCCGGCCATGAGTCACCCACTCAATGAATCTATACAATTGCAGTATTGAAACTGCAACCCATTGTTCAGAGTGCACACATTTTAGTTAATAGCAAGTGCAGTGGCTGTCATCATCATGTGTTTTGGAAATTCAAGTTTTTGTGTCAGATAATCATAATCATCTTCATTTTACTTATTAAGTACCAGCATTATTATTATTATTATTATTGACTGTATCGGGAGAGCATGCTTCACGGCAAAGAGTTATAGTCCTTTATGTTCTGAGTTCAAATCCTGCTGAGATTAGCTTTGCCTTTCATTCTTATGGGGTCAATAAAATAAAGCACCAGTAAGTACTGAGGTTGATTTAATCAACTTTCCCAATCACTTCAAATTGCTGGCCTTGTACCTTGGTCCCGCCGTCTTCCTTCGAGGAGGAAGGCCAGGCAGTTTTCATCTGCCTGGTGGCCATGGCAAAAGAGATTGTGTGGTGGACAAGGTTGAAAGGGTTAAAGAAAGACACTTTCCTCTTCGGCGAATCCCTAATTAACTTTTTCAAGTTTCACTTGAAGAGGAAAATCAGGGTGGAGAGGCAAGTGCTGCTTTCTAGCAAGTTTGTTGAAAGGTGGGTGAATGTAACGAGAATGGTCCGAGTGAACGGGACCGCTCTGAATATACGTCTGTAGTTTGATAAATGGAAAAATTGAGAGAGGGCACTTGCCCTGGTGGTCAAGGTAGCCGTGGTCTTTTGTGTGGTTTTCGCCACGAGTAACCCTCGGAGGTTTCCTCCCTATTGGGGAATTTTTCATTGTTTCAATTTTCATTTTTATTGTTTATATATATATATGTTTCTATGTCTTTTTTTTCTTTTCTTATATAAATAATAAAAATATTTACACGCACAAAACCCACATCATACTGTCCTGTGCCGTCTGTAATGTTTTTCTTGATGTCAGCCCTTGTGGCCAATAAAGAAATCATTATTATTATTATTATTCTTTGAGTCTCATTCATTGATGTTATTTAACTGGAAAGTTTGTTGAAATGAATATCAAGTCGCTACCTGCAGCCTCAGATATTCAGGACGTATCGGAGGGTTCTTGCTGTTCCCAGCAAGCATGCCTTTTGAAGTGTTCCAAAAAGCGGGGCTGGACTAACTTTTATTATTCTGGGTGACTGGGTGACTGGCACCTGGAATGTTGCCAGGCACTCACTGCCCTCTACCAAGCGGGCAATGCGATCAGTGGAACTTCCACTCTCGAGTTCTATAGAGGATTAGTGGTAGGCAAGTGCGATGATGCACTCGGAGAAGCTTTGGGCCTCGACGAAGTCGAACTGACCAGTCTGTACCGGAGGACTTTTGAGCCGGGGACGATGGACAATTTCCAGAAATCCCTCGCTTGGCAGTGCTACCGGGCGGCACTGCCGGTTCGGGATAAACTCTACAGGCACGGAAGTGCTGTCAGACGGACCTGCCCAAGATGCGCACAGAACGACGAAACCGTTCTGCACGGACTTGTCCAATGTCCGTGCATTACTGACTTGTGGAGTTATGTCGAACAGCTACTGTCGCGTGTGGAACAAATCCGGCTATCGGCCGAGTCCATAGTGAAGATCGATCCACCGCCTTCCTTAGGTCAGGAAGAGCAGGAAATTTTCCTGTCTGGTGGCAGTTGCGAAAGAGATTATATGGTGGAACAGGTTGAAAGGACTGAAGACAGACACTTTTCTCTTCGGCCAATCCCTCATCAACTTCTTCAAGTTTCACCTGGAAAGGAAGGTGAGGGTGGAGAGAGAAGTGCTGCCCCCCAGTACATTTGCTAAAAGGTGGGTGAATGTGGCGAGAATGGCTTGTGTGAATGGGCCTACTCTGACCATGCGCCTATAGGCTAGCTAACTTGAGCAGAGGGGTGCTCTCCCTGGGTGCCCTAGAAGCGCAGGGTGGTTCAGGATTGGTGGGGTACTTGAACCACCCCAGGGTCGTACACCCCTATCGGGGAATTTATTTTGTTATATTTATGCATAGTTTATTTTATATTTTTATATTTTCATTGTTAAATTAGTCTTGCCATTGTGCACTTTTACTCCACCTTATTGTAAACCCCCACTGTCCCTGTCTTTGTATTGTCCTCTACATGTCGGTCCTGGTGGCTAATAAATGAAATCATTATTATTATTATTATTATTATTATTATTATTATTATTATTATCATCCTCCTCCCACTTATACCTAGGAGGGCTGTGGGGGCGTCCTCAAACACTCCTGTAGGTCCTGTCAAAAGCAACCATCTTCCATTGATCCACTTGGATCCCTAAGCGAGACCAGCTTACATTTTATATTTACTTTTTCCATGGTTTCAATATTTGAACAGGTTTCCTCCAAATAATTTTGAAAATGAATTTTCATTTTTTTTTTATTTCAGCTGAGCGCAAAACTTCTCTTGGGAAAGAATGGCATCCCAGATGTCTACGTTGTGACAAATGTGATAAAGTTTTAGCACCAGGTCAACATGCTGAAGTAAGTTTTAAGAATTTAATCTTCATCAATTCTTCATCAATTTTATATGTCTTCCATGTTAGCATGGGTTGGGTGGTTATTATGGCTTGAGTCAGTTGATATTTAAAGTTATTGCCCTCATAGATGCTTCAAAAGACCTCACCTTGCTTGTACATTCCATTTTTGGCATGGTTTCTACAGCTGGATGGTCTTCCTAGCCCCAACCATTTTATATAGTGAACTGGGTGCATTTATCATGGCACCAACATTAAAAAAGTGTTATATCTTTGACAAGAGTAAAGAGTCCTTTTTTCTCTATGTTGTTTTTGTTCAATTATCAACCACTTTACAGAGTGTACTGGGTGCATTTATTATGGTACCAGCACTAAAAAGTTTGCTTCATCCCCTTCATGAATAATTATCTTCAAAATAAGATTTCTTCAAGAAATTTGTCAAATACTGGTGACTATGTTTTTGTATGTCATTCACATTTATTCACCAAAATATGTGCGTTATGATTAAAAGAAGTTAAAATATCAATATTCAAAAACCCCTGTATCACTTGATGCATCCATCTCTCCCTATAAATACTTTGCCTAATACTTCTTCCCCAAATGTGGACTCTTCTGAAATGTTATAATTAACAGACAATTTAGTAAATAAGATTTTACACAACTAAGTTTTGGTAGAATGGAGTAGAAATGTAACCTTATTCATCATTATCATCAGTTTACATTTACTTTTTCCATGGTGTCATTATTTGAACAGGTCTCTTCCAAATAATTATCTTACTTCTTGTTGGAAACTTTTGTCATCTCCTACGTGAAGTTTATCATCCTGAGATCAAACTTCACCTCTATTTCCCACAACTAAGTTTTCCTCTTTTATCAGCTCCTTCCACATGGATTGCCTGATATTTTTTCATCTAACTGTCATCCTTCATACACATCACATATTTGTACCAGTGTAGTCTTCTCTTTTGCACATTACAGCTGATTTGTTTGATGCCTGTCTAATTAATTCATATGTATCCCACCAATATATTAGCAATGATACTACTATCAGTCATACAACCTAAGATTTGATAACCATAGCTGATACCATATAAGAAATTAATAAACAAATACTATGTAAAAAAAATCTCTTTAGTCTTGCTGCAGCAAAGATATTTTTCTTTACTGTTTAGCCAATGGGGAAGGACAATGCCCATGATCCTTTTTTAAGTTTAATGAATTCAATAAACTAGTTATCATAAGATTCAGTGTTTTTAATATCTCAAATTCTCTCAGTTATAATCAACAAACCAACAATATTTTGGGAAATCTTATTCTAGCGTAGATTTGATTAGACACACAAAAAAACAATACAAGATTTCTATAAAATATACCATATAGTGAATGAATAAATTTTCATCATTACACATCAGCTCCACCACTACCACCATTACTATCATCATATCCATCACCACCATCATCACTATCATTGCTATAATGTCTATTTTACCTAACTGACATGGGTTGGACAGATCTGAAATATTGCCACTCCTCACTATTCTGTGTCCTAGAGTTTTTTAAGCCAAATATTTTAAGATCTGATCTCATCACTTCCTCCTCTTCCAGTGTTATCATATTCTCTTGTCAATAAATGTTGCTTTTTTTTACTCAGCACTTGTCATCTATCTATGGTATATGTTCATACCAACACAGCCAGTTTTCCTGCTCACATCTGCTGATATCCAACTGCTTTCTTAATCACTTGCATTCTGTCTTTCATACAGAAATTAATGTATTTATAAATTCTATATATAAATTAGATATAAACCCTGGCATGGCTGTGTGTTTAAGAAGTTCACCTAGCAACCACTTAGCCTTACCTTATGAGTGAATTTAGTAGGCAGAAACTGTAAGGAAGCCTGTTTATATGTATATTTAGCAGTAATTAGTTATAGATGTTATCGCCACTTTAGCAGGGTGGTAGAATCAGTGGTCGTTAGTTGCCAGTGTGGTAAGTGATAGTATCCTCATTGGATTATCTTGTTGACATAGACGTGAGGGAAGGTCCCTCGATCTATTTACCATCTATTTACAATATTCCTTTCGTCAGGTCGCCAATTCCAGCAGCACGGATTAAAAATGTTATTGAGACACGAGTAACATAATAACGACCTCAACCGCAGTAATTAGAGATGAAATGTTTGTTTATTTATATGGTTGAAGTTACAGATAAAAAGAGGTTACAAAAGGGAATGTGCCATTGCGCCGGCTTAACGGCGAGGCTAGGGGTGCAATATCTCACTGTTACATTATGCGTGTTGCTGGCTTGAAGTTTCCGGTACAAGAGAGAGATTCTTCAAATCTTCGCGGGGAATTTCTTCCTCAGGGCGCGTAGTGATACATCCTCTTCTACTGGCGCTGATTGGCTGAACTGAGCCAAATCACGCACAGAGAATGTATGTGAGCCCGCGGAATGTAGGTCACTACATCACCTCCGACCAGATTTTCAACCGAAAATCGATAACGAAGAAACCAAGGGCCCACATATTATTAAATCAGCAAGAACAAATGCTGAAAGAGCACATCAGTGAAAAAATAATTGAGCAGAAGGTTGCATGCAAGAACAAAAAATGAGGCGCTACGGGCCGTGTTGAGCCGCTGTGTCAAATGACCAATTGTTTTGTTGTTTATACGTGACCGCCAAAGGTCTAACAATAAACGGATAAAGTCTGACATGGGCGAAGTTGCTGTTCTTGCATTAAATGTTAATGGTAAGCGTTGTACCAGTAGCTGTGAACGAAGCTATTATGGTAGTTTACCAGTGCTGGCGAGAAAATGATGGCCTCCAGATGTATTGTCGAATGTGCTGTGGAGCCAGGAAAAAATGGCTGGTTGCTTTGTAAAGAAAAAAAGGCAAGTTTAATCTGTAGGTGGGTTGCAGTGTAAATTCCATAATTTGGGCGAATCCACAGAAGTGGCTGAAATACTGACAAGTCCAGTTCAATTTGTTGCTTTCCCAGCGAGTTGGGCAAAAACAACAAGACGGATGGCCGTCATGGACGATCAGTGTGCAACGAGATGCGAAGCTGTTTGAGTTCAGCTGCAATTAGTATTCTCGTGTTGCGATGTCTGTTTGAATCCAGTGGATTAAGCTCTGTGAGCTGCTAGCATGTGACAGTATCTCAACCAGGTGAAAAGGGGCTCGCAGAATATTACGTTTGAAGAACATATAGCAAGAACTACATGTTGGTGTGTGATAAAAAGAATGTGTGCATATGCAGGCATGTAAAACAGCAAAGAATGTGAATGAACAAAAACCATGAGCAAACAAATAGCAAAAGAGCACAAAACAAGTAAATGCATTCTACAAAGAAATATGTGAATGTAACAAACTGATAATTCAAAGTCAATCTAAGGGAGCAGAGAAATTGCTCAATAAGTTCAAAGTTTTTCAAAGTCAAATAGTTCACACATCACCAGTGTACAGACACTAGTTCTATCTGAAAACTGAAAAAGAAGTTTGTTAATGCCGTTAGGGGTTAGATGTATGGTGTTTTTGTGAGATTTTGTGGCCATTTTACCGTCCCGAAGGTTTTGTTGCTTATTGTTAAAGCAAAGTCAAAGAATCTTCTGTAGAGTAGGAGTCACCAAATATGGCAGTCACGTCTGACGCCATAATGGTGAGAAAACTACTGTCTCAATTTCTCGCATCCCTGTGGTAACAAGACAGAAGGTATGGTGGTTGCGTCGGTAAAGTTACAAGCCGTTTTGAAATTTCCGATGTGTGGTGGTTGGCGTTGGTAAGGTAATGAAGCTGCCACTCACTGTTCCCTGTATTGGTCAGTGGTTAAACAACGCTGTCGCTGCTGCTGTCATTGTTGTTGTCAAGTGTAGCCATGACATGTCGGTAGCCATCTTGAAATTTTTTCGTGGCGAAAAAGGTTTTTGAAATACTGCTAATTTTTCAAAAATCTTAAAAGGAATATTCTGGATTTTCGCAAGTTGCGACGTGGCAATAAAAGTTAAACTGAATGAATAAGAAGGGCTGCGTGATATTCTTACGTCAGTCACCACTTTAGCAGTAATTAGTTATAGATGTTATCGCCACTTTAGCAGGGTGGTAGAATCAGTGGTCGTTAGTTGCCAGTGTGGTAAGTGATAGTATCCTCGTTGGATTATCTTGTTGACATAGACGTGAGGGAAGGTCCCTCGATCTATTTACCATCTATTTACAATATTCCTTTCGTCAGGTCGCCAATTCCAGCAGCACGGATTAAAGATGTTATTGAGACACGGGTAACATAATAACGACCTCAACCGCAGTAATTAGAGATGAAATGTTTGTTTATTTATATGGTTGAAGTTACAGATAAAAAGAGGTTACAAAAGGGAATGTGCCATTGCACCGTTAAGCCGGCGAGGCTAGGGGTGCAATATCTCACTGTTACACTATTATGCGTGTTGCTGGCTTGAAGTTTCCGGTACAAGAGAGAGATTCTTCAAATCTTCGCGGGGAATTTCTTCCTCAGGGCGCATAGTGATACATCCTCTTCTACTGGCGCTGATTGGCTGAACTGAGCCAAATCACGCACAGAGAATGTATGTGAGCCCGCGGAATGTAGGTCACTACATATATATGTGTGTGTGTGAATAATTACGAAAACAGGATGCTATCTTTTCATCATCATCATCACCGTTTAACATCTTTGGCGTTAGGAAGGGCATCCAGCCATAGTAAACCAGCCAGAAACAGTTCTATACGAGCAAGACACGGTCACCCAACCGATCTTGCCTCATGTGGGACAAACCTTTCTAACCCATGCTAGCATGGAAGATAGATGTTAAATGATAATGATGGTTCTTAGAGAAAAATAAGCCACTATACTTAGCCTTTGTTGACCTAGAGAAGGCCTTTGATAGGGTACCCCGATCTGTTATCTGGTGGTCCCTAAGGAAACTAGGTGTTGAGGAGTGGCTTGTGAGGACAGTGAAAACTTTGTACAGAGGTGCTGCCAGTAAAGTCAGGGTAGGAATGGAGTTTAGTGAGGAATTCCAGATACAAATAGGAGTACATCAAGGTTCGGTCCTCAGCCCACTCTTGTTCATTATAGTCCTCCAAGCCATAACAGAGGAGTTTAAGACTGGCTGTCCATGGGAACTTCTCTACGCTGATGATCTGGTTCTTATAGCAGAATCAGTAGAGGAGCTAGATAATAAATGTTGGCTATAGAACCAGCAGTTGGAAGCAAGAGGACTGAGAGTGAACCTAGCTAAGACAAAAGTGTTGATGAGTAGAAAAGAGGACAAAACTCTGATTCCGTCAGGGAAATGGCCATGTTCGATATGCAGAAAAGGAACTGGCATAAATTCTATAAAATGCACACAATGCAGATCCTGGGTACACAAGAGATGTAGTGGGATAGCAGGCAAACTAACAGGTAGGGAGAAATACGTATGCAGTAGATGTACAGGGAAATTAGACAGTAGAAGTCGCATTGATAGACACATTTTTCAAATGCAGACGGGTGCTATAGAAGTGGTGGATAGCTTCCGGTACCTAGGAGATCAGATTAGCATGGGAGGGGGGGTGTTCCGAGGCCATAGTATCTAGAATAAGGATGGGTAGGAAGAAGTTTAGGGAGCTGCTTCCTCTGCTGATGAAGAAGGGTTTCTGCCTGCGTACGAAAGACTGGTTATATGATGCCTGTGTGAGGAGCGCGATGCTGCATGGTAGTGAGACATGGGCAGCAACTGCAGAGGATATGCGATGGTTGGAGAGAAATGAGGCAAGCATGCTCTGTTGGATGTGTAATGTCAATGTGCGTGAACGACCCAGCATGAATGTGTTGAGAGAGAAACTATGTCTGAGAGGGATAGAATGTAGTGTGCGAGAGAGGAGACTGTTGTGGTATGGACATGTGATGCGCATGGAGGATGACCGATGGGTGAAGAAGTGCCAGGAAATGCCAGTTGAAGGAAGACGTGGTAGAGGTAGACCACGAAAAACATGGGCGGAGGTGGTGAGAACAGACCTCAGATCGCTGAAACTCACGGTGGAGATGACGAAGGACTGTGACAAGTGGAGAGATGCTGTGCTGAATAATACCCGTCCCACCCTTGCAAGCAGGGAAAAGCGGACGTAAAATGATGATGATGATGATTTTCCATGCTGGCATGTGTTAGATGAGTTATTCTGATGTAAGCAATGCCAGGTCAGGTGACTATGTCATGCTCATACAGAACCGAGTTTAATGAATTCAATAAACTATTGTAATGTACATTTTTGGATCTGTCTATTGTTTGATTATGCATGCCAGACAAACAATCATTCATCAGACAACAAGCTACAAATAAATATAGAAATAAAATAATATTGGAAACGTTGAACAGAGAATTGGCTTATATGCTATGTTTGGTGCTGTTCTAACACAGAGGTTCTCAAAGTGGGTGTTACCCCCCCCCCCCCTCCCGCTGGTGCCTAATGGGCAGTGGGTACTGGGGGGGGGGGGGGTAAAGGTGATATAATAGTATATTAAATATCAAATGATACTAGCTGAGGTACCCGGTAATTCACCGCTATTTTATTAAAGTTTCAATATTTGACCATTGAAATATGATTGCTGAATTTTAACTAAAGTAGGAATTATAGCAGAATCTTTATTGCCGTTTCTTTAAAGCAAATCATGTAGATAAAAATATTAGTTTTGTCTAGTGGTGATTTTTTTAATACTGCTCCCTATTACATTAAGCATATATAATGCTTTGCACTTGTAAGAATCATTAGTTATGTTGTCAGTGAAAAGGGCATGACACAAAAAAATAATTTTAGATTTTATTTATCCCTTTTTTTTTTTTGCACAATCAGAACCTCTGAAATTCAAACAAAATGTGAAGGCTATTTTAAAAAACACAAATAAAATAAAATAAAATAAAATAAAATAAAATAATAAATTTACCATTGGTTTAGGAATGAATGAAGAATTTATTTACTCATATCTGTAATTTAGGAAAGTTTATTTAAATGTGTATAAGAGTGGTAAATATATACATACCAGCCAGATAGCACCTGGCAGTAGGCCTGCATCAGATCTTTTAGAAAGCCATCACAACCAGTGTGACAATAGCAGGATTCTGGCAAAACTAATGGTCCAACTCCACAGTTGTAACTTTTACCATGGAATCAAGTGATTATGGTCATTGAGCATTCCAGTGGTGGTGGTGGTATTTTTCACGCGTCAGAAATGAGTCACCACAATAGATCCCCCCCCCCCCCCCTTGATACATACTCGAAACGACAATGTGACTCAAGAGGATGTGCGGTATCTTTGCACTGGAGTGGAACGGGTGCTTCCTGAAAAGATAAAATGCCGGTATACCTAGCCGGGCGCCAGCCAGACAGGCCAGCTAGTATATATATATAGCTGACATACCTAGCTTCGCTTGGATAAACAGACGATAAGAGAAGACAGGTTAAAAAAATATATATATATATATATATGTACTTGGAAGTGTAAGTATTACAAAACTGTTTCGATTCTGCTGTACGAGTGTGTCTGTATGTTGAAACAGTTGCACTGGCATAATGCAAGGGAGGTAACTCCGCTATTCTAATTGCTTCCCCTTTTCGAATATACTTTATTGCCGTGGTTTTTCATAAATCGAGTCGTTGCTCATCTCTCGGACGTCTCACTTACTTCCTTGGAAAAAGTTACATCTATGGTGCAAATTTGGTGCCGTTTGGTCTAGCCGTTTGGCCAAAAGTTTGTTACATACATAGATACATACATACGACCGTCAGCTTTATTAATATAGACTAGCAGAAGAACCGCTTCGGGCGGTTTTCTGCTAGCATACATAGTGTGTATATTAATTGTTTCTACATTTGGCACAAGGCCAGCAATTTTCCAGTACATTACTGGTACTTTATTTTATCGACCCCGTAAGGATGAAAGGCAAAGTTAACCTCGGTGGGATTTGAACTCAGTCTGTAAAGGGACGTAACTATGCTAGAAAGCATGGCGTCCGACCCTCTACCCATACTGCCAATCCACCACCCTGTGTGTATATTAATATACGCAAATATATATGCACATAGATATAATACGTAAATTGACAATATGCACATAAACCGAACAAAGACTGTGTTACACTTACTTCTGTAATCAGTAAAGTAATCCATTTAAAAAAAAGGCGAAAAAAAGGCGATAATGGTGATGGAGAAGCGAGGAAACTGTTGAAGGAAAATGTTCATGAATCTTCACTTGAGAATGTCGAAGGGAAGCTTCAAGTAGTGAAATTGAAAATAGATGCTGCTGATATGAATGAATGAATTACATATACGTATCGATCTATCGATCTATCTACCTGCCAACCTACCTGTCTATCTACCTCTCTCTCTCTCTCTCTCTCTCTCTCTCTCTCTCTCTCTCTCTCTCTCTCTCTCTCTCTCTCCCTCTCTCTCTCTCTCCCTCTCTCTCTCTCTCCCTCTCTCTCTCTCTCTCTCTCTCCCGCTCTCTCACACACACATACACAAATATATCTATTCTAGAGAGTGTGTTCGTTAGATGTATAATTGCATTTCAAGAATTACGAAGAATTTGCAAGTTACTTTATCCGGGGAGGATTAATAACAGCTTCACTAACCTCGGAAGACGATTTGTGTGCGGTATGTATGTGTGTCTATATATGTATATATATATTCGCGCATGCGCAGTTTGGACCGGCCTTCACGCATGCGCAGTACGGACCAGCATTCGCGCATGTGCAGTACGGACCAGCCTTCGCGCATGCGCAGTATGGACCAGCCTTTGCGCATGCGCACTTCGGACCAGACTTCGCGCATGCGCACTTCGGACCAGACTTTGCCTATATATGTCTATGTATGAATAGATATATTTGTGTGTGTGTGTGTCCGTTAGATGTATTATTGCATTTCATGAATTACGAAGAATTTGCAAGTTACTTCACCCGGGGAGGATTAATAATAGCTTCACTAACTTCGGAAGACGATTTGTGTGTGTATATGTATATATATATATATATATATATGCATGTGTGTGTCTGCATCAGACATAATTTATATGCTATTACATTTATATATATATATCTAATCAATGGGCGTAGAACAGTACTTAATCTAAACTATAATAAAGTAAGAAGCGCGGGACTGCGTACTGTTTATCATTTTTTATCCCCTTAGTAAAATAAGTTGGATTACTTTGAATAAATAATGAATGAATATTACATAATTTATCTACTAAATTTCGTGGCTGTTCATTAAATATATTTTATTACTTATTTAAAGATTCACTTCTTTAAAATTTTCAAATGTCAACACTTCCGGTTAGCGATCATTTAAATAAATATTCATATATTTCTGTCACTAATTTTCTCCTAATGCAGTTTATATATAATATCGTCTATTTTTAATGTATCATGTATTAAGTTACTGATTACATAAGACAGTGTAACACAGTCTGCGTTCAATTTCTGTGTATATTGTCAATTACGATTTTATTTGATTATATCTACATGCATATATACTTGCGTATAATATCAATATACACACTACACATGCTAGCAGATATATAATATTGTCTTTTTTTAATGTATCATGGATTATGTTACTGATTACAGAAGACAGTGTAACACAGTCGTCGTTTACTTTCTGTGTATATTGTCAATTACGGTTTTATTTGATGTATCATATCTACATGCATATATACTTGCGTATAATATCAATATACACACTACACAAGCTAGCAGAAAACCACCCTTCGGCTGGTTTTTCTCCTAGTTATATTAAATGAGTTTTAAAAAAAGAGTTAACAAATAAATAAAATGTTATACTTGTTTTACCCTCCCATTTCCAATTAAAACGAATGCTATCATGACTGTATGTGTGTGTTTGTGTAAATGTATATGTGTGAATGTATGTATGTGTATTTGTGTGAATTATGTCCGTGAGTGTGTATTTTTATAAGTTTGTGTTTGCGCGATTATAGTTATATACTCATGCATATAGATGTATGTATGTGCACACTCATACGTGTCAGTGTGTAGAAAATCATAATCTCTCTATCTCTCTCTCATCACACACTCTCTCTTTCTATATATATGGTAGTTGAAGTGGTGGTGATGGCGACGATATACCGGAAGTGCAACTTTGAAAAGAAGTCAATTTTAGATTATTTATTTCTCCGAAATTATTTGTTTACGAAATTTAGCACATAAATTATGTAATATTCATTCATTATTTATTCAAAGTAATCCAACTTATTTTACAAACTGGATTAAAAGAAATAAACCGTATGCAGTCCTGCAGCCCTTTCTTTATTATAGTTTAGATAGATGTAGTAAAATAAAAAATATATAATATTCATTTATACATAGAATATATCATATTATTTACTAGCAGTGGTACCTGGCGTTGCACGGGATAAGGTATTTTGGAATGTGAGCTGCCAACAGACCTAATCGTGGAAAAACTGCATGCATGGACAATATGTAAAGAAAATAAACCGAATACTCTGATGGCTGGATAATCTTTAAGATTTTCCTTGATGAAGCAGGAAAAATGCAGGTTTTCACCTAATGTGGGCCCTAGGGGATCAAGAAAAGGAATTTTTTTTATGTGCATAATATGTCTTGAAATTTCGGGAAAATCGGCTAGACGTAATGCCTCAAAAAAATGAAGTTTTTCACCTAATGCGGGCCTTAGGCCATACAAAAGTTGGATTTTCTTTTGCTCATGGTATGAAGAGACTGACTAATACATAGTTACAATTTCAAGGAAATCAGTCTGACGTAACGACTCAAAAGACCCCTAAAAACCTGAAAAAAAACGCAGTTTTTCAACTAATGCGGTTCTTAGGGGATCAAAAAGTTGAAACATAATACACATGTAAAAGTTGAAACATAAGTAATTCACATGTAAAGTTTGAAAAAGGTCGGTTGGGTACTTCTCGAGTTTTAGGGATTCAAACTCACAGACACACACACACACACAGACATCCTCAGGGAAGTGAGGTAATGCAGACAGCCAGACATACAGACAGATATTATAAGGGCGCAACGTTATATGTATGTATCTATCTAAAAAGAGAAAGACTAAGAATTATAAAGAGAGATCGCTAAATCGCCTAATGCGGTCCCTAGGACATTGAAAATTTGACATTTTTGCTCAGAACACTCCCTGATACATGAGTATTACATGTGTAAAGTTTGAAAACAGTCGGTTGGGTGGTTCTCGAGTTTTAGGGACACACACAGACATCCTCAGTTTTATATCTATAGATTATATATAAATTAATGATTTAATTTATTATATATTATGCGGTGGATTGACAGTATCGGTAGAGTGTCAGACACCATGCTTTGCAGCATAGAGTTATGACCCTTTACGTTCTGAGTTCAAATCCCGCTGAGATTAACTTTGCCCCTCGTGCTTACGGGGTCAATAAAATAAAGCACCAGTAATGCACCAGTGTAATTGCTGGCCTTGAGCCAAAAGTAGACACAATTATTTACAATTTGCGTGTAGGAAGGCCTCTCTGGAAATAGGGTTTGGGGCCGCTGAGAGTATTACGTGGCTGTGAGGCGGGTGGTGGCTTCAAAAGTTTGAGAACCTCTGTTCTAAAATATGAGGTTAGTATTAGTAGTATTTTGTTACTTGTCAGTGTCACTGGGCAAGGCTTATACTTAGTGTTCTTAGGGATTAGTTCATTAGTATCTGTCAGTAGTAGGTGTTTGTTTCATTTGTTTGACTTCCAGTTTGATATATGCTTATGTTGTAAAGTGTTGTTGGGTCATCATATATTTTATGGCTCCTGTTTAAGTCTTTCCCAGCAACCTTGTCATTTAGTGGATTAAAGGGTCAATCAGATATAGTTTTTGTGGTTGGTCTATTCTGAGAATTTCACATGGTGGTCTCATGTAGATGTAAATAATAATAATATAGAAAGGTATATAAATAATTGTTTCTACTTTTGGCACAAGGCCAGCAATAACCCAGTACATTACTGGTACTTTATTTTATCGACCCCCGTAAGGATGAAAGGCAAAGTTAACCTGGGCAGGATTTGAACTCAGAATCGCAAGGTCCGTAACTATGCATCAAAGCATGGCATCCAACCCTCTACCGTTACTGCCAATCCACCGCCATAGGTATATAAATAATACGAGAAAAGTATTTATATATAATATTATGTGTGTATATGTACATACATGTGTATGTATGTATATATGTGTGTGTGTATTTATATATGTGTGTGTTTATATACCAAGGTGGGGGTGTGCTGAAAAGCCATCCTCAGCCTAGTTACTATCCACACAGTGAGCTGTCATTAAGCATATGTGGTTGTAAGGGGTGGGAAAGTACAATATTGTGACAGTTGAGCATCAGATTTATTGTAGCAATAAAGATATTTTAGATATTAGCTATGAACATTAATAACTGACTGAAAAGAAAGTAATAAATCAAAATGAAAGGCTTAGCTTTGCTTCATCACTATTTGTGTGTATGTTTATATATATATATATAAAGGGTAAGGGTAAAGACTCCCTTCAGTCACGAGTGACCATGGGATTTGCATTATTCCGGGCAAGGTTGTTTGTGGTTGGTTGTATGCCCATGTATACCAGCCTCCCCTCTTCACATCACTGATGTTGTACAAAAAAAACGCTAAGGGTGATACAGCTTGGCACCAGTGACATCACAATTTATTTCTGCAGCTGAGTAAAATGAAATAAAGTATCTTGCTCAAGAACACAACACACAACCTGGTCTGGGATTCAAACTCACAACCTCAAGATTGTAAGCCTAACACTCTAACCTCTAAGTCATGCACCTTCATGATATATATATATATATATATATATATATATATATATATATCATCATCATCATCGTCGTTTAACGTCCATCTTCCACTCTAGCATGGGTTAGACTGGTGTGTCCCATTTAAAGGCAAGTTGGGTCAGGTGACCGTGTCTCGCTCATATAGGGCAGTTTCTGGCTGGTTTTCTACCATTGGATGCCCTTCCTAGCACCAACCACATTTACAGTGTGTGCTGGGTGCTTTTTACTGTGTATGTTAGCGTGGAAGATAGCGGTTAAATGATCATGATGATGATGATGATGATCGTGAAGCTAAAAGTTCATTACTGACAGCTATGTGTATATTATTTCATATAAGTTTAGCAAATTAAAATGTTAATTGTTTTTTTGTAAATACATTTATCTAACTAGAGCAAATACATTTATCTAACAAGCAAGGCAAATCTAGTTGAAAGATAAAGCTATTGTTTAAAATTCCAGCTCTAGTCGTCATCATTGTCATCATTATCATCATCATGATCATCATCATTATTGACAATCATCACAAGCCTTATCAGCATCAGCATCAAAAACTTCATCACAAGTAGTCTTCTGGCAGAATCGGTAGAGGGTCGGACACCATGCGTTCCAGCATAGTTACGTCCCGTCCCTTTATGGTCTGAGTTCAAATACCGCCGAGGTTAACTTTGCCTTTCATCCTTACGGGGGTCGATAAAATAAAGTACCAGTAATGCACTGGATAATTGCTGGCCTTGTGCCAAAAGTAGAAACAATTATTATCATTACTTACCATCACAAGCTCAGTCATTACTCTCAACATCATCAGTCATAGTAGTTATTTTACCCTTTACCATTTACATTACTCTATATTTACTATTATATTTTCTCAGTAAAGGCTTTACTTCACATAATTATCTCACATAATATCGAATTTATGTGATTTTGATATTATTCATTTCGAGAACACTACCTTAACATCAATGTGAGTGGCTAGTTACAGCCAGCTTGAACAGAATGATGTGAGAGAATTCTGGCCGGATATGGCCAGTCTAAATGCTAAAAGGTTAACCCTAAGTCAACCTCGATCAAGCTGATCTGTATCAAAAGACATTTCAGCAGTAGCTATCTTGTATGTTAAAGTATCAAGGACTACAATATTCTATGTGCCTTTCCTTATTTAATTCTTTTGATACCGACCAGCCTGAAACTGCTTCTGGTTGTATGCAGAAACTGTTTGTTTGAAAATATTCATGCTTAAATTTAAATGTTCCATTATAATTCTATGTAAGAAACTTTGTTAAGATATATTCCAAACACCAGCTTAATAATGAGAAAGTTATATTACAAAATTCCTTTAAATTCGTGATTATTTTCAAAATTATTGCAGTTGATATGCTATGTATTTCATTAGAATTATGGTAATAAAAGGGTTAAGATGATAAGTCATAATTGAAGAGAGGTTTGGCTGCTATTTTTCACAGGTCAAACAACCACGTGAAGGCTTCAGCTATGTTTTACTGCCAGGTTTCATCTCATAAGGCATTGGTCAATCTGAGGTTATATTAGAAGACACACAAGGGGCCATTCAGCAGGGTGATTGAACCCAGAGCCATAAAGTTTGCAAAGTGAGCTCCCTAACTACACAGTCATTGTTATTATTACATTAGCTGTTTTATTTATTTTTTATCTTAACAACAATAATGTTGCAGATAAGACAGAAATCAAGTGACCCTATGGCTGCAAAACAATCTTCTTAACCACGCAGCAATGTTTGTTTGTTGTTAATAAATTCTTAAGAGGAAAAGGTTCAAACAATGTTACCATTTAAATCAAATAGTTCAGCATTACACATTAGTCTTTTGTGTAGGACAACAAAACAATTGATATTAAATGAAGATCACACTAACATCAAACGAATTGGATTCAGTTCAGTAAGGAAAAATTTTAGCTGGCCAACATAGAAAACACTTTCTAAATAAGACAGGACACTTTGTAGAATAATTATTCCAGTTATTCTTTTCTCCCTTTTCCTTTCAACTTTCTGTATTTTTTCAGTTATTTTTTTCTTTTCTTTTCTTTTCTTTTCTTTTCTTTTCTTTTCTTTTCTTTTCTTTTCTTTTCTTTTCTTTTCTTTAACCTTCTTATTAGATTATATGTTGTCTTTTTTCAGTTTGTATACTTCTGTGTATTGTATCTATAAGGTTCCATGTGAAACACCATGACTATAATACAATCTCCTTCATTGGTCTCATTTTATTTTTTTCTTGTGGGTAGCAACACGTGGTTGTGTTGTATTGCTGTTGACTCTAGCAAAGCCCCCTCCCCCTCCCTAAAAAACCACTCAAATTGGTTATTCAAATGGCTTTGTAGTAGATTATTGTTGTCTTGCTCTACACCTAGTTAAACTTGATCAAGATAATCTATGATAATTTTTTCAACTTCTTAGAATTCTTCATCTTGATTGAATTGATTACATTTTTTCTTTTCTTTTCTTTAGAAAATTGAATGTTACACATTATTTTGTTAGTCTCTCTCTCTCTCTCTCTCTCTCTCTCTCATTCTCTCATTCTTTATCTATTTATCATTCTGTCACTCTTCTTCATGCATTTTTGCCTTCTTTTACCTTCCCTCTTCCTCTCTCCCTCTCTCTCTCTCTTTCCCCTCTGTTGCATTCTTCATGTTTTTTTACCTTCTCTTACCTTCACACATGCTCTCACCATAACTCTCTCTCTCTCTGTCTTTCTTCCCGTTTCCCCCCTCTCTCTCTCTCTTTCTCTCTTTCTCTCTCCCTCGCTGCCACATTCTTCATGCATCTTTGCCTTTTCTCTCTCTGTCACACACACTGGCTCATACATTTTTGCCTTACCTCTCTCTCTCTCTCTCTCACACACACACACACTCTTCCTCAAGCGTTTTTACTTTCTCTTACCCATGCTCCCTCCCTCTCTGTTTCTTTCACTTTCTCTCCTTTTCCTTCTTCCTCCTTCTCTCTCTCAAATTTGTTCACTTTCTCTCATCACACACACATCCATATGATTTTAGCATCAAAACATTTTTTTTTTCTATTTTGATTACCAAGGTTTCAAACATTTCAAATGTTAAGGCTATTATTGTTTACAACTCTCTATATTCTAAGTTTAAATCTTGCTGTGGTCAACTTATTTTTCATTTTTCCGGATGGAGAGTACAGGATCAATATAATCAACTTTCCCCTTCCCCTAAATTGCTAAGTTGGTGCCAATGTTAGGACAACAACATAGTAAAATAGCAACAAGAAAAATAAACCAGTTTTATAAAGATAAACATCTGGTGTGAGAATATTTCTTTTTTATGTGGTAGAATTCTATGTATCCAAATAAATGAATTGAGAGAGAGACTGAGCATAAGAGGAATCAAATGCTGTGTGCAGGAGAGGCGGTTGCATTGGTATGGACATGTGATGCGTATGAAGGATGACAGCTGCATAAAAAGGTGCAGAGCACTAGAAGTCGATGGAAACCGCGGAATGGGGAGACCCAAGATGACCTGGGATGAGGTGATAAAAGCCGACCTTACCCAATTACACCTCTCAAAGGCGATGACACACGACCGTGACCTCTGGCGTCATGCAGTAATACAGAGTGCCCGACCTCCCATGGGTACAAGCTGAAGCATATAGACAATATGCCCCCACGCCCCCCACTGCAAGGTGGTCGTGGAGGTGCCACAGCAAAAAAGCACCCAGCCCACACTGTAAAGTGGACGTGTAGGCGCCACAGAAAAAGCACCCAGCACTCACTGTAAATGAGGTTGGTGTTAGGAAGGGCATCCAGCTGTAGAAATCAAGCCAAATCAGTTCCTGTATGAGCAAGGCATGGTCAGCCGACCAGACACTGCCCACAACAGGACACCCCGTCTAACCCATGCTAGCGTGGAAGAACGGACGTAAAACGGTGATGATGATGATGATGATGATGATGTTTGTTGTTTTACAATATCTCTATTATTACACAATCTCTCTCCTCCTCC
The DNA here is from genome assembly GCA_964016885.1 of Eledone cirrhosa. Lineage (NCBI taxonomy): Eukaryota > Metazoa > Mollusca > Cephalopoda > Octopoda > Eledonidae > Eledone > Eledone cirrhosa. The sequence continues at coordinate 147,940,429 of OZ024742.1, read as the reverse complement.
TCCTCCTCCTCCTCCTCCTCCTTGTCTCTTTCTCTTCATTCGTATTCCATCTACCTTGGAGAAGGAGAAAGAAAAGGGAGAGGAAAAGTATAAAGGGAGGCAACTGGAACCAAGCTATGGGCCCTTAACTTCTGATTAAGTTGTGGGGTTGCTGTAGTATTTAAAACTGGTAATGCCCATCACTCAACATGTCTCAACACAGCTGATCATTTTCCACACAGAGAGAGAAATGAGTGAGAAAGTGATATAGAGGAATAATTGGCCTCAGTAGGTGACTGGTACTTTATTTATTGACCTCAAAAAGATGAAAGGCGAAGTTAATCTTAATCCGACGTTTTAACAACTCTGCCAATTTCTTGTCTTCAAACAACCATTACAGATTGAAATATGACAATATATTTTTGTTTGACTGTTCATGCCACAAATTGCACCCAGTACACCCTGTAAGGTGGTTGGTGATAGGAAGTGCAACCCACTGTATAAACTATAACAAAAAGGTCAAGAGGACTCATTAGTTGTGTCAGAGGCACACCAACTTCTCTAGTGCTGGTGACCTACTCAAATAATGCAGCCAGGATACTCTGTAAAGTGCTTGGTGATAGGAAAGGCATCCAGCCATACAAAACCTTCCAGGAGGAATCTTCAGTTGTGTCAAGGACATGACAACTTCCCTAGTATTGGTATCATGATGAAATGCACTTGGTAGAGTGCGGGATCCTATGCTGGGCCCTTGGCCCACCTGGAGGTCAGTGGTTCCATTTGAATACTGACTGGTCTGTGATGACACACCTAACCCTTGCTAACAGAAAAAAAATGAACATTAAATGATGATGATGGTGATAATGAAATTTGACATGATGCATACCACACCTCATCACATCACTCTACTCCACACCATACACATAAAAGAAACAAACCTTTGCACAGTTTTCCTGTTAGTCATTTCTGTTGTAAGATTTAGCTTTCTAAGATCAGTCCTTACAACCTCATCCCATGTCTTCCTGGGTCTGCCTTGTCCACGGGTCCCAATGGATATATATATATAAATATATATATATGTTGTTTCCTTGAGCAAGAGACTTTATTTCACATTGCTCCAGTTTACTCAGCTGTAGAAATGAGATGATAGGGACCCCAGTCCCTATCATTCCACTGAAAAGTGGTCGTGGAGGTGCCACGGCAAAAAAGCACCCAGCACTCACTGTAAATGAGGTTGGTGTTAGGAAGGGCATCCAGCTGTAGAAATCATGCCAGAATCAGTTCCCGTCCCACCCTTGCAAGCAGGGAAAAGCGGACGTAAAATGAAATGATGATGATGATGATGATATATATAAGTGTGTGTGTGTATACATGTATGTGTCTGTGTGTGTGTGTGTATATATATATATATACATGCATGCATACCCACTTTCTCGCTCACTTATTCACTTACTCATTCACTCATGTATTTAGTTCTTATTATGAAATTAGACTTGATGTCTTTTCTACGGCTTGAAATGCTGATCGAGCAGATTGGTTTCACTGTTATTTATGGATTCATCAGGATTTGTTCACCTTGTATTTATGTGCACATGGTCCATTTTATATCTCCTTGTTCAACTTAACCCTTTAACATTTAAACTGGCCATATCCGGCCAAAATTCTCTCATTTCTTTCTGTTCAAACTGGCTGTAACCAACTGCTCATACTGACGTTAAGGTATTGTTCTCGAAATAAATAACATCAAAATCTCGAGATTCAATATGTGAACTAATTATTTGAGATAAAGCCTTTACTATGGAAATATAAGAGTAAATATAGACTAATGTTAACCTAGATAGTAGAAAGTAAAGAAACTAGATATATAGCTACCATGAAAATCAAAATAAATGATTGGTGGAAACATGAGATAAAATGGGTAAATTATTAAGATATGAGGAGAAAAATAGGGAAGAAATATAGGAGAAAACTAAACCAAAATAGAACTGGATAAAGAAGACTTCTTTATTCATAAGTCTATTTCTGCCATATGTGTATTCGATGTTGGTTTTTATAGAACATTGAATACATTTGTAGTTACACATAATTTAGTGGTTTCCCAGATTTACAATAACATTTTTTAGTTTGTTTTATTTTATTTTTTTAATTTAAAACACCTGCTACCACTATTACTATTTAGAACCCATAAGTATTTATGACTTTTGCTTGTATATTTTATTGATTAGGTAGGTCAATTACTACCATGATCTATAAATCTATATACCTTACTTGTTATTTGCCTGCCACTAGAGTCAAATATTTGACAAAATTCCCTGAGCTATATAGGTATATACCTTTATATTCTAAATTAAAATTCTGCCTGAGGTCAACTTTTCCTTTCATCTTTCAGGTGTTGTTAAAATAGAGTACCATCAAGTACTAGGGTTGGTATATTCGACTTTCTCCTCCTCCCAACTGCTGTATTAAAAACACCTGCTACCATTATCGCCATTTAGAATACTTAATTGTTTATTACTTCAATCTGTGTATTCTATTGACTAAGTAAATCAATTAATATCATGATCAATAACCCTTATTACTGGATTGTTGTTTAACTGTTACTAGAGTTGAGTATTTGACAATTTCCCTTGGATATTTAAATAGGTATCTTTATAATTCAAATTTAAACTCTGATGTGATCAACTTTGCCTTTCATCTCTCTGGGGCTGATATAATAAAGTACCAGTCAAATACTGAGGTTGCATTAATTGACCAACCATATGCATCTGCACAACTTATAGCCTTGTGTCTATAAGTTAGAAATCATTATTATTATTATTGGTAGGATTGGCATTATTGATAGGGCGTCGGACAACATGCTTTGCAGCATAGAGTTACGGCCCTTTGCGTTCTGAATTCAAATCTGGCCGCGGTTAGCTTTGCCTTTCATTCTTATGGGGTCAATGAAATAAAGCACCAGTATTACACTGGGGTCGATTTAATCGACTTTCCTCTCCCCTTCAAATTGCTGGCCTTGTGCTTAAAATAGAAACAATTATTATTGTAGGATAGTGGATTGGCAGATTTGGTAAACCAACAGATAAAATGCCATTACAATATTTGTTCTGATTCATATCCCACTGAGGCGATCTTTATTTTTCCTTTCAGGATCAATAGAATATGTACCAATTGAGTTTTCCCTTTCTCCAAAGATTTGATGGCCGTATGCCTAAATCAGAAATCATTATTATTAATATTATAGGTAGATTATGGGTGATGGTTTGACTGAATCATTAGAGCATCAAAGTGTTTTGCAGCATTTGTTCCAGGTCTTTACATTTTGAGTTCAAATTCTGCCATTGCTTTCATCTTTCCAGAGTTGATAGAATAAAGAACTAGTAAAATATTCAATCTAAGACATATTGATATTTTGTGTTAAATTGAATTGAGTAAGGTTTATTGTTTTACAAGGTATTTCTTTTTTCCTAACAAACCTACAATATTCTGAAATGTTCTGTTCTGTTGTTGTTGTTTTTTTATATATGTATGTAGGTACCTGTAACTCCTGGTGGAGTTATTAGGGCACTGTCTTGGGCACTTTAAACTTGGTAGAGCCCATCCTCTTTCCAGGTCTGAACACAACCAATTTCTTTCAGAGAAGGAGAAAGAAAGTGAGAGAAAAGTAGTGAGAAAAAGATATAGAGAAAGAATTGATCTTGAAAGAATGAAAAGCAAATTTGACCTTGGTAGGATTTGAATTTAGAGGGTATGGAGAGTTGAAATGAATACTGCAAAGCATTCTATCCAACATTCTAACAACTCTGCCAATTCACTATCTTTTTTTTTATATATATAATGAATCTAATTGGTTCATATCGTTCTTTTGTAGCACAAAGGTCGTCCTTACTGTAATCAATGCTACCAAGCACTGTATGGCCCTCAGATGTGTGGATATGGCTCGAACGTGTTTTCTCAAGCAAATTATAGGAAAAAGTTAGCAGTCCCCATCAGGAAACATGGAACTAAGGATCCTCCTACATTACGCAAAAGGTTAGTATATATACTAAGAAATAACATTCATTCTTGTTTCACTTCTGTAAGGATCAATCCTTGATAATAGGAAAGTCCTTGTATTGCACCTATCTCTTTTCCTTTAATATTATTCTCGATAGACAGGAATGGAAATCCCATCTTTATAAATAAGAATGCTAGTCATTTATTTAGATAGAAATTAGTAGTTTAAATTTAATTATTTGGTAAACTTATTTAAAACTGTTGATTATCTATAGGAATAATTAAGATTTAAAGAACTTTACGCAGTTAAATTATCCCAAAATTTAAAGTTAACTGACAGTATATAACAACACAACAACAAACGTTTTAAGGCCATTATTCCAGCTAAACAGAGGGAAGTGATGCAATCCCTACAAGAGTCTTCATACATATCATACAATTCTTCAGGCAGTTTTTTACTACTGAATGCCCTTCATGATACTAGCCCTTTTAATCGTTTCATATAACATACAAGAATATGGGATACCTATTTTAAACCAGATAAATGTCGATAATTTCTATACAAATAAGCCTTTTATGAATCTTGTACTTACTTCACACACAATAGATATCAACTAGTATTTTTTTTTCTGATAAGCTTAATATTCATACTTCACAAACTGACATTGCAATTATCCACTTAGTGTCAATTTATGCCTATTCAGTCCATTATTATCATCATCTTTCAATATCCATTTTCCCTGCTAGCAAGGGTTGGGCATTATATATCATCATCATCATCATCATTTTACATCCGATTTTCCCTGCTTGCAAGGGTGGGACGGGTCTTATTCAGCACAGCATCTCTCCACTTGTCACGGTCCTTCGTCATCTCCACCGTGAGCTTCAGCGATCTGAGGTCTGTTCTCACCACCTCCGCCCATGTTTTTCGTGGTCTACCACTACCACGTCTTCCTTCAACTGGCATTTCCTGGCACTTCTTCACCCATCGGCCATCCTCCATGCGACATCACATGTCCATACCACCGCAGTCCCCTCTCTCGCACACTAAATTCTATGCCTCTCAGACACAGTTTCTCTCTCAACACATCCATGCTGGGTCGTTCACGCACATAGACATTGCACATCCAACGGAGCATGCTTGCCTCATTTCTCTCCAGCCATCGCATATCCTCCTCCTCCTCTGATGATGATGATGATGATATATATATATGGAGGCACATGGCTTAGTGGTTAGAGCATTGGCATTGCAATCGAAAGGTTATAAGTTCAATTCTCAGACCGGGTGATGTGTTGTTTCCTTGAGCAAGACACTTTATTTCACATTGCTCCAGTTTACTCAGCTGTAGAAATGAGATGATAGAGACTGGGGTCCCTATCATTCCACTGCAAAGTGGTCGTGGAGGTGCCACGGCAAAAAAGCACCCAGCACTCACTGTAAATGAGGTTGGTGTTAGGAAGGGCATCCAGCTGTAGAAATCAAGCCAGAATCAATTCCCGTCCCACCCTTGCAAGCAGGGAAAAGCGGACGTAAAATGATGATGATGGTGATGATGATGATGATGATGATGAATCATATGCCAGGTCGCTCTCAATTATTACTATTAATATGTAACCCAGTACAACCTGTCACATGATCTGGTTGTCAGTTGAGGCATCGGAAGAGCATCCAGCAGTTGTATAAACCCAACCAAAATAGGGTCCTGCTATGAGCAAGCTATAGCATGGTCAACTGACCAGACTTGCCTCATAATGGGACCATCCAGTTGCATGCTGTAAACGTGGTTGGTGCAAGGGAGGGCACCCAGCAAACACAAAAACCCAGCCAAAACATGGTCCCACTATAAGCAAGGTATGGCACATCCAACTGGCTTGACTTGCCTCATAACAGAACCACATGCTGTAAACATGATTGGTGCTAGGAAAAGCATCCTGCAACTGTAAAACCCAGCCAATACCAGTGGATGGTAATATTAGGACTTGAAGCATTAATCTAAATCATGTTTCATTCATGTGAAGGCACGTGGCTTAGTGGTTAGAGAGTTGGATTCTTAATCATGAGGTTGTGAGTTCAATTCTCGAACCAGGCGATGAGTTGTGTCCTTGAACAAGATACTTTATTTCATGGTGCTCTTTCTGCCAGGAGTTGTGACCAGTAGATAGTATCAGCAATGGAAAGATCAATGGAAACATTGTTTCCTTGGTCCAATTTGATTAGGTCCACCCGACTTGGCAAGCGAATCAGGTCTGGGATCTTGTCGATCGATCAGAGCAAGCAACGTTTCATTCATAAAACACTGTCAGACAGCTTTCCATGGCAAAGGTCATTTTGGTAAAGAAGCACTACCATGAGATATTAACAGGAGTATTGACTGGCGGCAGAAATATTTGCCACTTATCAGAAATTCCTGTATTTCACTTCTTAGTCTTTGTCCAGAACTCCAGCTAACTCTGTAAAGTAGTAGTGCTGGTGTCTCAACAGAAAGCACCCAATCTATCATGTAAGTGGTTGTGTTGGTGCCGGAATGCACTCTATCCACCCTGTGAGATGGTAGTGCTGGAGTCATGATAAAATGCTCCCAGAACACACTGTAAAGTGGTTGGCATTAGGAAGGACATCCAGTTGTAGAAACTAAGTCAAAATGGAATGTGTGAGCAGGACATGGACACCTGACTAGTCAGGTCTTAGCATGTAACAGTTTGGAAAAAAACATGGAAAATACTCATTAAATGGTGATGATGATGATGATATATATATAGTCTGCATATCAAGTTAATATAATATAATAAAATATTGTGTACAGTGCTCAGGTGCACTACAACTCATCAAAAAGTGTATGTATAGTACATAGGGTAATGTACAAACGTCAGGAAAATGAACAGTGCATGAGTCATGATATACACATGTGTGCATGTGTATGGAAGGGGTACATCAGGTGTAGTTTTGGCGTATTTCGGGAAGCATGAGTGTCTTAAAGGATGCAGTGTCTCGGCAGCTAACAACTGACGCAGGCAGTTTGTTCCATGCTTCAGCAACTCTGAGCGTGAAAAAATGTTTAGGAAAATCATGGGAGCTGTGCTGTTTTCTGATTTTGTAGGCATGTCCACATGTGTTAGACACATGGAAATCAAAAAGGTGCTCAGGGTTGTTGCTGGCGAGATGGTTAATAACTTTGTGGGTATTTACCAAGTCCATTGCCAGACGTCGGAGCTTCAATGAATCCATGCCCAGGGAAGCAAGGCGTTCAGAGTATGGTAGGTGTCTGATGGAGGGTATGCGCTTGGTGGCACGTCTCTGAACAGTTTCCAGGTGGTCAATGTTATGAGCAAGATAGGGGTTCCAGACTGATGATGCGAATTCCAAGTGTGGTCGTACCATAGCTGTATACAGTTTTAAATAGATGGCTGGAGAGTGGCTAACAAAGGTCTTGCTGAGTGATGCCAAGACACCCTCGGCCTTCTTGACAATCTTAGAGACATGCTTTGTCCAACGCAAATCGCTGCTGACAGTATTCAAATTTTCTATTTTGGGAGTATTATTATTTCTTGACCTATTTTATTATTGACATAAATAGAACTATACTTGAACCTAAATTTTAGTAAAAATGAATTTAGCCTACAACTTAATGAAAATACGCACACTTACATGGATGCACACACACACAGACACATGCATATGTGCGCATATGAACACACACATATGAATGAGCATGCATACAAACACTCAAATACATAACTACATCCGTGCAATCATTATTTTCGCAGGAGATAGCAAATCCAACCAGTTACATGTTTTATTTCAAAGGCTTCTTGGACCACATATATCACATGGTCTTTCTGTGTGTAATTCACATAGTTTTTAATTGCAAGTACATTAGAAGAGCTACTGCAAGTTTTTAAGACTAATAAAATAAATATCTTGTATCAAAATAAGCTATAAATAGCATTTTATACTTGATGCCAAATAAATTTACAAGTTCCCTGCAGAAAGACTTTTTTATCCATCAATTTCTTTTCACTAATGACTCACATAATTTACCTTTAAGTTTTTTGGATAGTAAATTAGTCTAATCTTTAAAATCATATATATTTATGCACAATACTGTCATAGATAATGAAAAAAATATGCTAGGTAATGTAATCTTAGCGTGTCTTTTATGAGTATGAATTATAAGTGGTAAAGTGGTAGTACTAGTCGCCCAAAAAAGGTACCAAGTCCTTCTTGTCAGGTGGTAAATAGTAGAGCCATGAGAAAATAAACCTGGCAAACGTCATGAAGTTGTTGGTTTTAGGAAGGGCATCCAGCTGTAAAAACCATGTCAGCGGGTAACATGTGAACAAGACAGTCATCTGACCTGTCTGTCTAGGCTCGTGTGACAACCCATCAAACTCATGCAAGCAAGGAAAATAGAAGTAAAGCAGTGATGATAATGGCCATTTAAAGCTTTAAGAAATATTTCAGTTCTAACAATAGGATGATTCCACAAAAACTCAACTATATCTCTCTATGAAGTTTTCTTCTATTACATCTAGAACTTACTTTTTTCCTTTCTCTATCTGTTTCTTTTCTTCAGCTACAATAACAGATGTACTTCTTCATAACTTCATAACATGCTTACCCTGCATCCTCCTCCATTCCTACTCCAGGGGTGGTGAACCTAAGGCATGTCTACTCATTGTAGCACACAAAAACATTTTATTGAGGCACAGGAGATATAATCATTTTTGTTAGTGATTTTATATTAAACAAAGCAACCCTTAATTTATCATGTGCCACCCCAAGAGTGGGTGCCATGGATTCAGTAATACACTCCTTAAAAAAATGAAAAAAAAATATTAGTTAGTAAATTGTAACCATCTGGTCCAAGTGGTAATATGTATATTTCTTTGACCCCTGAGTTTACAGGTATTAGCTGTAATTAACATTATCATTTCTTTAAACACCTTTGATACCAAACTGTTTGAAAATGGACAGAATTTATGATACAAAACTGCTCATTGTTAAATGTTTATCTTTATATTAAAACCTTTCATAATTTTATGTAAGACATTTTTCTTAAGTAAAATCAGCTTACTGATTAAAGACTTGATTATTTTATTAAATTCTTCCAAATATTAGGTTATTTTCAAGATTAATTAAAACACACCAGTAGTGTATTTAATTAGAAATTTGGTAATGAAAGGACTAAGAATGTTTTTATACATTTTTCTTCTTTCTCTATAAAATAATTTGTAAAATACAAATATAAGTTGCTTAAAACTTCCTACAATTACACAAGGTTTTTTTTAGGGAGTCTGCTATGGAATTCTTTTATAAGATTATTGCTAATGGGGGCATACACTTTCCAAAGAGGTTCACCACCCCTGATATATTCTATACAATCCTTCATTTCTTGTATCAGTTTTATGGAACATTTTCCCTATCTAATGTGTTTGCACATTATATTAGTTTCAAATATTTTTAATACTACATTAACCACACCACTCTTCTTATTCACTCACAATAAATTCTAATTTGGAGGAGCCTTCTGACCTACAATGAAACAACTTTATTATCATTGATAAAATTATAAACTTTATTTATACATTCCTTCTAATTGTTGGATTATGCTGGCCCTTTAAAACACATGTATTATTAAATTTACTCCTTTATTCTTTTTTGTAGATAATAGCAACAAATACTTTAACTGTGTATCACTTGATCACTGATACTTTTATTTCAATCAATACATTTATTTGCTTCTGTTGTTTTTTTTTTCTTTGTTGGTGCATTGATCTTATTATCTCCCTTTCATTACTAACGAGTCAAATACAACTCTCTACCAGATAACTTAGTTGTAGCAATATTAGTAATATATGGCCAAATGGTTATGAAGTTCATTTCCAATCATTAAGTCCCAGGTTCGATCCCATTGTGTGACATTTTGAGCAAGTGTCATTTATCATAGCCTCAGGTCAACCCATGCCTTGTGATTTCAATTGGGTAGACAGAAACTTATTAGAAGTTCATCAGATGAACTGTTCTTGTAATTCAATGGCCAGCTCTATCACACAGTGTCACACTGAATCTGCTGGAGAATTACATTAAGGGTACACGTGTCTGTGGAATGCTCAGTCGCTAACAAGTTAGTTTCATGAACAGGCTGTTCTGTTGATCAAACAACTTGTCAAAAGAGATGGGGATCCATTCCACGATTTTGTTACTTTGTGATAACTATTATCAGTCTGCAAATAATAGTGCAGTGTCTGGGAGTCATAGTGATTCATTAAGTTTTAGTCATTGCCTTTATCTGTTTGAAGAATGGAACTTGTTTACAGCACAATTTCAACAGATATGATATGTCTGTTTGGAAAGATTTTGTAGAACTGCAAAAAGAGAGAAAAAAATCTATAAAACTTAGATAGAGGTAAATTAAGCTTTGATGTAGATCTGATAATTACAAATGTTTGTGCATTTGGTAACATCTGTATGAAGTACTTATGGTTTGATATAAAATGTTGATATGTATATCTGTAGTTAGATTAATGCAGAGCAATCCAAAGATGTTAGTTAGTGTACATAAATTTGAAAAAATAGGCTAATTTAGTTGTAACTTCTTTTGCTCCCCCATAGAGCATTAGGTGACGAGAGATCTAAAAACCGCATGGTTGCAAGCTTTGTCACAAGCCTGCTCCAAGGCCAATTATCTGCTCATTATTGGATTGGCAGTATCGGTAGAGGGTCGGACGCCATGCTTTCCAGCATAGTTACGCCCCTTTACGATCTGAGTTCAAATCCCGCCGAGGTTGACTTTGCCTTTCATCCTTATGGGGTCGATAAAATAAAGTACCAGTAATGAACTGGGTAACTGCTGGCCTTGTGCCTAAAGTAGAAACAATTATTTCTGTAGCAATTTGGATTAATGGGGGTAAGGTTGCTAGTTTGCACTCCAACCCTCCATCCTTCTCAACACAGGCTGAAAACTAACCTAGTATTTTGAAGTCAATGTAGGGCGAGGTGCATAACCCTGAATAGAGGCCCATTTCAGGTACTATCAACTACAGCCAGCTCAGCTTAGAACTAAGATCATAGCCCATGTGAGACTGGTAATAGACCCAGGCTAGTTGTATGCTTATACTAATAGGAATAAGACAGATGAAAACAGCAATATTTCAGATCCATTCAATTGATAAGAGACATTTGAAACTTATTTATTGGCTCTAACCCTGTAAGTTGAAATAGCTTCTCTGAAATTGATATTTTGCTTTAAATGACTCATAAATTATCTGTGAGGTAGCTTGCTGCAATCTCAGATTATATATTTTTTTTTTATTATTATTATTAATAAAACTGGCCTTGTGCCTATACTAGAAATCCTTATTATTATTATTATTATTATTAATAATTGTATGTATTATGTGTGTAAACTGTAACGTATTTAGGAGATAGTCTCTTCAAAAGCTATACTGAATTGATTTACGATTATTAATAATGTCAGACAAAATGCCTTGTAGTATTTAGTTACAACTCTTTGTGTTCTGAATTAAAATCCTACCTAGGTCAACTTTGCCTTTCATCCTTCTGAGGGTTGATAAAATATAATACTAGTCAAGTACTGGGATCAAGTTAATAATAATGATATAATAAAATATTGTGTACAGTGCTCAGGTGCACTACAACTCATCAAAAGTGTATGTATAGTACATAGGGTAATGTACAAACGTCAGGAAAATGAACAGTGCATGAGTCATGATATACACATGTGTGCATGTGTATAGAAGGGGGACATCAGGTGTAGTTTTGACGAATTTCGGGAAGCATGAGGGTTTTAAAGGATGCAGTGTCTCGGCAGCTAACAACTGATGCAGGCAGTTTGTTCCATGCTTCAAAAATGTTTCCAAAAGTCATGGGAGCTGTGCTGTTTTCTGACTTTGTAGGCATGTCCACATGTGTTAGACACATGGAGATCAAAAAGGTGCTCAGGGTTGTTGTTGGCGAGATGGTTAATAACTTTGTGGGTGTTTACCAAGTCCATTGCCAGATGTCGGAACTTCAATGAATCCATGCCCAGGGAAGCAAGGTGTTCAGAGTATGGTAGGTGTCTGATGGAGGGTATGTGCTTGGTTGCACGTCTCTGAACAGTTTCCAGGCGGTCAATGTTCTGAACAAGATAGGGGTTCCAGACTGATGATGCGAATTCCAAGTGTGGTCATACCATAGCTGTATACAGCTTTAAATAGATGGCTGGAGAGCGGCTAACAAAGGTCTTGCTGAGTGATGCTAAGACACCCTCAGCCTTCTTGACAATTTTAGAGATGTGCTTTGTCCAATGCAAATCGCTGCTGTCAGTAATTGACTACCTACTCTATCCCACCAAACTTTCTCATTTTGAGCCTATGCTAGAAATAACTATTATTCCCATTGAGTGTGAAAGTAAAGATTCTAACCTCCATTGAACTGCCTGACAAATTTTAAGCAAATTATGTTGATTAAAAGAAGAGCTCTTGATAAACACATCTTTTTAGTCAACATATATAAATTTTTTATATTTTCTTCTCCAGAATGTTTAAAATGTTATTTGAAAATGTTAGACTCCCAAACACAGAAAATATCTGCAATAACAGTTGATCACTATAAATTATAGTTGAGAAAATTGTATAAACTACCATTATAAGTGGACAAAGGTGCCTTCCAAATAGATACCTCTATTCACTTTTTTCTGTCTCTAAGGTAATTTACCCAATTTTCTCAACTATTATTTATAGTGATCAACTGCTATTGCAGGTATTTTCTGTGTTTGGGACCCTCACATTTTGAAATAAGAAGTTTATGCAATAGAACTAGGGGCAATATTAGATGTGTTAGTGGTAAATTTGGTTAAAAGGGAATAATGAAATAAAGTTATTTCCTTATGTATCACCAGTGCTATGCTGAGTCATAGGTTACTCTACCTATTGCTTAATAAGTATCCAAAGAGGTTCAGCTCACTTATTCAGGTGGCAAATATACAATATAATAGCATTTAAACCAGTTTAAATGCTAAAGGGTTAATGAACCACTTGTCAAATTATATTGTATATTTGCCACCTGAATAAGTGAGCTGAACCTCTTTGGATACTTATTAAGCAATAGGTAGAGTAACCTATGACTCAGCATAGCACTGGTGATACATAAGAAAATAACTTGCTGACCTCTCAGCTAGTAGACTAGTATCTATTGTGTTAAATGAATAATGCAAATAGTGTTGACTAAAGATATTACTTGCTTCTTTTGTGACATAATTTACATTGGAACTTTCCTTATTTAAGAAAATACTCATTGTTTACATTTATTTAGTCAAACAATCTTATTTAGTTTAAACATATGCCATTACTTACAACAAAACCATTTGTTGTTCATTTATTATCTTCAGTTTTGTAGGTTCCCTAACATTTTGAACTAAACAGCTTTATTTCATTATTCTCTTTTAACCAAATTTACCACTAACACATCTAATACTGCCCCTAGTTCTATTGCATAAACTTCTTATTTCAAAATGTTCATATCTAAATGAAAATATTCCGTCATAAATTCATTATGTTCCAAACTTCACCTTAATTAAGAAAAAGTTACCCCTCTAAATTCTGTCAAATTCTTAAACATTCCCAACATTATTTAAAACACAGTGTATTTCATTAGAAATATAGTCACAAAATGGTTAAGTAAGCCTCATACTATCTCATTAAATTTCTATTACTAAGATGTTACAGCCTATCTGATGTTTATGTCATAGCAAATTTTATATATTTGTTTTCATTTTACTGAAACAATTTCAATGAGTTTGAAAAAGAAATTTGATGCAGGTGAATCCCTTAAATTTAAATATAAGACTGGTTCTTGAATGTAATGTTTTTATTTTATTATGAATAACCCTAAATATATTATTCTGAGAGATTCCTATTTTAAGCTTTCTTTTTTGCTTGGCTTCTTTTGTCTATGTGCTCTTACTGAGAAGACAGTGTAGGGAGATGAAGTTGGTGATCTACAGCAAATTGTGAGGCGGCACTAGTGCCATGTTTGTGATTTCATCAAGTCACTACCAGTATGTTCTTCAACTGGCCATGAAGACTGAGTATTTAGTATTATACGCTCCCAGGGTTGGTTGGATAATTGGCATGCTAATCATGTGACCAAATTATTTTATGCATTATTGAGTTATGAGCTGGTTGATGGGTATGGTACCAACCATCCAATGGCTTCGTTTTTGACCCAGTCCCTGCTGATTTTACCAGTTGCTCACCAGACATCTCATTTCATAGATTGTGAGTTTTCACTTTAGGACTATGATCAGAGTCCAAGTTTGGCACTGCTTGACTAATTACTTTTTATCAATTAAGTTTTTTTTTCTTTTCCACATATTCCTTAATTACACAAAATAAGATAACTAAATATACATGCATTATTTTAATTTTAAATATTATCCTGATGAAAAATTTGGCAGTAATTTAAGTACCCATTTTTATCAAAACAACAAAATTGTTTTTTGAAATTATCTTCTATAGCAATTTTGCAGCAGGTTACCTCTCTTTTATTTTGCATGAGAAATTGAACATTTTTCAAACTTTATATTCCCTTTTGATGGCTTTCTATTCACTAGCCATCGCAGTGTCAAGGAATCCATTCTGCTGTGGGACAGGTTGGTCTTTAATGAATGTTTTTTTTTTTGTCGATTTGTTTTATGAAGGTGAGCCAGAAATGAAGCTAATTTATTCAACAACACCTTAACAACAACAACACAAACTTTCCTTTTATTTTTAAAACTAATTCCTTCTAAATATTCTTTTTAATTTCATAATTTTATGTTAACATTTTCATTATAAAAAATATGAAAAATATTGAAATTGTTTTTTCCCCATAGAATAGTAAATGTTTTAATTCTTAATCCCTAGTTATTTAGAATACATATTCTACCCAGAAAATTCTGTTAAACTTACTTTTTTTTTATTATTTCTATTCATAATTTTATTTGCTAAGCTTTTAATTTTTGCTTCTCAAATTTATTTATTTACATTAGATATTACTATTTTGATACTTGGTTATCTCATTTAGTTACAATATCATTAATATTCTATTATTGATGGGACAACTTCATAATGTGTTGTATGTTATTATTTCAATGTTGCTGTGAAAACTTGTTTTCCTGGTTACAAATTTTGCATGGATTTCTTATTTGTGGTTGTTGTTATTGTTGTTGTTGTTATTATTATTATTATTATTATTATTATTATTATTATTGGGCAGTGGATTGGCAGTATCAGTAAAGCGTTGAATACTCTGCTTTGTGGCAGAGTTCTCATCCCACAGAGGTTAGCTTTGCTTTTCATCCTTACGGGGTCGATAAAATAAAGTACCAGTCACGCACTGGAGTCGAGTTAATCGACTTTCCCCTACCCCAAAATTGTTGGCCTTGTGCCTAAATCAGAAACCATTATTATTATTATTGTATTATTGGGCAGTGGATTTATTGCAGCTCCCTCTGTTTATAAGAATTTAAGCAAATGTCTAACCCCCTGCTTACTCACCCCACTCCACCCCTATTATTTGGGACCCAAGAGTATTCCTTTCCATATTATAACTAAAATTCATCACACTAGTAGTATGTTTGTAAGATTGTTTTTTTAAACTGCTTAATCACACGAGAAATATCAGTGCCCATGGCCCTTTTGGAGACCTTTAGGACTGGTTAGAGGAAAGAAGGAAGATGTCTTCAAACAAGAGACCTGGCCCAAATTCTTACAACAGAATGAATTCCACTAAAAGCACCAAAGGACTAAGGTGGTGGTATTAATCCTGGTGATTGATTGTAGTACAATTTGAATTCAGAATGCAAAGAGCTAGAACAAATATCACAAGGGATTTAGTTTGACACTCAAACAATTCCACGATCCCACCATCTTGTACTGGTATTTTATTTCATTGACACCTAAAGGATGAAAAATAAAGTTGACCTCAGTAGGATTCGATTGCAGAATGCACAGAGATAGAACAAATATTTTAATTATGTACTATTAGAAATTATCTTAGGCCAGTGATTCTTAAGGTAGCCAGTCTCCCCTTGGGAGGCATTGTGAGCTCACAAGAGAGTTATGGGAATGTGTTTAGATTGGTCATGGTTTTTCTTAGAAATGAATATCTAAACCAGGTAGAGTACTTGTATTTTGACATATCTAAAATGAGACACATACTGAATGGGTTAGTTTAAGAAAATCATCATCATCATCATCATCATTTTTATGTCCTTTATTCCATGCCTGCATTGGTTAGATGAGTCTTCTTCAACACAGCTTTCCTCCACTTGTGTTCCTTTGTCATCTCTTCCATGAGGTTCAACATTCTGAGATCACCACTCACCACTTCTTTCCATGTTTTCATCAATCTAGAACTCTCAGCAATTCTTCTTCACCCAACAATTATCATCTGTACACATCACATATCCATACCACTTCAATATTCTCTCTTGCATACCACATTTGATTCCTCTTAAGCCAAATTTTTCCTTCAGCCCATCTGTGCTTTGTCATTCATATACTCTAACATTACACATTATAAAATATAGATAATAAACACTGTATAGAATTAGCTTCTGTTTGATTAACATTTTCAATGTGATAAAACGGCCTATTTTAAAGTGTTCATATCTAAATTAAAACCTTCCATCATAATTTTATGTTAAAATTTTGTTTTTAACTGAATAAAAAAGTTATTCTACTAAATCCTTCCAAATTCTTGATTATTTTCAAAATTAATTGAAACACATTCAATGTATTTCATGTAAATGAAAGTGTTAAGATAATTTTTATTTTTTTTTTATTTTTATTTAATCATTTATTAATTTATTTATTTACTTTTGGGCAACTTTGGTGAAAAGAGGTGCTGGGCTACAAAAGGTTGAAAACCGCATTATTATTTATTTTCTTGCCCTAATTAGGAAGTTCTAATGAATGATACAATTGTCTCCTCTGTTAGTGTTAGCAATAAATTTTTTCAATCCGTGTTTGTGTTGTTAGTTCAATTGTTGTGTTTGCTAGCAGGTCTTAGCTTCATTTCTTTTTCACCTTACTAACTCACCACTGATTCCTGCCTTTAAAAAAACTCTTATTCTTCTTGCCAATTCATCTGTTATTTCATGTTTTCCCTGTAGAACTGCTTGTTTTCCTTTTCAATTTGTTTCTAGTTTTTATATTGGTGTTCTGTGGGTTTGAGCTCCTTCAATGTAAATGTAATCAGATTGCATAAAATGATAATTCCTTTTGAAAAACTGAAACTATCATAGAAGCAGTATAAAAACCTAGGAAGATTAGTTACAAGTTAAGATGTATTTAATATTATTTATATTGAAACCTTAAATGAGAACATTATTGATAAATTAATTCAGTATAAATGTGTTAAATTAAAAAGAAATTAAACATGTTTATTTGTAGAGTAAATAAACTGTTCTAATGATTTATAAGTTCTTTTGAACCATTAAAATTTATTCATAAAAAAATTCCTTACTTTTTTTCACAAGTTTTTAAATACTGTAGATGTTAATTTGAAATGTTATATTTACTTTATCATAACACTTTCATAATTAAAAATTCTGTATTTAATTATTTAGCTAAAGAAAAATACTTTTCAACTTATAATTATTTTTTATGCAATACTTTTCTTACTTTATTCATGTTTTGATGAAACAACTTCTTACTTAAATATTGTGTGAAAAATATTTATACAATGACCTCTTATGCATATATGCATGTGCTCATATATGCATGTATGTATATATATATATATATATATATATATATATATATATATATATATAAGAAGTATGTATATATATATACATATGTATATATATATATATATATATATATATATATATATATATATGTGTGTATGTATATATATATATATATATATATATATATATATATATATATATATATATATATATATATATATATATATATATATATATATAACGAAGGAAATGTGGTAAGGAACCAGGTGGACCATAACGCACCAAAGTACTCAATACTTAG
Source organism: Eledone cirrhosa (assembly GCA_964016885.1). Lineage (NCBI taxonomy): Eukaryota > Metazoa > Mollusca > Cephalopoda > Octopoda > Eledonidae > Eledone > Eledone cirrhosa. The sequence goes on along the minus strand of OZ024742.1, from coordinate 147,922,414 downwards.
GGTAGTAGAGTGGGTAATAGGAACAAGTAAGACCCCGACGGCTGAGCTCAAGCCGTTTCGACGGCTAATTCTGTACTGAATTCAGTACAGAATTAGCCGTCGAAACGGCTTGAGCTCAGCCGTCGGGGTCTTACTTGTTCCTATATATATATATATATATGTATGTATATGTGTGTGTATATATTAAAATATATTTTTATGAGTAATTACATTATTAATTAAAAATATATATGTTACAATTTTATACCACTAAAAGAGGAATCATTTATTGGTGGAATGTATTGAGTGAGAGAAATCGTCCTCTGGCCTGTCCTGGGGGACTGTAGCTATGATTAGGTACTGACCTTGTCTTTAATGACCAGTCCAACTCATGCCAGCAGGAGGATGATGATAATGTAATGAAAATTATTGTGTACAGTGCTCAGGTGCACTACAACTCATCAAAAATGCATGTATAGTACATAGAATAATGTTCAAATGTTGCTAAGCTGATTATTACTTGTAAGAGAAAATTAACAATTATACAAGTAAGTCCTCAATTAAGATTACCACCTAAGTAATATAAAGTAATAAAGAAATAGTTATTTGAAGTTCTTTTTTTTTTTCACACAGTTAAACATATGTACTCAAGCTTTATAAGACATCAAATTGGCAGTTGTTAGAGTATAGGACAAAATGCCTTGCAGTATTTCTTCCAGCTGTCTGTACTTAGTGTTCAAATACCACTGAGGTCAACTTCGTCTTTCATCCTTTTAATGGATTGAAGGAATTGTTAGTGTGTCAGACAAAATATCTTGTGGTATTTCTTCTGGATCTTTGTGTTCTGAGTTGAAATCCTGCTGTGGTCTATTTGGGTGATAGACTTAATCTGTCATCTAGTTCAACACTGCCATTTGGCCTTTAGGTGCCTTAAGCTTCTGGACACTACAGGTACATGATCTCGCCAATAGAGTAATCTCCCCTTAATACATAATGCAGTGTCAAGGGAAGCAATTCATAAAAATTTCGAACATACTAAAGATTAAACAGAATTCACTCTAATGAAGGAATTTGGGCCTACCTCACATCAATCTGAGGTTCTGAAAAGGGGTATGGTTACTGTCTTTCACGTCCTTACTAAACAGAAAAAACAACAAAATTCTAATGTTGCTGTATCATTATTGATATTCCATTTGTGATTAAAATAGCAAGAGAATAATATTCTTCAATTAATTATTCTAATTAATCTAAAGCTGAAGATTTTTAAATAGTTTGATTTTTTGATTTTATTTAATTTTTTCTAATATTGAAATGTGTTCATTTTTGCATATTATTTACATCAACAATGATTAAAGAATATGATGTTTAGTTCTAGAACTGTACTGGTTTCTATTTAATCAGTCAAGCATGTTATTTATCTGTTCATTTCCTCTATCAAAACATTAACTTACAAACTGATAGGGAGTCTTTGAGACTTTCCAGTATTATACACATGTTCACAATTGATATTATCATCCTCATTATCATCATCAAAAACAACAACTTTTTTTAATGATTTTGTTTCGAGAGAGGGACTTGTGCTTACAGCCTGCACTGTTCAAGAAACCTGTTGCTATTAATCTAACAAATAGGGATTACTTACTTAATCTTCAGCTTGCGTAAGTGTTAGTAGTTTTAGTCTGTGAAGACCATGAACACTGCCCCTTCCTTCAGATCTACCAAGTTAAAAATCAAAAGGAAAATCTTTACTAAATTAAATTATTATTATTAAGTAAATTAAATGGAATTGTATTATTTTTAAATTGAACTTTTGGTGAAGCTATTGAATGGATAATTCTATTGCCTATATATACCATGTTCTAGGTTGTGGTGTGCTTTCAAATCCCATCAAGGTTAGCTTTGCCTTTCATCTTTACTGGATCAATAAAATAAAGCACCAGTAATGCACTAGGGGCGATTTAATCAACTTTCCCCCTCCCTAAAAAATTGTTGGCTTTGTGCCTAAATCAGAAACCATTATTTGTTTTTTGTCTGATTTTTCTCAGAATGTCACAATTTATTTCTGTGTTAGCCTGCATTGATAATCAATACTCAATATCAATAACCAATATCTTCAATATCTTCCCAGTCTCAGAGGACTATGGGTATTGCCCCTTTCTCCAAACCTACCAAGCAGAAAAAACAGCTAGTATTAGTTTTAATAATTAAAAACAATTATTGCATGATGACATTCATTATTAAAGAAATCTACAGATATGAAAGATAGGAAGAATCCATCAGAAAGGTAGAATCGGTAGAACGACCAACAAATACCATTTAGTCTAACTCCAAATCTTGTGAAGATCAACTTTGCTGTTCATACTTCCATATTCAATAGAACAAATAGAATAAAGTACCAGTCAATTACTGAAGTAGAGTTACTTGACTATTTCTATCCCTAAAGTGTTTGTAAGTTAAAAATGTTTTTACATTCGAAATTGTTATAATTTTTTTTTTATCAAAAGATAAGGAAAACAAGTTTTTTCTAAAATAAAATTGTGTTATAATTGTTTCCCTTAGATTAGTTAGTGTCTGAAATGTTCTCTCCCCCTTCCTTCTTAAATCAGTCATTGTAATTATGTTGTTTTTCTGTTCTGTATTTTTTTTTTTACTATGTTCTTGTTTTAATGTAAATAATATTAATATCTTATTCAGTTCGTTGTAAACAATATATAAGAAAATGACTGTTTAAAATTCAGTTGTTTGTTTACAGCATTTTATCATGTGTGTTAACAATAATTTTTTTTTTTGTTAATTAATAGCATCGTATGTTTTCCTCTAATACATCATATTCACAAAAAAATTGTTTGTTTTTTGGTGTGATGGTGTTTATTTGTTCCTCTCTGCTGCTGCAGTGCTGTTTCTTAACTTCGAATTTCAGATATATTCTTCTATCTATGCTAGAATATAGATCACTTTGGAAAATTGAGGCGTATTAAACATTTGTCTTTATTTGAATTATATATATATATATATATGGAATAGAATGAAACGAAATTTCATTTACATATATACATACTTACATATATATATATGTATATATATATATGTATATATATGTAAATGTGTATGTATATATGTATATATATGTAAATGTGTATGTATGTATATATATGTAAATGTTATGTGTATATGTAAATGTGTATATATATATATATATATATATATATAACAATATATGTATATATGTGTGTGTGTATAAATGTATGTATGTATATTCATGTGTATGTACGTCTATATGTATGTATATATATCATTTCATTTCATCATCATTTCATGTTACGTCCGCTTTTCGCTGCTTGCAAGGGTGGGACGGGAACTGATTCTGGCTTGATTTCTACAGCTGGATGCCCTTCCTAACACCAACCTCATTTACAGTGAGTGCTGGGTGCTTTTTTGCCGTGGCACCTCCACGACCACTTTGCAGTTTAATGATATGGACCCCAGTCCCTATCATCCCATTTCTACAGCTGAGTAAACTGGAGCAATGTGAAATAAAGTGTCTTGCTCAAGGAAACAACACATCACCCGGTCTGAGAATTGAACTCACAACCATTCGATTGCAAGGCCATTGCTCTAACCACTAAGCCATGTGCCTCCATCTCTCTCTCTCTCTCTCTCTCTCTCTCTCTCTCTCTATATATATATATATATATATATATATATATATATATATATATATATATATTTAAAAGAATAGAGGTATAACAGCAAGGAATTTCACTTTATTTATAAATACGAACCCCGTCTAAACACTTCTCCCTAAGACGAACCCACAACATACACACGTCAACATACATACCTACATCAGCATACATCCTACATACATCTCTATCCACATATAAACACAATGACATACGTAAACACACATGTTCTATGGTGCAACACAAATATACACAAATTTGCATACCTTTTGATGTCTATAGATATAAACGTGCCGACACACACACATACATATACGCACACATGCATTGCACACTGATGGGCACATACATATTTGTGCACAAGTATTCCAATACGGCAGGGCCTAATGGATTCCCCTTGCAGTACGTACAATCTGGACACTCACACACACCTTGGCGTTATGACAATACTATATATCATTTCACACCTTTTATTATTAATGTTTTTGATGTTCTCTTGAGAGAATCGTTTTTGATGAAAATATCGAATAATGTACACCATTTTTACCAGTATCACAAAAATACTGGTCCACACACACATACACATATATACACACACACACACATATATACACACGCACATACACACGCGTACACTAACATACAAAGAGACATACACACACACACACACACACACACACACACACTTCTCCGTATAAGACAAGAGCTGAAAAATATCTTTCAACATGTTAAAATATCCCCCACACACGTACAGACACATTCCTACTGACCATCCCTCTACTACAAATTACTCTGCTACACACACACACACATATTTGTCTTAATAGGCACCTGAACTGTTGACCTTTCAACATGACTGCAATTCACACACACATCCCTACTGACCATTATCACAACAATGAACCTCTTTACTACACACACACACACATATTTGTCTTAAAAGACTTATTTTTCAGTGACTTCTCAATCAGGCGAAAAAGGACACTCTTCGACAATCCTACATTTGGCGCAAAATCAATTTTTAACATTCACATGACCTCTACCGACCAATCAAAATTGTTTTGACCACAATAATTTTTGCAACATGAATTGGCACGAAACTTATTTTAATACCTCTGGAGCCCCTTTTTTCACATAAAACAGGTAGAATTTCCAAAACTAATCAGATTAGAGCAAACATCACGGGCGCTCTATCTCAAAATTATTTTTGAAAAGCATTAGAAATGCGCAACCGGTAAAAGCTTAAAACTAAAACTGAATACTAACCAATACTTATTACTAATTTTTACTTATTCCTAATTAAACTATTTTTCACTGGGAACAATTTGTCAGCATTTTCTTTTCCTTTTACCAATATATATCATCATCATCATCATCATCATCGTTTAACGTCCATCTTTTACGCTTGCATGATATATATATATATATATGTGTGTGTGTGTGTATGTAGTTATATTTAGGAATGTACATTTATATGTTTCTATATGTATGTATATTTATATGTATATATGTATGTGCATATATTTACATGTATGTATGGACATTTTTATGTATATCTATGTGTATTTATATGTATGTAAAATATGTATGTATATTATATATGTATGTAAATGTATGTATATCTATGTATATATGTTTGTCTTTATATGTGTGTGGTATATATAAATTGTATTTGTTATCAATGATGATGTATTATTGCTTTTGTTCAAATAATTAAATGGTTTTTTTTTTCAATTTATTAACAATCATTGAAATCCATGTTATAAAACTATATATAAAATATAAAAGCATAAATAAAATAATAGAATTTAGAAGTTTCCAATTTATGAAATTTAATCCAAAAAAATGTTGGATCATAAATTAAGGATAATGACATTAGTATGATATAATATTTTACATGTTAAAAATAGCATTATTTTTATATGAGTTACGCCGCTTTACAATTTGAGTTCAAATCCCCCCAAGGTTAACATTGCCTTTCATCCTTACGGGTTCGATAAAATAAAGTACCAGTAATGTACTGTGATAATTGCTGGCTTTGTGCCAAAAGTAGAAACAATTATTTTTATATGACAAATATATGTGTTGGATCTTTGTCAGTTTTAGCCAAGCGTGTTTCAGTAATTTGATCAAGGAACAGCCCGCTTGTGAAATTAGCATACAAGTGGCTGAGCATTCCACAGGCACATGTACCCTTGACATAGTTCTCAAAACATTTAGTGCAGCACAATGTGTGACAAGGATGTTTCCATATGGATGGGTTAGAACAATGTAAAATGAAGTAAACATAAGGATGCAGGAATTGAACTCACAACCTTATAATCATGAGTTGAACACCTAAACCACTATGCCACATGCCTTCACATATATGTAATTTCCATAGATCAAAGAATCGGTTTTAACTATCATGTTTTGGGTTGGGGGGGGGGGGGGGTTAAAAAGATTCTCTTTTCAAAAGAGATGTTAAAGTATATTAACTCTCAAACTCTAATTCTGACTTGTAATTAATTTCATTGAAATATGTTTTGATAAACTATAAATTATTTTAAAATAATTATTTCTGCATTTTTAATAACATACTTTATGTTTTACTTCTTTATTACATATTTCATTACAGTGAGTATATTTAATCAATCCATTTGTTTTTTTACAACTATGTTTATACAACCTTTGGGCGGTGAATTGGCAGTATCGGTAGAGGGTCAGACATAGTTACGTCCCTTTACGTTCTGAGTTCAAATCTCGCCAAGGTTAACTTTGCCTTTCATCCTTATGGGATCGATAAAATAAAGTACCAGTAATGTACTGGGTAATTGCTGGCCTTGTGCCAAAAGTAGAAACAATTATTCATTACATAAATTTAATTGAGCTAACAAGGGAGCTTCTAAATGGTTGCTTGAACCTGATAGATATAACAATGAAATCTCCCTCAAACTACACGCTACCATCTTTAAAAAGAAAGCAAAAACACAATGGATAATGTAGATCTGAATATATAAGTGAATATGAATGGCTTAGGTGTTAAGGTGTTGGCTTCAATCACCAGGCAGAGAAGCATGTTTTGGTCTTGAGCAAGACATACGTTTCATGTTGCCCCAGTTCACTGGGCTGAAAAAATGAGTACTAGCAGTAACTGGAGGGTTGACCTTACAATTCACTGGCATCATTTCCAAGGTAAGGTCTTGTACTCTCAGTTACTTAACCCTATTAGTACCAACTTGACCAAAACCTCCTGTTTCTATGAACAAAACCACCCACTTTAAAAGATACCTACTTAAATTAAACCTCCTCCTCCTCCTCCTTTGCTCATTTATTCCTGAGAGGGTCATGGGGGTAGAGTCCTCAAACACTTCTTCCAGTAGGTCCTGTCAGAAGCAACTGTCTCCAACTGATCTGGCTGGATCCCCAAGTGAGACCAGCTGAGCTCATGGATGTTATCCAACCATCTAGCTCAGGGTCTACCCCTAGATCTCCTGCTGGTTGGTTTTACCCTTAAAATCTGTCCAGCAATTCTTTCTTGAAACATTCTAACCACATGCCCATAATATCAGAGCTGTGATTTCAGAGAATTCAGAGAAGTAGCGACCATGCATAACATAAAATATTTAAATGTTTTCCTGTGGTCTTTAGCTGTGAAAGTTGATTGATATTTGAAATGTGAGCACCTCTATCCACTTTTTTCCATCTCCAGGAGTATTTTACCCAATTTTCTCAACTATCATTATTCATAGCAATCGACAATTTTATAGTCATTTCTATGTTGGGACACTCACATTTCAAATTTCAAACATTCTCAATTCTTCATAAGTCAACAGTTGATTGACATATTAAAATATCGCATCTGACACCTTCTAATCTGGGAGTTCTACATATTTAATAGAAAAGCTATATCTAAAACTAAGCACTAATATTTCTATAGATAATATTCATTTATTCTATCAAACTGGAATTATTGATTATGGAATATGATATCTTAAAAATCTTGCTCAAATACAATCACCATCCAGCATAGAGAACTACCTTTATATAGGGTGGCCCAAATATCATGCTACCATTTAAAAACTGATTTAATTTTTTTTATATATATGTATTAAATGAAGTAATGTATAATAATGAAATAATTTTTTGAATAGTATCATACCTTTTGGACCACTCTGCATTATTAAATGTATTTCATTTTAACTTAAATTGTTTAATACTGTATATTTATTTTAAATTTTGTTTTCCTCATTTTTAAATTAGATCCTGAAGAACAAGTGTTTTTTTTTTTTTTGTTTTTTGTTGTTTCTTATTACTTTGACATGCTTATTCATTTTGATCTTATTTCATATTTTACTTTACTTTTCTCAATATGATATTATATTTCTTTGATCATTAATTCTTTCAGTGGTAATGTGGTGGCTGTTTCACTCAGTGATGATGAAGTAAATAGTGAAGATGAAGACAATGAAGACAATGATCTTTATGACAGTGAAACCCTTAAGCCGGGCATGAGTCAACAGTATCATTTCAATACTGCTTCTGCTTCTATGACACTACCTGTAAACCATTCTAGTCAAACTTCTTTAAACAATGGTTGTGACATTAATTCACATATAAAAAATGAACGAACCCTGTTACCTATGAATAATGGAGGCTCGATATCTCCATTACCCCGAGCAACTATCACTTCACCAACAAACCATTCTGAAAGCTCCTCACCTCTAAATCACTCACCAGTCAGTCATAGAACATTAACATCACCAATCACACACAGCACACAATCTTCATCATCAAAGAAAAATAATTCATTATCATTTCCAATACGGAAGAGCTATAGTTTTTCACCAAATGGACATAGGTCACCTTATTCCGTATTAGATTACCAGACATTGCCAGTACCATCGGATTTTGGATATCTTTCATCACAAGAAACATTTGGAAGTTTATCACCTTCTCCGAGTGTTGGTACACTCACTTCACCAATCAGTTACGCAAATTTATCCAAAATATTTGAAAATAATTCTTCAACTCATTATTCATTAAAGAAAACAGAAGGCAGCTGCAGGTAAGGTCATTACTTTCAATTCTTTTAACCTTTTTGATACCACACCACTTGAAACTAACCTTGGATCTACAATACAAAGCTGTTTGTTTTAAAGTGTTTATATTTATCTAAAAATGTCCCATTATAATTTTATTTAAGAACCTTTGTTAAGTTATATTCCAAACGCCAGATTCAATTAATAAGGATAATGTTAGTTATATAACTAAATCCCTCCAAATTCTTGATTATTTAAAAAATTTATTGAAAATAATCAAGGATTAATGTCTTTTATTAGAAATTACATTTTTGACAGTTGATTTAGCTTCTAATGGAAATTGGTGCAAAGAGTCAAGAATTTGGTTGAGATATGTTAAATGCAATATATAAATATAAGTTAGCGAATTGGCAAAGTCATTACAAAGTCAGATAGAATGCTTTGCAGTATTTGTTCAGGTTCTCAACACTGATTTCAACTCCCCCTGAGGTTAACTCTGCCTTTTATCCTTTTGAGGTTGATAAATATAATACCAGTCCAATACTGGAGTCAATTATTCCTCTTTAGCTCTTTCTTATTCCTTTTTCTTTTCTCTGTCCCCTTCCTCCCTGGAAGAAATCGACTGTGTTCAGGCTTAGTGCGGGATACGACTTATGAATAAATGTGAATATGTCTCAATATTATTGTAGTAGTAGTAGTGAGTACTCTTTAATCTCGTATGATACAAGGCAACCTAATACTTTCTCCCTAAGGCACAAGTCTGAGAAAGTTTGTTTGTGGAAGACCAGCATTCACCCATTCAAACCAGTCTCCCTTCTCCACACCACCGATGTTGTCTGAGCAAATGCAACTCATTACTAGAGCTGAATGAACTGGAGCAATGTGAAATAAAGTGTCTTCCTTAAGGAATCCGGTCCAGGAATCTGACTCACAACCTCACGATTGTAAGCCCAGTTCTCTAACCACTAAGCCATGCACCTCCACATATATATATAACTTATAGTGTATAAACATATTCTAGCCTACATTGTAATTGAACACCAAATATTCATGATTGAGATGTCTTTTCCATTTTAAATGGTGGTTTGTCTAATGCTGTTATGCATTATTTCACAAAATAATGCATAACAACATTAGACAGAAACCACCATTTAAAATAGAAAAGACATCCCAATCATGAATATTTGGTGTTCAATTACAATGTGGGCTAGAATATGTTTACACAGTATAAGTTATATATAACTAAATTATAGTATGAGGGCTTATGATTTTACGTTAGACTTTTATTATTACTTAAAGTACCAGTAATGCATTGGGTAATTGCTGGCCTTGTGCCAAAAGTAGAAACAATTATTACTTGGGCGCCATGCTTTGACGTATAGAGTTACGGCCCTTGCCTTTCTGAGTTCAAATCCCGCCAAGGTTAACTTTGCCTTTCATCCTTACGGGGTCGATAAAATAAAGTACCAGTAATGCACTGGGTAATTGCTGGCCTTGTGCCTAATGTAGAAACAATTATTACTTTAAACAACTTGCATGATGCTTTTGGTGACCCAAATTATGGACCTATCTTGCATATTTTGGTCTTTTAAAAAAGACTATTTTTAATATCTATAATTTTATGATCATTGCCTGGTATTTTGGGGACATGCATTCCCCAAATCTAATATTGGTTTCCTAAAGAGATTTTGTGATATGTGATTGTAATTGTTTATTGATTTGTTTGATTGATTAATTAATTAATCTACAAATCATTATTTATATTTTGCAATTGTATTTCGTTAAAATTAAAACGAACGTAGAAATAAAATGATTTGAAGTGTTATCTTTGGTTTTACACTTAAATTATATATATATGTATATATAAATAATATAATGTCAGAAAAGGTATCTGACCATATAATTCTGCTTCAAAATGTCTTGTCCAACTCATGGAAAAATTATAAAAATCATGATAATAATGATATAGTGAAAAGAAACTCCCAGAAGAGCTGGACAGCAGAAGGTCTTCAAAGAAGAATCCTCCCCCTCCCTCCTCCCCCAAGTATCCAGGTCATGACTACTCCTGGGAGCCCTTCTGCTGATATTTAGCCATTCGGATATCAAAGACTTGTGTATTTAAACCGTATTAAAATTAGTTGACAAGGTCTAGCTGGAACTTCTCTCTGTCACCTCTGCTTTCAAACTTAAATTTAAATGTTTTCTTGAGTTTGGAAAAATAACGTTGGTAGTCATGGCATCGGTAAGATGTCAACAGTGTCACTGCCACTGCTTATCCTACACCCATGGCTCACTCAGAGTTACTTCCCTTAGCGTGCTTTAACCTACAAACACAATGCACTCAAACGGTGTGGAGGTTGTTTTTGTTCCTCTTTGACCAGATCTAACTGGAACTCCTTTCCACAGCCTCTGATATTGCCTTTATGGTTTTGGTTGTTTTATGAGATTGTAGGCAGATTTGCCCACTAAGCCTCTGGGTCCAGCTTCTATGGAGAGAACTTTGACTCAGAAGTTGGCTTCCTTCAGGCTGTTTGCCAAACTGGTGTATTTTGGAGTTTTGAATACATGAGCTTCTTCTATTCTACTTTCAAATAGCACAGTGAATTCAATCAAAATCAGCTGTTTTGATTAATTGGAATGAAGTACGATAACCGGCCTCAAACCACTCTTTCTGATGATTTCTGATTATTTTGCTGATCCTGGGAATTCTGCTGTGCACTCCCTGTCATTTGCATCACCCAGAATATTTTACTTCTGTGCCTTGTATGGTATAGCTGTTCCTGGCCATGATTTGCTGCCTCCTGCCGTATAGAATGTTGTTGGATATTCTTGTGCTATGGGTTTTTCTTTTGCTGTATATATCACATGTACAATCTTCTTATACACTTGATTATTCTCCATGTGTATCTTCCTTGGGACAGTGCTACTTTGCATAAACTCAGAATGTGTTCCACTACCTATCTACCCTGACAGAGAGGTCACTCAGGATTATCTGATTCACCCCATTCAGTAGATTTGTATTCAAGGACAGGAGATCATAAACAGATCTGAGAAGAAACTGATTCTAAGAAGTTCCATATACCACACATTCCAACTGAAAAACTTCTGGAGTGCACATTCTCACATCATCCACTGGCCTTGTCGGCTCTGCTGTGCTGCCTTCCAGAGTCTTCTGGAATCCTTTTTTTCTTCACTTCCTGTAAAATCAGATCTCTTCTCATCTTTCCCCTAGCATCATTCCATTTTTGTTATGCCCAGTCTTTGCCTATTAGCCTGAGTGTGTCCCATTGGCAGTACTGGTAGAGGGTTGGACGCCATACTTTGCAGCATAGTTTTATAGCCATTTACCGTCTCAGTTCAAATTCTACCGAGATTAACTTGGTGTTTGATCCTTACAGGGTTGATAAAATAAAGTACCAATAATGCACTGGGATAATTGCTGGCCTTGTGCCAAAAGTAGAAACAATTATTTCTCTGATCATTAGACTTTCCTTTGCTGTATCTACCACCTCCTGGACTTTCCATTTTTTTGAGTCTTCAGTTTGGACTGGATCGACCTCACGACCTTGTCTTCCACATCCTCAAGCACAGTCAAGAACCTTACTTTTTTTACTTTGTACTCCTCGAGCTGAGGTTTGTGCCACCTAAATATCATCTGGTTTATACACTATTAGCGAAACATTATAGATAAAACACTTAAATCCACCTATTTTCATCTCCTTAACTAACTAGCATCTAGAGGAGTCTGTTAAAAAAAAAAGATGAAGTCGTCCACTTAAAAAACTGATGTCAATGAGGTAATTACATATTTTTAATTACTAAAGTCTGGAACAAGAACATATATATGCTGTTTTTAAAGTTCTCCTGAAGTGTTTATGAAAGCCATTCACTTGATGTAATATTATTTCTTATTACATTACTTATTACCAGATGGTAATAGTTTTGGGGTTTTTTTTTAGAAAATCTTAGTACTATCAGTGTCTCAATGCCTGGAAATAGGGTTACCACTCTTGTTTCTTGACTAGAATTAACCATTAACCCTTTTGATACCAGACTGTCCCTGGTTCTATGGTACAAAAATGTTTATTTTAAAGTGTTTATATTTATCTAAATACCTCTCACTATAATTTTATGTAAGAACCTTTGTTAAATTATGTTCCAAACACTAGCTTAATAATGAGAGGGTTAGTTATAATACAATATCCCTCCAAATTCTTGATTATTTTCAAAATTATTTGTTTCAACTGTAGATGTATTATTAATTACAATAGATATTCATAGATAAATTGCAGTTTTTCACAAAAAAAAAAAAAAAAGAAAGAAACCAGGCACAGAAAACTGAATGCAACATATCCAAACCTTGCTCTGGGTTTGAAACTCTTAGTATTCACTAAGAGACAGAAGCCATACACACATTTTTGCCAACAAATGATAATGTAGAGTGGTTTTTCAATGATCAGTGTGTAAGAATATTGGCATTTTACATCTATTTTCCATGCTTGCATGGGTTAGACAGGTTGTGATATTCTGAGGCTTGACAAGTCAGATGACAGTCCATTTTGGCATGGCTTATACAGCTGGATGCCCTTCCTAATGCCAACAACTTCATGGCATGTACTGGATTGTAATGCCTCATGTAAAAAATATATGATTCTCACATATGTGAAACATATGCGCCATCTTTTCACAATTGACTTATGGAGACATTTGCAGGAGGAAGTGGTTAATTCCTTTGATACTAACCTGCCTGCAACTGCCCTGGTTTTATGATACAAAAACTGCCCATTTTAAAATGTTTATATTTATATTCAAACCTTCCTATAGTCATGAACCTTAGGTAATAACCAAAAGAATATGATTGCGAATACAAGAGACCAAAATGGGGTTCCTCTAAAGGTTCTTTGAAGGAACATTACTCGATAAAGAGATCAGAGAGTCACTCCAGGTAGAGCCACTACTTCTCCGAATTGAGAGCTCACAGTTCCGATACTATGGGCATGTGGTTAGAATGTCTCAAGAAAGAATCAATGGACAGATTTTTATAGTCTAAACCAATTGGCAGGAGACCCAGGGGTAGACCTTGAGCAAAGATTGTTGGATAACATCCATGAGCTCAGCTGGTCTTGCTTAGGGACGGTTGCTTCTGATAGGACCCACTGGAAGGTGTGTTTGAGGACTCTGCCCCCACAACTCTCACAGGAAGAAGTGAAAAAAGAAGAAGAGGAGGGTGCGGTTGCAGCAGCTAAAAGTTGAAGTAAAATTACCGAACTTTCATTTTTCGTAATAAGCACTTAGATAAATACTATCATTTCAAAAATAATAAATAAATAAAATTGTAAGATGCCAGACTGCTTCTAATGTGATTTATTTATTTATCTGTTTATTCTTTATTTGAACACAATTCATAACTACACAATTTTGTAGTGCACCTGAGCACTGTACGCAATAATTTTCATGGCGGTGGATTGGCAGTATCGGTAGAGGGTCGGACGCCATGCTTTGTCGCATTGAGTTATGGCCCTTGCCATTCTGAGTTCAAATCCCGCCGAGGTTAACTTTGCCTTTCATCCTTACGGGGTCGATAAAATAAAGTACCAGTAATACACTGGAATAATTCCTGGCCTTGTGTCAAAAGTAGAAACACTTATCATAGGGCGGTGGATTGGCAATATCGGTAGAGGGTCGGACGCCATGCTTTGTAGCAAAGAGTTATGGCCCTTCTCAGTTCAAATCCCGCCGAGGTTAACTTTGCCTTTCATCCTTACGGGGTCGATAAAATAAAGTACCAGTAATGGACTGCGATAATTGCTGGCCTTGTGCCAAAAGTAGAAATAATTATTATAACATATGTAGGCTGATTAATAAAATGTTACTTTTGATAAAATTACACGTAAAATTGAATTTACATTAATTTTTTGGTTTCGTCAGCTGAGTTTTAAAGACTCATTTATAATGAGACAGGTGATTTTTTTTTCTTCGGAAATATTACGTGTCGTGAAATTAAGTAGAGGGTACTATGTCCCTCGAACTTCGAGGGACATAGTACCCTCTACTTAAATTCGAGTCGAAGTGACAAAAAAAAAGTGATTCGACAAAACTAGACCAAGAATTCCTCAGAGTTATTTGCCCTTGATCGGGGATCGCTATCCAATCATGGTAAACACATGGAACTCGCTATTTTCTTGTTACATGCTTGTGTACAGGGAACTGGTGGCGACGGGGTGAGAGCGAGCACTACCAGCCGTTATTACCGATAAAAAGGCATACGGTTCATGTGAGTCATGACTTCCACAATTCTATCATCCGCCGGACCTACTTCTGTACTATCCACGTCTAATATTATTATAAATAATAACTTAAATCGTGACATGATGTTAACGTAAGCCTCTTTTTTTTATTATCAATTTTCCTTCTATACCCATTGTTCACCTTTGTTTTTTCATTTCTTTCTCTATATGCTTTATTATCTTCTGACCATGAGCCAAATATTTCTGCTTATGATTAAAATATTCCGAACCTATTTTCATCTCACTCACTAAGCATTTAACATTTTGATTTAAAATTAAATTAATATTTCCAAGTAATAACTTCGTTTATGCATTCTATGCAAATTTATTTGCATTACAAAAAACAAAAAAATAATTTCTTTAAACATTTTCATTTTCAAGTGTTGCTTGGATATATATATATTCTAAAATGAATGAAACAAATTCTTTTGTTTATTAACAAATATAATCTACAATCGAGTATAAAAAATACATGTTTTCTGTTACCTATATCGTGAGTTATTATTGAAATGTAAATATTTGAATAAAATAACTACAATTTATACTCAAAGACTTCAGTAGAGAATAAAGAAAGAACTAGTTTTTCGGTTAATATTTTATTACGAGCATTTCTTATCTACCAGTTCCGAAAATTCACAAACTTATTGTTGCATTGATAATAACTCCTGCTGCTTGCTAATCATGACTGTTGGTGTCAAATAACAAAAGCTGACTCAACGAGCATTCAGAGTGATCGATAATAGCTTTCCCTTTTACAACTTATTTCATAAATAATTTTCGTTGTTCAAAGCAAAGTCTGAGACGAAACCAATACAAGGATCGATAAATCCTAACTATTTACTTGCAAATGTTATAATAATTGTACAGCCTTGTTATCCTTTTATCACACACGAAGGCTACAGTCTGAGAAAAATGTTCTAAAATTATTATTTAGAAATTCATGGAGCACAAATCTAAGACAACAAAAAGTGGCAGAGGAATGTTTTGAAATGCTTTCATTCATACCAGAAATCAATGTTAATCATCTCTCTCTCATTTATATAGCCACTTGAATGTGATTTCGTATTACGAAAGAATAAGCCCTCGATATGTAAAGATATATGTATATATGTGTGTGTGTGTGTATATATATGTGTGTGTGTGTGTGTATATATATATATATATGTGTGTGTGTATATATATGTGTGTGTGTATATATATATGTGTGTGTGTATATATATATGTGTGTGTGTATATATATATATGTGTGTGTATATATATATATGTGTGTGTGTATGTATATATTTTCAACAGTTCAAGCGAGTAGTAGAGAGATGGTCTAGACAAAGGGCAATAACCCAGAAACATGTTGACTGTTTCTCGATGCCACTGCTAGAACAAATGGATGACGATGGTCATCAAAAAACATAGTGTAATGAGGCTGTTTGCTTGCAAATGAATTGAATATTAACATTATTATTTGATATAAAACTCATAAATACATTTATGTAACCTATGTGAGGGCGAGAAATCAAATTCTAATTTTGTTTCTATGTATATATATATATATATCCCCTCACTACCCGGTTCCTATCTTTCCACCACTACATCTCATTTCCCCAGTCACTAATCAGCCACCCCTACCCCTCCTCACAAACACCTATAACATAATAACTATCTCCTTCCTCTACCCCCCCCCCCCCCGCCTCCGAGTTGAGAGGGCTTTACAGTTGTGTCTATGACCAACAACCTCTCTAGTGATGGTGCCACGAAAATGCACCTGGTAGACTCTATGGATGGTTGGCGACAGGAAGAGCTTGTGGCTGTAGAAACCATGCCTAAAAGAGTTGAGAGGACCCTTCAGCTGTGTCCAAGACAATAACCTAGAGAGGTTGGTGATCTACATAATAAACACACACAGTACACTCAGTAAAGTGGTTGGTGATTGGAAGGGCATCGAGCTGTAGAAAGCATGCCAAAGAAGGTGTTAGAAGGATCCTTCAGTTTGTGTCAAAAGACACAACTTCTCCTTTGCACTTGATAATGACCATACATAAGAGGGGTACAAACCTCTTCGGCCTGTCGGGGATGTCAGTGGTCCTGCTTAAGTACTAACTTGGTCTCTGTAGACCTGTCCAACCCTTGTTAGCAGGGAAAGTGTAGGTTAACGTGTGTGTGTGATTTACATTATTTATTATTGTTGACACCTTTACATTATTTATACCTGCTGAGTGACACCTTTTTATAGTGAATTTATGAATGAAACCATTAAACATTCTATTATATTGGTTTTAGTTCCTTATATGCTTTCCTTTTTTTTTTTTTTTTAGTCATTATCATCCGTTATTCTGCACCTCTCTCTATCTCTCCATTGAATATGATTGGATACAGCTTCTACATAATTTTTTAGAAAATTAAGAAATATGTAAACATTTACCCAAATATTCATTCATAAATGGGTGTAGAATTTTTTTTCCTTTTAAATAAGTTTATTTTCTCACAAATCTTTTATATCTACGCTTTAAAATTATCAAATTCTCCTTAGCTGTCTTCATACTCCTCCTCCCCCCCCCCCCCCTCCGATTTTCTCTTCTCTCGCTTTCCACTTAAAAATGCTTTCAGTCTCACAATCTTCAGATATTCAGCATAACTACAGTCTCTGGTCATGACAGTGAAAGATTATTACGATTACTTGGAAATAAATAAGGGAGCATATATAATACTTTCATTATTATCTATTCTTTACTGGCCTTGTGCCAATAGTAGAAACAATTATCTATTCTTTTGGTGGGTTGGCAGTATCGGTAGAGGGTCTGACGCCATGCTTTCCAGCATAGTTACATCCCTTTACGATCTGAGTTCAAATCCCGCCGAGGTTGACTTTGCCCTTCATCGATAAAATAAAGTACCAGTAATGCACTAGGTATTTGCTGGCCTTGTGCCTAAAGTAGAAACAATTATTATCTATTCTTTTACTTGCTTCCAAGTCATTGAATTGATACCATGCCCGGGCACTGCCTTGGATAGTTTCATTTGTTAATTTTTCCTATATATACTATACATACACTCAAATATATTTTCACCATGCCTTCCAATTTTACTTTGATAACAAATAGTATCAATCCAGAAAATGTCACTGATTTTCTGCAAAAACCTAATACCATTTTTACAACTATGAATTGCAATGATAATAATGATTTTAATTTATTTTCTCCATCAAAATCAATGTAATCTAAACCATCTTTAGCAGTGATTTTTGGTGTGTTGGTAATTACCATTTCAGCAGATATGATTGGTTGAAATGTTCAAGGAGTTGTGTGTTGTTTGGGTTGGTTTGTGTGGGAACAGCAATCAGGACTATGATGAATTGAAACCAAAATTGCAAATTTGTATATTTTTATTTGTGTTACAATATACAATGACACCATGTAGGAAAATATAACACCATCAAAACACATAAAAGGGTTGATATAAAAGAGTGTTTTGTCAATAGGTTGTTAAGTGTAATGTTCACAGAAATGTATTTTGTGTTGTGTTGGAATTTGTGAGTGAATGTGTGAATGCGGAGATGTTGGTTAAGGTAAGATAGTACCATAGTGAGTGGCTGGCTGTGGCCACACTAGTTATCAGTTACTGCCACAACGAAAGTCAATTATCCTGTCTGAGAGAGAACAGGCGGAGCACGAACAAACAAGGCAAAGAAGAGGGCTAAACTGAATTTGATCTGGACTTAAATACTTGTATTTTTTATGATAGGCTATCACCAGATAGCTATCACCAGAAATGGCTGTTTCATCGCTGTGGTAAATTTTGTTAAAAATTGAAAACGTACCTCTACAAAATAAATTGTATTTTAAAAATCTGAGTAATCAAAGCCAGTGAGGGTGAGAACTAACTAGATTCCTTTTCAGTAAAATCATATTATCAATAACACTTGTTGCAAATGTTTTGAAACCAAACAATTTTCATTTATTTTGTAGATATGAGGTATTAGATAAAATTGATAAAACTATCTTTCAGTCTCAAAGA
This sequence comes from Eledone cirrhosa, assembly GCA_964016885.1. Lineage (NCBI taxonomy): Eukaryota > Metazoa > Mollusca > Cephalopoda > Octopoda > Eledonidae > Eledone > Eledone cirrhosa. Next base: position 147,903,436 of record OZ024742.1, on the reverse strand, counting down.
AGTAGCAATATTTTTATATTCATTTATTAATTTACTCAACCTCAAAGAACTGAGTTCAAATCTAGCACAAAAACTGACATTCCTCAGCTAACCTGAAGTAGAAGCTACCATTGAAGTATGAAATTATTATTTTTGGAGTATTGGCAGAACTGTTTTGCTTTGTGACATTTAGTTAGTTTTATCTTCTGAGTTCAAATCCTGCTGGGGTCAGCTTGCCTTTCAGTTTTCATGGATCAAAAAAGTACCAGGCAAAGTATTAGGGACAATTTAATTGATTTTCCTCTCTCCTCAAAAATTACTGGCCTTATGCCTACCTGTACAGCCGAGCTCTTCCGCAAGATCGGAACATTAACATTGGTGGCCTGTCTGAGAAGGAAGCTCCACGAGGTTGGGTGGCTGTTGCAGCTGCTGTCACTGGCCATTCATCATCATCATCATCATCATCGTTTAACGTCCATCTTCCACGCTTGCATGGGTTTGGACGGGAGTTTTCCCACTTGAGGCAAGAGTGGTTGTCTTGCTCGCATAGGACTGTCTGGCGGGTTTTCTACGGCTGGATGCCCTTCCTAACACCAACCATGTTTACAGTGTGGACTGGGAGGTTTTTACCGTGTTACCTACACGGCCACATTACAGCGTGGGTGGACTGTGTTTTTTTGTCGTGACACCTACACACCCTCATTTGTTTCGGACTGGATGTTGTGGTACCAACATAACTTTACATTGAAAGGGGTGGTGTGGATGGGGTGGGGGTAGTGGAACGGGGGTGTATTTTTGTTAGAGGTGCCTACTGACTGTAGTAGGTTTCACTTTGTACTTAGGTAAGGCGGGTTTTCTGTATTACTGTGTAGCGCCAAAGATCTCGGTCCAGTGACATTGTCTTGGAGAGGTGTAAGTGTGTGAGGTCGGAATTTATCAAGTCGTCCCAGGTTTTTCTGGGTCAGCCTACTCCGTGGCTACCGTCTATCTTTATTGCCCTGCACTTTGTCCGCAGGAATTCTTTTGTGGTCTCTTCGCAGCCCTTCTGCCCTCATGCCCTAGGCCCAAAGCCCAATCACACTCCCCCCGTCACCCCTCCCCCTCTTCTGTGACACCCCTTCCCATTCCTTTTTTTCTTTCCTTTTCTCTTTTTTCTCTTTATTTTCCTATTCTTTTTTCTTTTGTTTCCCTTCCTTTTTTTATTATTGTTATTATTACTGTAAATAAAAGGTTATGTTGTTGTTACTGCTTTATGAAATAAATTAGCAACAAAAATTGGGGCTTATAACAGTGTTGGTACTACAATAAAATACATCCAATCTGCTCTGTAAAGTGGTAAGTGCTGGTGTCATGAAAAATGCACCCAGTACTACCTGCATGATAGTTGGCATTAGGAAAAGCATCCAGCTATATCAGCCACGCCAAATATGGAATGTAATGAGCAAGATTGATCACTCTGACCTGTCTGGTCTTGGACTGTGACAACCCCTCTGACCCATGCCAGCCTCTAAAGCGGATGTAAAAATGATGTTGTATTAAAAAACTCTGGAGATGGGGATTATGCCCAGCTCAAAATAAAAACGTGTTTGGTGTTAAAAAGATATAATGTAGCATTTAGACATTTGCCTCCTTCCCCATCTCCCTCAAAAATTATTTTAAAAAAAGATTTTAATTAACGAAATTGTTTTTATTAACACCCTCCCTCTCACTATATAAACATGTTTGTGGTTTGAAAAATATAATGTAAAATTGAAGAAAATTGGTCTCCTGAGGAGCATACACGCCATGTTCAGAATTACTGGTTACACTCTAGCATGCAAAGCAACATTTATCTTAGCAACTTATGATAAATATTTTATTTTATGTGTGTGTGTAAGAGAGAGAAGGGATGGAGGTTAATAACTAAAAGTAAAAAAAAAATGTTCTATGGAAGTGACTACTGTTCACTTTTGATTAAGTACAGGCCTCCATATTCAGAGTATAGTTGACTGAATTAAACCCATTATTATATTGTTATTTATATCAGCTTCATAAGTTTGGTGCTACTACAGATAACAGATAATTAATGAAGTGTATAATGAGACACAGCACAATGCGAACACTGGAAATACACTTAAGAAGGATTTTTTTTTTTTTTATAAATGCATACGCACACACACAATTATCATCATCACAGTTTAACGTCTATTTTCGATGCTGTCATGGATTAGACAGGCTGTCACATACTGAGGCTAGACTGATCAGGTGACCACATCTTACTCCATTTTGGGCTTGATTTCTACAGCTGGATGCTTTTCATAACACTAACCAATTTACAGCATGTACTGGGAGCATTTTATCATGACTCTGGCACTACCACCTCACAGTTTAGACTGAGTGCTTTATGTTGTGGCACCAACACTACCACTTTACAGAGTGGGCTGGGTGCGTTTTATTATGACGTCAGCACTACTTTATTACGATACTAGGGTGCTTGGTGTTTCCTTGACCTGGCTGGGGTGGCATTGATGGGAGTGTGAGGTGTAAAAAATGAGATGGGTATAGGCTATGTGCTGCTTGCCAGCACTGCTAAAACTCATGAAATCTCTACAAATGTTAAACTTCATAGTCTCTCTTGGTCATGCGGGGGACAGCATGGTGATTGTTACTCAGATATACTTTACCTACTCTAAAGGAATGAAGGATAAATGTTAACCACAACAGTACATAAGTATTCTATTGAGGCCAGCCTGACAACCCTTGTTTGCTGGATAAACTATTGATGGCTCCTTACATGGGCACATGGCCTACAGATTTATGGGATCGGAGAAATAAGATTGTGTGATCTCCATATCTTTGTGGGGAATATTAAGTGTTGTAAGGTGATTATTAAAAATTGATACCTTGAATTGGCCTTGACAAACAATGCTAAAATGTTAATGTTTTTTACATCATCATTTTGCATCCATTTTTCCATACTGGCATGAGTTGTGTGTTTTCCAGCACAGCATTCCTTCATCTCCTCTGTGAGGTCCAGCATTTTGAGATCAACTCTCACCACTTCTGCCCAGATTTTCTTTAGTCTTCCTTGGCTACAGCTTTATTCGCCTAGGATTTCATAGCAAATCTTCACCCAACAATCATTATCCATATGCATCACATGTCCATACAAGCACTGCTAATTAAGTCACCTAGATATCAAAAGCTATCAACCATTTGTATAGATCCTTGTGATTGGAAAAGATTTATATCACTGAGACTCTTCCCCTTGATTACGCCTATACGTCTTCTACATACATAATTTTATGTAAAAGCCTTTAACTTATGCTCTTTTTGATACTTACGCACTTAAAAACATTCTATCAGAATGGTTATCTTTCAAAATTAATTGAAACACATATGCACTGTATTTCATTAGAAATATAGGAGTGAAAAGGTTAATAATTGCTTATTTTCAAAATTTAAAAATTATAGGCATTGTGGTTCATTAGAAATATGCTCATGAAAGGATTTAAACTAGAAGACAAAAATAACAAAGGATGAAATGAATACATTTGATGTATTGTTTAAACAAAACCTTGGAAGTCAGTTGTTAACCCTTTCGTTACTTTATTCTTCGTGAAATACATTGAATGTGTTTTAGCTAATATTGAAAATATCCAGGAATTTGAAGGGTTTTAGTAAAATAATTTTTTCATCAAGTTGATGTTTAGAACGTTCTTATATAAAATTATCATGGAAGGTTTTAATATAGAAATCAACACTTTAAAATGGGCTGTTTTATTATAAAGCCAAAGGTAGTTTCAGGCAGGTTCGTATCAAAAAGGTTAAACAGAGATAGAGATACCAGAGGAATGCAGTTCTGGAACTGAAGAATTGGAGAAAAGTAATTAGAATGGAGTCATGTGCAGGCTGAGATAGTTGGCGGATGAGGTTTAGGCAGAGATATTAAATGGATATAAGGTGAGGGAAGTAAACAGCCAGCAAATACAGAACAGATATGATTGTAGTCACAGCATAGAAAATAGAATGTTATGTGACAGGGTGGGAGGTAATGTTGATGAATAATGACTTGCCAATCAAACAGGCAGCTTATTTTTTTTTCAAGCAGTTCAAATTGTGTTTGTGTGTGTGATTCATGCTCCATCTTATGCATGCAGTATGTTAGAGTGGGATATATTTCTGCTTTGTACCTGGTCAAATTAGGTCAATATTCTGTTTTGTTTCTGTAAATTGGTGGCTACAGTTGGTTGTTCAGAAGTAACTTAGAAGATTCTGGACTGTGTATTAGATTATTCGTTTGCTGGTTTCATCAACTCCAGTATTTATTTTTAAAGTCTGGTACTTATTTTTGGAATCTCTGCTGAACTGCCAAGTTATAAACAAAGATTACCAGTTTTTAAAAAAACATCAATCAATCAATCTAAATGCATAGAATGGGCTTCCAATTTTCATTCATAAACAGACACCCAAGCTGTCATTTGTGAGACTGATCCCCAAACCACATGGTTGAGAAGCACTCAACTACAGAGCCATGCTTTCACCTGTTGTATAATATTCTTTAAAGCTGTTTTCTTCTTAAACCAATATCAAGAAATTTATATTAAAAAATCCACAAAATCTTTATTTGTTTTGAGCTATATTGATTTTATTCAAAGTTGTAACCATATTTATGATTGAAGTTTCTGAATATTTAGTATAAGATTGATAAGTAGGATAAACACTCTGAAAAATTTCTCAGTGAAAAGATTAAAATAAGAGAAATTATTATTTTTTTTTTTTTTTTTTTTTTTTTTTTCCAATTTCAAATTATTTCTTCTAATGAAAATTGGGTATTAATTAACCTTGCATATTATTTTGACAAGCTTGTAGTGATGACTCATTTTATTTTCAATACTTGTTTGTTTGGATGCATTGATGCTACAGAATTTAATATTTTGTTGCATCAATGGTTATCTTATAAATATTTCTGACTGTTGCTGTTTCTACATGAATAAAATTCCATTCTGAGCCCTCCCTAATTACTCATCCTGCTTGGATATATGCTCACTTTCCATGTTTTCCTTCATTTCCATGTCTACATTCATCTGAAGTAATGTGTTATGCATTTCAAAACTATTTGCTTTAAATGGTTTTAGTTTAAATAACTCTGATACCAACCTGCCTGAAACTACCTCCTCTAGTTTTATGAAACAAATTCAGCCTTTGTTTATTCTTGATATCTCCATTATCAAGACATTCTTGAAAAGTATAAAGCAGCACTGACTTTATTGCATTAAATATTAGTCTGTAGTTTACTGCAAATTTTCATAGTGATATGTCAACTAGTAAAGATATTTTATAAATATTTGAATTAACAAACCTGTTTTGAGATATTTGCAGGATGTTATGTTCAAAACACAAGCTTAATAATGGAGTTAGTTATTTTACTAAATTCTTCAATTTTTTTATCATTTTCAAAATTAATTGAAGCATCTGGATAGAAATATGGTCACGAAAGGGTTTAAAAAACAAAGTAGAGGACTTTGGGGGCCAGAGACTCAAGATGTTATATTCTAATATGTGAAATTCCAATTAAGAATTAATTGAAAAACATAGACAATGTATTTTGTTACAAATATGGTAATGAAAGGGTTAACCCTTCCATTACCATAATTCTAATGAAAGACACTACCTATCATTTACAAATAATTTTGAAAATTTGATAAATTAATTTATTAAATATAAAGTTTTTCTAGATAAATAAAAACACTATGAAATAAATAGTTTATTGTGATAAAACTAGGAGCAGTTTCAGACAGTTTAGTATGAAAAGAGTTAAAGCATTTATTTACCTTCCTTCCCTTAAAGATTTGGCCTTATGCCCTGCCATAGGAATATAATTTCATTCAGCTTTGGTTGTAGGCTTAGTCTAATAGAATAAAATAAATATACATAATTGTTATGAAACTAAATTCTTGTACTAGAGATGACCTAGATCATACAATCCCTGCCCTAATTTTATTTGGGTGTGCGCATATAGAATATTATGTGCAAACAGAATGTACTGGGGTTGATATAATCAACTTTCCCCTCCCTCAAAATACCCAGCCTTCTGTTGTTAGAAACCATTATTCTTATTTAAATCTGAGTACTTTGTAAATTTTCCACTTTACTTGACTAGTTTAGATGGCATCTAAGAAGAGATTGTCATATCTTGGATACAACTATGAGTCCGCCCAACCCTTTGTTTGGTAAGATTTCTATGGCTAGATGCCCTTCCTATCACCAACCACTTTAGCCCATATGGCATTTAAATCAGCCAGTTTCTTGATTGCCTCTGCTACTTTCATGTCATCAGCATAGCTTGTGAGGGAGGCTGTCCATATTACAGACGGCATGTCTGAGAGAGCCACCACAAACAGTAGTAGTACCAAGACTGTTCCCTGGGGTACGTTGCTTGTTATTAAGGTTTCCTTTGAGAATGCCCCATTGGCTGCAACGGTTTGGCTTCTGTCCTTTAAGAAGTCATAAAGCCATTCATCTAGTTTTGCAGATATGCCAAAGCTATGTAGTTTGTGACATATCATTCCATGATCAAGCTTGTCGAAAGCCTTCACAAAGTCGAGATATATCACATCCATGTTTGAACGGTCTAGCAGCTGTTTGAGTATCCAGTAATAATGCTGAAAGAGCTGCATAAGGCAACTTCTACTCAGGCCAAAGCCTTGGTAGAAGTTGCCTTAATATTTTTGTGTTTGTTGGCCTTTCTAGGACAAACTTAGAGCATATGGCTTGTATTATTTCCATCAATTGCTGAAGTTGTATGTTGACATCTTCTGTAGAGAGACCATTGGTCCAGTTTTGCTTTAGGATCTCCTGAGTGCTTCCTGTCAGTTGCATATCTACAGTCTTCCTCGGACTATACATTACTAGTTCTACTATGTTTTGATCCGAGAAAATTATTGGTGTCACTTTCACATTGTGGATGAGCTCCATATTATGTGTGAAGCAGAGATCCAGGATATTTTCACCTCATCTTGGATGAAGTACCATTTGTTCTATGAAAAGTCTGTTTGTGAGGTCCAGCAAGGATTCTATCTGCCTTTGCTCAAGTGCTGTCATTCCTGAGAGGGGGTGGCCTTCAGGTCATTTGACCTTGAGGAGGATAAAATATCCCACCAGCAGGATGTTGACTCTGATCCAAATTGATTAGCACTTCTATCTTTCTGAGGCTATCTTCAAACTTGTCCTTGTGACTGGCATCTGCTGGTCGACATGTGCCACATATTACCATTTTGAGTTGCTTTACATGTACTATTAGTGTGTCACAGACAGAGTTGGAATGTGACACCAGTACTAATGGTGTGATAACTTCACGAATGTACAAATAACTCCACCTTGAGTTCTCTCTCTCCTGTCAGTACGAAATAAGACATACTTTGGTATGCGTATTTCAACATCAGCTATGCCAGCTGTTAGGTGAGTTTCAGTTAGTGCCATGCATATTGCTTGTGGCTAGGTCTCTTATGTTGGTTAGTTTTACCAGGCCTCTGACATTTGGTGGCTGTTATGACATTTGCGTGGGGATCAGTGGTGTCTACCCTGGGTCCTTTATTTGTGGTGATCATGAATGCTGGTGTGATTGACTTTGGCTTTGTATCAGATGAAGTCAAGGCAGTTGTCTCACAATCTTTTCTGTCATATTTAAAAAGGACTGTTGTTCCGCTGCTGCAGTCTGTACTGCTTCTGCATGCTGTCTCTTCATCCTGGGCAGTATGTGCAACCTCAGCATACTTCCTGGACAATGACCCTGTGTGCTGTGTTGTTTGCCATGATAAAATGCACCCAGTACAATCTATTGAGTGCTGGAACATATGTAAGATGGAACCCTTGACTCATCTTTGAAGTCAATAACACTAAGAACTGACTTGGTCTGTAACAACTCGTCCAACAATTGCAAGCAGAGAAAATGTCTGTTAAAGGATGAGGATGAATTATATATATAAATTATTCAAGACAGGGAGCACACAACAATGGAAAAAATCAACGGAGAGACGGACAGTCTCATCTTCTCAGTCAACCTTTGGAAATCACTACAATTTCAGTACATTAAAGTCGATACTATTCATTCCAGTCCACATTGGGACATAACAAAACAGGTAGAGACAAGTTATGCCTTTACACAAATGTAGAGTGCACAAGAGTTAGCCAAAGACAAAAATATGGAAAGGAGAGAAATAGTAAAACAGAAAGCAATAAGGACAGTTATCCAATGTGCAGACAAAGAAAGACACCGAGGCTTAGAAAAGGTAAGAAGGGAGAATATGGAAAAACAGGCCAGGCAGTTTTAAAAAAAGTTGAAAGAAGACGCAGTAGAGGAAGACCATGAAAAACATGGGCCGAGGTGGTGAGAGCACACCTCAGATTGCTGAAGCTCACGGAGTAGATGACCCGTGACAAGTGGCGAGATACTGTGCTGAATAGGACCTGTCCCACCCTTGCAAGCAGGGAAAAGCGGACATATGATGATGATGATGATGATGTATATATATATATAATGTGTGTGTGTACACACACACACACAGTGTTCCAAAGAAATGTATACACACTTCAACAGCATTCTAATCAAAGTGTGTATTAATTTTTTGGGATACCTCATACATACATGATGGCTGCCCCCTCGTTATCGAGTATGGCCATTGCACGAGGAGAAAAAAAAAAAATTAATAAATAAATAAAAAATAAAATAAAAATAAAAAAAAGAAATATATATATATACACATACACACATACATATACACACACACATATTAATAACAATAATAATAATAATAACAATAATAATAACAACAATAATGATATACATGCATGCACATGGCTTAGTGGTTAGAGCATTAGTCTTGCAATCGAAAGGTTGTGAGTTCAATTCTCAGACCGGGTGATGTGTTGTTTCCTTGAGCAAGACACTATTTCACATTGCTCCAGTTTACTCAGCTGTAGAAATGAGATGATAGGGACTGGGGTCCCTATCATTCCACTGCAAAGTGGTCATAGAGGTGCCACGGCAAAAAAGCACCCAACACTCACTGTAAATGAGGTTGGTGTTAGGAAGGGCATCCAGCTGTAGAAACCAAGCCAGAATCAGTTCCCGTCCCACCCTTGCAAGCAGGGAAAAGCGGATGTAAAATGATGATGATACACACATATATATATGTCAGGCCATGTGTATCCCTGTGTCAGGAAGGGCATCCAGCTGTAAATCATGTCCTCAAAATGCCCCATCCAACCAATGCCAGCATGGAAAAGTTGACATAAAAATGATATGTATTTATATATAATTTGTATCTATTTTATAAATTTTTATTATGAAATGTACATCCTTGCTCTTAGGAATAACGTTGATCCGATCCGTCTGTTTTTGTTTTTCAACTTATTCAATCTACTTCCTGTCAGTTTTCTCTACATCTCCACCTCCACAAAATCCACTAGCAGTAACTGTTTACATCTGTGAATGGTGCCCATGTGTAGAGTAGGAGTTATGTTATCATTTAGTCACACTCTCTTATTACTATGTGTGTGTGTGTGTGTGTGTGTGTGTGTGTGTGTGTGTGTGTGTGTGTGTGTGTGTGTGTGTGTGTGTGTGTGTGTGTGTGTGTGTGTGTGTGTGTGTGTGTGTGTGTGTGTGTGTGTGTGTGTGTGTGTGTGTGTGTGTGTTTGTCTGTCTGTCCGTTTGTCTATGTATGAATGAATATATGTATGTGTCTGTATGTGTGAGAGAGAATGTTTTGGCAACTACTAACAGAATTGTTGCTTGAAGGGATCTATTACTTATAAGTTACTCGTTCTACTTATTAACCAAGATAAATAGCTGTATACTGCCATTTTTAGCAGTCTGCTGTTAGTTGTATGCTTACACAGACAGACATATAACCCACGAAAAGCCTCTACAGTTTCTACCACCAGCTGTTCAGCTGATATTAGGAACTTTCTAAAAGTTCATGTTAGCGCTAACATTTTGTTCTTTATTCTGGAAATCAATTTTACTGTGGTGAGTCTTTATTATTATTATTATTATTATTATACCTGGGCCATAATCCATACTTTTATGAACAGAATAACTATGTGGTTTCTTCTCTAAATTGTAATAAAGCTATGTTTGAAGGATATATATATATATATATACATGGATCCAGGAAGGCATCTGGCTGTGAAACATTTCTCTAAAAATTGCCACCCAGCCCATGCCAGCATGGAAAAATCTGTAAAAATGATGCTATCTTTCCCAATAGATAGTTTAATGCCCTTACTTTTCAACCATTTAACCTTCAAGTTCACTTTGCTCACTTTAAAGGTGTGCTGTGTTTTCCAGTTGTCTTTCTGGACATAATTACTTATTTATTTTATTTTATTTTTTTGCTGATTAACTTATTTCTTTATATTTCAAATGTATATATCTTAGATATTATTCTATAAAACAAACTTACATGTCTTTGTTTAAAATATAATACTGAAATGTTTTTGAACCACCTAAGATCATTCATTCTGTATTATAACTGGTCTTATTTCCTCTATTGATTAGACTTCCGAGATAATAGAACTTTGCTGCTGTTGCTGCTATTACTATTACTCCTACCACAACACTACCACCAGTTATAGGCTTTGTATGTACTTGGACTTGCAAGTTTCTTTTGTAGTAGTAATGTATTTTAAGCTCAAATGGATGAAGTGTTGATTGTATTTCTTTCCAATGGACTATTTGTTTCATACCAGTCAGTTCTGATAATCTCTAACCCTTTAATGCTAGACTCTATGGCTACTATTTCTAGTAGCTCCTACTTAGACACGTTTCAATTGTCCAAACATTTTTTTAAATATTGTTTTAATTTTTCATTGCCATATTTCTAATAAAAGACATTGTCTATGCTTTTCAAATCATTTTCAATCAAGGATTTGGATGAATTTTGTAATATAACTGACTTTCTCATTATTATGCTAGTGATTTGATTGAGGCATAACTTAAAGGATCTTATATAAAGTTATGAACTGAAGGGAGTTTCAAGCAGTTTCATTATGAAAAGGGTTAAAGTTGACAGAATTTGAGGTTAAATGTCAATTAGGTTAATTTCAAATCTATGTATTACCTGGCTATAAAGCAGAGAGGTCACTTCAGTCTGGCTACATATATGACCTCTCTAGTACTGGTGCCACGATAAAAATGCACCCTGTACACTCTGTAAAATGGTAATGCTGGTGCTACAATACATCCTGTAAGTTGGTTGGTTGGTGTTAAGAAAGGCATCCCACTGTAGAAACTGCCTGATGTGGAACATATGAGGTGTCTCGGACCTGTCTAGACTTGGGCCATGACAATTTGTCCAACCCATGCCAGCATTGAAAGCAAATATAAAATGGTGATGATGTATCATGTGTAGATGAGCTGGTACAAATGGTAGAACTCATGAATTGTTTTGTCACATTTAAGCTTAATTACCCTTGGACCATTTTTGTTATTTCAATCAATATATATGCACAAGTATATGTTGTGTAATTAAATTCATTTTAGAACTATGTTGATTTAGGTTCAGTCCTACAGCAAGGCACCTTGAGCTAGTTGTCTTCAACTATGGCCACGGCCCTGTGAATGAATTCAGGAAACAAACTGTTTCGTCACTCATTCTGTGACCTCCTCAATGATTATCTGTTCTCTATTGTGCTTCCCCTTTCTGGTCTTAAACTTCTACTCCATCTTGTCTTTTATATACAGTAGAACTTCGCAGTATGAGTGCCCTATTGTACAAGTAATTTATTGTACGAGCCGAGGCTTGTGCAAATTTTTGTCTTGTAGTATGAATGGAAATCCGCAGTACAAGCGAGTTTCATACAAGCAACTTCTAGTATGCACTGAGATCCAACATGCTCTCCCAACAAGCGCAGCCTCCACTCGCTTAGTTCACGTGTTTATCTCGTGGCAGCATCCCTATTGTTTTTCCAGTGTTTTGGTTTTTTTTTTTTAGTTTTGCACAGTTTTTTTTACTATTATTTTATAATAACTGCACCTTTTCTGTTTTAAAACCCATAAAAAATTATTTTTAGGTGGTTGTGGGGGCCTGGAAAGGATTATTTATATTTTAATTAATTTCAATAGGGAAAATTGATTTATAAAACGAGTAAATTGTAAAACGAGCTCAGTCATGGAATGAATTAAACTCATACTGCGAGGTATCACTGTATATTAATCATTTGTTTTCTAAGTCAAAATAATTTAAAGATTGCCAAGCACATTGTGTATGTATGTCCATTGCCTTTCAACTTTCAGGGATCAATAAACAAAACATCACATGTGCACACACCACAGAGACTGATGGGACATTTTCTACTCAACGATATCCCCTCTTCATACAAAGAAAGGGCATTGTGCCAAGACTTAAGAAATCTCACTTTCATGCTTAATCATTATTATTATTACTACTAGGTTGTTACCCATCGCTAAGCTGCCTGTAAAATACACACACAAACAACCAAAAAATTAACTATATTATATATACATGTAAGTGTGCCAGACAAATGTCATGGTCTTTCTCTGAAGTCTCTGTTGCATTGTCTATATGTTGAAGGACATACAAAATCACACACACGTTGACAAACTCTCACTTAAAATCTCCTACCCTCTCCGTTTTTCAACAAAAACTTGTTAGTTACTATGGTGACAATGCCCTCTAGCTATCTTTCACACACATGCACACACTCACACTCTCTCTTAATAACAATAACCTGTTTTTGTTTTTTTTATTGAAACAAATTTGAATTCTATCTATCTCACTCTATTTCTCTCTCAATAACAACAACCAGTGATTATAGGGAGTCTTTTTTTTTTAAAGTCTGTGTTCCATGCTATATGGTGAAGGACATACAAAAACAAACACACAAATACACATATGCATAAACAACCAAAAAATAAAACTATATGTATTATATATATACATATGTGTGATGGACAGACAGACAGAGAAACAGCTCTTCTTTTATAATATAGATTATATTTTTAGCGCATTGTTTATATTGTGTATTTCAAAGAGGCTTCTTTAATTAAATCTTGTACATTTTTCAACTTATTTAGTCATGTTTAAATAGTACTGCCAAATGGCATTAATGTTATTCACCTAACTCTTAGTAGTATTTTCATTATCCTCCTACTTAAGTTTTAGATAGTGTTTCATTGTTGCAATTGTTTTAATCTGTAGCCATATTCCTCCTACATGTGACACCTGACATTTCAATGTAATAAGTAACTATAGCAACTAAATGTTAACATTGTTGTTTTATGTATTCAATCAGCATTGCTGTTTTATGTATTCAATCAGCATTGTTGTTTTATGGTGAAGAATGTGAACCCAGAATAAAGGCATCTGCCGGGCACTTATAGGCATAATATCATCGGCAAGAAAATGTCTCACATCCATTCACCTTTGGTGAACATAGCTGTAGCCAGATGTTGATGTCATCAGTGTTCAGTGTACATTGGGTGTTTCAATCCTCAACTGTTACTCTTAGAATAATTTGTATGATTAATTATTATCAGACTGTGTTCATCATCTTCATTTATTTTATGTCTGTCTTTCATCACTTTCCATGCTAGCATGGGTAGGACTTTCCGTGCTTATATGGGTTAGATGAGTTCTCCCCGTTACTGCATCTCTCCACTTGTTTCTTTTGTTTGTCATCTCGTATGTGAGGTTCAGTTTCTTGAGATCAGCTTTCACTACCTCTGCCCTCATCTTTCTTGGTTCTTTTTCCATGGATCCCATCCATTTGGTTTGTTTTGGTTATATTTTCTCTTTTAATTCTTTGATTGTAAATCATTTCAGAATATTTTGACATATTCACATAGTCAATGTGCTTGACAGTTTTGAAATTATTTTGACTTAGAAAATGAATGATTGATATAAATAAAAGACAAGGTGGAGTCATTAAGGAGATCACAGAATGTGTGACAAAAACACTTTGTCAAACGAATAATTAGCAATAAAGTGAAAATCATGGTGCATGTTTCTTTTTATTGGAAATATTGACAACATGATCATCCCCAAATATGAGTATATATACTCATCATCAGCATTTAACATCCATTTTCCACGCTAGCTCAGCTAGGATGGACTATCCCTATGTGAGAGATCAGATTGGGGGACCATGATTTGCTCACGCAGAAACTGATTTTGGCTTAGTTTCTACGGTTAGATGCCCTTCCAAAAAATAAAACTATATGTATTATATATATACATGTGTGTGATGAACAGACAGACAGAGAAACAGCTCTTCTTTTATAATAGTGTATTGGTAGAGGGGTGGACGCCATGCTTTGACGTATAGAGTTACGACCCTTGCCATTCTGAGTTCAAATCCCGCCAAGGTTAACTTTGCCTTTCATCCTTACGGGGTCGATAAAATAAAGTACCAGTAATGCACTGGGTAATTGCTGGCCTTGTGCCTAACGTAGAAACAATTATATTTTAAATCAGAAAGTAAGTTAAGAGCGCATTATTTATATTGTGTATTTCAAAGAGGCTTCTTTAATTAAATCTTGTACAATTTTCAACTTATTTAGTCATGCTTAAATAGTACTGCCCAATGGCATTAATCTTATTCAATTAACTCTTAGTTGCATTTTCATTAGCCTCCTACTTAAGTTTTAGATAGTGTTTCATTGTTGCAATTGTTTTAATCTGTAGCCATATAACCAACCACATTTACAGTGTGGACTGTGTGCTTTTTGTCATGATACCTACATGACCACCAAGGCCAGTTACTATAATCATCATGTGTGTGTGTGTGTATACTTATTTATTTTTAAAAGATGAAAAATCCCACAAATCTAAGATAGGTGTATATGATATTTCAGAAAACTTTTACTAGTCAATATTTTGCATTTATATATCTCTAATCTATATAAATCTTTGAATAAATTGATTTCTTATTTCAGTATGCTACCACATACCCATAGGCAAACAAGAATACTTTTCTCACGTTTAGATGTGCGAGTGAAGTGGATTTGTTATTGTTACAACTCAGTTATACAGGTTTTGCCAGCCATCTTTGAAGTTGCATCCTAGAGGATGTTTCAATAGTGTTTTAACAATAAGTCCTATCATATTTCTATTTTTCCAATGATGAAATAGGATTTGAACTCAGAACACAGAGCTGAAACGAGTATTACAAGGCATCCTGTCAGACATGCTTACCATTTCTGCCAATCCACCAATGATACTTTATTTCCAAAAGGATGAAAGGCATAAAATTGATTTCTGTTGGATTTGAACACAGAGTAGAGAACCAGAAACATACTTTAAAGCATTTAAACTGATGCTCTATCAACTCTGTTAATACACTGCCTATATTGAATTTCAACCAGAAATTAATTTAGAATAATGTTAATAATTTTATTTGTTTTATTTTTTACAAACAGTGTTTCAAATCCAATAGAATATAATCATCATCATCATCACCACCATCATTTAACATTCGTTTCTCTTGCTTGGGGTTGGATGAGTTATCACAATACTTACATGGAGGTACTGACCTCTCAGATGAGCAGGAAACTCACTATCATTTACATATGTTCCTCACTCTACAGAGTGCACTGGGTACATTTTATCATGAGTCAATAGTAGAGAGGTCACCATGTCTTCAACACAGCTGAAGCTCCAGACCCTTTGCAATCAAATTATATATTGAACAACTGTTAAGAGCTCAACCAACATATATCATCGTCATCCCTATCATATGCTTAATTTGGCATGGTTTTATAACTAGATACTATTCCTATGTGTATCATTAATTACTAGCAGCTTGAACTGGGTGTATGTTACACATTATGAGCACTAGAGAGGAAGATTTACAAGATAGCAAGCTATATCTTTCATATATCAGTTGTTTAATAGGCCTTGATTGAACAGACAGATGGTGAAAAGACATTCCAGCCACGACCATCCTCTTTTTCTTCATATATTGTGCTTGTTGGTCCACATTATGCTCTATATCATCCCGTATTTTTAGAAAAAGAAGGCTGTTATTGGAGGAATATTTGACTGCAGTTTCTAACAAAGTTAGTGACCATGTACAGACCCCATTATATCGGATATCTTTTAAAATGGTTACTCTTTAAGATAGGTCACCTTTAGCGTAGCTCTCAATGTTTAACCATGTCTTTCCTGCCGAATAATTTCAGGATAGTTTCCTTTGGTGGGTTTCTTTAACTCTTTAGCATTTACATTTCTCTATACATACTGTTGTATTTTCACAGTAAATACTTTATCTCACATAATATCGAATCTATGAGATTTTGATATTATTCATTTTGGGAACAACACCTTAACATAAGTATGAGCAGCCAGTTATGGCTGGTTTTAACTGAAAGAGGTGAAAGAATTTTGGATGAATACACTTGGTTTAAATGCTAAAGGGTTAGAGTAATGACATACATTCATCATCATCATCATCATAGCCAAATAATTCCTGCTACTCTAGAATAGTATTTGGAAGTGAAAAGAACTGTCCAATTAAGGTCACATGACTGTTTACTGGTGAGAAGATTATTGGGACAAGTGCAGTTTCCTCTATTAGTGGTAGTGCTAATACTATGATAAAATGCACCCTGTACACTCTGTAAAGTGGTTAGGGTAAAAAAAAAGAGCATTTAGCCATAGAAACCATGCTAAAATGGAATGTTTGAGCTAGGCAGAGTCCTCTGACCCATCTAGTCTCAGACTAACAATCTGTCCAACCAGATGTAAAAAGATAAATGGGACAAGTATTTTTGGTATGCATAAAAGTGTTTGTAGAATACTCTTGGCTATTTTTAGTCAATGCTATTTTATTGAGTAACAATTCATATTCCATTTGTACAGTGCTCTTTGCCAAAACTTTCAACCATCACTGCCTCTCTGCACATTTGTAAATGGGTACCATTGTAGGTTTTGTTCTCTGCTTTCACGTGCATTGACTAATTCACAAGTGTTTCATTAGCTGGCAGAGCCTAATTTAAATCTTTTTGTGGATTAGTGATTTTGCTGTTGTTGTTGACTAGCCCTAAGGCAGCTCTGATTGAGCTGACCTCTCACTGGACATTCCCTTATTTTCAGGCATAGTATATCTTAAATTATATTAACAATTGTATCCTTCCTTTTTTAAAGACTGTGTATTTCTAGAAGCTCAAGCAATCATATATGATTGACTCATGTGGACTTGTGTATTCTCCCCTGGTGATTCTACTAATTTCAGAGATTCTGAAATCGCTAGTCTCTGGGGATTTTAATTCCTCTGTGATAGACACACATATTCAGCAGTTTAAAACAAAAAGAGGAAGAGAAAAAAGATTGCATTGTTGTTGTTATTCTCTTACTAAATATAGATTGTCTTTCCAGACTGTTTTGTTCTTTTATTTAAAGCCTATGGCTTTTTTAAAATCTATCATCATTGCTTTGTGTTACAACCTATTCTTGGCCTATCAACTAGCTAATCCTAGTTATGTTTCTTTCTATATTCACTCTATTTTAACGTACGGCTTTGTTTGACTCAACAAGATGTTTCCATAGTTTGGCAGCGAGCTCACGAGAATTCCTATGCAGGTTATACTTGGAGTAATAATAGTGAAAGATTGAAGAATAAAGCCCCTTGTTGTACAGCCAACCATGTTATTCTTCAATCTTTCACTATATATATTTATCATCATCGTTTAACGTCTATCTTCCATATATATATATAACTCTCTCTCTCTCTCTCAACTATTTTTGTGCGCTCTGTTCTGTAATGGAACATGTAGCCAATCAGCTGCACACTTATCTCATTGAGTGAGTGAGCTAAAATAAATGTGGTAATCTCTCCATATGTATGTAAAATAAATGTCGTAATCTCTCCATATGTATGTATGTATGTATATCATCATTTCATCATTTCATTTTACGTCCACTTTTTCCCTGCTTGCAAGGGTGGGACGGGAACTGATTTTGGCTTGATTTCTACAGCTGGATGCCCTTCCTAACACCAACCTCATTTACAGTGAGTGCTGGGTGCTTTTTTGCCATGGCACCTCCATGACCACTTTGCAGTGGAATGATATGGACCCTAGTCCCTATCATCTCATTTCTACAGCTGAGAAAACTGGAGCAATGTGAAATAAAGTGTCTTGCTCAAGGAAACAACACATCACCCGGTCTGAGAATTGAACTCACAACCTTTCGATTGCAAGGCCAATGCCCTAACCACTAAGCCATGTGCCTAGGGTGTGGACAGTATTTGTTTGCAAGATTACTGTCTGGGAAAAATAAATAACACAGTGTATGTATATAGTCTAAAGCAGACATGTCAAACTGAGGGTCCCCCCCGAGAGCCACATGAGTCACATGTGTGTTGTCTAAGGGCCACATATGACAACTAATTGCGCACATTACAATTGATATATTTTATTTTATATCACACTTGCGCTGTAAAAACCTTTGTGGACAGCAGGTGTGCTTGTATAGGGTTGCAGTAGCCTGCGGGCCGCATGTTTGACATGCCTGGTCTAAAGTCTGTCTTAAACTAGAAGGCTCGTTAGGCTGGTGCTTATCCTGGCTTCATGGCATGAAGCAACTGAGAGTACAAGACTTCCTCCTGGGCAGGGTGCTAGTCCATCGCAGGGTTAAACCCCCAGCTATTGCTGATACTCATTTTCAGCTGAGTATGCTGGAGCAACATGAAATGAAGTGTTTTGCTCAAGAACACATGCATCCCAGCCCAGGAATCGAACCCATGACATTATGATCGTAAGTCCAACACCTTTACCACTAGACCACATACCTCCACTTGGTTCTACGCACGATGAGGCTTTGGGATTGTTCACCTGAGATAACTCCGGCGTCGTTGAGCAAGAGCAAGAAGAATATACAGTAGTTCCCATGGCTACCCCAGAAACTTGTTGGCAATACTCTCCTGAAAAGGAAAAACTGTTGAGTGAGAATGAGCTCAGCAAGGCAGAGAAGAGTAGAAGTACTAGGATAGGGGCTGGGACATAAATCTAAAACGTGTTGGAGGGAGCAGAGGCCGTCATTGTGAGGGATGACGATATAGAGATAGGTGGTGTCCATCGTGAAGAGCAAGAGAAGTTACAGAGTCGGAGAGCATGATTAGTATCCTGGATATGGGAAGGGAGATTGGTTACAAAAGGAGTAAAGACAATGTCCAAGTATTTGGAGATTAGACAGTTTCTAGAGGAAACGATGGGATAGGCAAGGCTGTTGGGCTTGTGAATCAGGATTCATGTGTGTGTGTGTGTGTGTGTGTGTATACCAACACATGAACACTAAATTATATATATATATGACAATGTAGATGGTGGGAGTCTGGGGTGTGCAAACTAAAAGATTAGTGGCAGTGGGAGGGGAAGATGAGTTGGCAAATGGTGGAGGACATGATCTGTTGGTAGCCATGGGCAGGGATTGGAATTTAGAGGGCATTAAAAAAGGGTTTTGTAAAGTTGGCAGAGGTCTCAGCCTGGTAGATGTATACATGCCACATCACCACACTGCCTTCTTTATTGGTGGATTTAATGTCTTTGCGGCGCTGCAAGTTGTAGAGAGCTCACCCCAAGTGAGGTTGGAGTGGCGAGAATACTTGCGAAAATTATGGTGGTTCAAGGTGTGGCAGTAAGTGTCTACAAAGGACTCGAGACTAGAACTGGCCAGAGGTTGGTGGCCAAGACTTGTGAAGCAGTCTGGAAGAATGTGTGGAGCTTGACACGATGCAAGAACCATTCAATCTCAGTGTGTGTTGGAAATCATCACATATGGGTGTGGTGGGTATGAATCTTAACCCTTTAGCATTTAAACTGGTCATATCCGGCCAGAATTCTCTCACCTCTTTCTGTTCAAACCTGCCATAATCAGCTGCTCATACTTATATTAAGGTATTTTTCTCAAAATAAATATGAAAATCTCATGAATTCGATATTATGTGAGATAAAATGTTTACTGTGAAAATATAATAGTAAATATAGAGTAATGTAAATGCTAAAGGGTTAAATATCTAGCGAGAAGAGAATGTTCCACTTCAGATAGTGGTAGTTCTGGAGGTAGGCAACAATAGTGTGGAGTGTCTGTGTGGAAGAGAGAGTAGTAGAGGATGTGTGGGGCTGTGGTGGTTAAGATATAATAACAATTAATTATTACTTGCCCACCAACCTCACCAACATATGAACACTAAATAATATCTTGTTTTCAATTCCAATCCTTTGGTGTAATTATATTGTACACTACTCTCATGTTTTTGTGTACTCAATATTTTGTGTGTGTGTGTGTGTGTGTGTGTGTGTGGTTTCGGGTTCAGTCTCATTGTGCAGATTCCTTAGGCAAGTCTCAACTATTATATATTTGGGTTGACCAATACCTTGTGAGATTTGGTAAATGGAAACTATTTGGAAGACCATAATGTGTGTGTTTACATTTACTGTTCTTTTTTAAAAAATGCAAATACTAAGGGTCGATATGATCAACACAATTCCTTCATGGCAGTGCTCCAGCATGACCACAATCTAATTAGTGAAACCAGTAAAGGAATAAAAGAATATATATAATATATAAGGTTTAAGTTTGCATTCCCCCCCAAAAAAAAGTATTTATCTTGTCAATTGAGGTCAGGACATAGTTATTGGCATAAGACACAAAAGCAAACAACACTTTGCTTTGACAGTTTTATTTATTTTATTTATGTAGTTACTTTGCTTCTAATTTACTATTACACATATATATATATAACTGGAAGCAAAAAGAACTACACATGAAATATTCCCATTAAGTTAAAACTATTTTTGGTATGGCTATTGTTTTTCCACTTCATCTCATACAACACTTTTTTGTTGTATCCAATCTAAAAGTTAACTAGCTAGCTCACCAGTGGTAGGTTGTGGGCCACTCCTCTGGAAAAATAATAAGTGGAGTGGAGTCTTTTTATCAGTTACAAGTAGGTCACATTACATGCAGTTAGTCGTAGTTGATTTTGGAGTGTGCATTTCTCTATTTGTGTTTCTTAAACGCTGATTACTTTTCCTGTAAGTAAAAATGTATTTTTGTTTCTTTCATAAAGTGATAATTATTTATAGACATATATAGATATTTGTTGATGTTCAGTTAATTTTTTCAAGTATAATTTTTCTTTCTTCTTTTTTTTTTTTTTTGTTTTTGTTACCGTTTGCTGTTGCCTTCCAATTTTGAAAAATATTTGCGGATTGGAAAAGAGGAAAAGATGGGGTTATATCATTCTCTTTGATCCTGCATATAATATATATATATATATATATAGGTTATGTCTTGGAAGCCGTTACAATGCTGATAGGGTTGTAAATATTAACATCAAACATCATTTTTTACAACCCCCACTTACATTGTAGCAGCTTCCAAAATCTAACCAGTTTTCATATTCCACAATGCTTCAAGCAAACCACAACACTCTCATATATATGTATGTGTGTGTGTGTGTGTATGCATGCATGTATGTGTGTATGTATATATATATGTGTGTATGTGTGTGTATGTATATATATGTGTGTGTATATGTATATATATGTGTGTATATATATATATGTATGTATATATGTATGTATATTTGTGTGTGTGTATGTATATATGTATGTATATTTGTGTGTGTGTGCGTGTATGTATATATATGTGTGTGTATATATGTATGTATGCATATTTGTGTGTGTATATACATATATGTATGTATATTTGTGTGTATGTATGTGTATATATGTATATATATATATATATATATATATGTGTGTGTGTATGTATCATCATCGTTTTACTTCCATTTCTCCACACTGGATATATTCATAAATGGGAGACATTAGTAAAATAAATTCAGAAAAAAATTAATACTCCTATCAAAATTCCCTTACTGCATTTTCAATAGAACATAGAGATGTAGTGGGATCACTGACATGCTAGCAAAGAACGATGGTTTAATATGTGGCCAATGCACAGGTGCAGTAAGTAGCAAGAGCCCATAGGATATTAGCTCCTTCAAATGCCCAGAGGACTCTGTAGAAATAGTCAACAGTTTCTATTAACTGGGTGACCAAATTAGCAGTGGAAGAGGGTGTTCCGAAAGTACAGTAGCTGAATTTTCTCCATCCCATTTTCACTGTGGCTTCTGTACTTTCGGAACACCCACTGCCACTGGTAATTTTGTCACCTAGATAACAGAAACTATCAACTATTTCTACAAAGCCCTCGGGCCATTTAATAGAGCTAGTATCCTCTGAGCTCTTGCAACTTACTGCACCTGTGCATCAGTCACATATTAAATCAACGTTCTTCGCTAGCTTGTCAGTGATCCCACTACATCTCTATTTTCCCTGACACACTGTTTTGAAAATGCAGTAAAGGAATTTTGATGTATTAATTAACTTTTTTCTGAATTTATTTTACTAATTATTATAGTTTAGATGTCTCCCATTTATGAACATATCCAGTGTGGAAAAATGGAAGTAAAACAATGATGATACATACATATATGATCCTGAACACCTCATGTCTTTGGTCCTCACATTGCATAACATGCATAAACATTTTACTTCTCGCCTTGCTTTTCCTGGCCTCTTCGTAAAGTTCTCTGCTACTCCTATTTTGCCATGTCTTCCATGCCTGTCTCTTGGCCTTAATTATTTGATCAACTCTACTATTCCACCACCAAATAATTTTCATACTCCCTGGACCTCTGATCCAGCCACATGCCTCATCTGTAGCCTTCTGTAGATTATCTCTCAGGAACTCCTTCTGCTCCTCTATATTGTATGTGGCTATTTTTTCTTCCTTATCGTCAAAAGCATCAAATAAGATATTCCTAATCCTAAATTTGTTACAGGCTGAGGGCTCCTTCAACTTCCATATCCTTCATCTTTAGGTTGCCCTATGTCTCCAAGTACGTCTAGCCCTAATTAGCAAGTCGTTGACTACTAGGTTATGTTTGGAGGTGTATTCCTTAACCAGGAGGGTCTTTGTGTTTACTACCATTGCTTTATCTTGCCTTCTGGTGAGGATGAAATCTATTTGGCTGGTGTGCTCAACTGATCTATAGGTGATCAAGTTATTGTCAAGCTTTTTTGAAGTTAGTGTTACAGGTCATCAGTTCATTAGTGTCACAGAATTCCAAGAGCCTGAATCCTTCCTCATTTCTCGCACTAAACTCATGCCCACAGTGTATCCCATAGAAACCATCAGCTATTGTCCAACATGTCAATTAAAGTCTCCTGCTATGATTAAGAGTTCCTTGTTGTTTACTAGTGAAATAATCTGTATTAGGGATTCATAGAAGTCATCTTTTAGCATGTCTGATAGTCCTGATTGTAATGCAAATGCAAATATAATAGTTACAGTTGTTTTATCTAGGACTATCCTGAGTTTAATGATTTTGTCACTTACCCCCGTTTACTACAATAACATTATCTACCCATTTTTCTGCTAACAGAATACCTGCTCCACTTAGCCCACAATCATTACCCATCCAGAACATCGTCCTTTACCAACAAGGAGTCTAGCAGATCTTCCTCCCCATCTTGTCTATTATACACAACACACATCCACTGTTTTTGCGCTGTGGCATTTCTACAATCTCTCCTGATCATCCTCTCATTGTGCCTACATAAATGATTGCAGCTCTGAAGTTATGAAATTTATTGGAAGAGTGGGATGGGTACTTGAAAAGAGAGGTGATATCTATATTGGAGTTGGTGACAGCTTTCCATGCCTGAAATGAAGATTTGCTTGATTACCTGTGGTCGAGTGGATTCATGCCAAGAAGAAATTACCAAACCCTGAATTCCAGCCATCTCACTGTCCAATAAAACACACAGTACTCATACCTTTTATTATTAATAGAAAATAGAGATGCTAGAGTTAAGCTATATTAATGGTACTGCCGTTTGAAGTATGGTGATGTGGGGGTGGATGGTAAATGGAGACTGAAACAAAATGACATATATACCTAATCTATGAATAAAATGACACACACACACACATATGTACATATGTCTGAAAACATGCATTTAACTATACATAGTCTACAAACGACATGTGTACACACATGCACATACACACACCTGTAGAGAACAGATTAGAATTTTTTTTTAAATATTTGCTCACATTACCAGGAAGACAATATAATGATGTCTACTATAAGCACAAGGCCAGCAATTTTGTGGGAGGGCAAAGTCGATTAAATCGACCCCAGTGCATTACTGGTGCTTTATTTTATTGGCCCCGTAAGGATTAAAGGCAAAGTTAACCTTGGCAGGATTTGAATTCAGACGATAAAGGACCATAACTCTATGCTGCAAAGCATGGTGTCCGACTCTCTACTGATACCGCTAAACCACCACCCCATGTGGAAGACAATATAATAATATTGATGGTGTACAAGCTTATAATTTGATATGGGACCTCAGAATTCAGCTCATGCTATTTATATGCCAATCCCCTCTCCCTTCTAATACATATATATATATTAGCGTCCAAAACATTAAAACCCTCTTCCTGCTATATCAAGCGTTAACGTAATATATCCCTTCCATATATTACCGATTGTGTTATATCTGTTTACCTTTTACACACACACACACACACACACACACACACTCACACTCACACTCACACACACATATGTGAAGACAAACATATATATATATATATATGTGTGAAGACAAACATAGAATATTCGAAAATATTCTGTATGTTTATAATAAACATTTTGAAGACCCAATCGCTATAGAATAGAATACGTCACGTATTACAATTTGAGATTCTCGATAAAAGTAAGGGAAGTAATCTACGCGTTTCATTCTTCTTAGAAATCTTCAGGATTACATATCCAATACATATCGAATTACATATCGAATATTCTATGTTTGTCTTCACATATATATCGCTATTTCAGAGCATTAAATCCAAATATATATATATATATATATATATATGAGATGGAGGCACATGGTTTAGTGGTTAGAGCATTGGCCTTGCAATCAAAAGGTTGTGAGTTCAATTCTCAGACCGGGTGATGTGTTGTTTCCTTGAGCAAGACACTTTATTTCACATTGCTCAAGTTTACTCAGCTGTAGAAATGAGATGATATGGACTGGGGTCCCTATCATTCCACTGCAAAGTGGTCGTGGAGGTGCCATGGCAAAAAAGCACCCAGCACTCACTGTAAATGAGGTTGGTGTTAGGAAGGGCATCCAGCTGTAGAAATCAAGCCAGAATCAGTTCCCGTCCCACCCTTGCAAGCAAGGAAAAGTGGACGTAAGATGATGATGATGATATATATGCCTGCTCACACAACAATTAGAGAATTTCTGACAAAGAAAAACCACTCTTCCACGTCCTCCTTACAGCCCAGATCTAGCTCCATGTGATTTATACATCTTCCCTGTGGAAAACATACAAAAGATTGTTACCAACGAGCCAAGGACACTCAAAGAAAATGACTTTCGGTACTGCAACAATCAATGGAAAAACATTGGAACCACTGTGGGACTATTTTGAATGAATGATTTGAAATTCGTGATTTCATGTACATCTAATTTATATTTAAATAAAATGTCAGTACCCTTACTTTTTGGGACAAACTTCGTATATTTAATGCATATCTATTACATATTTTGAATTCAGTTCTGAATATAAGCATTTTTATCTTTCAGGCAAGATATATTGGAGAAATTCCAGTTGTACAATGCTTTCTATGAAGGCAGACGAGGTTGTTTAAGTATGGATCAAGTAAGTTATATTTTTATATATTTATTCTATTACTGATTTCAGTTATTCGACTTGGCCACTGCCTTTAATAGCTATAGTTGCTTCTATTGACCCCACTACTTATTTCTGCAAATTTAGCACTTATTTCATTGGACCCCTGTTTGTCGAGCCACTAAGTTATAAGACATAAACAAATAGTATTCTTAAATACACACACATGCATATACACATATATACTCACCTAAAATTGTTAACGTCAGGAAAGGCATCTAGCTATAAAACATTGCCACAAAATATCCTGTTCAACCCATGCTAGCATGGAAAGTAAAAATGGTCTTCTAAAAATGTTCGCCTACCAAATGGAACTTAACCCAAAAGCAAGTGGTTGTAAAATGAACTCCTTGACCACATAGTCTTGCTCATACCTATTTCTAGTTTTATTTGAAATGAAATGAAGGTAGACTGCTATTTCTTTATATATCGGAATGTATTTTTAATATCTAAAATTGGAACAAAGAAACAAAAGTAGAGAATTAAAATAAATAACATACAAAATATAATCAAGCAGTATAGTTAAATAAAAATTGGTTTCAGTTGGTATCAAGATTTATTATTACTAACCTGTCTAGGGTGGTGAATTGGCAGTATTGGTAGAGCGTCGGACATCATAGTTATGTCCCTTTATGTTCTGAGTTCAAATCCTGCCAAGGCTAGCTTTGCTTATCATCCTTACAGGGTTGAAAAATAAAGAACCAATAATGCACTAGGGTCGATTTAATCGACTTCCCCTCCCCCAAAATAGCTGGTCTTGTGCCTGAATCAGAAACCATTATTACTAACGTGTCTGCTCCTAAATTGAACATTTAGCTGTTTTATAATCCTACCAAAATTTTAGCTTCTTAGTTTAACCCTTTAGTGTTTAAACCGGCCAAAACCGACCAGAGTTCTCTACCTCCTTCTGTTGAAACTGGCTGTAACTGGTCGCTCAAACTGATGTTAAGGTATTGTTTTCAAAATAAATACTTTCAAAATCTCATAGATTCGATATTATGTGAGGTAAAGCCTTTACCATTAAAATATAATAATATATATAAAATAATGTGAATGCTAAAGGGTTAAGCCATTTGATACCAAATTGCCTAAATCTGCCCTTACTTCTATGATATAAAACTGTATATTTAAATATGTTTATATTTATCTAAAAACTGTCCATCATCTTTAAGTTATGCTCCAAGTACATGCTTAATAATGTTTTCTAATTTGGACACAAGGCCAGCAATTTTGTAAAAGGGCGAAGTTGATTAATTCAACATCAATACTTGACTGGTACTTTATTTCATCAAACCTGGAAGGATAATAGACAAAGTTGATCAGGGTGGGGTTTGAAGTCAGAATATAAAGAACCAGAACAAATAGTGCAATGGTATTTTATCCAATGCTCTACCAATTCTGCTAATCCACCACACAAGTTTAAAAATTAAAAAGTTATTTTATTAAATCCCTCTAAATTCTTGATTTTTTTTTTTTTTTTTTTTTTTTTGATTTGAATAGTAAAAACAATGTCTTATTACAAATATGCTAGGAAAACATCAAGATCTCCTGTCCATCATGTGTTCAC
The DNA here is from genome assembly GCA_964016885.1 of Eledone cirrhosa. Classification (NCBI taxonomy): domain Eukaryota; kingdom Metazoa; phylum Mollusca; class Cephalopoda; order Octopoda; family Eledonidae; genus Eledone; species Eledone cirrhosa. Next base: position 147,876,103 of record OZ024742.1, on the reverse strand, counting down.
ATGGAAAAGTGGACATAAAAACGATGAAGATGATATACACATACATACATAAGTAAATGTTGTGTTTAGATATATCAGAGAAGAAGGAGGCGAATTGGCTAAATTATTAGGGTATCAAATTAAAATTACCTCCATATTTGTTCCAGCTCACTTGATTTGTGTTCAAATCCCACCAAGGTCAGTTTTACCTTTCATCCTTTCGAGGTCTATAAGTAAAATACCAGTTCAGGATTAAGGACAAATTCTCTCCCTCTCACTCTGGAAGAAATTGGTTGTGTTCTGACCTGGAGAAGGATGGGCTTTGCTAAGTTTAAAATGCCCCCCAAATATAATTCATCCGTGCTACTGTTCCTAAAGGAAAGTCAGTTAAAAATGATACATTAAAAATTTAAATTCATTTTTTTATTTAGCCCATTTGATACCAAACAAATCACCTAAATCTGCCCCTAGTTTATGATATAAAAACTGTTTATCATCATCATCATCATTACGTTAACTTTTCCATGCTGGCATGGGTTAGACATGGCTTTTTTGAGGCAATGTTTTACAGCCAGATGCTCTTCCTGACACCAACCCTTTTAGTCACTTCTTACAACATGCAGAGAGATGGTGTACCTATTCTAAACTGGATATATTCTAAAATCCTATCATAATTTTCTGTAAAAAAAAACTTTCGCCCTTTAGCATTCACATTACTCTATATTTACTATTGTATTTTCACAGTAAAGGCTTTATCTCATATAACATTGAATCTATGAGATTTTGATATTATTTATTTTGAGAACAGTATGAGGGGCTGGTTATGGCTAGTTTGAACAGAAAGAGGTGAGAGAATTCTGGCCGAATATGACCAGTTTAAATGCTAAAAGGTTAAATTATTCTCAAAATACCAGCTTAATTATGAGAAAGTTAGTTATATTACTAAAGCCTTCCAAATTCTTAATTATGTTTTGAAATTCATAGTAGGTGGTGTCTTTCATTAGAAATATGGTAAAGAAATGGTTAAGCATTTATTGGATAACCAAAACTAATACTATACAGAAGTTTTTTTATTTATCCATTGGGATTATGGACCTGATGTGATAAGATTAATTTCCCCCACAACCAACTCAATAAGTAGCACCTTAACCTTTTTGAAACCAAACTGTCATATAATAATTTTATGTAAAAACTCTTGTTAGGCTATACTCCAAACATATTGACAATATCTTCATTAGAAATATGATAATAAAATGGTTAAATTGCTCAGCTTGCTTCATCCAAGTATTTTCTGAGCTACTAACTTGTATCTTCAACCCCTAAAATCCCTCACCACTTTGTTTTACAGTAGCCCTCTTGAGTCTTCCTACACCTTCATTGAGTATTAATGATCTAGAGTGATTAACTCTTGATATCAACCAACCAAAACCAGTACTGGTTCTATGAAACAAAATCTCCAATTTAAAGTGTGCCTATTTATATTAACATTTCCAACATAATTTATATATGAACCGTATGTTACTATCTTAGTAATGAAATAATTAATAATTTTAGTAAATCCCTCAAAATTCTTCATTAATTAATTGAAATAGTGTATTTCATTAGAATTACAGTAATGAAAGGGTTAAGGCAAGTTAAGTATTTTTGGACACACAGTACTTTCAATAACATGCTTTGACTTTTGTAATTAATTATAATCAAGCACTTTAATGACTGTAATCTAAACTAGACTAACAAATACTGTTTGGTTTACAATAAGCCTTCCCTTCCCTCCAGCCCTATCATACTCATTCATTCTGTCATATGTAGAGAAAACTAAAATAATGTTTTCTTACCATTTCCTGTTCACTTGGCATGATTAATAATTTAATCATGCCAAGTATCTTTCTAATGAAAGACACTGTCTATGATTTTCAAACCATTTTGAAAATAACCAAGAAAGGTGTTTAGTAATATAACTAACTTTCGGATTAATAAGTTGGTGTTTGGAACATAACTTATCAAAAGTTCTTTCATAAAATTATAATCAAAGGTTTTAAGATAAATATAAAAATTTAAAAATAAACAGTTTTTGTCATTGAATTGTGGCAATTTGAAGCTGTTTGGTTCATCAGAGACAAAATCAATTACAAAATAAGCTATTCTTGCATCATATGATCTGGATGAACTATGAACATGGCAATTTTTTTTTTTTTTTTTTTTTTTTTTTTTTTTAGTGGTAGAGGGAAAGTGTTTTTTAATCCTACAGTATTAATGCTTCTTCAGTTCTTTGATCGTAATGGTTTCATTAAGTGCTTCTCTGTTAACTAGAATTTCAATATTTATGAGTTGTGTTGCTTTATGGTTGGATGATAGGAAACCTAATCTGAATATATTTCCTAAAAGAGGCAACAATTGAGGCAAAACTTCTTGATTGCAGGCAGCATGTCAGTGGGATATTATCATCCTCATCATTTAATGTCCATTTTCCCTGCTACCAGTGTGTAGCAGATATGAAATAAGAGACAGAAATGCTAAACTGAAAATTATACGTACATTTTCCTTTGCTTCAAGCATATCAAAGAACAGATGTTTGAATATGGAAGGCTGACTATATTATGTATGAGTAAAGGATAAATTATTTTCAATAACAAAAGCTGTGTATTTTCCATTCAGCTTTCTTTAAATCATAGCTAGGTGTTTAGGTTTTTTCTATTTTTTATCATTTTTTTAAATCCACTTTTTTATGATAGTTTGGGTTGGATGAGATCTTTTCTGGTAGGCCTTCCACAGGTGGATTCCAGCCTATCCCTTATTCTCAGTGTGGTATATGCTGTTAATGTTTGTTGAACCACTATACTGCAGGATGTATTGTTTAAGGAGTACATAAACAACTGTTGAGTTTCATACAGTTTCCTTCTACTAAATTCATTCATAAGCCACTGGTCAGTCCAAGGTTATAGTTGAAAATACCCAAAGTGCCATGCAGTGGGATAGTGAGATAAGACCCAAGACCACATGGCTGCAATGCAAACTTATTAATCACAGTCATGACTGCATTTGTGAATGGACATTATGTGATAAACAGAACACTGTCATGACACTGTAAGGGAACATAGCAGTGGCAAGAAGATATATCTTGAAGAAAAGGGGGTTACAAAGTTAAAAGGTGACATTATACAGATTTGTGAAGAGATGTTATTTAAGACAAATACTAAGCCAGCAATGATTGACAATGATACCAAAATCAAATTAATCCAGTTAAACTCTCTCACAGAGATGACAGCTTTTCTAATCATCATTATGATCCACTTATCTCCAAAACGTCTGAGAAATAGTGGAGTCTAACTTTATTTGATCTGGTAATATGAAATCATTAATAAGCATGTGTGTGTAAATTATTATTAGTATTTTAGGGTGGTGGATTAGTAGAATCATTAGAGCATTGGATAAAATGCTTTGCAACATTTAGTTATGGTTCTTTACATTCTGAGTTCAAATCCTGCCATGGTCAACGTTGCCTTTCAATCTTGCAAGGTCAATAAAATAAAGTACCAGTTAAGTACTGGGATCAATTTAACTAACTTTCCCCATCCTCCAAATTGCTGACTGTGTGCCAATGTTAGAAAGACATGTAAGCCTTGTGGTCAAACTTAAATCGTTTCAATGGTAGAATGCTATTTTACTATTGAAGCAGTTTAAGCTTGACCATAATGCTTACATGTCTCATAATAATATCTACACACTACTTTCTTTTAAGTTTCAGTACCAATTTGAATAAATGGTCTTGGTCTCAATTAGTAACATCTCTCTTTCTCTCTCTCCATATATATATATACACACATATACAGACACGTGTGTGTGTGCATATCTCTGCTTCACATTTGACATCGGTGGTTAGAGACATGTGAATGTAAATGCATTACTTAAAAAGAAAAGTGAAGGTTGGCATCAGAAAGGACACCTGACTTTAGAATTGTACCTCAGAAAAACGTCAGCCAACCAATGCTAGTATGGAAAGAAACTTTAAAATGATGATGATGATGATTACATATCTCATAATGCTTCATATAAACTTTTCAACTCAATAAGTCAGGATATTTCTAGTGTTTTAATTGGTAAATTATTTTTCAAAATATTTCCTAAATGTTCATGTTTAACTGATTGTATGATGTCATTGAGTTAGAGGAGCATTCTATTATTTATATTTAAGGTTTAACGTTATGAAATACACCCTATTTGAATTAATGAAGAATTTGGAGGGATTTATTTTAATTATTAATTATTTCATAAAGATGGTATTGTAACATAAGTTAGAATGTTTCAACTTAAAAAGGAATTCAAATGTTAGAAGGTTTCAACTTAAAAGGGAATCCCTTGAAATGGGTGGTTTTGTTTCATAGAACCAAAGATGGTTTTGAGTTAGTTGGTATGAAGAGTTCTATTCTCTTGGTCAGTTGGATAAGAACTTTGTCTTGTTTTTCTTTCAACTCCTCTCTGCCTCAAAATTCACACACTTTAATATTTACACTTCCAGCAAAGCATGCTCACTTCATTTTTTTCCTGCCTTCTTACATCATCTATATTCAGTGTTCATGTCTCACTACAATACAATCATCATCATTACATCCGTTTTTCCATGCTTGCATGGGTTGGACGAGTTCTTCTCAACACAGCATCTCTCTACTCGCCATGTTTCTTTGTCATCTCCTTTGTGAATCTCAACGATTTGAGGTAGCTCACACAACCTCTACTGTGGCTTCATTCCACTGCCATTTCCTGGCACTTCTTCACCCATCAATCATCATCCATGCACATCACATGTCCATACCAATGCAGTCTTCTCTTCTGCACACCACCTCGGATTACTCTTAAACCCAGCTTCTCCCTCAGTTCATCCAAGCTCTGCCTTTCTCTCACTTTTACATTGCAAATCCAAAAAAGCATGGCTGCTTCATTTCTCTCCAGTCATGTCTTCTGCAGTCACTAATGTTTCATTACCATGCAACATCACACACAGGCGTCATACAGTCACTGTTCATTTCAAAGGATATATTTTTATTGAGGAAGGAACATACAGATAATTGTTTCTATATTTCTGTAATTTAAAAATATTTATGCACTGTCATAAGTAAACTTCTCATGTTTACAAACTGAACAACAGATAGAATGTTTTGTGGTATTCATTCCAGTTCTCTGTGCTTTGAGTTCAAATCTCGCTGAGATAAACTTTATCTTTCATCCTTTCAAGGTCACTGAATCAAGTACCAAGCACGTATCTAGTATTGGGGTTAGTATTCTCTCTCACGCACACATGCACACAGCTGTGTTCAGAAGTAGAAAGAGATGGTCTTTGCCAGGTTTAAATGCCCTATGACTCCATCAGTAGTTAAGAGCCCATATTCAAGTAAAAAAAACTTTTTTTGTAATTATTCCAGGTAAATGGTGTAGACATTTTGGAAGGTCCTCTACGAATATATTGGCAAGTTACTATACCTATACAGCTAAAACATTGTGATGATGTACCTGTACCACCAATTGCATCGTGGAGACACAGCTATTATGCTACTGCAACTGGTAATGGCCTTAATGTTGCTCCTGAAGAGCCACAGGTAGGATTGTCATATGCCTTTTACAATTTGTGTGTCTGTGTATTAATTTTATAGGTTTGTCTCCTTTTTAAATGTGTAAAAAAATGTTTTATTACATAGCAATATCTGTCCTGCTTTTACTGTCTTATTTCATTTTATATATATATTGTGAAGGATCATGAGGTTGTGAGTTCAATTTCCAGATTGGATGCCATGTTGTGTCCTTGAGCATGACACTTTATTTCATGTTGCTCCTTCTGCCTGGGTTTGTAACCGGTAGATAGTATTAGCAATTGGAAAGACCAATGGAAACATTGTTTCCTCGGTCCGATTTGACGAGCTCCACCCCACTCATTAAGCAAATGAGGTCTGCGATCTTGTTGATCAACTGTTATATATGCATGTGTGTGTGTGTGTATAGCAGGGGAAACACACACACACGTGTGTGTGTGTGTGTAATTGCTTTGAAATTTACTCTTCTTTTTCTGGATTATAAATTTACATGTGTACCTATAATTATAGATGCACTTGACTCTGTTACTAAATGCCTTTGTTGTAATACCAAAAAGGAAGTGACCAGTTAACGGGCATTTTTCAAATACAATCTATAAATATAACAATAACATGTAACTCTTTTCCAATGATGGAGCTTTGTTTGTTTGTTAGAAACTATCTCTTTATTGTAAGAATTCAAACAGAAATAACATAAGATTAGCTATCATATCAGAAAACTAAGCTTGTTTCTTGATATTTTTTTTAAATAACCACAGACATGATGCTCTCTACCCCCCCCCCCCCCTCTCTCTCTCTCTCTCTCTCTAACCTAACAAATAGAAAGAAAAGTTAAAACATTACATTCTTAATGTATATCATCATTTTACATTTGCTTTCCATACTAAAATGGTTTAATGGGTTGTTCTGAGAAAAAATGGGCCTGAGCAACTTCTATCTTGCCCAAATGTACTATATTTGGCATGGTTTCTATGGCTGGATTCCCTTCTAATGCCAACCACCTTACTGTATTTACTAGGTGTGTTTTATGTGACACCAGCACCATCACTTTACAGAGTGGACTGGGTGTATTTTATCATAGCACCAATATACTTTACAGGGTGTACTGGGTACATTTTATTGTGGCACCAGCGCTTGAGCTATTGTCATATGCTTGGCCAGACAAAAGAGTCCACTTAAACCCTATATTGTCTCTGTTTGATTGCTAAACACTCTATTTATCTAAAACCCATCTGCCATAATTTTATGTAAGAACTTATTAAGTTATACTCCAAACACCAGCTTAAGTGTCAAAGTTATTTTACTAAATCACTTCAAATTCACAATTATTTTCTAAATAATTTGATTGAAAATCATAAGTAGTGTCTTTCATTAGAAGTTAGGTAATGAAAGAGTTAAAAGACAAAAGAAATGATATGGTTGGCAATGTAATAAATAGATTTAGTAATAAAGATGTATTTTTTTAAAAACCTTTTTATAGTAGGGTTAGCTATATGAAGAGAAAATATGATATGCATGTTGGCATGTAATGTTTCATTTATGAATAGTGATGTTAGTATTGTTAGGTTGCTGTCACAGCAAGGTAAGGGGATTGCTGCATAGCATAAGAGAAATATAGCTTTACCCCATGTAGAAAGGTATTTGTCATTTTCATGTGAGTCTAAACGTTCAATTTACTTGAAAAGACTCCTACCATAAAAGGTCAACATAGAAATAAATGTAATTGTATTATAAAATAAACTCTTCCAGGTCAGTGGAAAATTAATGATTTGTACTAACCTACCTACACTTGACATTTTAGTGAAATGCATGGGCTTTCTTTTTTTATTTTACTGTATTATTCCTCAGAAAAAAGGTTGGCCTATTTCTTTTTATAGATTCTTTTAAATAGAAACATGAAAGAATATATTTTGAAAATTGGGATTATCACTCCCGAATACCATTGCTCAGGTGCCTTTCCACCCAGCACACAGGTATCAGCCAGAGAATACCTGTTCTATTTAAGGCTTTTAACATCTCAGGCCAAATTTCATCCTCCCCACATTTGAGTTCTTTAATTGCTCTTGTGACCTCGGCCTCTGAGAGTCATCTCTCCCAGATGCACCTCGTGTACATTAGAAGATGCTGTTGTGATCGAGTTTAAGAGATCAGCGAAGTATTCTCTCCACCTCATAATGATGCATCTCTCTGAAGAGAGGAGAACTCCAGACACAGGTGTGGAGAAGGACTTCTTATTACAAAGTCGGTAGATGGTATGCCTGAACACTTTATTTGCTGATCTAAAGTCGGGTTCCAGCTTAACCCCAAAGTTCTCCCATGTCTTAACTTTGGATGTCTTTAGTCTCAGCTGTGATTCTTCATGCCTGCTTGTATCACAAATGCGAGGAGGAGGATTTATTTCCAAACCAACCTTTGTTGGCCTCCTTTGCTTAGATGGCATCTTTGACCTCTGGATTGAACCAAGGAGTCTTCCTACCATTCGGCACCACACCAAGCTTCTTTCACCCACAGCATTTAACAGCTGAAGCAGAAACTGATGGGCTGAATAATCTCCACTCCATTTCAATGTCTTCAGTTTGCTCAGGGAGTTCTCCGAACTTGGATGCAATAATATCTGCATACCTGGTCCTGACTTCCTTATACACTAACGCTTCCCACTTCATCCTGTAGGTCAAGTTGGATGTGTCAGTTTTGTGGACTTCTTTGGCTTTAGGTAGTCTCAAGTTGCAAATAACTAGATGGTGATCACTTGACAGCTCAGCCCCTCTCGTAACACGAACATCCAGCACGGAATTGAAGAGATCAGAGACAATAACAAAATCAGTTATTGATCTCTGTCCCTGATTCACCTTATACCATGTATCATCATCATCGTTTAACGTCCATCTTCCACGCTAGCATGGATTTGGACGGGAATTTTCCCACTTGAGGCAAGATTGGTTGTCTTGCTCGTATAGGACTGTCTGGCGGGTTTTCTACGGCTGGATGCCCTTCCTAACACCAACCACGTTTACAGCGTGGACTGGGAGGTTTTTACCGTGTTACCTACACGGCCACATTACAGCATGGACTGTGTGTTTTTTTGTCGTGACACCTACACACCCTCATTTGTTTCGGACTGGATGCTGTGGTACCAACATAACTTTACATTGGAAGGGGTGGTGTGGATGGGGTGGGGGTAGTGGGGCCGGGGTGTATTTTTGTTAGAGGTGCCTACTGACTGTAGTAGGTTTCGCTTTGTACTTAGGCAAGGCGAGTCTTCTGTATTACTGTGTATCGCCAAAGATCTCGGTCCAGTGACATTGTCTTGGAGAGGAGTAAGTGTGTGAGGTCGGAATTTAGCAAGTCGTCCCAGGTTTTTCTGGGTCTGCCTACTCCGTGGCTACCATCTATTTTTATCGCCCTGCACTTTTTTATACAACTGTCATCTTTCATGCGCATCACGTGACCGTACCAACGTAGTCTTCTCTCGAGTAAACAACATCTGATCCCTCTTATTCCTAATTTCTCCCTTAGTTCATTTATGCTTTGCCGTTCACGTATATTACTATTACACATCCAGCAGAGCATGCATGCTTCGTTCCTCTCCAGTCTGCGTATATCCTCTGCATACAATGCCCAGGTCTCACTGCCATGCAATATTGCTGTTCGTATGCAGGCATCATACAGCCTGCCTTCCATTTTTAGTGAGAACCCTTTAGCGGCCAATAGTGGTATAAGCTCTCTGAACTTTTTCCATCCAGTTCTGACTCTAGCTTCTGTACTTTCGGAGCAGCCGCCACCACTGCTGATTTTGTCACCCAGGTAACGGAAGGTGTCCACTATTTCTATAGAACCATCTGTGCAATGGAATGAGCTAGTATTCTGTGGGCACTTGCTGCTACTTATTGCACCAGAGCACCGGCCACATATAAAATCTATATTCTTAGTTAGCTTACCTGTGATCCCACTACATCTTTTATGCACCCATACTTTGCATTTGGGACATAAAATGGAGTTTCTGCCTACTCCTTTCCTACACACTGAGCATGGCCATTTCCCAGATGGGACTGGTGCCCTATTTTCCTTCCTACAAACTAGAACTTTAGTCTTAGACAAGTTAATTTTAAGGCCTTTTGATTCTAGGCCATGCTTCCATATTTGGAATTTCTTCTCTAGTTCGGCCATTGATTCAGCTATGAGCATTAGATCATCTGCGTATAGGAGTTCCCATGGGCAGCCGGTCTTGAACTCCTCTGTTATAGCCTGAAGGGCAATAATAAATAGGAGGGGACTAAGGACGGAGCCCTGATGAACACCAACCTTTACGCTAAACTCTTCACTATATTCGTTGTTAATTCTAACCTTGCTGACTGTTTCTTTATACATGGCTTGTATAGCTCTCGCAAGCCATTCATCAACACCTAGTTTTCTAAGAGCCCATCAGATAATGGAACAGGGGACTCTGTCAAAGGCTTTCTCCAAGTCAACAAAAGCTAAGTATAGGGGTTTACTTTTAGTTAGGTACTTCTCCTGTAGTTGTCGTACAATGAAAAGAGCGTATGTGGTACTTTTACCTGACACAAACCCGAACTGCATTTCATCTAGATCAATTCGCTCTCTGATTAGTTGCGCTATTACTTTTTCAGTGACCTTCATGACCTGGTCGATTAATTTAACACCTCTATAGTTACCCCTATCTAGGGCATCTCCTTTACCCTTGTAGCAGTTAATGATGATGCTGCTACGCCAGTCCTTCGGAACGACCCCATTCTGTATGACTTGGTTTACTATCCGGGTGACCATAGTGTGTCCCACCGTTCCAGATGCTTTCAGCATTTCAGCAAGTATTTCCGAAGGCCCAGCCGCCTTACCCGCCTTCATATCTTTGATTGCCTTTCTTATTATACTACCTTCAACTAGCACTGCTGGTCCCTCTATTGGATCGATGTTGGGGAGACTGTCTTTCTCCCATTTATTCTCCTCATTTAGTAGCCTTTCGTAGTGACACTTCCAGGCTACCTTCTTATCAGCGTCAGTGATGGCAAGTACACCATCATCATTTAGGACACACTTCTCCCCGACAATATCACTGTTTTCCTTGACACATTGCCTAGCAATCCTGAACACCTCACGTTTTTGGTCCTCGCGTTGTAGAACATGCTTGAACTTTCTTTCCTCTGCTTCCCTTCTTGCGAAGTACACTTGTCTCCTAGCTTCCCTCCTGGCCACTTGATAGTCTTCTCTACTTCCTCCATCTCGCCATACTTTCCAAGCCTGCTTTTTGGCCTTAATTGACTCCTCCACCTTACTGTTCCACCACCACGTTACTCTCCTCCTGCCTATAGGTCTGCTCCAGCCACAGACGTCATCTGCCGCCTTCAGCAAGTTAGCTTTCAGGAATTCCCACTGTTCCTCTATATTGTACGACTCTAATTGCTCTTCCTTACTGTCAAAAGCATCAAGTAATATGCTTTTAAATTTATTACTGGCTGTGGGGTCCTTTAGCTTCCATATTTTTCTCCTGAGGATAGTCCTCCTCTGTTGTCGAGTACGTCTTGTCCTGACTACGAGGTCACTGACTATGAGTATATGTTGGGAGGTGCATTCTTCATGGGGGAGGGATTTAGTGTTTACGACAGACACTGAAGCAGTCAAGGCTAAGAGACAGGCATGGAAAGAATGGAAGAACGGGGGGAGCAGGGTACATTACATAGAGACCAAGAGGGAAGCTAGGCGACAAGTATCCTTAGCTAGGAGGGAAGCAGAGGATAGAAAATTCAAGCATGTTTTACAACGTGAGGACCAGAAACAGGAGGTATTCAAGATTGCGAGGCAGTGTGTCAGAGATAGTTGTGATGTCATTGGAGAGAAGTGTATCCGGAATGATAAAGGTGAGCTTGCCCTCACAAGTGCTGAGAAGAAAGATGCATGGAAGAGTCATTATGATAGATTACTAAATGAGGAGAATGCATGGGAAGAAGAGACCCTACCCCACGTAGACCCTATAGAGGGACCAGCAGTACAAGTCAGCGGCAGCGTAGTAAGTAAGGCAATCAGAGATATGAAGATAGGGAAGGCAACCGGTCCATCGGGTATAGCTGCCGAGATGCTGAAGGCATCTGGGTCTGTAGGTCACACTATAACCACACGTATCGTTAACCAGGTAATACTAGAGGGGGCCATACCAAAAGATTGGTGCAGTAGCATCATTGTCAACTGCTACAAAGGTAAAGGCGATGCACTAGATAGAGGAAACTATAGAGGTATAAAGTTGATGGACCAGGTCATGAAAGTAACAGAAAGAGTTATAGCACAGCTGATTAGGGACCGGGTGAATATAGACGAGATGCAATTTGGGTTTGTACCAGGGAAAGGCACCACTGATGCCCTCTTCCTTGTGAGGCAATTACAGGAAAAGTACCTAGCTAAAAGTAAGCCACTCTACTTGGCATTTGTTGACCTTGAGAAAGCCTTTGACAGAGTTCCACGTGCAGTAATCTGGTGGGCTCTTAGAAAACTAGGAGTAGATGAATGGCTTGTGAAAGCGGTACAAGCCATGTATAGGGGAGCAGTCAGCAAAGTTAGGATTGGCAATGAGTATAGCGAGGAATTTAGCGTACAGGTTGGGGTCCACCAGGGCTCTGTTCTTAGCCCTCTCCTGTTCATCATAGTCCTGCAGGCAATAACGGAAGAGTTTAAGACCGGATGCCCATGGGAACTCCTGTATGCTGATGACCTCGCACTCATAGCTGAATCTATGGTAGAACTAGAGAATAAATTCCAAACCTGGAAGCAGGGACTAGAGAGAAAGGGCCTCAAAGTCAACATGACAAAGACTAAGGTCCTTGTAAGTAGACGAGAAAACAGAACCCAGATCCCCTCAGGGAAATGGCCTTGCTCAGTATGTAGGAAAGGTGTAGGTAGGAACTCCATTCTCTGCCCCAAATGCAAACAATGGGTACACAAGAGATGTAGCGGGATCTCAGGAAGCTTAATTAAGAATGTAGGATTCACATGCAGCAGCTGTGCTGAAACAGCAAGCAAACAGCCACAGGAAACAAGTACCACCAATCTCTGGGAGGGCCCTGTAGAAACAGTAGACAGCTTCTGCTACCTAGGTGACCGAATTAGCAACGGAGGTGGGTGCTCAGAAAGTACAATAACTAGGGTAAGAACGGGATGGAAGAAGTTTAGGGAACTACTACCACTGCTAGCTGCAAAAGGCTTCTCCCTCAGAATGAAAGGCAGACTGTATGATGCGTGTATCCGAACAGCGATGTTGCATGGTAGTGAGACCTGGGCGCTTACGTAGATTAGAGAGAAACGAAGCCTGCATGCTCCGATGGATGTGTAACAGTAATATACGTGAACAACAAAGCATAAAGGAATTGAGAGAGAGACTGAGCATAAGAGGAATCAAATGCTGCGTGCAGGAGAGGCGGTTACGCTGGTATGGACATGTGATGCGTATGAAGGATGACAGCTGCATAAAAAGGTGCAGAGCACTAGAAGTTGATGGAAACCGCGGAGTGGGGAGACCCAAGATGACTTGGGATGAGGTGATAAAAGCCGACCTTACCCAACTACACCTCTCAAAGTCAATGACACACGACCGTGACTTCTGGCGTCACGCAGTAATACAGGGTACCCGACCTCCCATGGGTACATGCTGAAGCATATAAACAATATGCCCCCCCCCCTCCCCACCGCAAGGTGGCCGTGGAGGTGCCACGGCAAAAAAGCACCCAGCCCACACTGTAAAGTGGACGTGTAGGCGCCACGAAAAAGCACCCAGCACTCACTGTAAATGAGGTTGGTGTTAGGAAGGGCATCCAGCTGTAGAAATCAAGCCAGATCAGTTCCTGTATGAGCAAGGCATGGTCAGCCGACCAGACACTGCCCACAACAGGACAACCCGTCTAACCCATGCTAGCGTGGAAGAACGGACGTAAAACGGTGATGATGATGATGATGACTCTATCACGTCTTCTGGTAAGGATATAATCTATCTGACTGGCGTGTTCCCCTGATCTATAGGCGATCAAGTGATTGTCTCGTTTTTTGAAGTTAGTGTTACAGACAGTTAGGTTATTTGCGTCACAGAATTCCAGGATTCTGGCGCCTTCCTCATTTCTAGTACCAAACCCATAGCCTCCATGGATTCCGTCATAGCCGTCACAATGTTGTCCAACGTGACCATTTAGGTCGCCAGCAATAATTATGTAGTCACTGTCGGTTATTTGGGAGGTCGTGAGCATCAATGTCTCATAGAATCTGTCTTTTATAACGCCAGGCAGTCCAGATTGGGGTGCGTACGCAGATATTACTGTCACAGTAGTTCTATTTAGGACAAGTCTTATTTTAATTATTCTGTCGTTCACTCTATTTACGTTAATTATCTTATCTACCCATTTTTCTGCTAACATGATTCCTACCTCACCCAGCCCATTGTCATTTCCCACCCAGAAAAGCTTATAGCATCGTTTTTTACCCACAATGAATCTAGCAGACCCACCCCTCCACCTGGTCTCTTGGATACAGCAACCATCAACCTCCTTACGTTCAAGCATTTCTACAACCTCGTTAGAGCGACCTTTTAAGGTGCCTACATTCATGGTACCAACTCTGAAGTTTTGGATTGCATTTGGTGGGTGGGAACGGTGGGGCTGGGGTTGGGGTTATGTTGGCCATCCGCGGCCGAAACAAAGAGGAGGAGTCCTTGCTTTTTCGTTCGGCAGCATGAGGTGAATTTGTCTTTATCTTTGGCATTGTCACTCAGTGTCCAGATTTTTTTTTTCAGACTCTCCAGAATTTCCTAGTCTATTTATGGATGTCTCTGTGCTGCAATAAGGTGTTCACAATAGAGTCCATTGAACAGGAGTCTAATAAAGCCTCTCCATTTGTATTGTTCCTTCCAATCACTCCTTTCCAGTGGTCAATGTCAACATGTACTTTGAAGTCTCCCATTAGTATATATGACTCAGTTTGAACTACATCTAATGCTGTAGTGACTTCACCAAGGAAGGATCTGTATTTGGATTCCTTGTTTGGTGCATAAACTTGCACCACTCACAGAGACCTATCTTTTATTCTAAGCTTCAAGAGACAAATCTTCCCTCTTAATGGTATCCAGTTCATAACACATTCTGACAGCTGGGGGCTTGTGAATATCCTCACTCCCGCCTGTGCAGTCATTTCTGGCACCACACCTGAATAGTGAAGTTTCCAACCTCCATCCAAATTTACAGACCCAAAGCGATGGAACTTTGTTGAGAAACCCTAACTATATCCAGCTGGTAGCATCTAGCCTCCTCCATTAGTTCCTGTTCCTTACTGGTATGTGTTGTGATATTCCCAGGTTCCAATCTTTGTGTGCCCATCCCAACACAGGTACATTGCCAATTTTTATTTATTGCATGAAATGGCGACTGCAATATATTTTTCCTACAGGCCCCTCTACCTAAAGCCTGAATGTATCCCTTTACATTCTGAGTTCAAATCCCATCAAGGTTGTTAGCTTTGCCTTTCATCCTTATTGAGTTGATAAAATAAAGTACCAGTAATGCACTGGGGTTGATTTAATGACTTTCCTCTCCTCCAAAATTGTTGGTCTTGCGCCTAAATCAGAAACCATTATTATTATTATGGTGGTGAACTGTCACAATGATTAGAGCATTGGACTAAGGCCTTTTTGGCATCTAGTTATAACCTTCCAAGGTTGATAAAATTAGCACCAGTCAAGTACTGGGGTCAATATAATCAGATTTCCTCTTCCCGTTAAAACTGGATAACAGACATTCCTTTCATGGATCACTTTACTGTATAGTCTGAGTGCATTTTATCATGCCACTATCATCAATATCATTTAACATCTGTTTTTCTTGCAAGCAAGTGTTAGATGGGCTGTCACAGACCAAATCAGTGCTTAATTTGAGCCACTGATCTCTCAGATGGACTAAGATCTTATCTCCCTTACATACTTTCCTGCACTCTACAGGGACATTGTCAAGGTTGATCACCTTGTTCGGTTAGTATGATTGGAGAAGTTTCACTCACCTGAATGTAGCTATATTTTCATGTAAACTAGCTTATAATTTTCCCTGTAAACTTCTATAGTACCATGTTATACTCTGTAAAGTTCTATATTGCCGTTACAGGGAATAACAGTAATATAGTGGTTGGTGTTAGGAAGGGCATCCAGCCGTAGAAAACCTGACGCAGTCCTATATGAGCGAGATGACCAATCTTGCCTCAAGTGGGACAATTCCCATCTAAACCCATGCTAGCATGGAAGAGAGACGTTAAACGATGATGATGATGTTGATAGAGGTTTTATAGCATGTAACATAACTATATAACCAAGTTACACCCTATGAACCTCAATATTACAATGCTGCACTCTATAAACCTCTATATTTCAATGTTACACCCTGTAAACCTATCTACAGTCATGTTTTACCCTATAAACCTCTCTATATTATCATGTTACATCCTGTAAACCTCCCTGTACTTGTTTATATTACCAATAAACTTGTTTATATTACCATATCACTCCCTGTAAACCTATAAATATTACCATGCTACCCCCTGTAAACCTATCTATATTACCGTGCTACCTTCTGTAAAACCACCTATATTTCCATGTTGCTCCTTTTCTTTTCAGCTGTTTGATTTGTTTGATGACATTTATGATGATGATGATGAAGATTATGATGATAATGATTTTTCTGATTCCAAGTCTGACTCAATACTACTAGGTTTACGTGTTAAATCTATTACCTGTGACTTTGAGTATGAGGTACTTTAGTACTGTAGCCACCTACCTAGTTGTCCAGTCACCTTTTATCACGGTCATTATTCTTCACATTTTATGTGCACTCTTAGTGATAGTTCACATCACGTTTGATTCACTCTGCGTCCTTTTAAACAAAGTATACATTAGCTTGGGCAACGTTGATCTAAAGTTTACTTTAATGGGGGTCCATAATCTAGTTAGAACTACTTATGTAGTGAGGTAAAGATAACTACTAATATTATTTCAATCCTTTTAGCAAGTATGCAAGACTCCAGACATTTTCTGTCATATTAAACCTCCTCTGAACTTGTAAAAACAATGAGTAATTATTAAGAAGAATGAATAGTATACCGTATGTTATTTTATAGTGTAATATGATACTGTATCATATTTGTCTTTCTAAAGGTATTTACATCGGGATTTAGCTCTTAACTAATGATTTAGAGTTTGATGATTCAAATGTTTATAGTATATTTATTGGTCATATTGTGAAAAATTGAAATAAACGAAAGATTCTAATTTTTCGTATTACGTGTTCCAGCCGACTGACTGAGGCCATGCCATTGATGCAGTAATTTCGAGAATGTATAGCTAATGTGGTTTCATGATGTATAGGATATTAAAAGTTAATCATTTTGACAAAATAAATATCAATAGATGTAGTTTAGTCCCATGTGGAGTAGATATTTCGGCCGTAAACATCCTATCTTTTTTTTTTTTAAGCAAGTAGTGATTTTTTTTTTTTAGGAAACTTGACTGTTATTTCTAGCAGGTGGAGTGACTACATAGGGATTCACTCATTGACTCAACCCTTTTTAATAGGTTTTTTATTGTATTTGTTCCGACTTTCTGTATTAGTGTTACTAACCTGAAAACCTACTTATATTAAAATATATCACTTAAACATGTTGATTTTAATTTCTATCAATAAGACTAGCAATTCATTATCACGAATTTAACAGCCCGCCCCCTCTCATCCGAAAAAGAAAATCCTGTATTGGATAGGACTATACAATTATTAAGGTTTGGCTCGTTAATGTTATAAGGACGACGAATTGACAGAGTTGTTAGAACGTCAGATAGACTGACTTGCCGTATTCTTTCCGAATCTCTGAGTTCAAAGCTAGCTGAGGTCAACTTTGCCTTTCATTCATTCGAGGTCGATAAAAAAAAGTACCAGTCAAGTATTGGAGTAGATTCTTCCTCGATATATCTTTCTCACTTCCTTTCTCTCACTCTCTATCCTTCTCAGGAAGAAACCTGCTGCATATGAATACCTGGAGACATGGGCTCCACCAGATTTTTAAATGCCCGTATCTCAATACACCCCTATACGACTCCCTCGGTAGTTACGGGACCATGCATGCATATTAATATAGGACTTGTGTGAAAAATCACTTGATGGAAATTCAAAGTGAAGAAACCTGGGATTGCAAGGGGAGGATTATGGCCTTGGTCTCTGAGAATCAGCTCTTTGGGGTCTTTTTTTCTTTCTTTTCTTCATAAACTTTCGCAGCATGATTGTGTCACCATTTACATACACTGTTGTTATTACATAACTATTAGATAAACTCCATCACACTCATTTCCTTTACATTCAATATATCATATAGATTATAAATAATTAGCTAAATTTTTTTCTAAATCAATTTAGCTTCTCAGTAATAGCCAACAATTTTCAATTATTGTTTGATATTTGATTCATATTTTAAATATCAATTGTGAATTTGGAATTACTATCGTTCAGATGTCACTCAGCGTTGCTATCTATCCATTTCGTTACCAATACGGGCGACATTTTTTAACGTTAAATTTGTTATACCTGAATTTTTTGATATTTTTTCTACGTCGTAATAAAAAAAAAAAATGTTAAAAATGGATACCAGCTTCACATTCACGGGTAGCGACTAGATTTGAAGAATTTATGAAAGAAGCAGTAAAGGCAGGCGTAAACAGGTGGCAAAACTAAGTAGTGGATTTTACATTAGATACCTTAATTACGAATAGCGATAGCAATGACTCCAATAATATAACTGATATTGATAATGAAAGTTATATTTTCCCACAAGAGGAATGAAGTGAATATTTTAAATTTCTCTTGAAAGTTTGTTTATATATATATATATATATATATATATATATATATTAATAGACAAGACCTAATCAGTTTTTCTGGTAATACAGAAACTGTTGATTATCATTATTTTCCGGTGGATTGGCAGTATCGGTAGAGGGTCGGGCGCCATGCTTTGACGTATAGAGTTACGGCCCTTGCCATTATGAGTTCAAACCCCGCCGAGGTTAACTTTGCCTTTCATCCTTACGAGGTCGATAAAATAAAGTACCAGTAATACACTGGGATAATTGCTGGCCTTGTGCCAAAAGTAGATACAATTATTTTCCAGTTGAAATGTTCCGGGTATTAATAATTGTGGAAACATCATTACGCAGAGTGTAAAAGAAAATCGCTTATGGTTTCTTGGATACCTACAGGAAAACTAGGCATACCCTTCCCTAAACATTAAAATTGACATTAGGGAGCTGCTTGTAGTCACTAACTGCTGGAGTACAGATGATCTAAAATTGCCACTTCTTTCACATACGAAACTCGAATAGTACACCTGTGCGTAGCGATCAAAACTACGACCCTATATTTAAAATAAGACTCTTCCTAGATTCTGTACAAAAGTAATTTAATTGTTATCATCCATTGACGAAGGTATGGTGGGGTTTAAAAGCCAGGACATATTTCCGACAGTATATACTAGACATACTCACAAAATGGAGGGGGAGGGGTCAAAGTATGGAAAATATGCGAATTAATTACTAGATTTTGCTATGGGTTCAATTTTTATTCATAATTTTCACAACGGAGTCTTCTAATTGAAAAACGATAGTTATATCTATCTCAAGTTAACCTTTTTTTCTTCTTTCAAACAATTCTAATTTCGTGAGAGAGAACAACAGTTTCATCTCTCTACAACGGTCAAAGTATATTGTTGTCCGTTTTATGACGTCATAATGGTCTGCCTCGTAATTTTTGAAAATTTAATATCTAGTGGAAACGCATCAAGCGTTATCCGCTTTTCATTTAACAACTTGAAGCTACTAGATAAGGCTGTTTGTTGAGACTTTGGTGAGGCTTTAGCAGTCTGAAAGGAGATTGTTAAAATAAAGTCTGGTTTACACAAACGCAATTGTGTCAATTCGCAGGATAAAATACAATATCTATTTTGAAATTTTTGTATGATTTAGCAGAAACATGAGCTGTTGTGATTCTATAACGGATTCCATTATTATGCACACCCATGGTCATTGCCACGGACACTGCCACGGACACTGTCACGGTCACTGCCACGGACACGGTCACTGCCACGGACACGGTCACTGCCACGGTCACTGTCATGGACACGGTCACTGTCATGGACACGGTCACTGTCATGGACACGGTCACTGTCACGGACACTGCCACGGTCACTGCCACGGTCACTGCCACGGTCATTGCTGTCATGTTGCTCCGCACCATCACAGTCACTGCCACACCCAATGTGGTTGCTTGCCTTGTGCAGGCCAACACCAAAAAAGTGCAGCTGCTAAACAGGCCGTATGTGCGACCGAGCAAGCTGTGCTAGCGACGGAACAGACGAAGATGGCTGCTATGCTAGCACACTTAGCAATGTGAAACTGCCACTGCCGTCTGAATGCTCCGCTACTTTCAAACAGTTCCAGCAAAACGAAAATTACGGACAGAATCCTACCACTAGAGCCTGATATCCACATGACACCAGTATAGCATAATTGCCCTAGCAATCCTTGCTCAAATTATCATTGTTGTGATCACCATTATCAAAACCCTGCATCCACTATTTATTACTGTGACTATTACTGTAGAGTAAAAAGAATAATGTACAGCGAATTGGTGGAAAACAGCCGTCTAACTTTTGACTCACTTTTCGTAAATAACAAATATATATATACATATATATATACATAAAAAAAACATTTCGTTATTCCTTTTGTTATTTTTTTTTCTGTTGCTGTAGTTATTGTTTAGTCTAAGATCAGCTCTGGTTGGTCAGAATCATGAAGAAAGGTGGAAGCATCAATTTTTGTTGTTCTACGGTCGGTTGAGCGCTTCTCCAGAATAGTCCCACCCCACCATTATATATTAATATAAATAAGACAATAATATAATCTGAACTTATTCAAATTAAGGTGAAAGTTGATCTGAACTAATTCCAAATTGGGGATTGTTTGTATGACTGTCAATCTTGTGTCAATTACAGAATTGAATTAATCCTAACCATAACTCTAATTTGGAATAAATTAGTTCCGATTGTATTTACATTAATTTATCATTTGGGTGAGATTGTTCTGGAGAAGCACCGTCGGTTCTGTACCACTCGTTGGCACTCTGGGCAAGTGTCTTCGACTAATGCCTTTGCGAGTGGATTTGGTAGGTGGAAACTATAATGAAGCCCATTGGCTGTGTGTGCACGCCAATCACCACAAACGTCATATTGACACTTTTAATAAAATCTACGGTTCGATTTAAAAAGTAAAAAACTATTTTGTAAAATTTCGATTTGTTTCTTCTTGCAGGCAGTACAATCTCTACAACCAACTCTCCCAAAATATGGCATGGATGATAGTTTGATTGTACCCAATTTAGATGGTGTTGTTCGACGTCGAAATATTCGCAAATCCAACACAGTTGCATACAGAGCTGACCGACCAAGCAAGTGGAAACGAGCTTCTATAAACGGACATATTTACAATTATGATGTGAGATTCTTTTTCTTTTAGAAATGTTGTTTTAAATTCTTTTTATGTATATATTTTTCAGTCAAATTCCACAGAAAGCTTGATTTGAAACAAATATTGTTGATATTTATGTACTATAGGTACTGTATCGTGTCGCAAGAAGAAACTAAAAGCGCTGGTACCAGAGAAGGTCGGCCGTGAAATAGCTTCATGAAGGATCCCATGATGCAACACTAACTCTTGATTTAGCTGGGGAGACGGCCATAAAATGCTTATTATTCATTTATTCACTATTTTTTTTCTTTGTAAAGTGTTGATAGACTGCCAGCAATTCAAGTTTGTAATGCAGGTTCAATTCCTCGCTGGGTTATTTCACTTCACTTCTTGTTCTGTTGATTTCTATACAAACTGGTGTGAACATTTACTTTTTGCTTTGTTTTGTTTACTGATGCTACGCTGTGTCCATGTTCAAAACAGCTCACGATGCCGCGGTAAATTTAACGGGCACTACATTCATAGCCGTATGAGATAAAAAAAAATCTTAAACACCAGGAATTATCGACAAAGTTTTCCTGTCTTTAGCGCTCGAGACGTTTGGGGAAGCTAGATCTCCGACAACGAAGTTGTCATCATCGTTGGCAACTTGCCTTGCCCACAAAAGTGCTTTGTTATTCCAACGTCGTAGGCTCGCTACGTGTGTTGACTTGGTTCAAAAACTATTAGAAACTCCAGCGCCCCGCGTGACGTGTGATTTAAATATGTCCGTCTTTTATTTTGATGTAAGTGTCTGAGCATTCCACAGGCACTTCTCCCTTCCACTTAATTTTCATTTTTTTTAAAGTTTTTAACAGGATAAGACATTCTCTAGTTAGCGATAGCGTCTGCAAGACGGCCATAGTCATAGTGTTTCATTGACTACTGTAAGCTGTTCACTAATACACTATTAAATGAGATTAACTACAATTTTGACAAACACACGACACTGGTACCATGAAAGCTTTAGATAATTTCGAATTATAAAATGTATTTGTTCATAAAGTAGATAATTTATAAAGTCGATCCCGGCAAAATAGACAAACATGCTTTTTAAGCTTATTTTACCGGTAAACGCTAAAGGGTCGCTACTCTAACCGGGTTCCCGGAAGCTTATTTTACCACTAAACAATAGTGTTTTAGACCACAGGTCGTGACTTACTGCTAAAATTCTTAATTTCGAAAATATTTGACTTTCTGCTAAACATTTTATGCCATGGAACTCAGATGTGTGTGTAACTAAAGCGTAACATACGTTACGAATGGATAAAACACAAGCAGAATTATAAGATGACGTCTAAATGATTTAACTTTTATTTTAACAATTGATGATAGAAAAGATTTCAAATTGTCTTAACTTGGGCTGCAATACATGGTGCCTGACACTCTATCGGCTAAATAGCCTGGGAGTCTATTTTACCTGAACCGGCTACATAGTCTCTTCCATTTATAGAAAGTAGTTAGTGTGAACACGCGAAGCAAGGCTGTTGGCCTCTTGATCATGAATGTTGTGGGTTCAATTCATTGATCGATGGAAAAGTTGTGTTCTTCTTGTTTTTCGTGGTAGGACTGGAAGGAGGGGTTATCATAAAACACCCAAGAAACCTCCAATGAGATGCAACCTCATGGGAAGCTAGTTATACAAACCTGTTTAAGTGTGAGCTATAAATAAATAAAGAAATTGATGTGACTAATTGATAAGTATGACGACTGAAACTCAGCAATACTGTTCCATAAATCTTTTTGTTATATTTTATAGCTTTTTAAAAATTGTTAATGTTTTATCTGCAATAATTATATGTTGTATCTCAGCATTGCTAATATATATATATATATAATTTATATATACAGGGTGTCCCCAAAAAATGTATACACACTATTACCAGTGATGTTGAAGTATGTATACATTTTTAGGGACACCCTGTATTTGTATCCATTGTTGGTTTCAGTCAGTTTTTATTATTATTATTATTATTATTTCTGACACATGAGCACAAACTCCACACTACAGTAATTGTGCGTTTTTTTTTGTTTTTGTTTTTTTCTTCCTTTCTCTAGACTCGTGTTTTCACCCCAGTGATCGGCAGTTGTACTAGTGTTACGGTAAACAGCACAATGACTGTTCCGCTCGTTATAAAAACATTGCTCGAAAAATTCAAGGTTTGTCTCAATAATATATACTTCTCTCTCTCAAGAACTAATAGACCGTTGCTGTATCTTTAGGTACACTAGCAGAAAAACCACCCTTCGGGTGGTTTTCTGCTAGAATGTGTAGTGTGTATATTGATATTATACGCAAGTATATATACATGTAGATATGATACATCAAATAAAATCGTAATTGACAATATATATAATACATAGAAATTAAACGAAGACTGCGTTACACTGTCTTATTTAATCAGTAACGTAATTAATGATGCATTAAAAAAGACGATATTATATATAAACTGCATTGGGGGAAAATTAGTATATTTATTTAAGCGATGGTCAACTGGAAGTGTTGACATTTCAGAAATTTTAAAGAAGTGAATCTTTAAATAAACAAAATATATTTAATCAACAGCCACGAAATTTAGTAGATAAATTATGTAATATTTATTCATTATTTATTCAAAGTAATCCAACTTATTTTACTAATGGGATAAAAAAAATTATAAACCGTACGCAGTCCTGCGCTTCTTACTTTATTATAGTTTAGATATTGTACTCATTTTTGGTTTGTCAGCTTGCTAAACTGCAAACTCAAATTATTTCATTTGTTCAAGGGTATGAACATTGTAGTGTAGTGAAAGAAAGGGAAAGAGTTAATCTTCAAACCAGAGACATGCTAAATACTTGCAAGAGTAAACTCTCCTAAAAGACCTATGATGTTATGTCGCAGTGTTAAACTGGATGATGAACTAACCTCATTATTCAGCTGGTGCTCTAATAAAGCTTTTTACCTAAAATCATTTATAGATGAAGTATAAACAATTTAAAACAAACGGTTTTGAATAATAGAACCAGGTACAATTTGGTGCTGAGTTAGGTCTGCTACTTTGAGAATAAGCTGGGTCTGATTTCTAATTCAGAGTGGGCTATGTTCCAGTGAAACTTGTCAAACTAAGCTTGTTGATTTTAAATTAAACACCTGAACATCTTAAGTGATAGTGACAGGTGTGGAGAATTAGAAAGACAAAGTAAACTAAGCTAAGCTGATTACTTTGAAAGACAGCTAAGACTGATCTTTTAAACAAAGTGAATGAATTGGCAGCCACATAAAAATACTAATTCATTTCTAAAGTTCTGCATTTGACACAAACCTAAATTTTTTTTTGTAGGCTCCATCGCCTCTTATTTTAACAGTTAAATTACAGTTTATATTCTAGCTAATGCTATTTACATTTAGTATATATGTAGAAATATTTATGCAGTCAGTAGGCAACGCTTAACCAAATATACACCCCCAACCCACTACCCCTAATCTATCCTCCCACTACCACCAACACCACTCTTTCTCTGTAAAGTTGGTATCACAACATCCAGTCCAAATTAATGAAATAATGAGATCGAGATCGTGTAGGTGTCACAACAAAAAAACACAGTCCACGCTGTAATGTAGCCGTGTAGGTAACACAGTAAAAAATTCCCAGTCCACACTGTAAATGTGGTTGGTGTTAGGAACGGCATCCTGCCGTAGAAAACCTGCCAGATAGTATTATACGAGCAAGACCCAATCACCCAACCAACCTTGCTCCCAATTAGGACAACTCCCGTCTAACCCATGCTAGCGTGGAAGATGACGATAATGATGATGATTAACCCTTTTATTACCATATTTTAAATGAAAGAAACTGCCTATGATTCTCTCCTTCTACCCCTCAACTAATACCTTTACGAAACTCTGTGCTTTACCTTCATTTTACTGATTACAATGGTTGATAGGAAAATTATAATTTCTTTGGTTTTAATATTTGTTGTTTAGCTCACAGATAAGCTCTGATTGTGCTAACCTGTAGTCAAAAGCATTCTAGTCATGACCATCCCATCTTTTGTTATATGAAAAGCTACATTACCCAATATATCTTACCTTTTTTTAAGACAGTAGAGAGTGGTTTGATGGAGTTATGGCTACTGTTTTTAGCTGGTTGAGTGACCATGTAGAGGCTCCCTCTTTGGCTCATATAATGGTATTAAGTGATCTAGAGCAATATTAACTATCCCAACCAACTGACTATATTAGTTATTTATATAAATTATTATTAGGGTAGCTAATATAGTTCTTCTTTTATATTTATCTCTAAGAACTATATTACAAGCTATATTTATCTCTAA
This sequence comes from Eledone cirrhosa, assembly GCA_964016885.1. Taxonomy (NCBI): domain Eukaryota; kingdom Metazoa; phylum Mollusca; class Cephalopoda; order Octopoda; family Eledonidae; genus Eledone; species Eledone cirrhosa. The sequence continues at coordinate 147,850,651 of OZ024742.1, read as the reverse complement.
GAGGAGCTATATTACAACCAAAATTTTTCTCTATTGGGAACTATATTTGATATTCTAATGATCTGGTAGCTTCTATTTCCTATTATTACTATTATAATGTCTTTTATAGGTTGAGAATGATGCTGATGAATTTTCTCTATATGTTGTCACAGAAGCTGAAGGTGAGTGCAGTTAGTTAATACCAAAATTTGTCTTATACATATAATTACATTTAGACATCAAATTGGCACAGTTGTTAGAATATTGAATAATTGCAGTATTTGTACTAGCTCTCTTTGCTCTAAGTTCAAATCCTGCAAGGTCAAGAACAGTGGGTTAGTGTATAGGTGAGATGACTTAATTCTGGATTCAAATTTCACTAGCTCCTTTGGGTGCCTTTTGGGGAGTCAATTCTGTGGCAAGCATTTTGACCAGATGCCAAATCGGATATACCTGACAAACTTAGCATCCATGTCCTTTTCCGGATTTGTTAGTCTCTAAAAAAACCTCAGCTGACAACAAATTCTGAGAAATCTTACTTGATGCATACGACAGTAAGAACAGGAAAACTGTAACGTAGAGGGAATGAAAATTTCTGAGACAACCTACTGAACACCACGAACTAGGTCTGCGACATCAAGACAAAAAATGATGTGGTGGTGAATTATAGGGTAGAGCCAAAAAAGCAGAGAGACAAGCTTTGTGCTGCTCCTCCTCGACTAAAGATAGCCAGAGGGTACCATGGCTGAAACATTGTTACTATATCAATCAAAGTGAATACACTAGTCTGAATATCATTTTAAGTAAATTTATATATATATATATTTTTTTTTTTTTTTACATAGGTGAAAGGGAAATTAGAATTGATGAGATCCCTTTAGAAGTCCGTCTAAGACTAGGTGCTGACGAAACTAATGCCAAAATCTTCATACGGGAGAAAGATTATGTAAGCTCAATAGTTGTTCCTGAAGAAGTTGAACCAATAGAAGAGAAGACCTGTTATTTACCAACTGAAGTAAGTACAGAATACTTTTGTGTGTGTTTTTTGTTTTTTTTAAGTAAGTACTAGGTTCGATATAATCAACTAAATCCCTTGAAGACGTTGCCCTGGCATGATGCAGCTTAATGACTGAAACAAATAAAAGAATATACAATATATAATTCACCAGATTTCAAATGTGTTACTACTCTAGGTATTGTTGTATCACTCTTACCTTAACCCTTTAGCATTTAAACCGGCCATAACTAGTCGCTCATATAGATGTTTAGGTATTGTTTTCAAAATAAATAACATCAAAATCTTGTAGCTTCAGTATTATGTGACATGATTATATAAGATAAAGCCTTTACCACAAAAATTCAATAGGAAATATAGAGTAATGTAAAGGGTTAACCTTATACAGACTCCTTCATCTATATATTCTGCTGACTAGAAGTTTCAAGTTAAGCAGTGGTTTTCTTCTGGTTAGTCTACAATCTACATATAATCCTGGTCATGTTCAAACAAATATACAATAAAATTCATGTGATCCACTTCCAATTATTGAGAAGATTATAAAAGTATTCTATAAAGAACTGGCTTTATATTGCATGGCTGTGTGATTAACATGGTTCCAGGTTCAGTCCCATTGTGCATTCTACTATAGCGTTGAATTGACCAATACCTTATAAGTGAAATTTTGTAAACAGAAACTATGGAAGTCTAATGGGTGTGTGTGTGCTTGTCTTTGCCATAAAACTTCTTAGGTAGCCAATGTCCCACAGCTCAGCATTTCAACAAGATGAATATCAGTGGACTATATACCATGTTTTAAAACAAGTACAAGTTGGAATCAGAAAAGATATTTAACCATAGAAAACTACCTCAGTCTCATCCAATCTATTCCTGCATGGAAAAGCAGATAGAAAAACAATGATTATATATATATCTTCATTTTTTATGTTGACGTTTCCATTGTGTCATGGGTTAAACGGAACATGAGGCAATACTGAATACCCTTTGTGACTGACACCAATGCTTTTAGTTGCTTCTTATGACACACACTGATATATATATATATATTGCCAAAGATATAAGACAGGTGAGAAAACTTATAAACCTGAGTTTTTGAACCTTGTTTTTGTTTTGTCTAAGTTACAAAGGCTTGATTTGCTGCTCTGATTATCATAAATGCAGTGAACCACTGATTGTCTCGGTGGTTACCTGTAACAATCAATGCTATTGTACAAAAAATATGATATAAAATAAGCTAATAGCTGATACTAGGTTCATAACACTATTGAACTGTGATTCTTTGATTTACCAATTGAGAGAAGTATAGAACTATAGCAGTTTTCATTAAAATTCCAATAATTTTATTATTAAACTAGTTCTTTCCATTGCAATATATTGTATACTTAATTGTAATAATGAGATTCTTAACCACTGGACAGCAGAAAATAAGTACTACACCGATTGTATTATTAAGAGTTTAATGTTAAAATCATCTGCTCCAATAATTTTCAAGAATATGTAACCTTAAAAGGGAAAATGCCCAAGAAAATGATGTAGTCAAGGCTACATGCAGGGAGCCAATCTAGCAACTCAAAACAAGTGATCAATCTACACTCCAATACAAGCATAAGAGAAATGGAAGTAAAACAACAGAGTTATAACATAATATATTAACTGTATATTTTCTCATAAATTCTTGATATGATATATTTATTATGAACTCCCAACTTATCTAATTTCTAAAAATTAGAATATTTAGGATTCCTGTTTTTTGTTTCCTCTCACCAGCCACAGATTAAGACAATGTGTTGGAGAATCCCCCATTCTGAAAACTGTGCTACATAAATAATGCCATTTGAGTAAAAAGAGTTTTGTTAAATGTTGTCCTTTTTTTTTTTTTTTTTTTTTTTCTTTTCTTTTTTTTTTTGTTCATTAGGCCCAGCGTACTGTGGAAGCTGTAACTAAAGGATCTTTTGAAATCAATATCGTTAGTAAACTGAGCAATTTTATTCTGCAATGCTCTAATCCTGGTTTCAGTTCTTACTACTATGTAGCATTAGAATATTTTTCTACACCACAGCATTGCTATCAAAGTTTGTTTCCATTAGAGTGGTTAATAACTTATATACTATTTTAACAATATTAATTTCTTCATTTCCTTTTCTAACCAACTGATATATCTTTCCTCCTCTGTAATTGTTCTTTGAGCCACTCTAAGGAAAACAGCTGCTTGCTGCTGTCTGGTCATTTTTTCATGCTCTGGCTTAGACATAACAGCAAATAAAAATAAGCTTTTTAATCTCTTCTGGTTGTGATCTGTCAAAACAAGAATGTCTTATGAATATGTTATATATATTCATCCTATTTTATTGAAATAAAGTTTTCTAAAGTCTACCGTTTAATTTAATAGTGTAACACAGTTAATAAACTTCACATCCTTCTCTCCCCTTCCAGCTGCTAGAAGTTGTATGTGACATTCTTGTTTTGACTTCATGTTCTGAATAAATGCTTCTAATAAATGGCTTTTTTAATAGCTACCTGTTTATATATTTTTTTTTTTTTCTTTTTGTGCGACAGATAGCTATCTAAAGCTAATCTTAATGTTTTTAAAATCTAAAAATTCTTATTTTTAATTTTCACTAACTACTATCAATAAACTTTTTAAAGACTTCAGCTAATTATTAACTACTGAATGTCAGGTCCGGCTTCTGCCTAGTACAACCTACTTTGTGGTCCAGTGGTTGGCGATTAAACTAGCTCTCCTACCAGGCCCTGCTCTGGGGATGAGGGTGAGTGGAACCCCAGCAGCATGGAAAACGAGCTGTTAAAAGGGTGGATAAACTCCTCAGTCAATGGCCATCCACCTCAACTATGGGTTAAATAGTTCCACCAACCCTTAATTAGCCAAGCATGGTGAGTATGGCTATACCCCTGACATGGCCAAAACTAAACAGAAGTGGTCAAGGTCAACCAGCGAGAGGTTCCTCCAACAGACAGGAAAAGGGTTGGATTGGAATAGTTCTAACTAATCACGTTTGTTAGAAATTGTTGACTCTAATTACATAATCCTTTATATATATATATATATATAATCAATCTAATAAATTATAAAAGCATGTGAAAGATTTACTGATTTTGCATGACTCTCTTTTTCTTTCTATTTCTCATCTCTCTCTCAAACTGAAGACAACTAATGTACAACTTTTGTTGATTTCTATAACATTTAAATTTGAGTTGTTTTAGATTAAAATGCTGTCTTAAAGCAAGAAATCAATAGTTTGTCTGAACCATTAAACTCTGGCCCCCTTTTTATGCGTGCACATATTGGGACATACATGACCGTTTGGTTAAGAAGTTCACTTCAGAAGCACAAGGTTTTAGACTCAGTCCTACTGTGCAGTGCCTTGAGCAAGTGTCTTCTACTTATTTGGGTTGACCAATACCTTGTGAATGAAATTTGGACAAACTCATGGAAGCCCATCATATATGTGTGTGTATCTGTGTCTGGGTATTTACCCTTTGTTTGTATCTTGTAATTTAGAAGTTCAACAACTAGAGATTGATAGAATAAATACTAGGGTTGTAGTCTAATAACTAAAACCAGTAAAATAGTAATTAAACCAATAATAATAAATGTTCCAACTTGACAAAAAATTATGGCAATGCCTTATCAAAGAACTCTGGTAGGATATAGTCAAATATCATTGGGATTGGAACACTGGGCCAGCAGGTTATGTTTTTGTAGTCATTATTCTTGTAATTAGACAAGAATGAGTTCCATATTAAAGGAATTGTAGTATTTAATGTTGTTTCTATATACTTTAGAGATGGCTGAGTTGATACTTCAATGGCTGTTATATAGCTGCTAGTTCAGTACTCCTGTTCTCAGTTCAAATTTTACAAATTTCACTTTATTTTTCCTTACTCCAGGATTGATAAAAGATATGCTTTCTAACATTGAAATAAGGCCAGAGATTTCTGAGGAGTGGTATAGTTGACTAGTGCTTCATTTTATTGTAGAATAATAGGCAAATATGACCATGGAGTGACTTGAACTCGAAGCTTGTTTGGCACTCTTCCAATTCTGCCAATCTACCTTTATGATTGATAAAATAAAAGGCAGTAATATGCCAGTCACCTCTCTCCAGGACCAGGAATCGAACTCATGATAGCATAGTTAAAAAAAAATTATCTTGTTTGACAAACTGTCTTTAAATTTATTTGCTTTTATTGTGACATCTGGCTATTTTCACAAATATCAAATTTTCAAATTTGTTCAATTTCTTTGTAAACTTATCAGTTACCTTCAAATATATTTTTACCTTTTCAATTGAGATTCACATAGTGAACACTTATTGCTGAACATTCTATTACTGCAGTTACATAGATGTAGCTATCACCACAGTATTCAATTTCCTCTTATATTTAGAACTATCAAAACATTCGCAAACATTCTCACTATTAAGTTGGTGTTTAGTCCATAGTTTAAGAAAATGTTCTTAGAAAAAATATTGAAAGGTTTATATTCAAACTTGAACACTTTCAAACACATTTTTATTGTCATAGAACCAGGGATGGTTTCAAGCAGGTTGGTATGAAAAGGTCTAAATGTTAACATTCTTTTATGTTGCTCTTAATTTGAAACTGAAGAAATGATTTGTTGTTTTTTTTTTTTATATTAACCATATCTTGTTTTCATCTCTTAAGGTAGAGCAATTAATAGCATTACCCGAGGCTGTATTAAAAGGCTTATTACAGAAATTTTTAGATGATGAAGAAAAAGATGTAGAAAAAATCAAGGATAAGTAAGTATTTCACTATATGTAAACCTTTGAATTATTACTTTTAATGATAAATTAACTACCAAAAGATGATTTATATGCAATTGTTTTTGCTAGCATGAAAAAAATAAGGCATTTATCTACCCTAGTATCACTAGAATGTTTTCTATTGCAAAAGCATATTGCTGGAGAAATTTTACTACTGTGTGTATCTGATTTAGAATAGGTGCATTGTATTTCTGTATATCATAAGAGGCAACTAAAAAGGTTGGTGGCAGGAAGGGCATCTGGTTGTAAAGCATTGCCTCAATGATAAGTATGGAGACTGAAGTTAACCCTTGCTTTAAGAGAGTAAATGACCTTGAAACACTTGTAGTGTTGAAAATATGCCTTTTTAAATTTGGATGCTATTTATGTGACTAATTACTCATTATAAACTAACTAACTAGGAATGTAATCTGTTTGCCAGTCAGGCAGACTCAGAGCCAACAGAATTATGTGCCATGATAAAATATACTCAGTAAGAGTGTGGGATCATGTAAGGCGCTTAACCCACCTGGAGGTTGATGGTCAAATTTTTTAAAAGAAAAATTGTTGTCACTATGAACAAGTAATTATCTAACCATTTCAATTTTCATAATGTAATATTTAATTTACATTTTATTTATTTTCAATAGGTATGTAAAGGCACGGACTGTGATAAACAATTATCTATCTGATATCAAACCTGTTTCTGAACTATAATACCTACTAATTTGTCTTCCTGTGGCTATCACAAAGCAATGCCTACTGCATTTACCATACACACATACATCCATTGGTGACTCAAGCAAAGCAATGTATTGTTAGACATATGTGCTAAGCAATGAAAAACTGGTTGTGAAATTTTTTCAACTTCATTTAAAAAAAAAAAAAGATGCAGCTGTAATTGATTGCAAATTCCTGTCAAAAGAGAAATGTCTGTGATGAAGGTAAAATATTCACAAGGTATTAATAATCCATTAAGATGTAACTTCTTAAATTTCTGCCTTATGTGAATTAAAATCAAAATTCAACTAGGAACAGTAAATAAGGTGGATAAACTGCTGAGTTGTTTGTATACATTACACATTTGTTAGGAAATCAGACCCACTATATATTAAAGAGTTAGGTCAGATCCATAATATATTAAACATCTAGGTCAGATTCACTATATATGAGGTCAGACTCAATATATACTTGGTCAGACTTAATATATATGTGGTCAGACACCCTATATCATATAATTGACATGGATTACTTCCTCACTGAAAAGAATTTGTTTTGATCTGTTCAGATTTTTCAATTACATTTTCATTTCATTCAATTCAGTATCAACATTTGGCTTGGATAGATCATGACATATTACAGAATTTTTCCACATTAAAAAATTTTTTTTTTTTTTTAAAGTGCTTTGCAACTGTAACTGAGTTATCACCTTTATCAAATGCCAATTTGATTTTGAAACCTAAATTATTAAATATAACACAATGACCATGCTATTAATGGTATTAGCACTAATTCCTTTATAATTCACTATCATCTTGTTGGCAGAATTTATATCTAATAGCACACTTTTGCACAAAGCAGATACAGCATGGCTGGATGATTTAAGAAGTTTCCTTCAGTCACAAGATTCTGGATTTGGTGTATTTTGCCATAGCCTATTGTCAACCCATGCCTTGTGAGTAAATTTAGGTTAGATGAACTGTACTTTGTAATTCAAAAAGCTACCCTCATCACACAGTGCCATGCTGATTCCCCTGAGTCATTAAGGGTATATAAAAGCAGGCTATTCCATTAACCAAACAACACTCATCATCGAATTCAAGGTGTTTTTTTTTGTGTTTTTTTTTGTTTTTTTTTTACATTTAAACTGAAAACTCATATCATTAAACTTCTGAATTCTCCAATTAATATTTTCTCCACTGGTGCGTCTTTTTTAATAACTTGTCTACTAAATCATTCATTGAACTACAAACAATGAAGTCCATCTTTATTTTGTATTGGCCTGTTCAACTATTTGAACCCAAAACTCTCTGGGAATATAACTCTTTCAATGGATTGCTATGATGTTCAAGATGTTTGACTTTGCTACCTGAGGCAAATGATTCAAAGGGACTGCAAAAACTTTTATCTGGTTAAGAGACAAATTTGTTGAACTAACCTATCAGCCAAACATCTTTTAAAAAACAACAATAATAAATAACCTTTCAAATGAAAATATCAAATCCCTCCCTAAAATAAATGTAGAAATTCACTCTTATTTTTCTAATGAATTTTTTTTTTTTTTTTTTTTTTTTTTTTTGAGAACGTTACTTAGTTGAACTCAACAATTTTAAGGTCGTGATTCCTCGACAGGGGGAGTATATTGTGTCCTTGAGCATGACATGACACTTTAGTTTACTCAGATGGAAAAAATGAGTTGTGGCAACAGTAGTAATCAAACTCAATTGGCTTTTACCTTCCTCTTGAGCAACATTTGTGACATGGAGAGAGGTGACTGCTAGTTTTCCACAAAACATGCCCAGGCTTTAGAAGATTTTCCAGATGCAAACCCATGATCAGTCATGACCAAAGCAGGCTTATTACTTTTTTTTTTATTAAAGTGCTGTATATTGCATCTGGTTTTGTAATTTTTATAACCACCTGGAATTTGTTTCCTGTTCTCTGCAATCAACACACATTTTCAACTTGCACTAACCATAAAATCTTTTATTTTTAAAATTACATGGCTATTCTTTTCTTGTCTGTATTTGAACATATTTCAGGATAGCCTACTCTTAAGATATTGAGTACAAAAAAATTAATTTATATATTTTTTTAAATAATTATTATAGATCAGTTTAAGAGGTATGGGCATGGTTGTGTGCTTAAGAAATTTGCTGTGCAACCATATGGTCTTGTGTTATTTCCCACTGCTTAGCCTTCAGCAGACCCGTGTCTTGAGAGTGAAGTTAGTATATGGAAACTGTAAATATAGAGATATAAATACATACACACACACGCATATGTCTCTTTGCATTTGACATCGCAAACAGTTATATTTTTTTGCATTTCCATGTAAATAGAAATCCCACTGCTCAGTAATTAGACATGCAAAAATCTGTACTTTATTTTTAAAAGCAACAAAAGATAAGGGTTGATGTCAGGAAAGGCATCTAGCTAAAACCACTTCTGGGTTTATGAAACAATGCCTCCCACTCTAAAAGTTCCTATTTGAATTAAAACTTTCCAACAGTTTGATAATGACTTTTTTGTTACATTACATTACAAACACCATCTTGATAATGAAATAATTTTAACAAATCCCTCCAAATTCTACATTAATTAAAATATAGTGCATTTCATTAGAAATATGGAAACAAAAGGGTTAAATAGCTTCATAGAAAATCACCACACTGATTAAATATATCTACATTTTATAAACCTGTCAATGCTTTTGATAGAGATAAGACCATTTTGAACAATTCCATGTTATTGGGGTTCTATAGATGGAGAATGTAATGCTGGTTTGATCTCTTGTATTGTAGTATTGACAAGTGGGCAAAATGTGTGATCATTTGCAAAGGAGAAACATCCACATGAGCAAGACATGGTCCCCTGACCTGGTTAGTCCCATCAACTCATGCAAGCATGAAAAATAGACAGACATTAAACAGTGATGATAGCATTTATTCAGATGTTTCTAAGGACTCTAAGTAGACAACAATGACACAAGAATAAAGAATAGTTATAGCATCTTTATAACATGGGATGAAATACATTTTTTACTTAGTTATGAGGGCCAATACTCGTGGCACTTAGCAGGGCCACCAAGACTAGTAGGAAGGAAGAAATTATCCTCAAACCTGGCACCTGTCCCAATGCAACATTGTGAATCTGCAGATGGTAGTGCTAAGCCAGACAACGAATTAAGTCTACCGCCCAATAGGTTATAGCGGCAGGATTTGAACTCAACAAATGACAAGATATCTCATCTAACACTCCTACATTGGACTAGTATTTTATTTTGGCTTTCATAAAGTTGACCATAGTTTTTAAATGCAGAGAGCTGGGGCAAAATACCACAAGCCATTTTCTCTAATACTATAACGACTCCATTAATTTGTCACATTTACCATTGATTATACATTTTAAATAATAATAATATTGGCTTGCTGTAGAAAACATCTTACACCATACACCCTATAAAAAATTCTAAGCCAGTAAGGAGTAGTGTTGTCCATGGAGTCTGTCCATCCAATAAATTTGCCACAATTTTGTTTTACAAAATAACTCAGTTAACAGGTAAAGAAAGTAAAATATTTTATTGCACTGAAAAAAAAAAAAAAAAAAGTTTTTCTGGAAGATATTTGTTCATTAAATACAGCTTAAATCTTCTCTTAAGACAAGCAGTAATCACTTGAAAGACTAGATATAATGGTGAAGGATCATAATTCAGTTTGATTTTTTAAAATTACAAATTGTTCTTTTTCCAACTTTTTTTTTTTATTTTTTTTTTTTTAGTTGGTTTTTTTTTTAATAAAACTTAATTTGTATTAAAAAAAAAATCGATATTTTCTTTCATTTCATGATTTCGTTAAATATGAAAAAAAATTATGGTTTTATTTACATAAGTATTTTTTCAAGTATAAATATATAAAGTAATAAAGGCAGTTGTCTGGTTGGATCAAGGAAGCAATGCTGCCATTGCTGATTCTATCTGGCAGGAGATATTTGAACCCAAGATGCACTGAACTAGATCATATATGACAAAGCAACCAGTCCACTGCCCTAGACTGGTATTTTTATTCATCAACCCTGAAAGGACGAAAGGCAAATGTGAATTGAGGCCCTGTCAGTTCACCACCCATACCAAGATAACCTCCTTGTTAAACATTTCAAATTTAAAAAAGAAAAAAAGGTTTGCAAATTCTCCTTGTACAGATGGTTATGTTTGGATAGTACTTGAACAGATTAAACTTTATATAAATATTCAAAGTGAATGTTATGGTTGTAAAGATTTAAGTTTTCATAATGATATTGGATAGGCACAAGGCCACAGGTAAAGTCACTTTGATTAATCCTAGCACTTTAGTGATGCTTATTCTACTTGGTCTGTCTAAAGCCTGGAGGTTCATGTCAGTTTAATTAACTGAAAGTACAAGACCTGGACAGGACACCAGTCCATTGCAGGGTTAACTACCATCTAGTTTGCTGGAGCAAACACCACCATATTAGGCTGCACACCTATTTTATTGACCCCAGTGGGATTTAAACTCAGAATATGAACCATAACTAAATGCCATGAGGTATTTTTCTAACACTGTACCAATTCTGCTCTTCATAGTATTTGGCATTGTGTTATAAATAAAGAAAAATATTAACAGGAAATGGTAAAGGAGTGGGAAAGCATTTCAACAGCAACAACCAGTTATTATTACACTAGTGTTGCTATAGAAATCCAGACAGGCTAGTAACAAATTTCACAGCCATTTTCTTTTTTTTTTTAAATGAATATTTAGCATTTGAAAGAAATAATTGTCTTGGCAAAGCTATGTGCTTTGATAAAAATAATATACTGTAAAAGTCTCCAAAGCAATGAATGGTCCCTGATAGCTTCAGCTTCATGGCATGAAGCAGATAAACACTCAATATGATTCCAGTCTATCACAACTGACCTTCCCTGATATCCTTGTACCTATTCTCAATGGTGAGATGAACAAAGGATAATGTAGTGTCAATTGTCCAAGTTAACCAGCTATTTTGTTGTTACAACTTACACCTATGTAGGTTTAATTGACTTCCTGAGGTTTTTCAGGTGTGCCAGGCTTGTCATGAAATTGGGTTTTTTGCCCAAGAACACAATGTGTCACTCAACCCAAGAATCAAACCCATGACTTTATGATTGTGAGTCCAACACCCTATCCACTAGGCCTTAATTTATCATGTAAGGTTTTTTCTGTAGTCAATATAGAAAGTCTGGCAGTGTTAAAAATTATACAATATAAAAGAGCAGTAAGCAGTAACAAAGCTGTCATTAGCTTAAACAGTAACCCATCTGTTACTTCTGTTAGTCAGCTCTATTTTGTAATATTTCAGTAATTACAATTTTAAAACTCTGTAAGTAATTTTTTTAAATATTTAATTAGACTATCCAAGCCAAATAAATAATTCTTGTCTTGTTCAGATGTTGTATACACATGACCAAAATCAATCATCTTCACTTTAACACAAGTATCTCTTACATTGGAACTACGCAAAATATCTTCAATACTTGTTGCACAGCAATCACTGTTGTTTGTGTTCACAATATTACAATTTGATGGAGATATTCTAGACACTGCTGCTCGATGTTGCTTGCAAGGTTGACGTCCTTCATAAATGCACAATAACGAAGAGGCATAAAATGCAAATTTTCTTTGTTGTTCAAACCAGTTTTTAATATCGATGAGCTCAAGCAAGACTGCAAAAACAGCATCTTTGCGTAAGCTTTCAAACAAGTTAAAATATTCCCCAATACCTAGACAGAAGAGAAAATAAAGTGCATATTCAAAATAAAAAGGAAAAAAAATTTAGCATGGTTAAACAATGGTAAAATAAAACAATAGCATCATTCATTATCGTTTTTTTCTGGCATGAGTTTGTCTTTTTGAGGCAGTTTTTCAACAATCAGATCCTCTTTCTGATGTCAGCCTATACTCACTCTCCGACAGGTTTGTGGTTGTTCCCCTGGCAGTGGAAACTTCTAGTGTCCTCGGGCCCCAGAGCTACCTCCTTACTCACCACCATAGGCGCTGAGCTGGCCAGCCGCAGATGTGAGTTGGAGTGGCTTTTCCAGTGCGTCTCCCTTGCCATCCTCCAGGGAAACGCTTTCTCTATTGTCCGCCAGGGCTGTGGGTGGGCCCCATCGCGTACCAATACATTAGTTAAATACCATTCTTTCATCGTTACAACTTTAAGTATAGTATATACTGCTCATCTTTGTTACGCTGCAGGACATAAACAAATATCACTGATATGTGGTAAAGAAATATGCATATGTGCGCACACATCATTGTTTAAATGTCTGTTAAATGATAATGAAATGCCTGTGTGTACATATATAACACTAGAAGTGTTACAAAGCAACTCAGATTGTGACAACCTAACTCATGCCAGCATGGAAAGCAGTCATATATATACACACAAGCTTCCTTTCAAACTCACTCACTAGGCATTATTCGGTCCAAGACTATAATAAACGATACATGACCAAGAGGCTGCACAGTGGGATAGAATCTGAAACCATATGGTTGCAACTAAAAAGTATCAAGTCTGTAAATTAAAGAAAAGCAAAACAAACAAACCTTTCTCCAACATTTGAAACTCATCTAGTTGTAGATGCTTTTTACTAGAAGCGAAATTAAAGGTATCTGTAGAAGGATGGTATACCTGTAAGAGAATTTATACCAGGAATAAAAGCTATGAAAATCATTCACAATCGGGTATGACATGGTAGTATGTGCCATGCTTTCACAAAGAGTTTTATGTGCCCCTGCAGTGATGTAGAGATACAGAAAACTTTTCAACCTTCCCAGGATGACAGTTAGGACAGAAATGTCAAAATCCAAAATAAACCTTGGCAGGGTTGGGATTTTAACTTGGAGCAGGAAGAACTGATATAAATTTCCAACACTCTAATGACCCTATTAAACTGACCACCTTAATATCAGAAATCTAAATAAAATAATACTGAAGTTACTATGGATTCTACCAAAATTCTGACTTTTAAAACTATTATCAACTATAATAATATGCCACATGTGTTTGTATATTTATATCTCCTGTAAATACACATGTTGCTACCGGGAAACCAAATCAACAGTGGAGGTGGGAGCTCAGAAAGAACAATTTCCTGAGTAAGAACAAGATGGAAAAAGTTCAGGGAGCTGCTATCTACAAATGGTTTCTCCCTCAATATAAAAGGAAGTATGCCTGCATGTGAACAGCAATGTTACATGTGAAACCCAAGCACTGTGCACTGAGGATCTACAAAGATTAGAAAGAAATGAAGCTTGCATACTTCGATAGATAGGAAATAGTAGTGTGCATGAACAGCAAAGTGTAAATGAACTGAGAATGGAACTGGGCATAAGAGGGATCAAATGCTGTGTGCAGGAGAGAAGACTGCAATAATATGGACATATAATGCACATGAAGGATGACAGCTGTATAAAAAGGTGCAGGGTGCCTCCGAAGAGGAGGACCAGGGAAGACATGGGATGAAATGATAAAGGCTGACCTGGCACTGCTGAATCTCTCGAGGGAGATGTTACAAGACCAAGACTTCTGGTGCTACAATGTATGACAGAAGACTTGAGCCTTCAACCTAGTCCAGTCCACACTGTAAGCGTGGTTTGTGCTGAGAAAGGGCATCCAGCAGCTGTAAAAACCCAACCAAAACAAGGTCCCGCTATGAGCAAGGTATGGCGCGGCCAACTGGTCAGACTTGTCCCATAAGAGTACCATTCAATTCCCACTGTAAATGTGATTGGTGTTAGAAAGGGCATCCAGCTGTAAAAAGAAAAAACAGCCGAAATTAGCTCTGTTATGAGCAAGGTATGATGCAGCAAACAGGCCAGCCTTGCCTCATAATGGGACCACCCAGTCCCACACTATAAATGTGGTTGAGGTTTAGGAAGGACATCCACCCAGCCAAGACACGGTCCTGCTATGAGCAAGGTACAGCATGGCCAACAGGCCTAACCCTAACCATAACAGTTCCATATACTGGTGGACCAGTTCTGTCGATAATTGTTTCTACGTTAGGCACAAGGCCAGCAATTACCCAGTGCATTACTGGTACTTTATTTTATCGACCCCGTAAGGATGAAAGGCAAAGTTAACCTCGGCGGGATTTGAACTCAGAATGGCAAGGGCCGTAACTCTATACGTCAAAGCATGACGTCCGACCCTCTCCCAATACTGTTCTGTCAATAATGATGGCAAAAGTGTTGAACGTATGAGGAACTGTAGACAACCTTAGTTACTGAGACTTCATCATTCTAGATGGCAACTTCTATGAATATGTTGTGTAGTACCAGGATGGCTACAGTGGAGTACGCGGTGGCTATGGTTATGGCTCAAGAAATGAAGAGGGAGCAAACTCCTATATTTTGTGATGAACTATCTGCAACACTAACTTCAAGAAAACAGACAGTCACCTTATCACCTACCGGTCAAGTGAACACATAAGCCAGATTAACATTTTACTTGTTAGAAAATGTGATAAGTTAGTTATTAGTGACATCAGAATAAGCACAAGAAATACAAGAAAATATCCCACACTGTCACGACAAAAAGCACCCAGCCCACACTGTAAATGTGGTTGGCATTAGGAAAGGCATCCAGCCATAGAAAACCAGAAATAGTCCTCTATAAGCAAGACACAGTCACTCAACCTAACTTGCCTCTAAATGGGACAAACCTGTCTAACCCATGCTAGCATGGAAGATGGACGTTAAATGATGATAATGATGATGGAGGAGGAGAGTATTGTGACTAGAGGAAAGCACCAGTCAGACCAAGGGGAGCAGCATTGTGGATAGAACCATTAAAGACTGGAAAAAGGGGACAACAAAGACAGTTTATGTTAATTACTGATACATAAAAATGATTAAAGATACGTATGCTATTTTAATAATTTATTTCTAAAAATTTCTATATAATTACATAAATGTTCAGCATGTATGTACAAAATGACTTAAAGGATTAATTAAATGTGTGAGCAATTTTGGAGAAATTTTACATGGACAAATGTACATTTGGAACCCAGGAACTTGTGACTGGAAAGCAAACTTCGTATTGTAGCAACATGACATGAGAAGGGAAATATATTGTGTATATGTGTGTAAATTTTAAAGAGTTAGAAACAGAGTATAGTATTAGAAGGATAACAGATGTATAAAAAAGTGAAGCTACTCAAAGTTGATGGACGCTACGGAGTAGAAAGACTTGGGATGCGGTGATAAACACTGACCTTGCACAACTGCACCTCTCAAAGGCGATGACACAGGACCGAGATCCATGGTGTTATGCAGTAATACAGAAGATCTGCCTTCTCATGAGCACAGGCTGAAACATACATCTAGTATGCACCACTTTCCCTTAGCTTCCCTCTCAATACACCTCCCACGTCCTAACACTCCACCCTTCACTCATGTCCCAACACTCCACCCATCACCAGATGAGTGTCCTACCCTAGATCTACCTCTCCAATCCCCATTCCTCAATCCACACTGTAAAATAGTTGTGTAGGTGTCACAACAAAAAGCATCCAGCCCACACTGTAAAGTAGTCGTGTAGGTGTCACAACAAAAGCACCCACTACACACTGTAAATGTAGTTGGCATTAGGAAGGGCATTTAAGCCATAGAAACCAAGCCAGAATCAGTTCTGTATGAGCAAGACGCAGTCATCTGATGTGGCCTGTCTCACATTGGGAAAACTTGTCTAACCCATGCTAGCATGGAAAAATTGATGTTAAACAATGATGATGATAATGACAACGAGCCTCATTCTAATTTCTATCAATTAAATTTACTCAGCTCAAGGCTGTAATAGATGATACCCAACCTGAAACCATGTGGTTTCAAAGTGAACATTCAGAATTTTTTTAATTATTTAAATTTACTAAATTTCTGATTGGGACAGTTTTATTTATTACTGCTATTACTATTCTAACTTCAGAAAACTGGACATTCTGAATATGACTAGAAGACTGGACATATTCAATGTTTATAGATGTAAAGAAATGATTTCAAGGTTATGAATCAAGTACTTTATAGAAAACATCATACTGACTACTATTACATTAATTTAACGCTTTTGGGACCACCTCTGGTTTTATAATACACATCATCATCATCATCGTTTTTATGTCCACTTTTCCATGCGAATAGTGGTCGGATGGAATGGTTTGAGACTATGCTTTTCAACTGGATATGCCAACCCTTTTAGTCACATTTTATGACACACAAGGATACAGTATACTTATTCTAAAAACTGGGATACACACCTCATTTCAAAATGTTCCTACTTAAATTAAACCTTTTGATATCAGACTTCCTGAAACTGTCCCTGATTCTACTTCAACTGCATATCTTATATTTATCTAAAAACCTTCCATCATAAATTTGTTAATTTATGTTCCCAACATCAGCTTGATTTTGAGACATTTAGTTACATTACTAAATCCCTCTAAATTCTTGATTATTTTCAAAATCATTAAAAATATGGTGACGAAAGGTTTAAAACCATCCATCTATGCAAGAACTTTTAAATTTATTTTACAACTTATGACAAAAATGCTATCTATTTTACTAAACCCCTCCAAATTCATGACTATTTTCTAAATTGATAGAAATACATAGACATGCAAGGATACAGTGTCGAACAGATACACCATATCCCTGTGTGTCATAAAAGGCAACTAAAAGAGTTGGAATCAGAAAGAACATCCAGCCATAAAATACTTCCTCCAAAAGTCTCACCTATCCCATGCCAGCATGGTCATGAAGAGTTAAACCAATTTGCCAAAGTAGTCTGCTGCTCAGTTTAACACAACCACCTGGCAATTTGGTGCCTTTAGCAGAGTCCATTCTGTTGCAAGCATGCAAGCATTGAGACTAAGTCTCCAGTTTGTGGATATCTCCCTGCCACCAGTCTTAGAGACCCTGATTAAACAGTGAGAAAAAAAAAATATTCCTCACCCGAAATCCTATTTTAAAACCAACTGATGTTGAAAAGTAACTTTTAGATTTCTCATATTGAATTTTATCAGCAGAAGCATCAGGATCATATGTCTGGGGTCCAATTTTTATATCAGCAATGCAAGGCTTCTCAAATCCTACTGTCATATCCTCTAGGTGAAGGTACAGTTCTGGAATAAATCAGTAGCAGTAAACATTGATATAGTTGAAAACAAATATATGTATAGGTTTAATGACTGATCCATTTGATTTACAGTATAAACTCAAATATAAGCTGAGAAATATGTGACAAAAAAATCGATGGAAAAAAGAGGGGGAGGGGGGATCAACTTATATCCAAGGTCAATATTTTGCCAATTTTCACCAACTCCAAATTCTACAAAAAGTGCTAAAATATTTGAAGTGATTATTTTACAATGAAACACAGTTTTCCATATTTACTATATCATCATTGGTGTTATTTATGCATTCCCTTGAAAATATTTCCAACACATTTTTACAATTTGAACTTTTTAATTCATAAATATCCAATACGCATGCAAGCATGCACATGTCTACACACATTTTCTTTCAATCTTACTTCTGGTTTTATTTTATTGCTCTCTTCCATTATTGCTCTCGACCTCTTTTCCTTGCTCTGCCTCTCCCTCACTCTAACTTGCTGTCTTTCCTTCCCTCTTCTACTCTATGAATCTCTATACAAAGTTCTCTTATTCGATCTTTTGCTTTTGAAGTACTTCCAACAGGAAGTAAACAAAAATTTGAGAGACTTGTTGAAACTTAACAAATTATATTCATTGGAACTTGAAAGAATGGATACAATATATAGAGGATTATTTTGTCACATGGTGGGAAAACAACATCTCTAATGCAAGTGACACAATAAAATATACACCATACACTCTGTAAAGTGGTTGGCAATCGAATAGAGACAATGTAAAGTAGAAAGAACTTTTTGCTGAGGACCTGAAAACACCTCTAGTCCTCATGCCCCTATACATGTGTATATATCTATATACATAAATGGCAATTTCTGTCTGTTTGTGTGTGTGTGTGTTTGTGAACCTAAACCTCAAAAACTACCAAACCGATCTTGATGAAACTTGACAGGTGTATGGAGCTCATACCCATTTGATTTCTTATGTATATTTCATTTTAATCAAAGGGTTCCCCGGGGGCTCAAACTCCCGCTGATTTATATGAAATTTATATGAAATTTAAACCATAGGTAAATGACAAGATATGATGCCTATTCACAACATTTCAGCAAATTTCAATAATATTAAGACACCCTAATGGGGGTTAAACCCCCTTTTAGGGTTCCCCGGAGGCACAAACCCCCGCTGAAAATTTTTTCACTTCGATTTATATGAAATTTAAACCATAGGTAAATGACAAGATATGATGCCTATTCACAAAAGTTTTGAATTAATATTTTGAAAAAAATTATTTACAAGAAACAAAATAAGAATAAGATTTAATAATGTAATTTTGATTTGATATATTACAAAAAATAATGTTTTCCAATTTTTCATGCATTACATTTTACATTGATTAATATTGAAATGCAGAGTTTTTTTCCATAAATTATATCACTTATTTAAAATCAATCATCATTTTCTTACAAAAAAACAAATGTGTGAAACGCAGCAAGGCGCGGGTAATTCGGCTAGTGTATATATATATATATATATATATATTTCAGTAGCACTAATATAGTGTCGTTCATAATAGAGGTGTATAAAAAGGTATATACGATATGTTTATGTATAATAAACATACAAAAGTCACACTATGAAGGTTTTAAGTTGTGATCATGTCACAGCTATCTCAGTAGCTGTGTGAGAACAACAGATATGTGTTTCTGGATTTTTATCTGCTATCGGTGACATTTACTCACTTGGTATTGAAACAAGAATAGGCAGATAGCTTATATACTTTTTTGCATATGAAACATCTAATGACTGACGAGAATCTAGGACAGCATTCTTCACCGGTTCTAGGACAGCATTCTTCATAGGTTCTAGGACAGCATTCTTCACCATATGAGATGTCATCTGGTGTACCACAGGGATCTGTTCTTGGTCCCCTTTTGTTTGTGGCATATATTAATGACATAGATGCCAACTTAAAGAATGCCACGGTACTGAAATATGCAGATGACATCAAGCTGTACCTTGAAATCAAAAGGACTGATCCTGAAATCTACAACTCTTTCCTACAATCAGACCTGGACACAATGCAGCAATGGATCACAGACTGGCAACTGAAGCTGGCTGTGGACAAGTGTACCACCATGCATTTTGGGAGGAAAAATCCAGCGTTCACATACTGCCTCCACAACACTGATATCAAGAAGTCCTCTTGTGAACGTGACCTGGGCATTACTGTCAGCAGCGATTTGCGTTGGACAAAGCATGTCTCTAAGATTGTCAAGAAGGCCGAGGGTGTCTTGGTATCACTCAGCAAGACCTTTGTTAGCCACTCTCCAGCTATCTATTTGAAGCTGTATACAGCTATGGTACGACCACACTTAGAATTCGCATCATCAGTCTGGAACCCCTATCTTGCTCAGAACATTGATCGCCTGGAAACTGTTCAGAGACGTGCAACCAAGCGCATACCCTCCATCAGACACCTACCATACTCTGAACACCTTGCTTCCCTGGGCATAGATTCATTGAAGCTCCGACGTCTGGCAATGGACTTGGTAAACACCCACAAAGTTATTAACCATCTCGCCAACAACAACCCTGAGCACCTTTTTGATCTCCATGTGTCTAACACACGTGGACATGCCTACAAAATCAGAAAACAGCACAGCTCCCATGACTTTCGGAAACATTTTTCCACGCTCAGAGTTGCTGAAGCATGGAACAAACTGCCTGTGTCAGTTGTTAGCTGCCGAGACACTGCATCCTTTAAAACCCTCATGCTTCCCGAAATTCGCCAAAACTACACCTGATGTACCCCTTCCATACACATGCACACGTGTGTATCATGACTCATGCACTGTTCATTTTCCTGATGTTTGTACATTACCCTATGTACTATACATACACTTTTTGATGAGTTGTAGTGCACCTGAGCACTGTACACAATATTTCATTATTATTAATTAATTAGGGTAAACATCACCGATGTCAGATAAAAATCCAGAAACACATGTCTGACGTTCTCACATGGCCACTAAGATAGCTGTGTCATAATAACTGCTTAAAATCTTCATATATACCTCTATTATATATGTGGAAAATGGACGTTAAATGAAGATGATGATGATGTGTGTGTAATTGATTATAATGGAATATTTCATTGTGAATAATCGTTAATTAATTATAACTGATTGATTTGTTATTTACATACACATGCAGTCTTATCACCTGTATAGAAACTATCGTAGATATTAAATATGGATTTGATTTTAAAACCTTGGTTCTCTTCACTTAAAATATATATATATCATTATCATCATCACCGTTTTACATCCATTCTTCCACACTAGATGGGTTAGACGAGTTGTCCTGTTGTGGACAATGCCAGATCAGGTGACCATGTCTTGCTCATACAGAACTGATTCTGGCTTGGTTTCTACAGCTGGATGTCCTTCCTAATGCCAACCTCATTTACAGTGAGTACTGTGTACTTTTTATCATGTTGCCTACACATCCACTTTACAGTGTAGGCCGGATGCTTTTTGTAGTGACACCTACACGATCACTTTCCAGTGGGAGGGTGGAGGGGATGGTGCTTTGGTAATATGGTAACTATAATATATAATATGGTAACGAGACACATGAGCCTCAGTAGACATTGCGCCACAATCAGAGTTGCAAATTAGTTGGAGCTCTGACCTGTGCCTAAAATATTTAAAAAAATAATTGTTTCTACTTTTGGCACAAGGCCAGCAATTACCCAGTGTATTACTGGTACTTTATTTTATCAACCCCGTAAGGATGAAAGGCAAAGTTAACCTCGGCGGGATTGGAACTCAGAATGGAAAGTATACAGATAACTTTAACAAACTAAGGGAGATAATTCTGTCACATCATATTCAATGTTTTTTATGTGATTGCATTGTGGTAATCATGTGTGTGCGTGCGCGATTGTCTGAGATGACTGTTGTTCGGGAAGCAGAAACTGGGCATAATAGGGATTAGATACAGTGTGCAGAAGAGGATATTGCGGTGGAATGGGCATGTGATGTGTATGAACGATGACAGCTGTAGAAAAAGGTGCAGGGCACTCAAAGCTGATGGAAACTATGGAAGAAAAGACTTAGGGAAGCTTGAGATGAGGTGATATAAGCTGACCTCACACAATTGCACCTCTTAAAGGCGATGACATACGATTAAGATCTCTGGCGTTATGCAGTAATACAGAACAACCACCTTCCCATGCGCATGGGATGAAGCAGCATCTAGTGGTCTTCCCTCCTCCTTCCATACAGTACTGCAGAAGACATGCCTTCCTATGTGCATGGGATGAAGCAACACCTAGTGGTCTCTAGTATGCACCATACACCACTTCCATACACCCGTAGATCTTTACACTCCAACCTTCATTAGCTAAATACCTCACCCTAGACTTACCTCTCCGATCTCCACCCTACATACATGCACCGCTACTCCCACTTATACATATATACATACATACATATATATATATATCAGGAGTGTATACCTCTGCCAATCTGTTGAATGGTTGAAAATATATAGTATTTTCTTAAGTAAACATTGGCTGAGTAGCCTCATTTGCATACTGAGCAGTTTACAGTTGGCCTTGCTGAAAACTAAAAATATAATTAGAATTTTATTTCTCGACCTAGCACAGCTGATACATAAATGTATATGTACACACATATATATACACACAAACGAATTAAATATTATTATTAATGTTCAATATAACCCATACATACATATGTATATTTATATATGTGTGTGTGTATATATGTATATATATACATGTATGTACATATGCATACTTACATTTATGTATCAGCTGTGCTGGGGCGAGAAATAAAATTCTAATTTTATTTATTTATTTCTCTCTCTCTCTCTCTCTCTCTCTCTCTCTCTCTCTCTCTTTCTCTCTCTATATATATCATCATCATCGTTTAACGTCCATCTTCCACGCTAGCATGGGTTAGACGGGAGTTGTGCCACTTGAGGCAAGGTTGGTCGGGTGACCGTGTCTCGCTCATATAGGACTATCTGGCAGGCTTTCTATGGCTGGATGCCTTTCCTAACACCAACCACATTTACAGTGTGGGACTGGGAACTTTTTACCGTGTTACCTACATGACCACATTACAGCATGGACTGTGAGTAGTTTTTTCTCTCTCCCTCTCTCTCTATATATATATTAAAGAGTTAAACAAGATTCAATGAGTATATCAAAGAATGAGTTTTACAGTAGATTGGAAGCACTCTACAAAAAATAATTTTCCAGAGTTATTAATATTAAAATTCAAATATTAATTAAATAGATGTTCTTTTGATCAATTAAATTTTATTATACATATTTCGGAGGTACAACAGTAAAATGCTACAAGTTATGGTTATCTATGAAAAACATCTCCTGAATTATAACTGTCCATGAGGGCCGTTGAAAGAGGATTTAAAGAGAGGGAAATATAAAGGGGAGTAATATATGCAGAAAGAGATTTTTTCCCAAAAGCTAAACGGTTAAGTTTCAAAATATTTAATTTATGTTATTTTATGGGTGAAGAATCAAGATTTTAGGGGTTTTTTTAAAGTTGCTGGTTATTTATATTTATTAATTTTATAAATTCTATAAGTGTGTTAACATTTCTAAACTTCTGAATTTTATGAGGATAAAATTTAAAGGATTTACCTGGCCAGCGAAAGGAAAATTTACACTGTTGAATATTTTCCTAAATGTAAACTTTAACGAAGATTACCTATAAAAATGTCAACATTTTCGGTATGTAAAGCTTATGAAATACTTATTGTTAGAAATATTTAAATAACGATTATGTATATAGAGATATATTAATGAGCCAGTATATTTTAGGTAAATGATAACGAATATAAAATGTAAAATATAAAATATAAAATAATATATATATATATATATAGAGAGAGAGAGAGAGAAGTAAAATCCCGACTGGAATTAGACAGCAGCCATGCTGGAGCACTACCATGATTTAGTGAATCTTATTAAATCCAATAGTTATTTTATTAATTTCTCTTTTTTGATGACCTGCTATGGTATAGGACAATAACACAGACACAAATGTGAAACCATACACACACATATACATATACAATAGGCCTCTGTAGATTCCATCTACTAAATTCTACTCACAAGGCATTGGTCAATCCAATGCTATAGTAAGAGCCAATTGTCCAAAGTGCTGCAGAGCAGGACTGAATCCACAAACACTTGGTTGCAAAATAAGAAATAAGAAAAGAATAGGAAAAAATAGAAATAAATGGGTTACCATCAGGGCACATATCAAATCTGCATATACCATAGAAAACTGGCAAGAAGCCCTTTAGACGTTTCAGAACAGGATCTGATTCTGCTTTATCCTCAAACATATTCTGGTAAAACTTTAATTCACGATCGCCACGAGGTGGAGGCTGTATGTGTTTCAGTAAAGTCTTCCCGTCCGACATCTGAAGGAAACCTACAAGGGCAGCAAGACATAAAATAAAGTGCACATTATATATATACACACACACATTTATATATATATATATACATATATATATATAAATGTGGCATATATATGGCCCATCTAAACCCATGCTAGCATGGAAGATAGACGTTAAACGATGATGATGATGATGATATACATTTATTTATATATATATATACATATATTTATATGGTGCACACAATGTAAATCTTGGGTATACAAGAGATGTAGTAGAATAACGTATAGACTAACAGGAAGGGATTACTTTGTAAGTAGAAGATGCACAGGAGTAATCAAAGGGAAGAGTGGCAGTGACATAAACTTCTTTAAGTCACAGGAAGGTTCCATAGAAGTGGTTTTATATATATATATATATATATATATATATATATATATATATATATATATATAAAATATTAAACAAATAATGAACAAACAATTCCTTATATTAAACAAAAAAAGTTCACTATTTAACGATCGTTTCTAGGGTATATATGTGCTATAATTGGTATGCATATTTAACAGATCTATGTACAAAATTATACAAAATTATACAAATTATCAAGATTAAATATACATACCTAACTCATATATACGCCGTCTTCAGAAATAATGAAGTATATTTATTGATAATAACAACAATTCAAAATATCAGTTCAAAATTGACCAATGAAAACACAAAGGGTTAAAAAGCAGTTTGGTGTGTGTATATACATGTAAAACCCTACACACATTTTACAATAATGTGTGTATAATATGTATGTGCATACTAAAAAGATGGATGCAAATAAAAAATTTCAAGGTTAATATCTCTGTAAGCTTAATGCGCTGATAAGATACGCAATGATACTTATGTAGTCAAGCATATAAATATATTTTTTTCATACTCACACATATCAGTATAATCACACATACATGTGCGTATATATATAAATATACACATAACCACGAACACACAAACACACACACACCCCCCACTCACATTTATATATGTGGATATAAAATCATAAGCAAATAGAAATTAAGTCACTCACATAAACACACTGGTACACCCATTTCAAGATCAAGATACAGAAATTAGGTGGGAGGGGGGGGGGAGGGGTCAGTATTAGGTTGTCAGACCAGACAGCCTAATATAAATGTATCTATAAATTATGAAAAATAAAAAAATAAAAACAATAAAATATATTACATATAATATAATGTACATACGCATACAGATATACATACACATACATACATGTACGCGCACATAGAGATATCTACACATACATACATACACACATACCTATACTGTCATACACACACATACATTTACACGAACATACACATACACATATAAAAAGATAAAATTACGGACACACACACGCGCAACACATACACACATACACATATATATATATATATATATATATATATATATATACATATATATACACACACACACATAGACTCATATATATATACATACACATACATATACTTATACATAAACATATATATCCCACACTCATACCACCATGAAAACACATACAAACATCCAGATGTATATATATATATATATATATATATATATATATATATATAAACATACACACACGTACACATATATGCATATATACATACATATATACACACATACACATACACATATATACACACACACATAAAATACAGACATGCACATATATATATATATATATATATATACATTTCATTACCCTTATATATACACATAGTATATATACATACACAACCTCACTTATACACATATACACATAAGTTATATTACAATAATAATAAAGAATAATATATATATATATATATATATATACATATATATACACACATATACACATATACATACATACACATACATATACATACATACATACACATACATACATACACCTAAATATAAACATATATAAATACACACATACGAATAAAGACATATATTCACACATAGACACCTATATACACATATATATATATATATATATATATATATATATATATATCTATATACACACACATACACATACATACACATATATATATATATACACACATATATACACACGCACACACATACAGACACACATACACACTCACATATATATATATATATATATATATATGTGTATGTGAGTGTGTGCAAATACATACATATATATACACACACGCATACAAACACACACAAACACATACATATGCATACATGCACACACACACACATATATCACATAGATACGAAGATAAACATATAAATAGAGAGACATACAAATATATACAGAACCCATATACACATACATGCAAACACGCATATACATATATACACATATATACACACATATATATTCCTATATACAAGCATACACATACACACACATATATACATATACCTACACATATATATACCACACATTCACATACACGTACATATATAATACATATATATACATACATATACATACATATGTATGTACAATCATATATACACACTCAATCTTACATTCATATTTACATGCTCATATATGTATTTTTATATCTAGAAATAAATACCAAAAAAACTATATAGACACCCATCTACCCATATATTCATACATATACACTTACAAAAACAGATGATAATAGTATGGGGGAAAGGGGGGGGTTTGGAGAAGGGGATCAAAGTAAATATATGTTTCAAGAAACCTATAATATTTTCCATATCTTAATTCAATGTATGTTCTTACATATTTTCAATGCTAGGAAATACGAAATCTATGCATCACAAAATAAAAAAGTATACCATTAATCATATGTCAACTAAACCAAAGATAGTCAACATATTGATTTCCAAGGTGTAAATTAGTTAGGTTTATAATATTTGAAGCAGAATTATGAAGTCAAACAGTAGTAGATTATTAATTACATTATAACTAAATTAAAGTTAATAATAGGGAAAAGAAACCCAAATAAAATTAAAATAAAATAAAGTATTACATCGGTAGTAGCATATAAATTATATGTTAACTAAGTTAAAAATTATATATTTATTTCAATAGTATATGTTAATTAGTATATGTTAATTAGGTATACAATACATAAAGCAGATATTGTATTTCATCAATAGCATAATATAATTATATGCAAATAAAAATCAAAATTAATACGCATACACATACATATACATACACATACACATACATATACATATACATACACATATATATATATATATATATACATATATATACACACATACATACATATATAGTCACATAAATATACATACAGATACACATACAATACACACATATACATATACATATAGATATACATATCTTTTCCAAAAAATTTGCACAGAATATATTAACTAGGTATATATCCAAAAACACCTCCCATTCTATGATTACATGAAATTCTGCAATTCGTCTGTACAAGGATACTAATTTTAAGCAAATTAAAATTAAAATTAAAGTTTTAGGTTGATTAAAGCTAAAACCAAATAATAAATATATTTCCAAAATGTATATTAATTAGGTCAATAATACTAAAAATTCTTTCTCCGTCATAGGATACATGATATTATTTTGTTATATTTTATCTGTAAAAGAATTATAATAAAAAAAAAAAAAAAAATTTTATAATAAAAGGTTAAACTAAATTAAAAAATTATAATAAAAGGTTAAAATAAGTTAAAATTAATCTATAAATTAAATTACTGAATATATATTAGTAATATTTAAAGGTTTTTCAAAATTAATGATTACATAATATTTTCTCATCTGTAATAAAATATTAATTAAATTAAATTTATAGGTTAACTAACATTTAAATTAAATTAAATTCTAGAATAATGTTATTAATTAGGTTTATAATATTTAAATGTTTTTTTTAGTTTATGATTACACGATATAATTAATTCCTGTCTTTTATTTAATAAGATATCCCTAGACTTCATTATTTCAAATAGTTCTTGGGAACATAATCTACATTCCTTTCTATTATTTTGATAAGGGGTGGCTCTTTTGAGCACACTCCAGGTCAAATCATATTTTATATTTTTATTTTTATAACTATTGATTTTTTCTGCTAGAGATGTTGTAT
The DNA here is from genome assembly GCA_964016885.1 of Eledone cirrhosa. Taxonomy (NCBI): domain Eukaryota; kingdom Metazoa; phylum Mollusca; class Cephalopoda; order Octopoda; family Eledonidae; genus Eledone; species Eledone cirrhosa. Next base: position 147,822,379 of record OZ024742.1, on the reverse strand, counting down.
TAGCCAGTGCGGCATTTTTAAAGCTATGTTTGTGGGTATTATACCTTGTCTTAAAATTGTTAGAGGTAGCTCCTATATATGAACAAATAGAATCTTTAGTTTTAACATTACATTTATAGACTATGTTGTTAACAAGACAATTCCCTTTTAATGGGCAGTTTGTTTTGTTTCTACAGTTACATCCTTTCGTTAATTCTGTATTTGAGGAGATATTATTGTTAATTTGATGTACTGGTGGTATACTTATAGTTTTCTTACATTTATATGCATTATATGCACTTATATTTTGTTTTATGTTATTTGTTGTAGAATATGAGAATTTAACTGTAGACCTATTTAAGATTTGATGGTATTTGTGGTTTGGCGGGAAGTTTTTCTCAAGGATATAAAAAAATTTTTTAGCAATATTATCCTTAACTTGTAAATTAAAAGGAGCATTATACCAAGTAACTCGTCTATTACGGTTTCTATGTTGTTTATTATTTTTATTATTTTTATATGTTGTATCATGATTTTTACTAGGAGGAATAATGTTAATGATCTCACCACAACTATATTTAGTTATATTTGTAGATTTAGGTGTTTTATCTTTTTTATTAGGAGTTTTATTATTAATATTTATTATAGTCTTATGATGAGTAGTTTTTTGAGGGTTACTATACTTTATATTAGAAGATTTAGTATTTTGGGGTATACTGTGGGTGGCATTTAGGTGTGTACCTTTCATTTGGTGTTTGTTGGTAATATTATGCTGTATGTTTTCAGTATTTTTAGTAGAAGTTATATACTCTAATCTATTTTTGTGGCCACTTCTATCTAGAGCTTCATTATAAAAGGTCGCATTTTTATCAAATACATCTTGGTTAGAAGAAAGGTTAGAAATTCTAAGTGATATATTATATGCAAGGTTTTTAAGGATAGATTTAGGGTGATTAGATTGTGAGTGTATGTAATGTAAGTTTTGGTTAGGTTTATGGTAAGGTTGGTATATACCCGTAGCTAAATCTAAAGTTATATCTAGGAAATTTACTACTTTACTTGTTTTTTCAAAAGTAATATTAAGATTATAATAGTCCTTAAGGAAAGTTCTAATATGCTTTTTGTTTTTTTCGATTTCTGAAAGGCTAAGGTTGTTAGAAAGAAGAAGACAGTCATCACGATATAAACCACCTTTGAGGTGGGGAAAAGAGGCATTTATGTTGAAAAGGAGAAAGAGGCCCACAAGATCAGTAATTTGGGCAGAATCGCTTGAACCCATAGTAATATCAAAAAGATTACTATAAGTGTTTCTGGTCCAGTATTCATTCTGAAATTCAATAAGTGTTTGTCTAGCATGTGTAATAATGTTAATGTCATCCGAAGTTAAATTAGATCTATTTTTAGCAAATATTAATGCTTTGTTCAGGAGTATGGGTGATATAGAAGAATAATAGTTATCTATATCAAACTGTAGGAAAGAAGCAGAAGATTTACACCTAATATTTTTAAACCAATTAATTACCTGGGAGGTGTTTTCCCAGAGTGGTAAAATAACGTATTTTCTTATTTGTGGGATGACTCTATCTAAAATTTTTTTGCTAATTATTCCAATATCTGATTTGGAGGGACATATAAGTCTAATAAGCTTAGTTGGTCTAATATATTTAATCTTGATAATTTGTATAATTTTGTATAATTTTGTACATAGATCTGTTAAATATGCATACCAATTATAGCACATATATACCCTAGAAACGATCGTTAAATAGTGAACTTTTTTTGTTTAATATAAGGAATTGTTTGTTCATTATTTGTTTAATATTTTATCTTGACTCTGTATACCGTTTATCTTTCACCGAAATTGGATTTTCATTACATCTCTTCTTTCCATGATATCCGGAATACATTGAGTTCTTCATACGGATTGGACACTACCGTAAACTCTTGGTAGATTTATCTACATATATATATATATATATATATATATAATATATATATATATATATAATATATATATATATATATATATAATATATATATATATATATATATAATATATATATATATATATATATAATATATATATATATATATATATAATATATATATATATATATATATAATATATATATATATATATATATAATATATATATATATATAATATTATATATATATATATAATATTATATATATATATATAATATTATATATATATATATATATATATATATATATATATATATATATATATATATATATATATATATAATATATATATATATATATAATATATATATATATATATATATATAATATATATATATATATATAATATATATATATATATAATATTATATATATATATATAATATTATATATATATATATAATATTATATATATATATATAATATTATATATATATATATAATATTATATATATATATATATATATATATATATATATATATATATATATATATATAATATATATATATATATATAATATATATATATATATATATATATAATATATATATATATATATAATATATATATATATATAATATTATATATATATATATAATATTATATATATATATATATATAATATTATATATATATATATAATATTATATATATATATATAATATATATATATATATATATAATATATATATATATATAATATATATATATATATATATATAATATTATATATATATATATAATATTATATATATATATATATATATATAATATTATATATAATATATATATATATATATATATATATATATATATATATATATATATATATATATATATATATATATAATATTATATATAATATATATATATATATATATATATGTAGATAAATCTACCAAAAATTTACGGTAGTGTCCAATCCGTATGAAGAACTCAATGTAATCCGGATATCATGAAAAGAGAAGATGCATTCAAAAACTATTTTCGGTGAAAATTAACGGAAAACAGAGTCAAGATAAATTAATAAAATAATGAATAAACAAAGAAACAGTTCCTTATATTAAAAAAATTCATCATTTTACGATCGTTTCTAGGATAACCGCTGGACAGATGTTATGGGCAAAGCCATGAGCAAGATGTTTGGATGACATCCATAAGCTTAGTTGGTCTTATTTGGGGATTCAGCTGGATCATTTAGAGATAGTTGCTTCAAATAGGAACCCCTGGAAGGCATGTTAGGTAATTAATCCATCCATCAGTTGGTTTATTAACCAATCCAATAATTACTTAATTATCAAAGCCCTTTCATCACAGTCTGTGACCTTATCAATGACTTTTTGCCTTCTCTGTTTCCTCTGTCTTGACTACAACTTTACTCCAAGTTTTCATTAGCAGCATGACACTCCCAAAGTAAAACAATGTTTCAACAAATGTGTTCCGTTCTTATACAAGACAATAGAATTTGATTTGAGGAAATCTTGCGAGAATCTTGCAAAAAAATTACAAAAATAAAGTTTCATATCATAGACCCAGGGATGGTTTCAGGCAGTTTGGCATCAAAATGACTGCAGAAAATAAAAATAATAAACTTACTAAACACATTGTTTACTTGATTCCTAACATGTCCTGCTACCTGATGATCTAATGGTTTTGTTCCTGGTGGCAGCTTACAGAATTCCTTGCCAGATTGTGAGGCAGCCATGATTCACCATTGAAATAGTTTTGGAGTTTACATTACTGACTGAAAAATCTACAATAAATAAAAAATATAAAGAATCATTATCATTATAATCAACAACACCATCATCATTGTTTTACATTTGTTTTTCATGCAGGAAAGGGTTCAACAGGTCATCCAAATTCAAGATAAGAAAGGTCAGTGAACCATGCCTTGCTCATACATTCCATTTTTGCTATGGTTTCTATGGCTGGATGACCTTCTTAATGCCAATCACTTTACTAAATGTACAGGTTGTATTTTATCAAGACACCATCACTGCTCCATTAAAGTGTATACTGAGTGTATTTTATTGTGACACCAGCACTACCATTTTACAAGAAAATGTCCATATCATTGTTATCATCAGCTTTGTGTCTGTTTCTTTATTACATGCTGGCATGAGTGGGATAAGATTTTTTTTAGACACAATAACACTTGCTTTTAAACAAACACACACACACATATATATATATATATATAGATGAGGAGAATAAATGGGAGAAAGACAGTCTGCCCCACATCGATCCAATAGAGGGACCAGCAGTGTTAGTCGAAGGTAGTATAATAAGTAAGGCAATCAAAGATATGAAGACGGGTAAGATGGCTGGGCCTTCAGAAATAGTTGCTGAAATGCTGAAAGCTTCTGGAATGGTGGGACACACTATGGTCACCCGGATAGTAAACTAAGTCATACAGAATGTGGTTGTTCCGAAGGACTGGCGTAGCAGCATCATCATTAACTACTACAAGGGTAAAGGAGATGCTCTAGATAGGGGTAACTATAGAGCATTAAATTAATCAACCAGGTCATGAAGGTCACAGAAAAAGTAATAGTGCAACTAATCAGAGAGCGAATTGATCTAGATGAAATGCAGTTCGGGTTTGTGTCAGGTAAAAGTACCACAGACGTTCTTTTCATTGTACGACAACTACAGGAGAAGTACCTAGCTAAAAGTAAACCCCTATACTTAGCTTTTGTCGACTTGGAGAAAGCCTTTGACAGAGTCCCCCGTTCCATTATCTGGTGGGCTCTTAGAAAACTAGGTGTTGACGAATGGCTTGTGAGAGCTATACAAGCCATGTATAAAGAAACAGTCAGCAAGGTTAGAATTAACAACGAATATAGTGAAGAGTTTAGTGTAAAAGTTGGTGTTCATCAGGGCTCCGTTCTTAGCCCCCTACTATTTATTATTGCCCTTCAGGCTATAACAGAGGAGTTCAAGACCGGCTGCCCATGGGAACTCCTATACGCAGATGATCTAATGCTCATAGCTGAATCAATGACTGAACTAGAGAAGAAATTCCAAACATGGAAGCATGGCCTAGAATCAAAAGGCCTTAAAATTAACCTGTCTAAGACTAAAGTTCTAGTTTGTAGGAAGAAAAATAGGGCACCGGTCCCATCCGGGAAATGGCCATGCTCAGTGTGTAGGAAAGGAGTAGGCAGAAACTCCATTTTATGTCCCAAATGCAAAGTATGGGTGCATAAAAGATGTAGTGGGATCACAGGTAAGCTAACTAAGAATATAGATTTTATATGTGGCCGGTGCTCTGGTGCAATAAGTAGGAGCAAGTGCCCACTGAATACTAGCTCATTCCATTGCACAGATGGTTCTATAGAAATAGTGGACACCTTCCGTTACTTGGGTGACAAAATCAGCAGTGGTGGAGGGTGCTCTGAAAGTACAGTAGCTAGAGTCAGAACTGGATGGAAAAAGTTCTGAGAGCTTATACCACTATTAGCCACTAAAGGGTTCTCTCTAAAAATGAAAGGCAGGCTGTATGATGCCTGCAGACGAACAGCAATGTTACATGGCAGTGAGACATGGGCATTGTGTGCAGAGGATATACGCAGACTGGAGAGGAACGAAACTTGCATGCTCCGCTGGATGTGTAATAGTAATATACGTGAACGGCAAAGCATAAACGAACTAAGGGAAAAATTAGAAATAAGAGGGATCAGATGTTGTTTACTCGAGAGAAGACTACGTTGGTACGGTCACGTGATGCGCATGAAAGACGACAGCTATATATAAAAGTGCAGGGCAATAAAAATAGACGGTAGCCACGGAGTAGGCAGACCCAGAAAAACCTGGGACGACCTGATAAATTCCGACCTCACACACTTACACCTCTCCAAGACAATGTCACTGGACCGAGATCTTTGGCGCTACACAGTAATACAGAAGACCCACCTTGCCTAAGTACAAAGTGAAACCTACTACAGTCAGTAGGCACCTCTAACAAAAATACACCCCCGTCCCACTACCCCCACTCCATCAACACCACCCCTTTCAATGTAAAGTTATGTTGGTACCACAACATCCAGTCCAAAACAAATGAGGTCGTGTAGGGGTCACGACAAAAAGAAACACACAGTCCATGCTGTAATCTGGCCGTGTAGGTAACACGCTAAAAACCTCCCAGTCCACACTGTAAACGTGGTTGGTGTTAGGAAGGGCATCCAGCCGTAGAAAACCAATCTTGCCTCAAGTGGGAAAATTCCCGTCCAAACCCATGCTAACGTGGAAGATGGATGTTAAACGATGATGATGATGATGATGATGATATATATATATATATATATATATATATATATATATATATATATATATATATCTGTGTGCCTTTGTGTTTGTCTCTGTCACTTTCCATTTGACATTGAAAGTGGTGATATTTGTTTACAATTTACATAAACACATGTGAAGATACTGTACTTAAAAAGCAAGTGATGATAATGAGATATATATATATATATATACGATATTAACAAATGGAAACTATATTTATAAAACCATATTTATTTCATTATACATATTTCAAAGATACCAAGTTAAATTATGGTATGCCTTCATCAGACAAAATACAATATATACCAGTTTTATAAATAAACATTGACGTACCCTTTCAAAATGCGACCGTTACTTTTGGAAGACATCAGGATAGTGGTTTGTTTATTTTAGTAAATCGTAGTGTTAAGGATAAGTAAAAAGACGGAGAGAGAGAGAGAAACGTGGAGAAAAGAAAGGGAGAGATAAATAAAGAAAAAGAGGAAAGAAAAAAGAAAAAAAGAAAACAGGAAAACAACAGAGAGATATCAAACCACCAGACAGAGAGAAAAAACTCAAGAGAGAGAAATATAGAGATAGAGAGAGGGGGAGAGAACGAAAACCTTAAGTCATGTCATATTAAGTTGAGTTAACAATTGAGATGAAATGAATAAATAAAATTAGAAATATTAATATTCATGAATGGAATATATGTATATAATATGAGAAATTAATCATTGTTTAATTATGATTAGATATTTAGTTTAAAAATTGAGATCAATATATTAAAAATTGGAATTTAAACATCACAAAATATATATATTGCTAGAGAAATTACCTATCGTATAGCACGTACATATAGGCAAAGATACATAAATATATATATACACACACATTCAGAAAATACACATTATATCTACTCCCGCATATAATATATACATACAAAGCATAAGTGATTTTTTTTATTACTGCTATACATTCCTTGTGTTATTAAATAAAAAATGTTAGTATATATATATAAATATATAGGATTAACTTTCATGCATTTATGGCTGTTAAAATTATGCATATCTGCAATCAAAACTGCATGGGTAAGCATGTACATGTACACACACAATTCCTAGCTATACATATATAAATATGTGTGTGCATCTTCACCCAATTGGTAGACACACGTCACTCATGCATATATACAGACAGACATATAATCACAAAAAAGCATATAACACATGTATATGTATGTCAATACACATATATAGATACATAGTCGTATAGAGATAAGTACATCAATATATTACATAGTACAATTGAGTATATAAAATACAAAAGGATTATATTTTGGAAATATAATTATATCAATATAACTTAAAAGACAAACGAATTCTACAAATTTCAAAATATTAAAATATTTTAAAATATTATAGAATATCTTAAGTTAAAATAATATGTTTAATAGATTTAGTATAGAAATTTATCTTACGTATATTTTAATCAAGATATTGAAAGGATAAACTTTTGAAAATTATGAGAAGCTATCAGAATAAAAACAAACCTAATAAAAAATAAATAAAATATTATATCAATATAACTTAAAAAACAAGGATTCTACAGATATCAAAATATTAAAATATTTTAAAATATTATAGAATATTTTAAGCTAAAATAATATGTTTAATATATTTAGTATAGAAATTTATCTTAAGTATATTTTATTTAAGATATTGAAAGGATAAACATTTCTAGAGTAGTTTATTATATTTATATTTATATTTAGGAAGAAAATTTATACTTGAGTATTTAACCAAAGAAAATGAAAAAGGTGAAGGAATCTAATGATTTATCGACAGGTTTCATATATTAACCAAATTACTTAATTAATTATACTACATTTTAAATTTATATTTATATTTAAACGTTGAGTTCAATCTATGTCTGCAGCAACTGAATAAATTATTCCTTAAATTAAGGGAATTTTTGGTCTTTAATATAAAGAATATTTCCTCTATACAAAGATCACAATTTTCTGAAGAGGAATTAAAAGGAGTAGCTTTTGAAATAATATTCCAAATCAGCGAATATTCAACATTATCTCGTTTTAGGTCCCATAATAGGCTAGATAGCGAAGTTGAAGATTTTTTGTTTGGATCTGTAAAAGAATTTTTATGATTATTGAAGCGGGATTTAAATTCTGTAGAGGTAGAACCGACATAATTAAATGAATTTAAATTAGTTTTAACATTACAATTATAAACTACATTTTTAGCTAAGCAGTTGTTATTTAACGGACAGTTGGATTTATTTCTAGTTACAATTATTCGATTGAATATTACTTGGGTTATTATTGGTATTTTGGTTAGGTTTTAAATTTCTATTATTAATTCTATTAATATTTTGCGCTAAATTTTTGGTGGAAGAGTAAGTTAATTTTATAGTATGTCTATTAAAAATTGAGTAATATCTATGTGTTCTAGGGAAGCCTTTGTCAAGAGCTTTAAAGAATAGTTTAGCAATAGGGGTTTTAATATTTAGTGAGAAAGGAGGAGCGAACCATAATATATTCCTAGTTCTATTTCTTTTTCGGCTTTCGGAATTATTGTAATGTTTTCTATTATAGTTGTTAAAATTGTTACCATAATTAAAGTTGTTATTATTTTGGTTAGTTTATTTATTATTATTATTATCGATGTATTTAATTTTATTTCTATACCCAGCTCTACCTAACGCTTCGTTGTAATAATGCGCTTTTTCATCAAATATATTCTTATTAGATGAAATTCTTGAAATTCGTTCTTGAACAGAGTTCACTATAGTATTTTTAACGGATCTGGGGTGATTAGAGTTAAAATTGACATAATTTAAGTTCTCATTTAGTTTGTGAAATCGATAATGAAGACATGTGTTGAGATTTAGTGTTGCATCTAGAAAATTGACTATTTTATGGTTATTCTCTATTTCTACTTTTAGATTAAGGTAATTAAAAAATTGTATAATTTGTTTTCTTTTTCTATTTAGTTCACAGCTATTATTTTCTATAAGTAAAAGCATGTCGTCACGATATAAGCCTCCGGTTACACCTGGTATTTTTCTATGTAGAGAATTAATTATAAATAGGCCCACAAGGTCCGTTACCTGAGCTGAGTCTGAAGATCCCATAGTTATGTCGAAATTATTATTTCTATCTGCCCTAGTCCAGAGTTGGTTATTAAATTCTATTAATGTTTTCCGTGCCGATAATATAATGTGCATTTCATTGCTAGTTAGGTCTGTATGTTTAAATGCGTAAGTTAGTGCCTTATTCAGTAGATTTTGAGTGATAGATGAGTAGTAGTTAGCAATATCCAACTGAATAAACTTATTATTATAGTTATATTTAATTTCTTTAAACCAATCGATAACCTCACTAGTCCCTTTCCATAATTTTAAGTAAGATAAATTAGGTAAATTCTTAATTTGTTGTATTATTCTGTCTAGAATATTTTTGCTAAGTCTGCCCAGGTCAGATTTAGATGGTGCAATTAATCTGACTGGTAAATCATTTTCAAAGTTTCTTTTATGATCCTTCATATTAATCTTAGGTTTCCTTGGCATGAAGGGTTGTGTTTTATTTTCAATGTCTAGTTCATGCATTATACAAGAGGCATTTGTTAATATCGTATATCTACTCCAAATACTTGTCGAGTGCTTTATATCAGTTATAAAAATATTTACTTGTTGTATCCCAACAATTTAAATAGAACTTTTGCATATATATATATATATATATATATTCATTTCATTTCATTTTTTTTTTTTTACGTCTGCTTTTCCCTGCTTGCAAGGGTGGGACGGGAACTGATTCTGGCTTGATTTCTACAGCTGGATGCCCTTCTTAACACCAACCTCATTTACAGTGAGTGCTGGGTGCTTTTTTGCCGTGGCACCACCACGACCACTTTGCAATGGAATGATATGGACCCCAGTCCCTATCATCTCATTTCTACAGCTGAGTAAACTGGAGTAATGTGAAATAAAGTGTCTTGCTCAAGGAAACAACACATCACCTGGTCTGAGAATTGAACTTACAACCTTTCGATTGCAAGGCCAATGCTCTAACCACTAAGCCATGTGCCTCCATATATATATATATATATATATATATATATATATATATATATATATATATATATATATATATATATATATATATATATATATATATATATATATATATATATATATATATATATATATATATATATATATATATATATATATTATATATATATATGAACAAGTAAGACCCCGACGGCTGAGCTCAAGCCGTTTTGACGCCTAATTCTGTACTAATTGAGTACAGAATTAGCCGTCGAAACGGCTTGAGCTCAGCCGTCGGGGTCTTACTTGTTCCTATTACCCACTCTACTACCCTAAGTATTGAGTACTTTGGTGCGTTATGGTCCACCTGGTTCCTTACCACATTTCCTTCGTTATATATATATATATATAGAGAGAGAGAGAGAGAGAGAGAGAGAGAGAGAGAGAGAGAGAGAGAGAGGAGGTGGGAGAGATGTGTGTATGTATATTTACATGCAGGGCTTCCACACAGTTTCCAGCTACTAAATTTTCTCACAAGGCATTGGTCAACTTCAAGCTACATTGAGATAGAATCTATGCTTATTACACAAATATTTCATCAAGTAATATTTTTTTAAATCACAATTTATCTGTTTATTTACGATTGTGTTACATTTAATTTTACAGAGTTGATGTCACAGTCACTACACCCAGTACACATTGTAAAGGGGTTGAAGTTAGGAAAGGCATCTAGCCATAGAAATGATCCCAAAAATGTCACATACAAGGAAGACATGGACCTCTGGGCTGTCTAAGAGGGCAATAACTCTGAATATAAATTGATTCAGGCCAAAAAAAAACTATCCAAACAAGCCTGTAGAGGACATAAAATAACAATAGTAATTATAAGAATGATGTTGAGCGTATTTATAGCAATCCTTTACTATTTAAATCCACTCCTAAAAAACACTTACAAGTGACAAATATATTTTAACAAATATTCAGAGGACATGTTTCATTAATCTATAGACATTCCTGCCAATCCTTAAAAAAAAAAATCAATCTCCTTAGCAGTAAGATCAACCTGCTAGAAATAGCAGCCAAATTTTCCTCAACCCAAATTCTACTGTCTTGTATAGGAACAGAACACATTGCTGTTTTAGATTTTAACTGCCTATTATTTTCAAATAATTTTGAAAATAATCAAGTATTTTATTATATAACTAATCTCCTCTTTCTTAAGCTGGTGTTTGGATCATAACTTAACAAATATTGTTACATAAAATGGTGGTAAATATAAACACTTTAAAACAAAGAGTTTTGTATTTTAAAACCAAAGCTGGGTTGAGGGAGTGGGTTGGTATCAAAAGGGTTAAACACCGCCAATGAGAGTTTTTAACTACTAATTATTTAGATATTTTCAGTTGATCGAAGTTTTTTCAAATCATTATATTATATGTGAGACACTATCGTATTTTTGCTTAGTATGTAGAACACCCCTCTGCCATATTATTGATATTCATAATCAGCATCACTACATGTCCTCTATTTCTATATATTGATCAGAATATGCTTTGCTGTAAAGGTCTAATAAGACTGAAACATATCTGTTACTTTAAAGACCAGATCAGCTCCAGTCTGTATTGTCCAAAAATTTTGATCAACTAATCTCATTTAAGTTAACCCCTTATTTTTTGTTTTTTAAATTTCAAGGAGCACTAGAACGAGTTTTGTCTATGGATTGCATTTGATAATCTCATACAATCAAAGTTTTCCAAATCACTACATTTCAGATGCCAGACCCTACCCTGTGTCTTGACCACAAACGCATCACAGTGTCAGTAACAGAAATACACCTCAACTATAATGGACAACAAGTATTGTTGCAGCGATGTCAATGTTATAATTATGCAATGCAAGTGAGATGAGTGCCATTTTGCATTCTGGTACAGAGTCACTGTCTTGGAGTGTGAGCACATCCCAAGATCTGAGATTAAGTTTCTTGTTTCTATTCCTGGAACTGCATTACTAGATAACCAGACAGCTGCAGCAGGTTACCGAGTTTGAGATATAAGCAAGCAATATTTAGGGTTTCTTTTCTCGACCTCACGCTAGATTGGAAAAAGCAGTTCTATGTTTAGAAATACTTTCTTTATTACCATTGGAGGATACATACAGCGGAATTGCCCACAGGTTGCTACTGTGTAGAGAGCCAATTAGAGATTTCTAGTAACATCCTATATCTGTCCTCTTTGCTTTTACTCTCTTGCCAGTGAGCCAGTTGCTGGTTGATGTTATGTTGAACTGATTGCTAAGGTAATGGACTAACACAGATGAATTGTTTAAAATGATGAAAGATTGTTTGGATTTTCTCATAGCAAAGGATAGGTGTACACACATACATATATATATACATATATACACACACATACATCATCATACATGTTCCTTGCAAGCAGGGATTGGACTGGTCATCAGCAGACTGGATTAGTACTCAAAGTGGAGGTATTAACCCCATGGTGGATTGGGAGCCTGCTTCTCACTTACATATGATCCCATGCACTACCAAGTGCATTTTATCTCAACACAAGCACAATGTGGGGTTGTCATGTTTTTAATATAACGGAAGAGTCCTCCCAGCCCTTTGTTTGACAAGTGTTATACAGCTGCATGCCCTCCTTATCACTTTATAAAGTGTACTGTGTACATTTATCATGTAAATCACCAACACTAGGCTAGGCAGATTAGCAAAAGAGTTCTCCTGACCCTTTGTTTGGCATGTTTTCTATGACCGGATGCCTTTCATTTCACCAATCACTTTACAGATGTTTTTATTGCCCCATGTGGCTGAGATCAAAAACTTGCATTTTTGAACAGATTTAGAATCATTGCTGATTCTGGTTTATTTTGTATCATTATTTAGTACTGTAGAATATATATGAAACGTTTGGTGATCCTAATATCACATGAAAAGTTCCTTTTTTTTACTGTTTTAAGACTTGGATTCAGTCATGTGACCACTACCCAGAATTTTCTTCTTGACCAGTTCACTCTTGGGGCAAAGAGGAGTAGTCGGAAAAGTATATTTTTTTGTGATTAAAAGAGTAAGGTTTTCATCCATGTATTCATTCCAATGCTTTTAAATTTATGTAAAAAAGTAAACTCGCACCTATTTTTTTTTCTTTTTGTTAGAATAAAGTTTTGATTCATTTAAAAAAAGTATATCCCAGTAACATTTTTCATGTTTTCATTCACCCACATGATGGCAAAAGAGTTAATTAGCTCAGTTTCCTCTCTACTTTCCCAATCTTTTGCAACAAGAAGCTTCAAAGAGAAGAATATTATCATTTTCAGAAGAGAGAAACTGAAGCTTTAACTGAAAATCAAAACTAAAGTGGGCAGCAAGGAATGTTAGTATTATTTTGATTCCAAGGGCAGTGGATTGGCAGTATCAGTAGAGCATTGGACACCATGCTTTTCAGCATAGAGTTACGGTCCTTTACGTTCTGAGTTCAAATCCGACCGAGGTTAGTTTTGCCTTTCGTCCTTACAGGGTCAATAAAATAAAGTACCAGTAATGCACTGGGGTAGATTTAATCTACTTTCCCCTCTCCTTCAAATTGCTGGCCTTTTCCTAAAGTAGAAACAATTATTTTGATTCCAAGTATTATGAACAGTATGAGTGAATGACAAGATGTCCCATTCTAAACAAATTATTCTTTTTCTCATGTCTGTTATTTTGTCAACTTAAGAACACATCGGAAACTTTAATTACAGCTTTTACAAGACACCAAACATCTTGAACCATCTGAATCCAGAGCATGTTCATACAGCCACTTAATGAAAACCCTGTGTTTGCTTGGAATAAATGAACCTTGAAAATTAGGAGTACTTACTTGTACTTGTACTTGTGTCGACATTCACTCTGGACGGGTTGAGCCAGCTTCTTCCCTTGTCCTGACGGCATCCCGAACCATTGCAGCCCATGTACGACAGTCCCAGGCTAGGTCACTGGAGATAGCAAGCCAGTCACGGTTCCATCGGCGAAGGCCGACCACCTGCGGACGTGAGAGTTCGGAGAGGTCCTCCTTGATTATCATTGCCCAGGTCTTCAGCTGCCCGCCAATGCGCTTGCGCCAGTTAGGGAGTGGAGGTGAGAGGAGAACATCGTGGATCAGTTCACCCTCAGGACACCGGGCTGCGTGACCAAACCATCTCAAGCGCCGTTGCAGAAGCACTGAAAGAAGGGGTCGAAGATTCACGCGAAGACGAAGACTGGTGGTAGGTACCCGATCAATGCGTGGGCAGCGAAGAATGCGACGGAGACAGTCATTATCGAAGACCTCCAGCCCTCGTTGATAGACTACCCTCATAGGCCATGTTTCACAGCCATAGAGGAGGATAGTGAGAACGACGGCCTGGTAGATTCACCCTTTGGTGGCCGAGGTGATCTCTCTTCTGTCCCACAGATACCACTGGAGGCGCCTCAAAGCGGATCTGGCAGCACCTATGCGACGCTTGACCTCGGCTGCGCCCTGTCCCGTTGGAACGACTGTTGAGCCCAGGTAAACAAAGGACTCCACATCCTCCAGGTCCACGCCCTCGAGAGATATCGGCTGCCAGGCGTCAGGCAAGACCAGTGACGTCATGACCTTCGACTTGGAGGCATTGATTCGTAGACCAACAGCAGTGGCTGCAGTGTGCACCCTTTCGAGAACACCTTGTACATCTGTCCTGTTAGCGCCCGTCAGCACGATGTCATCCGCATAGGCCAGGTCCGTCACCACGACCCCTCTTCCGACCTCTACGCCCGGGTAATCCTGGAACGCTGTGTTGAGAGTGTAGTCAATAGCGTAGTTAAAGAGAGTTGGCAATAGCGCACACCCCTGCCGAACACCGGTCCAAAACATCGAACGACTCCGTCTCCCCACCATAGACTCTAACTCGGGCCCGAGTCGACCGGTAGTAGCCTTGTATGAGATGAAGCAGCTTCACTGGGATGCCGTCCGCCTGCATTATACGCCATAGGGCTTCCCGATCTACCGAGTCGAAGGCAGCCGCAAAGTCGATGAAGCAGAGGACGGTAGGTTGCTGATGTGCCAACCGTTGTTCCAGGACACGCTGGAGAATGAAGATTTGATCAATGCACCCCCTCCCCAGATGGAAGCCGTCCTGAGAAGTACGGGTATGGACATCACGGATGGCCTGGAACCTCTTCAGCAGAAGAATTGCGGAGGTTTTGGCAGCAATGTCAATTAAACTGATACCCCTGTAGTTGAAACACAGTTTCCTGTCACCTTTTTTGAAGAAGGGTAGGAGAGTTGCCTCGCTCCAGTCACCAGGGAACTGCTCCGTCGCCCACACCGAGGAGAAGACTCGATGGAGCCAAGCTGCGAAGACATCAGGCTCGGCCTTGTAGACCTCAGCTGGAACGCCATCTTCGCCTGGCGCTTTGTTGTTCCGGAGATGTGTCAGGACACTACGTACCTCCTCAACCGTTGGAGGTACCTAGGGCGAAGTGTCCTAGAATATGCCGTGTTGTATCATCAGCCAGCCCCATCCGCGCATTCCAGTCCCCAGCGACAATGAGAACATCGCCGTCCACGGTTGTTTGGAGATCGGCATAGAACTGCGTCTTGGCCGCGTCGTCCGCATTGAGTGTGGGAGTGTAGACAGCAATTACGCTGACGTTGGAGATTTGACCCCTCAATCGAACCAGCGCGAGTCGGTGTGAGATCGGCTGCCACGCCAGCAGAGTCGCTTGCGCGTAGGGGCTGAGCACTACAGCGACCCCGTGAAGGCCACTGTTGTCAGTCACGCCACTATGGTACAAGTGGTAGGAGATGTCCTCGCCAGGAACTTTGATCGGAAGATGACCAACATCGGGAAGTCGAACTTCTGAAAGGCAAGCGACATTAACGCAGTACCTGTGCAGAGCCTTCATTGTAAGTGCCTGGACACCGTCGTCACGAAGTGTTCGGACGTTCCAGCACACCACCCTCAATTCCTTCCTTCATCTGAAGAGCGGGACTACTGCGGGAGTAGTCTGTAGAGCCATAGCGGTAGGAGCGCTGTTGCTTTGCTTTGCGTTCGTAGCAGGAAGGCAATTCGTATTCATAGTTCGTATTTGTAGGATTCATGGAAGAAGTGTCATGAGAGTAGTGAATTCACAAGCGGTCTCCCAAAAAACCGCATGTATATCCCGAAAGAGGGGAAAAACCGTCCTGTTTGCCACAGATTCTCCACAGATGCAGGGACAGAAATGACCCGAAGCCGCCGGTTACCAGAACAGACACCTCTTGGATTTTCAGCAGAGCCCCTTTTGCCGGGTTGCGGCCCTAATACTGCTGGGTGCCAGACCAATCCGCCTTGGGTGGCCTTAGAATAAAGGAACCTTGAACATTAGGAGTGCCTGCATTTGTATCATTCTGTAACACTATGTACTTTTCTCTAAGTATAGTTTTTTCAAAGAAACCCCATTCTTTAAATCCATCAGCCAAAGACCACCACCCATCCCAATCACCAGAAAATACCACCATATCACATTAACAGTCGGCTTTCCTGATGATTTCCTTCAAAAGAAACAGTTCTAGTCCTGTAGAAGCCATTTCTATATTAAATATTTATACTCTGCTATGTATTGAGTACCTTACTGTGGTTACCCACGGGATACACACACACACACACACACACACACACACACACACACACACATATATGTATACATGTCTATATATATATTTATACATATGTATATATATGTGATGATGATGGCCGCCGCCGCTTATGCCGCCACCACCACCACCATCATCGTCATTATTATTATTATTATTATTATTATTGGATTGGTAGTATCATTAGAGGTTGGCCTTTACGAGTTCAAATCCCGCCGAGGTTAACTTTGCCTTTCATCCTTACGGGGTCAATAAAATAAAGTACCAGTAATGCACTGGAATAATTGCTGGCCTTGTGCCTAAAGGAGAAACAATTATTATTATTATTATTTTACATCTGCTTTTCCCTGATTGCAAGGGTGGGTCGGGTCCTATTCAGCACAGCATCTCTCCATTTGTCAGTCCTTCGTCGTCATCTCCATGAGCTTCAGCAATCTGAGGTCAGCTCTCACCACCTCCACCCATGTTTATCGTGGTCTTCTTCTACTGCGTCTTCCTTCTACTGGGATTTCTTGGCACTTCTTTACCCAGCGGTCATCCTCCATGTGCATCACATGTCCATACCATCACAGTCTTCTCTCTCGCACACTACAACTTATCCCTCTTATACAGTTTCTCTCTCAACTCATCCATGCTTCGTCGTTCACGCATGTTGACATTACACATCCAACGGAGCATGCTTGTTTCATTTCTCTCCAGCCGTCACATATCCTCTGCAGTTGCTGCCCATGTCTCACTACCATGCAGCATCTTGTAGTTGTCTCACTAAGAAGAGGGCATCTGTTGTACTTTTCCCAGGCACAAAACAAAACTGCATCTCATCTAATTTGACCCCTTCTCTAATTAGTTGCGCTAATATTCTTTCTGCCATTTTCATAACCTGATCCATTAGTTTTATGCCCCTATAATTGCTCCTCTCCAGAGCATCCCCTTTACCTTTGTAGTAATTTATGAGAATACTGCTGCACCAGTCTTTGGGTATGACGCCGCCATATATAGCCTGATTGATGATGCGTGCAACCAGTATTGTACCTACTTCTCGTGATGCCTTCAGCATCTCAGCAATTATCTCCGACAGTCCAGCGGCCTTACCATTTTTCATTTACTTAATTGCCTCTTGGACCCTATATTCGTCAATCTCAATAGCTGGTCCCTCTGTCAGGTCTACTGGGGGTAATTTCTCTCTCTCCCACTCGTTCTCCACATTCAGCAGTCTCTCATGACATTTCCAGGCCTCCTTTTTCTGATCATTCATGACACTAAGTACACCAGCATCATTTCGGACACACTTATCTCCAACAACATCCTGATTTACACTCACATACTGCCTTGCAATGCGGAACACCACATGTCTCTGATCTTCCCGTCGCAGAACATTGGCAAACCTCCTACTCTCAGCCTCCCTGCATGCTAAGTACACCTGACGTCTAGCTTCTCTCTTAGTGGCTGTGTATCAGAAGAGTGTGTTTTTCAAAATTCCTGTAATGAAAAACACACTCTTCTGTCTCTTTCCCCTCTATATATTGTATTTTAAAGTGCCCAGGAAAACTCTTTCCTTTGAGCTCATTTAATTACAGGATTATACGCGAGTCCTTTGCTCCATTATTTTACTATATATATATATATATATATATATATATATATATATATATATATATATATATATATATATATATATATAAACGTTTGTATATGTATAATAAAGCCAAAACAATGCAGGTATGGACATAGAATAAAGAATGCAAATGCAAAAGATATTGTTGACAATTAGTCTTTTACCTTAGATTTATTTAAATGTCCTTAATTTTCGAGATAATATCTCTTCTTCAGAGCGAAGTAAAGTTGTCAACCAGTGTTCTAAATAGCTTGCCAAGCCATGCTGACAGGAAATGGTATAGACTCTATACCAAATCAACTTTTTAAATGGAAGTTGTACTGTTTAAGGTATGTCAAATTTATTTATAAAACGGTTTATATATTGTATTTTGTCTGAGGAAGGCATACCATATTTTTAATATGATATCCCTGAAATATAAATAAATATGGTTTTATAAAGATAGTTTCCATTTGTTTAATATCGTATATATGTATATATATATATATATATTATATATATATATATATATTATATATATATATATTATATATATATATATATATATGTATGTATATATATATATGTATATATATATATATTATCATCATCATCATCATCATCATCATCAACGTTTAACGTCCGTGTTCCACGCTTGCATGGGTTTGGACGGGGGTAGTCCCACTTGAGGCAAGAGTGATTTTCTTGCTCGCATAGGACTGTCTGGCAGGTTTTCTACAGTTGGATGCCCTTCCTAACACCAACCACATTTACAGTGTGGGTCTGGGAGGTTTTTACCGTGTTGCCTACACGGCCACATTACAGCGTGGACTGTGTGTTTTTTTGTCGTGACACCTACACGATCTCATTTGTTTCGGCCTGGATGGCGCGGCACCAACATAACTTTACATAGAACGGGGTGGTGTGGATGGGGTGGGGGTTGTGGTGGTGGGACGTGGTGTATTTTGTTAGAGATGCCTACTGGCAAGGCGGGTCTTCTCTATTACTGAGTACCGCCAAAGGTCTCGGTCCAGTGACATTGTCTTGGTGAGGTGTAAGTGTGTGAGGTCGGTGTTTATCAGCTCGTCCCAGGTTTTTCTGGGTCTGCCTATTCCGTGGCTACCGTCTATCTTTATTGCCCTGCACTTTGTTATACAGCTATCATCCTTCATGCGCATCACGTGACCATACCAACGTAGCCTTCTCTCTAGTAAACAACATCTGATCCCTCTTATTTCTAATTTTTTCCTTAGTTCGTTTATGCTTTGTCGTTCACGTATATTACTATTACACATCCAGCGGAGCATGCAAGCTTCGTTTCTCTCTAGTCTGCGTATATCCTCTGCACACAATGCCCAGGTCTCACTGCCATGCAACATTGCTGTTCGTATGCAGGCATCGTACAGCCTGCCTTTCATTTTTAGGGAGAACCCTTTAGCGGCTAATAGTGGTATAAGCTCTCTGAACTTTTTCCACCCAGTTCTGACTCTAGCTACTGTACTTTCAGAGCACCCTCCCCCACTGCTGATTTTGTCACCCAGGTAACGGAAGCTGTCCACTATTTCTATAGAACCCTCTGCGCAGTTGAAAGAGCTAGTATTTTGTGGGCACTTGCTGCTACTTATATCCCCAGAACACCGGCCACATGTAAAATCTATGTTCTTAGTTAGCTTACCTGTGATCCCACTACATCTTTTATGCACCCAAACTTTGCATTTGGGACACAAAATGGAATTTCTACCTACGCCTTTCCTACACTCTGCGCATGGCCACTTCCCGGAGGGGACCGCCGCCTTATTTTCTTTCTTACAAACTAGAACTTTAGTCTTAGCTAGGTTAATTTTAAGGCCTTTTGATTCTAGGCCGTGCTTCCATGTTTGGAATTTCTTCTCTAGCTCGGCCATTGATTCAGCTATGAGCGTTAGATCATCTGCGTATAGGAGTTCCCATGGGCAGCCGGTCTTGAACTCCACTGTTATAGCCTGGAGGGCAATAATAAATAGTAGGGGGCTAAGAACAGAGCCCTGATGAACACCAACTTTTACACTAAACTCTTCACTATATTCGTTGTTAATTCTAACCTTGCTAACTGTTTCTTTATACATGGCTTGTATAGCTCTCACAAGCCATTCATCAACACCTAGTTTTCTAAGAGCAATATATATATATATATATATAGTAATAATAATAAAATTTCACCACCTAAGAGAACATTAGTCTACGACCTCTTTTATACCATAAACGTGGTTTTGTCTTTGCGCGTAATTGTTTTTCACCGCTCCTATTAATGACGTATTATTCGTTTTTTCCCGTTCTTTGCCAGCGAACGTTACCACGAACCAAAGTATCGTCTTCCTGTCTTCCTCCGGTTGCAACGTTTTTTGAAATATCCAGTTCTGCGTTTACAGATTGACTTTGTTAGTTTCAGAAGATCCCGTTAAGGGTGAAAGCAGCGATTCTTTGCTTAAACTTTAATCTGTTATTTTAATAAATATATATATATATATATATATATAATGAAGGTTTAGCAAATAAGAAAAAGTTTTAAAATAAATTTTAAAAAGTTCACTGTACCTGCTATAATTACCCTTACCGCGCGGTTTCAAGTCTCTAATTAAATGGATAATCCATGTGGAAATCCATTGAGAAGAAGACTTTCGTCAGAAGGTTCTTCTCACTCAGAGAATATAAAATTCCCGAGTTCAAATCACGAACTGGCGCTATACAGAACTGTTCCCGATATATATATATATATATTTATGTACATTATATATATATACAGTTGAAAATTGTAAACTTGACTGTCACCACACATTATGAACCTGAAGATTGCGAAAGCATGAAAGTACTTGTTCAATTAACACTTAACATTTAATATTCTACCATACTATTTCATTCTAATACCATTATAAATTTTAAAGGATTGTAAATAAAACAAGTAAATCAGACAAAGTTGGAATTCGTTTGTGTATATATATATATATATATACACAAAGGAATTCCAACTTTGCACTAACCTAGCAACGAAGCGCATAGATTGTTGCTATGTGATCGTTCACAGTAACCATACTAACACTAATCCTAATTTTAACTCTAACCTTAACTCTTATATGCTCATCGTTCTATACCTCTACCTTCCCCTTAAAACACAAAATGTATACTGTTTTTAAATAAGTTTTATCTCGTATATTGTATTTTATTATATTCTAGTTTCTCCCTCCTGGCACATTTTAGCTTACCCTTCTTACCTTGCCTTGAACAACAAAAATAAATACACAAAAAAAAAACACTGTACATAGATACATATATACATATATACATACATGCATACACACATATATGTGTGTGTGTGTATCCCGGGTTCAATCGGGGGTAACCACAGTAAGTAAGGTACTCAATACATAGCAGAGTATAAATATTTAATATAGAAATGGTTTCTACAGGACTAGAACTGTTTTATTCAAAGGAAATCAACAGGAAAGCCTTTCCTGATGATTTCTTTCGAATGAAATAGTTCTAGTCCTGTAGAAGCCATTTCTATATTAAATATATGTGTGAGTGTGTGTAATACAAGTGTAAAAGAAAAAATATGATGAAACTTCATCTGTGTTTTATATCATTAGATACTTTATAATATGATGACTGCAGGCTGATGATGCCCTTTACCCCCATACTCATAATTGGAGCAGTATGGTTTTAAAGGATATTTTTTTATTTAATCTAGGTCTTGTATGGTATGTGTATGGTGGGTGGGGTCAATAGTAGGATTACATTTTGCGTGTGTGTGTCTGTGTATATAGAAATACATACATACACTCACGCACAAATAAATATATATCATCAGCATTTTGTATGGAAAACTGACATAAAATGATGATGCTCATGATATATCTCTCTATATACATTGTATACATATATATCTCTCTCTATATATTGTATACATATATATCTCTTTATATATATTATATAGATATATATCAATATATTATATAGATATATATCAATTTATGTCTACCGCTATTACAAGTCTCCTGGGACTTTGGAAATCCTTGAGTATCACTGAAAAGAGAATTGCATTAACATCTAGCATGAATTTTCTTTAAATGTTAATTAACCAAACCAGCTAACATGTATCTATTGTTACTGAGCTAGCAGAAACAGAAGTAAACTTGATTAAATACTTACACTATATAATTTTGTACGGCTAGCAGTGAAAATGGACACTAAATGATGATGACGATCATGTACTAGATAGAGTTGATCCAATTAAACTTCTCTTTCAAATGTTGTGGCTTTGTGCCAATGTGAGAAAAGTACAGAATTCAGTTTCATTCCAATAATTGTTTCTACTTTAGGCACAAGGCCAGCAATTACCCAGTACATTACTGATACTTTATTTTATCGACCCCGTAAGGATGAAAGGCAAAGTTAACCTCGGCGGGATTTGAACTCAGACTGTAAAGGGACGTAACTATGCTAGATGCCTTAATTTATGTTTGTAAAATACAAGAGAAAGAAAGAGGAAGTTAAAAGTCTACTGAGATTTCCTAAACTGCAACATTACCTAAGTGAAACTAGATCATCATCATCACTGTTTTACATCTATTTTCCAAGCTTGCATGGGTTAGTGGAGTAGCTCAGAGGGCCAGATGTTACTTATACATTTCGTTTTGATATGGTGTCTATAGCTGGATGCCCTTCCTAATGTCACCAACATTAAAGCATGTATTGGGAACATTTTACCATGATTTTCAGCACTATTACCTTACAGAAGGGACTCAGTGTTTTTTATCATGGCACAAGCATTACCACTTTAGAGTGGATTGGGTGTATTTTATTGTAGTACTAGCACTACTACTTTATAACACTAGATGTAAAATTGTAGTGTATTTTTTAGAGATCAAAATGTTTAAAGACCTAAAATGATATAGAATTTCTCATAAACAATTAATATACCAAATATTATATAACATATTAATAAACATATTGTTATACTTTGGGAGGATCATGCTGCCAATAAAAACACATGTACCTGTTGTTTTCACTGCAATGTATTATAAGTGAGCTTACAAAAGCAAGATCGTGTAGGACAAAACAAATGAGAGACAAAATATCAACAAAAGTTGTCACAGAGGTCACAGAATGTGTGACGAAAGAGCTTTGACGATCAACAACTAAATAACCATCCGGTTATTAAACTAACCGACTGGGAGTTTATAATAAATTGAAGTGAAATCCAACAGGTGCTTGTGTTCTTATTAGCGGCGTGGCCATCCCAAAGTATAACAATAAAGCTTTATTCACCTTATACGTCCATTCATCTATTCAGTTAGTTGGAAAGGAGAGCGAATGCAGCCCGCCAAAGAAGAGAAAACAGGGAAAGGATAGAGAAGAATAAAATAAAGTACCAGTAATGAACTGGATTATTGCTGGCCTTGTGCCTAAAGTAGAAACAAATATTTCCGTAAACCAAGATACTCTAATCGTTCAAGCAATGCAACCTGGCTAAAGTTTTTAACATATATAGAGGATTTTGCAGTCGAATCAATGACTGACAACCTCCCGAGGGCTGGTGCCATGATAAACGCACCCAGTATATTCTGTAAAGTTGGTGTTATAAACGGCTCTCAATTGTAGAAACCACACCAACAGTTGTTGAGAGAGCCCTTCAGTAACAATACGACACACTCCCAGCGCTTGATTTTTATAGAGTTAGTAGGTGTGAATGGGAACAGCTCTGAACATTGACAACAATTATAACACAATTAATAATTGCTAAATGGTGTTGTTGTTTAACCCCAAGTCAGCATTGATCGAGTAGACCTATGATCAAGGTATTTCAGCCGTGATCATACTGTTGTTTTCCTAGAAACATCTCCACGTTTTCGCAGTTGTATAAATAACATTAAAAATTGTTTATAAGTCTTACAGAATGAAAATATAAACAGGTAATATATACAATTAATTATTGCTAGGAGCCTAATGAATATAATACACAAAAATAGATAATCAAAGCGAGAGAGAAGAAAACATCAGATCAACATCAAGTGCATTAATCGGTCACACAACACAAGGGTCATCGGAAATGTTTAAGGCAAGCCAGCACGCTCGCAGCATTACTGCATCACGAACCACATTATGCATTGTATCTTTTCCGGGGATGGTCGACCATGCTTTGAAGATTTTGCTGCTTTTTCTGGGTGTATTGTCGGGAGACTAGAGGCATGACATAACACAGTCTAATATTCATAAAAAGTACTGTATCCTTACAATAGTATTTCTTCTGTTTAACTTACCTTGTTCCTATCAATATCGAATACATCCACAGCTCGACACATCCATTGACTTTCATTACAATGAACAGTTGGGCACTGTACTATTTACATGACATTTTCAGAGACGCAGATCATTTAAAGTGGAAAATTTAGTTGTGTATCGCGTGTATGGAGTGGTCAGCTGTTGTAATGTTATCTGCACTCATGTAAAACTAAACAGTGACCCATGCCCAATAAATATTTTCTTTTTTTTTTTTTTCATCGACAATTTATATATTTGTATATAAGATGGAAAGTTATATTTTATTTTAAATGTTTAATTGAATGCTTGATTTCAAACGTAAACTCGAGTGGAAAATACGAATCTACTGTTGAATAAATGCCAACTTCATATGAAAAAAAAATTATCATTGATTTAATCACAGAGGCGGATACTGAGAAGTGTTTTTATTAAGCAAGTTTACCATACATTTTCCTAAAAAGATACTTTTATAATTAATTATTTCATTTCTACATTATAATTGTGGGAATGTTTCGTTTTAGGTATATAAAATAACAAACAATAAAATTAAAGTGAAGGGGGAAACCTGACAAGAACGAGGAGCAAGTTTCATCGCAATCTTAGGCAAGAATCTTTATTTTCTATGACTATGTCTGGCCATGTGGAGCTAATTTACTTATAGGTGATAATTGACTGCTAACTTTTCCTGGGGACTTTTTATCAATAGGTCTTTAGCTTTTACTTTCGCTGGTGTTTTTTCCGGATATTGCTATAACAATATTGTTTCCATTTGTTTGATATATTAATTAGCACAGTGATAAACGAACAATATTTGTTTAAAATTCTTATTGCTTGGTTATTGATTCCAGCTTCTTATCCTCGCTATCACGCACGAAGGAATCCCCAGCGCCTCCTTGATTTTGTTGTGTGATTGAATATGCGGTTCTTGATCCCTTTTTATTTTATTTTTTAGTACTGTATATATATATATATATATATATGTGTGTGTGTGTCAGGTCGCTCTCGAGTGAGTGCTACTGGTAGTAACCCATTACAACCTATCTCATGGTCGGGTCGTCGGCGACTAAACTGGCAACCCCACCAAGCTAGCTTGGTGAGGAGGGTGATATTTGGACACCTTGCGGGATGAAATACAAGACTCGGCGAAGGGCGGAGGAACTCATCAGAGTCAACAACCATCCAAATAGTACCGATTTTTTTTTACCTGGGAGTGAAAGGCTCCCAGTTGTCACATCTTTCTAAGAGGGGGAAACTCTGAAAAAAAAAACTGCGGCTTCGGAAGCATGTTGACCAGTTCTCCTTTCCGGGTAGTGTTTTCGATGCTCAGATAGGGATTGGTTGAGTGCAAGGCCTTTCCCCACTTAAAAAATTTTCAAAGCACAGGCATTGCTTGTTCAGGTTATGTTACAGGTTCGCGTGGCTGGCCGTAGCCTAAAAGTGCACCATTTTCTGTAATCCGATAAGCGATTGCAATACTCTTCGCAGAGTTTGCAGCCATCATATATATTTATAAACCTATTTTAAAAGATTTATATATATATATATATATATATATATATATATATAAACCTATTTTAAAAGGTTCTTATTTAAATTAAAATCTCCCAGCATACAAGTTACTATTTTAACAAATCTCAAAATTTTTCATTAAATAATTAAAATGGAGTGTAATTCATTGAAAATATAGTTACGAAAGAGTTGTGCAACCTACAGGGAAATTTGATATAGTTTACTTCCCTTACATCGACTTTACTGTTGAACTTTTTGTTTCACTGTTGTCTTCGTTGGGGAAGATAATGATCTCTCTCTCTCTCCCTCTACACACACATATATATTCATTTTATTAAGGCTAAATGGTGAGCGGGGTCGATAAAATAAAGTATCAGTAATACACTGGATAATTGCTGGCCTTGTGCCAAAAAGTAGAAACAATTATTATTCTGGGATTTCGCTTGCTTCTCACAAGGTCATCAGACAAGAACTCTACTTCGGCATGGAGTACTCTTTTCTCCCGGCTGTTAACTACATACGGATATATATATGTGCGTTACAGATATTCAAATACAGAGAGGGAGGCTTCTCCAAGTAAATGCTCAGTAACCACTAAAAATGTGCTACGTCTGGTTATTTTATCTTTAGATTGGCTATGACCTCTCTGAACAGTACACTCCACAATATCACTTCACCTTGCTTAAACTTATATTTAGCAGCCTATGAATATACGAATTATTATGTGAAGTCGAACTAATCTATAAATATACACAACCATCGGTGGAACAGTGTTGTCTACAGAATTAAGCATAAAATTGTTTTTTCCCCCTTTGACATACATATTCTTTAAATATTTTTCAATAGTAAAAAAAAAAAGAATCGATCAATTACTTTTCCATAATTCGCGAACATAAAATGAAATAATAATGATTTCTTTATTAACCACAATGGGAAAAACTTCATTTTTTCAGCTTTTTAGGGCTTTTTTTAGGCGTTACGTCTAGCCGATTTTCTCGAAATTTCAAGGCATATTATGCACATAAAAAAAATTCATTTTCTTGATCCGCATTAGGTGAAAACCTGCATTTTTCCTGCTTCATCGAGGAAAATCTTAAAGATTATCCAGCCATCAGAGTATTCGGCTTATTTTCTTTACATATTGTCCAGGCATGCAGTTTTTCCACGGTCTGTTGGCAACCCACGTTCCAAAATACCTTATCCCGTGCAACGCCGGGTACCACTGCTAGTTTTTTTTATAAAACACTAGAAGCCAGAACCTCTCTTGTTACCCTTACTTTCCTTTTTTAAGTGGAACTTGAAGAGCTTGGCTGGAGAGGATAATTCCTGACACATCCACCATACATCTTCCTTCACCATAGCTACTAGACAGAGGAAGATTTGTTGCACCTCTCTTCTAAAATAATGTAGTGGTTAAATCTTCACTATAGACCCCGCTGATAGCTATATCTAATAATAACCTGGTCATCTGGTTCCTCCAGCTTCACAGCAATGGTCCACTATGCTCTTCCATCTTTCTCTGTTTCTGACGAAGGTTGGTGCTTGAAACCAGTTTGTGCCATACCTGCATAGGTCATCTTTTAGGGTGGATCTCCGGGTCTTCTTTGGCCAACCTTTGGTCTTTTCCTACCAGCTGGCAACCATGACATTGAAATTCTTGCTGGTATATTGTGCCTCATTCGTAAGACAAACCCTACCAGCTGCATTCTTCTGCTGTTGATGACAAGGCTCAGGCGTGTGACATTGGCTCTTTGAAGCACATCTTTGTTTGTGATCTTGTCTAACCATCTAACGGCCAGGATCTTTTGGAGCCATCTTTGGAAAATATCAAGCTGTTTTTCGGTTCTGGCAGTACTCTTCCATGTGTCAGCAAAATAGGTAGTTGTTGAGATAATGGTTCATCAGAATAATCACAATTTCATTTGAGATGTGTGCTTCTTCGATTGTTATATTGATTGGAGTTTGTTCAATACTCCAGCAGCTTTTTTGTATGTCAGCGTCAGTATTGCCATCTGTTGTCTGAATGCTACCAACATATATGAAGTGCTGAACCTTTTGTATCTTTTTCCCATTGACTGAAACTTCATATGCTTCACTGCAGGCAACTTTCTGTATTTTTGTTTTTGATATATTTACTCTCAAGTCAACCTTTTCAGCTGTTTCAACCAGGGCATTTGTCATTGTCTTCATTTCTGTGCAATTGTTGGTGAGAAGGGTTAAGTCATTAGCAAAGGCTAAATCTGCCAGTTTTACTCTTCCCCATTTTAGACTGTAATCCAAGATTATCAAGAAAAAGAAGGGGGATAGGATGCATTCCTGATAAAATTGACTAGAACTCAGTAAATCCTGATTCTGTTTTTTACACAGCAACTTAAGTCTTGATAAAGTGACTTAAAAATGTTGATATAATGATCAGGAATACCATAGATATGGAGGATCTTCCAGTGAGACTGGAGGTGTAAACTATCAAAGGCTTTTTTAAGTCAACATAATTTATCACTACTGTGACTCTATACTCCAGTAACTGCTCAATGATGTTCCTTTGTGTGAATCTACTGACTTTGACAAACTCAACTTTACATTCACAGAAGACCTGAAGAAGATGGAGGACTACTACCCCTACTGGTGCCTTCAACCTAAGCAAGACCACTGTGACAGCCTTCCATCTCAACACCAGACAAGCTGAATGAAACTCAATGTCTCCTTCTAAGGTAGACTTGTCAAGAATGAACCACACCCCAAATATTGGTGTATAACATTGGATCACTGCTTAATTTACTGAGAACATATAAAGAGGGTTGCCGGAAAGCTCATGACCAGGAGTAATATCGTCCGCAAGTTGGCGGGAAACAGCTGGGGTTCTGATGCACATACACTCTGAACTGTGTGCTTAGCACTTGCATACTCAGTTACAGATTTCAAGCACAAATTGGGAAGGTTTTCCAGGTTTTCATGGATAGTTCACTGGTCAGTCCAAGCCTCATCTGCCCATCCATGAAAACCTGGAAAACCTTCCCAATTTGTGCTTGAAATCACGCAAACAATTCTGAGAATCAATGAAGACCCTTCAGGACAATAACTTTGATCTGAAAGAAGAGTGGTGAAGATCATGGAATGAGTCTAAATTTGCAAACCGAGACCTCACCCAGAACTCCACATCTAAACCAGCCAGCTTTGACCTTCCCAGAAAGTAATGAGTGTCTCTTAATTAGATCGGCACAACACATGCCAGGAAAGCTCATCATTTCCATTGATGAAAAATGAAAGACAGCCCAGCATGTGACTGTGGGGACCCTGACCAGATAGTATTGCATGTTGTTTAGCATTGCCCCCTCAGACGTTTTCCTGGAGGCAATCCATAGTGTTGCAAATGATGCCTCGGTCTAGCTCGCTGGTCTCGACCTACCTCTCTAACTACTGTGCATATATCATACAAGAAGTATGAATATTTGTTCATTG
This sequence comes from Eledone cirrhosa, assembly GCA_964016885.1. NCBI lineage: Eukaryota > Metazoa > Mollusca > Cephalopoda > Octopoda > Eledonidae > Eledone > Eledone cirrhosa. Next base: position 147,792,553 of record OZ024742.1, on the reverse strand, counting down.
CATGATCTTCCATTTCGAAAACCTGTTTGTTCACTTCTAAGTTTGTGGTCCAGGTATCAGCTTCCTGTCTTTTTTTCAACTTTTTTTAACTCAGTCTTTGCTAAGTTTACTTTTAGAGCTTTCAATTCTACATTTTTCTTCTATGTGTAGAATTTTGCCTCTACTCTCCCATGAATTCAACTATAAGGACTAACTCATTAGCATACAGGATTTTCCCTGGAGTTATATGGCCAGAAGGATAATGATAATTAGGGGCAAGCCCTGTTGAATCTCCACCTGCACTTCAAATTCATCACTGTATTCATTGTCAACTTTCACCTTGCTGATTATACCTTCATACAGAGCTTACATGAGCCTCATGAGCCATTCATCTACACTTAGCTTCCTTAGCACCCACCAGATTACAGTCTGTCAAAGATCTTTAGATCCACAAACACCAGGTATAAAAGCATTAACTGAGCATCTGACTAGCCTGCATGATGTTTTCAGCATCACAGCAACTATACTTGATGATCCAGCTGCCTTCCCTACATTCATGTCATTCATTGCTTTGTTTATCACACTGCTGTTAACTGTTATGGCTGGTATTTCAGTTGGATCTACATAGGGTAGGACTTCACTCATTTATTCTCTTCATTCAATAGCCTCTTGTAATAAGACTTTTGTGCCTCTTTCATTTCAGCATCAGTCAGAGCAAGTACCTAGCTATCATTTTGGACACACTTTTCTCCAGCTGATCCTCACATCTTAGAACATATGCAAACTTCTTCTTTTATGCTTTTTTTTATTTCATGCAACCTGGCACACACAAGTCAGCCAGAGAATACCTTCTCTATTTAAGGCTTTTAACATTTTGGGCTGAATTTCATCTTCCCCAGCAGCCTTGCCACATTTGAGTTCCTTAATTGTTCTTGTGACCTCAGCTTCCAAGAGATTAGTTACCGCTCCCAGATGCATCTCATGTGCATCAGAAGATGCTATTATGATCGGGTTTAGGAGATCAGTAAAGTATTCTCTCCACCTTGTGAGGATGCAGCTCTTTGAAGAGAGGAGAACCCCAGATGCGTTCTTGATTGGTGCAGAGAAGGACTGCTTATTATGAAGTCAGCAGATGGTCTGCTAGAACACTTTATTTGCTGATCTGAAGTCAGATTCCAGCTTAACCCCAAAGTCCTCCCATATCTTAATTTTGGATGTTTTTACTGTCCCTGCTATGATTGTTCGTGCCTGTTTGTACCGCAAGTACTGTAAGTTCAATAATGATAATGATTTCAATAAACCATCTTGTGTGATCAGAATGAACAAGGAATATTAGAGTGACCATAATGGTTGAAACAGTAGACTAAATGCAATATAGTATTTAGTTTCATTCCTCTAGGTTCTGGGGTCAATATTGCCTTTCATTTCTCTCTAGGTTGATATAAATATCAATGATATACTAGGGTTTCATTCAATTGACTTATATATCTTCACCACAAATAGTTAGGCCTTCTATCAAAACAGAAACCATTACTTTCATATATTTATTTTAGTGAAATGGTTTTAGTTGCTGATATTAATGTAGTATTTTTTCCCCCATAGCCAAAGGATCATTCTGAAACATACGATTTACTTCATACAAATTAACAAAAACACATTACTTCATGAATGACTGAATAATTGACTGGCTTGATTAATGAGTGATATTAATTTCAAACTTGGAATGATAAAGAAGACATCTATTGAAACACAAAATATACAAAAAAAATGTTTAATAGATCTTCGAAAATATTTTCTTCCTGCCATCATGTACAGCTGCTGAAATTCTAACCACCTCTATGATGGTGTTTGCTGCTACCACTACTACAACTGCTGCTACTATTGCTACTATTATTTCTCGATACATATAATCATTTATTTATTCATATCGCGCACCACGAACACTCCTTCATAAGAATCATTTTTATTAAAGCGAAGCATTTCATACTAATAAGCAAAAGAAGAATGATAATGAAGAAAATTTATTTCCTTCTAGTCATAGGAAATGAAATATAATTGTCACCAAAGGAAGACATTGTTTTTTTTAAATATTAATTTTTCATTAAGAATTAAATTTAATTTTAAATAAAACAAATAAAACATTTGTTTCGGTTCTTTTTTATTTTATGTAATTGAGTATAAAGTTGACAGTTAGTTTCTTTACTGGACTGAGTATGTTATTATTCTGGGATTCACTTTCATGAACGATTGAAATTCTTTCTAATTTGGCTGTAATATATATATATCATCATCATCATCGTTTAATGTCCATCTTCCACGCTATCATGGGTTGGACGGTTTTGTCCCACTTGAGGCGAGAACTGTCTTTAGCAGGTTTTCTACGGCTGGATGCTCTTCCTAACACCAATCACATTTACAGTGTGAACTGGGAGCCTTTTTACCATGTCACCTACACGACCACTTTAAATATATGTGTGTGTACATATGTTTATTATAATCATTGTTGTTGTCATTACTTTTCCTTCCACGTTTCCATAATAGCGTTGGTTAAATGGGATAACTGTTTCCTTTGTGTATACATGCTTTAGCACTATTGGTAATATGTAACCCAATACAACTTGTCACATAGTTGAGTTGTTTGACTAAGCTGGCAATCCCACTAAGCTTGCTTGGTGAGGGGAGGAACTCAGGGAAGTCAACAGCCAACCAATAGTGTGTGTGTATATATATATATATATATATACACACATATATATTTCAAAGGAAGTGACCAAAGGCTTTATTCAGTTAAAATCATACAGAATTTTCATCCTTTTGAGGTCAATAAAATACAATACCAGTAATGAACTGGGGTTGATTTAATCAACTTTCCTCTCTCCCCCAAATTGTTGGTCGCCTGCCTGAATCAGAAACTATTATTAATGTCTGCTTTATGGCCTTATAAATAATGTTGAGTATCAATGAGCTGTTTCCACACTTGATTGCACTAAAGTATATGTTGGAACAAACAGTTAGTGTTGTAGACAAGATAACTCGTCCTAATATGTTTGAACTCTTTTCCAACACTTCATAACTTTAAAGCTAGATGAGTTTACTAGTTTATTGATGTGACGTTTGTCAATCATTCATATATGTGTTGTTAATAAAGGTTTTTTTTTTAAATAGTCATTTTACTGAAAAAACAACCGGCACAGTAACTGTAGCTGTGTAAAATATACATGGCAGTCAACAGGTTAAGAAAGAAAAATTAGAAAACTCTACTTCATTTGGATTATTCCCTCAACTGGACTATTTTGAATGTTGCCCGGCTAACTCAAATGCAATCTTGGTTCAGAGGCCAAGAGCATCAGATGTTTCAATTACTATGGGTTTGCAGAGAACAGATGATACTTTGTCAGCCTGTGATCTTTTGCTTGTTAGGCAATGAGACCTAGCTTCCTATTTAGTCATTGAATCTGACAAATAATTTTTTTTTTTAATATGAGTTTAAAGAACAACTCAAGCAGTACTAATAAGAACTATTCAGCTACAAAACAGAAAACGTGAATCATATGTTTAACCCTTTCATGACCATATTTCTAATTAAATAGATAGTCTATGTTACATCTAATTTTTTAAATAGTCAAGGTTTTAGAGTGATTTAGTAAAATAACTAACTTTCTCATATTCAAGATGGTGCTTGGAACATATCTTAACAAAAGATTTTTATTTAAAGTTATGATAAAGGTTTTAAAAGTAAAATTGTCTTCAGAAACTAAAGAATTTGTTTAGCCCTTTCATTTCTTAGGAAATACACAACAATTGATTAATGAAGAATTTGGAGGGATTTACTAAAATTATTTATTATTTCAATATTTAGATGGTGTATGTAGCATAATTTAAGCAAATTTTTTAATATAAAATAATCTTGGAAAACAAATTTAAATAAGGTTCCTTTAAAATGAGGAGTTTTCTTTCATAAAACCAGAGGCAGTTTTAAGTAGGTTGGTATTAAAAGGATTTAAAAAATGCTGCTAGAACTGAGTAGTTAATATTAAGCCTTTCATGATTATATTTCTAATAAATAAGCTGCCTGTGTTTCAATAAAATCAAGATTTTTGGAGGGTTTTTAGTAAGATATGTCACTTTATTTATTGATTTTTAAGGGTTTTTAGTAAGATATATCGCTTTATTTATTGATTTCTAAGGCCAGTAAATGTGATTAAATCAATCCCACTACTTGTTTGGTACTTTATTTTATCAGCCCCAGAAGGATAAAAGGCAAAATTGACCTCAATGAGATTTGAATTCAGAAGGTTGAGAGCTAGAAAAATTGCTACAATGGCATTTTATCTGATGGTCTACCAATTATGCCAACCTACCACCCTTTGTCACTTTATATATTGGTTTATTTTATATCGATGTTTAACAACTGGAACCTCAACTCAACACTTGTTATTATGAGATTTTGATCAAGATATTTATTGAAATATGCACACTGTAGCATGACTGGTTTCAGGCTAGTTGGTATTAAAGCAGTTAAATAGCAATGTGCTTGCAATGCTCTTGATGCGTGCAAAACGTGGAGTGAGAAGACCAACCAAGACAACCAATTAGATTCTTTTGACACCAAATGCCTATGGAAAATCCTTGGCATCAGGTGAGATGACTTTATCACCAGCAAAGAAGTCCATCAACGAACCCACCAACTGAGAGACATGCTAATCAGGTCCTCTATTAGTACCTCCATGGAAAGAGGCAAAGAGGACGACCCAAGATGAACTGGCGGTAGACAATTGATAGAGACCTGAAATTCATCTTCAAAGTTGGAATGATGTATTGATAGATGCAACTGACTGTAGTCATTGGAGCACTTTGGCTGCCTCATGTGTCTCAATACACTGGAGCTTCTAAATCTAAATAAGTAAGCTATAAGTAGTTAGAACCATAATATAGCCTTGAAACTCATGCTTGGCTGATTAAAAAAAACAGGTTTCATTTTCAACTTCATACTTGAATAATTAGGAAAAATATTTTCTATGCCAATATGTGTGGGATGATGATTATTGGAGCAATTTATTTTTTATCCATCTAACGAATTGGGTCAAGCAATGTTATCTGGTTTATAGGGGTATATATTCTGGGTATGCTGATCAAGCACTATACATCCACCAAAGATAAGAAATTTTCTTTAACCCTTTAGCATTTAAACTGGCCATATCCAGCCAGAATTCTTTCACCTTTTTCTGTCTAAACTGACAGTAACCAGCCACTCATGCTGATGTTAAGGTATTATTCTCAAAATAAATAATATCAAAATCTCATAGATTCAATATTATGTGAAGTAAAGCCTTTACTGTGAAAATATAGTAGTATAAGAGTAATGTAAATGCTAAAGAGTTAAATATAATTCTGTTCTTGCAGTTTTCATCTAATTAGTATTTCTGCCTCCAGCAGAGTACAAAACTTCATGCACATATTTCAGTTGGTATTTAAGAATGCACATTACAGCCTGCTACCCGGGGACTAGGTTGTAACTAGTTGTAACTCCTGACAGAAGCATCACTGTTTTTCCAGTGACAGGCAGCAGGATCAGAATGTACAAAGCTAGAATAGATACTGCAAAGCATCCCATGTGACTCTAACAATTCCATCAATTCACCACCCCTGGATTTGTATTTTATTTACTGATCCTGAAAGACAGGATTTGAACTCACTGTGCTGAGGGCCGGAACAAATACCAAGGCATTTTATTAAACATTCTAATGACTCCGCCAATTTTTAACCTTATTACAGTATCAGGATATAATACGGTTGTAATTTGTTTTAAAATTACTACCATATTAAATACCCACCCTGAAACAAAACTGAAACCACATTGATGTCATATTAAGTATATAGTCGAGAGTTTGTATGTTCCTTTATATTTATGTCAAAGTAGTAGATTCAGCACAATAACACACTCTGTGACAACAATCATCGTATACCATTGGTTTACTGAAGGACATAGTTCAATGGGTGATGTAGTTAGAATTTGGGTCAATCATCATATTGTCAATAAATCAACAAGTTTTAACTTATTAAACCATGAGTGAATTTAATTCACGGAAAATGCAAAGAGTGTTGGTGTCACAATAAACAAACCCAGCCTACTCTGAAAAGTTGTAGTTCTGGTATCACAATAAAATGCTCTCAGTACACACTGTAAAGTGGTTGATATTGGGAAGGGCATCCAGCCATAGAAACCTAATCAATAAGGAAACATATGGCCACCTAACTGGTCTAGTCTTGGAACATGATAACTTGTCTAACTCATGCAAGCATGGAAAATAATGTTATCACTATCTTCATTATCATCATCATTGTCATCATTTTGTAACAGAGCTATTTGCATGGCATGTATCAATAATCTATCCATGCATGATTTGGTTATGTTAGACCAATCGTAAGCTGCATATGGATATATATCAACTTCTGCCAGCTCAAGATTTTCCCCGTTTCTTTTGTTTACACTAGCCTCTTGTTGCCTTGGACTCCGAGAAGTCAACACTTGCCATGATGTAGCGGTAAAGTTTCACTTTGGCCTGTCAGCCTCATTCAGCCAGGCAGAGTGCCTTTCTTTACTTTTTAATTCTTAATTTGTTTGTTCCTTTTTAAATGGCATGTCAACCCTACTTTGTAATCGGTTTGTAAATAAAATATGTAAAAATGTTATCAGGTGTTATAATGTTTTTACCAAAGCCATCGCCTCTGGACTTAATATGGAAAGAATCCTTTTTCCAAGGTATTTATCACAACAACAGCTTTATACTTCTTTCGTGGTTATAAGACTTACAACCGAACTTCACTTCTTACATTCCTCTTTAATACAAACATACATTTACTTCAACAAACAGACACACCCGGCTAACATTGCCTCTCACACATAATATACCATTACATTTCTCACTATAACAATTAGCTGGACAACTCCTTGTGTACAATCATCACAAATAACAATAATTACTCTTATTCTTATTATGCCAACATGGCATAATAAACTTTCATATTGATATGCCAACACGGCATAATATTATCTTTCTGTTAAAATTTTATATCCATCAGACAGGTCATTACAGACCAAGTCAGTACTTAATTGGAGGTACTGTTCTCTCAGATGGGTCAGATGGGGAGCATATCTCATTCAAATACATTCCTCTTTGGTATGGTTTCTATGGCTGGATGACAACCACTTTACAAAGTGTACAGATTACATTTTATTGTGGCACTATCAATAGACAGGTTGTCTTATCCTTGACATGATTGAAGAGTCCTCTCTACCCTTCATAGTGACACCATTTAAAGAAAGCTATGACATTTGTTTATGTTCTTCATAAACAATGTACCCCACAGCATAGCAGTTTGACAAAGATCAGCACTATACAGTACACTTATAAATAGACTATGGCCTCATCCAACTCATGCTATCAGGGAAAAACAGACATAAACAACAAAAATAGTGATAAGAATATATTGATTTCTGATATAGATAGACACAAGTTCAGAAAATTGTATGAAGAGCAAAGTTCAATCAACCCCAGTACTTGACTGGTACTTATCTTATCAGATGAAAGCAAAGTTGACCATGACAGGATTTGAACTTAGAATGTAAAGAGCCAGAACAAATACTGCAATGGCATTTTAACTGACACTCTACCAATTCTTAGATGACCAAAAGATATCAATAAATTATGTTTCTTATCCCTTTCAGCAAGGAAGATAAAGCCCATTATAGATGTAACTATTGATTATCAACATATTTGGCAATCAATTAAATCTAACTATATATGGAAATGTCAATATATAAGAGCATGCCATTTGGCCAGTCAGTCAGCTGTTGCTGTTCTATGGATAATATACCATATATACTCGAATATAAGCCGAGAGATATGTGACAAAAAAAATCGATGATAAAGTGGGAATTGGTCTTATATTCAAGGTCAATATTTTGCCAATTCCGAATTCTATGCTAATACGGTGCTAAAATATCTGGAGTGATTATTTTACAATGAAACACTGTTTTTCTGTTTTTCTACATTTACTACATCATCGCTAGTATTATCTATGCATTCCCTTGAAAATATTTCCAACAAATGTTTATAATTTGAACTTTTTAATACATAAATATCACACACACACACACACACACACACACACACACACACACACATGCATAAATGCACACTCACATACATGTTTTTCCCTAACTTAATAATATTTTTTTCTTTCAATCTTACTTCTGACTTTTATTTTATTGCTTTCACTCTACCTTCCTTCTCTCTTGCTTGCTGTCTCTCTCCCTCTTTTACTCTATGAAGTTCTCTTAGTTGATCTCTTGATTTTAAAAGTACTCCTAGCATGTGAATAGCCAGAAGTAAACAAAAATTTGAGAAACTTGTTTAAACTTTATAAAACAAATGAAATGGTAGAAAATCCTTACGTAATGGAATCATGAAACAAAAACTATTTTCTAAATGACACTTAAAACATTTTAAACATCAAAATATTAAAACTTCACAAATATATTCTATACTCATGAGAATTTCAAAATCCCACCATCTACACATAATGGAGTTTGGATTTTTGGCTATGACTTAGACATAAAATTGGGGGGGGGGGGGGGGGGGGGGGGATATATTCAGATTGGCTTATATTTAAGTATATACAGTAATTAAGTAGACAATTTATTAGAAGGTAAATGTTCTTCAGTAACACTATCACAGGATTTCTTGGCATGATCACATCATAAATGAAGACATCATGGAAAGGATCCAGCTAAGTAATCTGGGAAATACCATCATTATACAGTGGAAGATGCTTGGCCATGAACTCCAAATGGAAGCTAGAAGGAAGACATATGAAACAAGGCAGAGCTGTCATGACGTGATTGAGTTCTGTGGAGAAAGACCTGGCAGACATGGGAGCAGGCCTGTGACAAGGCTTGCAAACATGTGGAATGGAGCTTTATTGTCACCCAATGCTTCATGGGGAGCAAAAGGAATTAAGGAATAAGTGTGTGTGTGTGTTTTGTAATGTATATATTAACTCTTAATGTCCTGTACTGCGTGAAACCACATTAGCAAAATGGGGACTCCTATATGATTAAGCAAAAAGGGAACAGGAATCAGCTACCAAAGTGATAGCCAAGGTTATAGGCATAGAAATGATTGCACAGCACATCTAATAAGAATCGTCTCTTAGATATTCTGTAGCATCAATTCAGG
>OZ024742.1:147549624-147783132 GCA_964016885.1 Eledone cirrhosa | reverse complement strand
CCTGCAGATCTCTGTATTTCGGCCTGTGCCTGTGGGAATTTGAGTCTTCTGTATTACTTCATAGCGCCAGAGATCTGCAATAATACAGAAGACTCGAATTCCCACAGGCACAAGCCGTAACTGAAGCATATACATAGCAGGAACAGTTCCATCCACTCTCAAAAAGCACGCAGTCCACACTGTAAAGTGGTCATGTAGGTGTCATAACAAAAAAAAAGCACCCAGTACTCACTGTAAATGAGATTGGTGCTAGGAAGGGCATCCAACTGTATAAACCAAGCCAAAATCAGTTCTGTATGAGCAAGATATTGTCACCTGACCTGGCATTGCTGACAACAGGATAACTCTTCTAACTCATGCTAGCATGGAAAAGTGGATGTTTAACAATGATGACGATGATGAATGATTTATAATAATAATAAAAACATTACGTCACTTCTTTATGATTAACCCACATTTCAAATTGAAATAAATGTTATGTAAATTATGATTATATTTAAAGGTTAGGACTAGAGTTAAGACTAGGGTTTAGGAGTGGAGTTTAATTCAATTTGAAATGCAGGGTAATTATGAAGAAGCATCAAAGTTAGAAAATCACTGGTTTACCCCTTTCATGAACATAGTTCTAATGAAATATACTCTATTCCAATTAGTTGATTAAGAATTTTGAAGGATTGACTAAAATTATTAATTATTTCATTATGAAGATAATAACTTAACATATGGTTCTGATATGTGGAGGCTCTTGAGCAAAACACTTAATTTTATGTTGCTTCAGAATACTCAGCTGAAAATTGGTACCAGCAATAGCTGGGGGTTAAATCCTCTGATGGACTGGCGTTTTGTCCAAGGGGGAGTCTTGTACTCTCAGTCACTTCACGTCATGAAACTAGGAGAAGCACCAGCCTTAGGAGCCTTCCAGCTTAAGACAGACTTTATGGTTCTTATATAAAATTATGTTGGAAGATTTAAATTTTAATTGGAACCCTTTAAAATGTTTAGTTTTGTTTCATAGAACCAGAGGTGGATTTGGGTGGGTTGTTATCAAAAGAGTTACAAAGTAGTGAGTTACACAAAACAGGAGTTATAAACTATTTACAGATGTTGTTTAAATGATTAACAAATACAGAGACAAACAGGAATTGCATGGTTCATTGGACAAATGGGAAGTGATTGCTTGTTTTAAAATGAACTGCTATGTTTAATGTGTCATGGTTTTAATTATTTATAATGAATTGTATTTTGCCATTGTTAAGCTATAAAAATATCTCTATTCCTTGTTAACACTTATAAATCTGTCTACCCATGACTGCTAACTAGATCAACAATTGGTGGACATACTCAAATTTTGTAGTGAGTATTACAATCGTAATGCAAGAAACTCGTGCCCGACTTGGAAACACAAAAGATAACACAAGAGTTACAACAAAGGAAGAAATGGATATAATTAAAATGAATTTATAAAGTTTTTTTTTTAATTGCTTAGTGTGTTTTAAATAGTATAAGTGTTTTTAAGATTTAATATTTCACAGTAGCTTTTTAAAAATAGTTCAGTATCTTTACTATTAAGGTTCAAAATAATTATTTCTTTTTCTTTTTTTTTAAACAAAAATGTCTCGTCAGATTCACTGGGCATGGCTTGTTTCACTTGGGTATCCACCACATACATTGGAGACTGTTGTTTCTGACAGCAGGAAGGCGTGCTTGAAGACTCTACCCCAACAACCCTCCCAAGAATAAGTGGACAAAGAAGATACCCCGAATTAACTGCGCATGTGGATGTGGAAAATGAATTAAGAGGAAACCTAACCCTAATTTGTGCATATATATATATATATATATATATATATATATATATATATATATATATATATATATATATATATATATATATATATATATATATATATTTAAAGGTTAAACAAGGTTCAATGAATAAATCAAAGAATTAGTTTTACAATAGATTGGAAGCACTCAACAGTATTGGTTTTCCGGAGTTATTAATATTCATTCAAAATATTAACAAAAATAGAACTTCATTGTGATCAAGTATATTTTATTATACATATTTCAGAGGTACTGAGCTAACTTCACGGTACGTCCTCATCAGATAAAATAAGATGATGCATGACATACCCTGACATGGTAGATGGTTAAGATCCAGTCATGGTAGTGAGTAAGATATGATAAAACTCAATATTTATATACCTTAAGATTGATACATGAAAAAACTTACATATAATACATATAATACAGAGGGTGCGTGTAAGAAAGCTTAAAAATACATAAAAGTAATTGACATAACTGTTAGAGATTCAAATAATTATTGAAGAAAGAGGAAAGAAAAAAGACAGAGAGAAAACATATGAGGGGAAAATATAGCTAGAAGAGGCATATTAAACCTATTAAATAAGGCTTTATCTTATGCTTACAAACATGCAGATCTAACTACGGATGAAATCGATATCATATTAACTGCTAGAAGAACTCTAATTAATTTCAACAATGAATATTGGACCCGTTCAGATAGGAATAGAAACTTTGACATTACCATGAGATCATCGGACTCAGCGCAGGTCACGGATCTTCTGGGGATTTTCATCTTAAATATGGTAAATAGAAAACTACCGGAGATTACCGGTGGTTTATATAGGGACGACATTTTATTTACGGTTGTCAAACATAGCAACACAGAACTAAATAGGGTTAAGAAAAATATAATTGAATTCTTTAAAAATTACGACCTTAAATTAGAAGTTGAAAGTAGTACCAAAATAGTTAATTTCCTTGATGTTACCCTTAACTTAAACTCTGTTTTTTATTACCCTTTCCATAAGCCCAATGAAAACTTAAACTACGTTAGCTATTACTTTAATCACCCTAAATCTGTGAAAAATACAATAGTCAATAGTGTACAGAAACGCATAACTAGAATATCCGCTAATAAATCCATATTTGATGAAAAAGCAGGATATTATAATGACGCGCTACGAAAGACAGGTTATAAAAATAATATAAAATATATGGATAATAATTTGAATTATAATCCTAATAAAATTAACATGTATAAAAGAGATTCTAAAAATTTTAATACAAACACCACTACCGTAAATAAATCGGGGGAAAAAAATCAGAACTAAATCAGTTATATGGGTTGATCCCCCCCCCCTCTTCTGTAGCAATAAAAACTCCACTCGCAAATCTATTCTTTAAAGCTTTAGATAAATCCTTCCTCATTTAACATAAATACCGTTCCATATTTAACAGACACACAATTAAGCTTTCTTATTCAACAACTATGAATATGGCCCATATAATACAGATAATATAATACAGAGGGTGCGTGTAAGAAAGCTTAAAAATACATAACTGAGATTCAAATAATTATTGAAGAAAGAGGAAAGAAAAAAGACAGAGAGAAACATATGAGGGGAAGATATAGCTAGAAGAGGTATAGAGAGCAAAGGAGAATTGATCAAGGAAAGGGAGACAAAGAGGAATAATTATAATTATAGGGAGGGTGTATAGTTACGTATGATATATATCCATACACAACTATACAATTGGGCATAGCTATGAGATAGAGTAAACTCGAATCATTGAATTATTTAGAAATATTCATGAATCTAAATCCTAAATATAACTGGGTGTAATCAATAAAAGTTAATTTCCTCAGTTAATTAGTTATATATACTATCCAAATGTGTCCGGTTGACCGTTAACTTTCAAAACATTTAAGTTAGTTCAGAGTAATGAATTAATTAAAGTGCATAATAGTTCAGGCTGTAGCGGTTGTCTCCCTTGTTTTGATTGGGATCTAGACGGGAAGTAGAACCCTTTCTGCAACTTCCGGTCAGAGCCCTATAAAACTAACAACTTTAAGCTTTCTAACTCTCTTTGCCTTTTCGGCACCAGGTCAAGAGCCTCTCATTTGGCTCTGCCATTAATTTGGCCAACAGGCGCCTGGCCTTAGCCAGGCGTCCTCTGCCAGCCGCGTTTGCCTGGCAATCAAAACGGTAACTACTAACTTTGTTTCATTCTAACATCTATCTTTGACATGTCAAGTATACTATCTACCATTGTTAATTAAATATTATACACCAAACCATGTATTCCTTGTTACATTCATACACCCCAGTAATCTCGCTATATTGGTAACCCTGACGTGATACGAACACGCAGCCGTTCATCGCTATAAGTGGTCACCCCCCCCCCCCCCCAAAAAAAAAGAAAAAAATAGCACATCTGGTTTTGTGAGTAACATTACGAATACACAGCAAATTTAGCGACAAACTATGAAAATACTCAAGGACACGCACACACGCACATGTGGAATTCGCACAGACAGACTTTTTCTCTCATGCATCAATTAACTGTCGCATTTCACCAATATATATATATGTTTCTCGTTTCTTACAACGAACACTTTCAAAACAAACAAAAAAAAAAAAATTTCACGATATATATATATATGTTTCTCGTTTCTTACAACGAACTCTTTCAAAACACACAAAAAAAAAAAGAAATTTGATATTCTTTAAAAAACATTTCAACAGGAACATTTATTTTCGATGAACCATTGCCTTTTTGTTCATCGTTTTCTTCATCGTTCAAGTTTTTTGTTTTTTTCCAAAGTTCACACCAATAATTATGCTGAGTGAAGCCTTTCTTTTTCATCATTGTCACTTTCAAAATTGCACTATCATTTTCTCGCGCGTTAGAAATATTATTTTTTTCAACCTTGTATTGGCACGTGTAGGCAGCACAAATTCTCGATTCACAGAGATGTCTCTACACACAGACATAGCCGCACGCCAGAGATAACATTTCTCGCCAAGGATTCTTCAGCCTTAAGCTATATTCTTCTATTTGCCGGTTTATAAATTTACAATGTAAATTTACCGTTGATAACCGCGCATTTATTAAGAATGCTTATTTCTCTGGTCGCTGGCCTCTTGACCCTTCCAGGTCAACGCATTCTCAATATCGACCATCAACTTCGGCTGCTATTTCTAGCACTTTGCGCAACTCATTTTTTCTAAAAAAAAAAAAAAAAAATTTTTTTTTTTTACTGTGAATTTAAACACCGAATACGCTCACTCAGCGAGACAACAGCAGCAGCAGCAATACATCAACACAGCTTCACCAACAACCAGCAGAACGCCAGAGAATTTATTTTTGCAGCACTCTCCCTGTGAGAAAATCCATTCGGAGGTTGGAAATTTCACGATATACCACAGAACAGAGACCACCTGCATTCATTCTCTGGAACACACTTTCTTTCCTGCTGTCATGTGATTGCACACCTGTGAACTATATTTTGTACATTTGAACTTTGAGCTCTTCTATTACTTTTACTTTATTACATTGTATCTTTGGGTGATGGATAGATGGATGTCCAGTCGTTCTCTGGCCAAGAGCGGTTGACTACCTTGATATCTATCATTGATTTTTCCAAACATTCTTTTGTCGTAATTTTCATGCCTGTTACAACATTCTCGCCAACTTGCTACATATTTACATTTCGATTTTTATACACTAAAATTCTGGCGGGAGGTTATGTAGCGGTTGTCTCCCTTGTTTTGATTGGGATCTAGACGGGAAGTAGAACCCTTTCTGCAACTTCCGGTCAGAGCCCTATAAAACTAACAACTTTAAGCTTTCTAACTCTCTTTGCCTTTTCGGCACCAGGTCAAGAGCCTCTCATTTGGCTCTGCCATTAATTTGGCCAACAGGCGCCTGGCCTTAGCCAGGCGTCCTCTGCCAGCCGCGTTTGCCTGGCAATCAAAACGGTAACTACTAACTTTGTTTCATTCTAACATCTATCTTTGACATGTCAAGTATACTATCTACCATTGTTAATTAAATATTATACACCAAACCATGTATTCCTTGTTACATTCATACACCCCAGTAATCTCGCTATAAGGCTATAAAAGTTTATAAATATTACTATTAAAGTATACTATCATATTTAATTTATAAAATCATATTTTATGAATTCATATTTAAACTATTTGCAAACATGAGAGAGAAAACATGCTATTTTCCATCCTCTCGAAGGTAAAACTTAATAATTTTATTATAATTATTTATATTATATTGAAGATATAATTTTTAAAAATTCAGATTAACAATTAGAGTACCTTAAAGCATCAAAAGGCCTTATAATTAAACTTTAAAAAGTTTATTATTCATTTGTCAAAATATAGACAAAAATTATATTGTCTAAAGATTAAGATGATACCTATCATTTATATATAACATAATATAATACAATAAATAAGTTACTGATAATATTGTTAGAAATTAAGGTTTTAGATCAATTATTATAATAAGGTCATGTAACACATATATACTATAAATATACGAGTCAAACTTCTTGAATCATACGGATAAGAATCTGATTCAAAGTTTAAAAAATGAATTGTCTGCGATCTTAGATTTTCTTTATAAATTTATATAGTAGTATAATGTGTCTGCAAACATGAGAAAGAGAAAGCCTAAGGATTTCATTGACCCGAAGGTAAGCCAAATTTAATTAAATTAAATTAAATAATAATCGTTATATAACTTAGAAAATTTAGAAAACATTTAGAACATATTTAACGATTATAACACTAGAAAATCATTAAAGTATCTAAAGTACTTATCAATAATAATCGTTATATAACTTAGAGAGTTTAGAAAATATTTAACGATTATAACACTAGAAAGTCATTAAAGTATTTAAAGTACTTATAAATGTAACTAGAAGCATGTTATTATACTAGATATACAGATTTGTTCAAATATAAATAGAGTATTCTAGATATTAGCGATCGATATACATATAATAAATAAACAGTACAATCATTGTTAGTAATGTTATAATTGAAGTTTTACATCAAGATAAGTGGGAAAAAGATTGTCGACGAGTATGGTGTGATGCATATACCGTAAATATATATAAATAAAATAATATTTTAGGTTTTAAAAGTTAATAGGTATCTGTATTAATATTATAGTATACTATCAAGTTTAATTTCTAAAATTCAAATTTTATTAAATCAAATTTAAAGGATTTACAAACACGAGAGAGAGAAACATATTATTCATTACTCTGAACTAACTTAAATTAAATATTTTGAATATTAACGGTCAACCAAATAAGTTTAGATATATATTGTATATATGGATAATTGTCTATAAACTTGAACATAAATTATTCCCCTTTGTCTCTCTCTCTCTCTTTAATCATCTCTCTTTTGTCTTTCGAGGCACCTACTAACTATATTATCCCATCAGCTGTTTTCTTCCTCTATGCTTTCCTTTCTTTCCTCTTTCTTCAGTAATTTGAATTTTCTTAACAGTTATATTGATGCCATGTATTTTTAAAGCTGTATTACACGCACCCTCTCTATTGTATGTATTATATATTTTTCTCATGTTCTCAATATTAAGGTATAAATATTGAGTTTTGTCATATATTACTCACTACCATGACTGAATCTTAACCATCTACTATGTCAGGGTATGTCATGGATCATCTTATTTTATCTGATGAGGACGTACTGTTGAACTTAACTCAGTACCTCTGAAATATGTATAATAAAATATACTTGATCACAAGAATATCTATTTTGTTAATATTTTGAATTAATATTAATAACTCTGGAAAACCAATACTGTTGAGTGCTTCCAACTATTGTAAAACTCATTCTTTGATTTATTAATTGAACCTTGTTTAACTTTTAAATATATCTAGCTCCCAGCAGGTTGAGCGCTTTTCTCTACAATAGATTGCATATTTAATAAATTATGGAATTCTTCACCTTCCCGACATCTCTCAAGGATATAGCTATACCATCTAATGAAGAATACATGGGGAAACTAATAGAACAAACAAACTCTTTTATAAGACGAGTGAGATGGTGCGCATTTCATTTCGATAATAAAGAAGCTAAAAGAAAAACCAACAGCAATTATTTCGAAGCTATCTTTAAATCCAGAAATAATCCTCCATACAACAAACTCCTGGAGGATTTTAAAACTGAAATGCTCAATATACTTAAGAAAATTAAATTCAGGAAAAACCCATATATAGGTCAGCAATACCTTAGAACTTTAAAAGAAAAAATCTCGGATATAAAAAAAGTTAATAAAATATTAGTAAAATCTGACAAAACAAATAATTTATATGGGATAAATAAAGAAGAATATAATGATTTGATTTTAAAAGAACTAAGGAAAAATTATTAAAAAAGCCCCGGCTGAAGATCTTACAGACATCAATAATGATACATATAAATTAATTGCTAAATTAGGAATTGAAGGAAGAACCGAGCCTCTTATACCTAGACAGCCGAGGATCAATTTTAAAGATCACAAAAGAAACTTTGAGGAAGACCTGCCAGTTAGACTGATAGCTCCATCCAAATCGGATATTGAAGTAATCAGTAAAAATATTATTGATAGAATTCTACCTATTTTGAAATTGAGGTCTAAATTGAGCTTGTGGAAGGATACAAATGAAGTGATTGATTGGTATAAATGATAACAAAAACCATAAATTCATCCAGATGGACATAACGCCTAACCTATTAAATAAGGCTTTATCCTACGCTTACAAACATGCAGATCTAACTACGGATGAAATCGATATCATATTAACTGCTAGAAGAACTCTAATTAATTTCAACAATGAGTATTGGACCCGCTCAGATAGAAATAGAAACTTCGACATTACCATGGGATCATCGGACTCAGCGCAAGTCACGGATCTCTGGGGATTTTCATCTTAAATATGATAAATAGAAAACTGCCGGAGATTACCGGTGGTTTATATAGGGACGATATTTTATTTACGGTTGTTAAACACAACAATACTGAACTAAATATGGTAAAGAAAAATATAATTGAATTCTTTAAAAATTACGACCTTAAATTAGAGGTAGAAAGTGGTACCAAAATAGTTAACTTCCTTGATGTTACCCTTAACTTAAACTCTGGTTTTTATTACCCTTTCCATAAGCCCAATGAAAACTTAAATTACGTTAGTTATTACTCTAATCACCCTAAATTTGTGAAAAATTCAATTGTAAATAGGATACAGAAACGCAGAACTAGAATATCTGCCAATAAATCAATATTTGATGAAAAAGCAGGATATTACAATGATGTGCTAAGAAAGGCAGGTTATAAAAATAATATAGAATATATAGACAATAATAATCTGAATCTTAATCCTGATAAAAATAATAGTAATATGACTGCATATATAAACTAAATTCTAAAAATTCTAAAAATTATAATTGAAACACCTGTACTGTGAATAAATCGGGGAAAAGAACCAGAACTAAATCAGTTATATGGTCCCCCCCCCACCCTGCTTCTGTAGCAGTAAGAACACCACTAGCTAATCTATTCTTTAAGGTTTTAGATAATTCCTTCCATAGTCAACATAAATACCGTTCCATATTTAATTGACACACAATTAAGCTTTCTTATTCTACAACTATGAATATGGCCCAAAACATGGCTAAACTAAATAGTAGAATTCTAAACCAAAATCAGCATAATGGTGTTAATAATAGTGTTAATATAAATAATAATAAATCGAAATGTAATTGTAGAAATAAACCAGATTGCCCTCTGCAAAATAATTGTCAGGATAGAAATTTGGTGTATAAATGCACCGTAAAAACAAATAACAACACATACAACTACATAGGGGCAACTTCTTCGACATTTAAATCGAGATTTGCGAATCACCAATGCTCATTTTCAAATTTTAATAGGAAGTCTTCGACTTCTTTATCACAACTTATATGGTCATTAAAAGACAAAAATTTAAAATACTCGATTTTTTGGACGAAGCTTTGTAATAGTAAAATATACTCGAACTCGTCTATATCAACCAACTGCAACCTCTGCACAAGGGAAACCCTATTAATAATTACTAATTATGAAAACTTAATTAACAAAAAAAAATGAGTTATTCTGAAACTGCCTTCATAAAGCTTTGTCTACATTCCAAGCCTCGCAAAAAGTCAGGAAAAAACACTAAACAAACAGGCTTTAAATTTTGACGTATCTTATCAGCTGTTGGACCTAAAACGTTATAACAGTTTATAAAACTTTAATAATACTTTATTTTCTAATCATTTATGATAGAATAAATGTTAAATGAAGGATCCTGTTTAGGTCTATAAACATATTATTTGGTAACTCGTTCACTTGATAAATATGCACACCTTAGGATTATTTTAGATATTTATAATTTAAATTCGGATCTTTATTTATCTGTCTCTGTTTTAAATATATAATTTGGATATTTAACTTGTAAAATTACCGGTTATAATTGAACCGTAGATCATTCATGCATTTGCATATTTTACTCATTTTGGGCATGTTTTGGGGACTCAGAAAGTTAGATTTGCACTTATATATTTTTATATATATATAGGTATAAATATAACAAACCATACTAGTCGACAAATATTGCTCTCTCTCTCTCTCCACTGAACTGGAAGTAAAACTACAATTATAGCATTACTAATAATGATTATAATTATTTATTTATTAAATGTATATCGTTTCATTAATACCTATAATACTCTCTCTATATAGTTGTACAAATATGTTTATCTAGTGTAGTTACATTTATCTACTCGTAGTTACATTTATAAATAATTTAGATACTCAAATGACTCTCTATTGTTATAAGTGTTAGATATTCCCTGGATGTTCGAAATTATATAATGATTATTACTTAATTTAATATAATTTAATTTATTTTAATTAAATTTAGATTACTTTCGACTTTTTCAAGTCTTTCGCTCCTCTTTCTATCACATTCGCTGGACATTTTAGAAGTATCTTTTGTCTACTATATATTAAAACCCTATTACATTTTAAACTATATTTTTAATATTTGGCATTTTTAAGTTTCGCAAACAATTCCTTATTTTCACTTTTTATTTTTATATTTATTTTGTATTTAGCCCTTATCCTTACGACTCATGTAGTTTTGACTTATATATTTATAGTATATATCAACTAAATGATCCTTTTACTATAATTGATATAAAACATTAATTTTTAACAATATGTTTTTTTTTTATATTTTCATTAACTTATTTACTATATTGTATTATTGTATTATGTTATGTATATTTGAAAGGTATCACCTTAAGTCTTTAGACAATATAATCCTTGTATATTTTTTGATTAACACAGATGTAATTTAAAATTCAGACTTCTTTAAGTTTAATAATAAGGCCTGTTGATCCTTTAGCACTCAAATTGTTAATCATAAATTCTTTAATAATTATAACTGTAATTATTTTATAAATTATTTTATATAAACTGTTGTCAATATTATAAATAATTTTGGCAAAGTTTACCTTCGTGAGGTAATAAAAACATATTTTTTTTCTCTCTCGTGTTTGTAAATCCTTTAAATTTGATTTCATAAAATTTGAATTTTAGAAATTAAACTTGATAGTATACGGACATACATATATGTATACATACTCCAGAGCAGTGGAAAACTGCCAGTGTCATTCCCCTGTTCAAAAAGGGCAACCGCATGTCACCTGTCAACTATCGTCCAGTCAGTCTTACTAGCTGTATGGCCAAACTGATGGAATCCTGTGTCAGAGAAACACTTTGGAACTTCTGGAGCTCTCACAGCCTCACAGTTT
Organism: Eledone cirrhosa; assembly: GCA_964016885.1. Taxonomy (NCBI): domain Eukaryota; kingdom Metazoa; phylum Mollusca; class Cephalopoda; order Octopoda; family Eledonidae; genus Eledone; species Eledone cirrhosa. Next base: position 147,771,445 of record OZ024742.1, on the reverse strand, counting down.
GGATTTATCCCTAACTCCAGCTGCTGTGATCAGCTTATCGAGTTCCTTGAGGACATCACCCGGATCACTGACAGCGGCTCATGGGTGGATGTTGTTTACCTTGACTTTGCTAAGGCTTTTAATTCTGTGCCACACAAAAGACTTATGGCAAAACTCTCTGCAATGGGTGTGAGGGATGATCTTTTCGACTGGCTGAAATCCTTCATTCTCAGCCGAAAGGAAGTAGTCACAGTTCTAGGACAGCATTCTTCACCATATGAGATGTCATCTGGTGTACCACAGGGATCTGTTCTTGGTCCTCTTTTGTTTGTGGCATATATTAATGACATAGATGCCAACTTACAGAATGCCACGGTACTAAAATATGCAGATGACATCAAGCTGTACCTTGAAATCAAAAGGACTGATCCTGAAATTTACAACTCTTTCCTACAATCAGACCTGGACACAATGCAGCAATGGATCACAGACTGGCAACTGAAGCTGGCGGTGGACAAGTGTACCACCATGCATTTTGGAAGGAAAAATCCAGCGTCCACATACTCCCTCCACAACACTGACATCAAAAAGTCCTCTTGTGAACGTGACCTGGGCATTACTGTCAGCAACGATTTGCGTTGGACAAAGCATGTCTCTAAGATTGTCAAGAAGGCCGAGGGTGTCTTGGCATCACTCAGCAAGACCTTTGTTAGCCGCTCTCCAGCCATCTATTTAAAACTGTATACAGCTATGGTGCGACCACACTTGGAATTCGCATCATCAGTCTGGAACCCCTATCTTGCTCGGAACATTGACCTCCTGGAAACTGTTCAGAGACGTGCAACCAAGCGCATACCCTCCATCAGACACCTACCATACTCTGAACGCCTTGCTTCCCTGGGCATGGATTCATTGAAGCTCCGACGTCTGGCAGTGGACTTGGTGAATACCCACAAAGTTATTAACCATCTCGCCAACTGCAACCCTGAGCGCCTCTTTGATCTCCATGTATCTAACACACGTGGACATGCCTACAAGATAAGAAAACAGCACAGCTCCCATGACTTTCGCAGACATTTTTTCACGCTCAGAGTTGCTGAAACATGGAACAAACTGCCTGCGTCAATTGTTAGCTGCCGAGACACTGCATCCTTTAAGACACTCATGCTTCCCGAAATACGCCAAAACTACACCTGATGTGCCCCTTCCATACACATGCACACATGTGTGCACTGTTCATTTTACTGATGTTTGTGCATTGCCCTATGTACTGTACATGCACTTTTTTGATGGGTTGTGGTGCACCTGGGCACTGTGCACAATATTTCATTATTGTTATTGTTATTATATCATGACTCATACACTGTTTATTTTCCTGACATTTGTACATTATTCTATGTACTATACATGCACCTTTGATGAGTTGTAGTGCACCTGAGCACTGTACACAATAATTTCATTATTATTATTATACGTAATGCTCGGTGTGTTTGTAAACAAACATCCCGTATTAAGCCGTAGTGTCTAGCAACCACCGCTGCTCGTTTGTGCAACACTGACAAAGGAACGCTGTACTAGTTTCAAGCTTGTTAGCTATCGTCAGCATACCTATACCTTCCTGCCAGATAGTTGAACGTCCGAAAGTATATACTTTCCTTATGCATATTAACGGCTGAGTAGCCCAATTTGCATATCGAGTGGGTTAATCGGCCGGGTGCACCGAAAACCATAAACGGAAAAAATGAAACGAAATTTCATTTCCCACTCTTAGTACGGCTGTTACGTAAATATAAGTATGTATACGTACATACATATATGTATACAGACGTACAGTAGTATGTATATATATATACATACATGCACACATATATATATGTACGTATGGATTCACCAAACATTTATTATAATGCTCGGTGTGTTTGTAAACAAACATCCCGTATTAAGCCGTAGTGTCTAGCAACCACCGTTGCTCGTTTGTTCAACACTGACAAAGGAACGCTGTACTAGTTTCAAGCTTGTTAGCTATCGTCCTTTGTCAGTGTTGAACAAACGAGCAACGGTGGTTGCTAGACACTACGGCTTAATACGGGATGTTTGTTTACAAACACACTGAGCATTATAATAAATGTTTGGTGAATCCATACGTACATATATATATATGTGTGCATGTATGTATATATATATACATACTACTGTACGTCTGTATACATATATGTATGTACGTATACATACTTATATTTAAGTAACAGCCGTACTAAGAGTGGGAAATGAAATTTCGTTTCATTTTTTCCGTTTTTACTATAATATTAATACAGATACCTATTAACTTTTAAAACCTAAAATATTATCCATTACTCTGAACTAACTTAAATTAAATATTTTGAATATTAACGGTCAACCAAATAAGTTTAGATATATATTGTATATATGGATAATTGTCTATAAACTTGAACATAAATTATTCCCCTTTGTCTCTCTTTCTCTCTTTAATCATCTCTCTTTTGTCTTTCGAGGCACCTACTAACTATATTATCCCATCAGCTGTTTTCTTCCTCTATGCTTTCCTTTCTTTCCTCTTTCTTCAGTAATTTGAATTTTCTTAACAGTTATATTGATGCCATGTATTTTTTAAGCTGTATTACACGCACCCTCTCTATTGTATGTATTATATATTTTTCTCATGTTCTCAATATTAAGGTATAAATATTGAGTTTTGTCATATATTACTCACTACCATGACTGAATCTTAACCATCTACTATGTCAGGGTACGTCATGGATCATCTTATTTTATCTGATGAGGACGTACTGTTGAACTTAACTCAGTACCTCTGAAATATGTATAATAAAATATACTTGATCACAAGAATATCTATTTTGTTAATATTTTGAATTTATATATATATATGTATATATATGTGTGTGTATGTATATATTTATATGTGTATGTGTATTGCTTACCAAGTGTGTTTGTTTATTTATTTGTGTCCTTTCTGTGGGTATGGTGTGGTGTGCATTAGCCGGAAGCTGGGGAGTGCTCGACTGGAAGAGTGCTTGACCGGAAGGGTGCTCGACCGGAAGGGCCAGCAGATCGGCCTCTCTCTACTGGTGACCAGGAACGTTGTGGACACGAGTTTGGCAGCTCCCGGGTGTTAATGAGTTGGACGCACGTGGAAGAGGCGAAATCAGTCGTATATTTTTAATTTTTATGTGACGGCCTATTGCATTATGTTTGTTCATTGTTTTTTATTTTTTCTTATAATTGTGTGTGTGCGTATGTAGGTGTGTGTATATATTTCTAAATATGTGTGTGCGTGTATGTATGTGTGTGTATGTACGTGTGTGTATATATATGTGTATGTGTGTGTATATATATATATGTGTATATATATATATATATGTGTATATATTTATATGTATATATGTGTATGTATGGATATATATATGTATGTGTGTATATATATATGTGCATGCGTGTTTATCTACTTTTATATTTATTCTTTTTCCTTTCCTTCTTCCATTTCCAGCCTCACTTTCATATAGATTATATTTTTGTTTTTAAAATCCACTGTCAATAAATACACCAGGATTTTTTCATTCTAGTGACTGAAAGCAAATTTTGCTTGCTTTCAAGAAACCACTGGTAAATGAAATAATTATCTTATGTTGTTTATTACATAACTATATATATATATATATTATGGAATACTGTTGGCTTTTGCTACAATGTTTTTTATACCTTTCATTTATATATATATATATATATATATATATATATATATATATATATGTAGGAGGTGAGTTTTATTGTAGTACAATAAAGCAATGCAGATATCGGATAAGAAGCACTCTACAGTTTGTAGGACTGGAGTATACATAATATATAAGATCAAAAGAACTCCGAGGATAAATCTCAAGGATCACAAAAACAATTTTCGCACTGAACTACCTGTTAGATTAATCGCCCCCTCTAAATCTGATCTGGGGGTTGTTAGTAAAGCCATCTTGGATAGAATTATCCCACAGGTTAGTTCTAATTGCTCTTCTTTGAACCTAAATTTATGGTTTGGTACTTCTGAAGTGATTGGCTGGTTCAACAAATTGGATAATAAAAACAAACTAAAACTTATTCAATTTGATATTGCCAGCTACTATTCCTCCATTTCGCCTTCACTTCTCAATAATGCTCTATCTTTCGCACTTAAATATTCTGACATCACCACAGATGAACTTCACATCATCCTCACCGCACGTAAAGCCATCCTAGAGTTCAACAACGAATATTGGACCAGAGCCGATACCTCTAACAACTTCGACATCACAATGGGAGCATCCGATTCATCCCAATTGACTGATTTAATTGGTATTTTTATTTTGAACTCTTTGAGTCGGAAAATTCCTCAACTTCGCGGTGGAATTTATCGTGACGATGGATTCTTTACTATCTTAAATTGCAATATAGTTAACCTTAATATTATTAAGAACAATATACGTAATCTCTTTAACCAACATAACCTAAAAATTGAATTTGATAATAGTATCAAACTAGCTAATTTCTTGGATGTATCTCTTAATCTTGACACTGGCCTATATTACCCTTACCATAAAAACAATGAGAACCTAAATTATGTTAACTTTAAATCTAACCATCCTACCAATATCAAGAATGCTATAGTTAGTAATATTGGAAAAAGAATATCTAACATATCTTCTAATAAAAACATCTTTGATGCTAACGCCAATTACTATAATAACGCACTTTCTAAAGCCGGTTATCCTGATAAAATCAAATATAGTAAAGAAACAAATTCTAGAAAAACTTACAGTAGAATAATTAATCATGATCATTCCAATAACTTTAATAAAAGACCTAGATACAAAAACATAATCTGGTATAATGCTCCTTTCTCCATCTCTCTATTAATAACAATATTCCTAAATTATTTTTTAGTGCCTTAAATAAATGCTTCCCTCCCTCACATATCTATAGTAAAATATTTAACAAACACACCTTAAAATTTTCTTATTCTACATCCTCCAATATTTCCAACATTATCTCTAAACACAACAATAAAATACTAAATACTAAATCTCTTCCTTCCAACATTGAATTTCATAATAACAGTAATAATACTCCCGACGTCATTGTAAACCCTAGGCTAACTTCTGTAAACCCAAATACAACGTCAAACACAACTTCGCTAAATGTTCATAATCCAACTCTAAATCAAGAAACTATTATTCCTATTATTCCTATCGCAAACAACTTCTCCAATCCAATTCCTTCTATAGATAACACTAGGTCACTCATTAATAATCTCTCTAATTGCAACTGCCGCATTAAAAATAAATGTCCTCTCAACAACCACTGTCTTGATAAAAACTTAATTTATGAATGTAAAGTTATAACTAGCACCAATTCCTTCACCTATTTTGGCTCCACTTCCACCTCTTTTAAAGCTCGTCTCTATAATCATCATTCATCTTTTAAATACAAACTTAAAAGAACCAACACGGCTCTCTCAGAACTCATATGGTCCTTGAAAGACAAAAACATTAAATATACCATCTTTTGGAAGAAGGTTTCTTCTGCGTCCCCATACTTGAACAGCTCTCTATCTAAAATCTGTAATCTCTGCCTAAATGAAAAATTTACCATTATCTCTAATCTAGATTCTATAATAAATAGACGTACAGATTTGTTTTCTATCTGCTTGCATAAATTCCATAGGACTTTTCACAAAGTATACAGCTAATATTCAATTCTTTATCAATTTAGAATCTTTTCTCAAAGGCACATATACATACACCTCTTTAAAATATACCCATCTTCCTACCTTACTTCAAAGGGCATTATACACTCTATAATACTTGTTTACTCATTACCCTCATTCTATCTTCACCTTGTAAAATCCTTCATAACATATACATTTGTTTTTTTGACGTTAGAATATTCATCCGCAATTATTATTATTTTTTCTCTCCATCATCAAACTTTTTAATCTCAATACATTAACTCCCTCTCCTTCTTTTGACGCTTGAATATTTATCCTTAATTTATTTTTTTTTCTCCCCATCATCTAACTCATTCTTAATACATATTAACTCTTTCTTCGCACATATTATCAATTCCTTCAATATACAAACCTTAACTTCACATTATTTTTCTCAAATCCTCCAATACACAAACCTTAATAATTTTTTTATACATATTAACTCTTTCTTCGCACATATTATCAATTCCTTCAATATACAAACCTTAACTTCACATTATTTTTCTCAAATCCTTCAACACACAAACCTTAATAATTTTTTTCTCTTCGTTAATTTTGAAATTGCCATAATACTTATAAACATACACCTTTTTTTTGACGTTAGAATATTCATCCGCAATTATTATTTTTTCTCTCTATCTTCAAACTTTTTAATCTCAATATATATCAACTCCCTCTCTTTCCTCGTACATATTTTTCCCTTCGTTAATTTTCAAATTCTTTTAATTTATACATTATCTTCCAACGGTTTTCAACCTCTCTATGTAAAACAATATATCTTTTCTCAGTTATAAAAACTATCTCTTTCTCTCTATCACCCATCTCTCCCTCTCCACCTTCACTCTCATCTCCTCCCCTTTTTTCATCCTTTCCACCCCCCTCTCTAAATAAAATATCTTTTCCTCGTACATATTTTTCCCTTCGTTAATTTTCAAATTCTTTTAATTTATACATTATCTTTCAACGGTTTTCAACCTCTCTATGTAAAACAATATATCTTCTCTCAGTTATAAAAACTATCTCTTTCTCTCTATCACCCATCTCTCCCTCTCCACCTTCACTCTCATCTCCTCCCCTTTTTTCATCCTTTCCACCCCCCCCTCTCTAAATAAAATATTTTTCCCAATATCACACATCAATCTAAAACTACTTTTCATATGTTGATTTAAAACTGCACTATCCACAAGTGTTTTTTAGCCTTCATATCATGTCCTCCTGTTTTATCTGATGAAAACACAAATATTATTGCATGATGATGTTTGTTTTTGAAATGCGCATAATAAAATACATGGAACTCCTTTAACCATCTTTTGATCTTATATATTATATATATATATATATATATATATATATATATATATATATATATATATATATATATATATATATATATATATATATATATATATTATGAAAATGAAACAAAGAAGCCTTCAATACATCAAAAGTCTTTATTAGCCAACAATGTTTCGTCCTATTAAGGACTCATCAGGGCAATTAAAACTACAAGAAGCACTATCGGCCAATACAAGCCGAAAACTATATATACGTATTATTTTGTATTTTTATTTTTATTCCTATTATGCTTATTTATATTTAAACTCTTAATAAGGTTTAAGTTGTGCTGTTAATGATGGAAATGTGGATTGATGTATATGTATATGTGCGTACGTGTGTGTATATATATACATATGTATATTGTGCCTTTTAATTTTAATTTTAATATTGTTACAAGTATATTATATTATATTATATTGTATTACATATAGTACTATAATTCTCGCTCTATATAACCACCTTTGTTTAGCTCTAGTTTTTTGCTTTGGACTATATTTGTAATATGGCTCAAAATGTTATCCACATCCTTAGTGATTTTTATTATATATTTTTACCCATAATCTTCCGGAGTTTTCGGCTTGTATTGGCCGATAGTGCTTCTTGTAGTTTTAATTGCCCTGATGAGTCCTTAATAGGACGAAACATTGTTGGCTAATAAAGACTTTTGATGTATTGAAGGCTTCTTTGTTTTATTTTCATAATTCTTCGGCTCTGTTTAATTACATTGAGCTATACCTTTTACTGTCATTTCTATAATACGAAGAGGGTGTTTAAATCCAACACGCTCCAGTATTTTAATCCTTATATATATATATATATATATATATATATATATATATATATATATATATATATATATATATATATATATATATATAAATGAAGTATTTCCGCAGGAAAGGTAAAGGAAAAGAGAGTGCTCTATGTAGGAAACAGAGCTTTTTAGTTATGTAATAAACAAAGACAGACATAAGTATCTGTCTTCAAGAAACCTTTGTTAAATGAAATAATTATCTTATGTTGTTTATTACATAACTATATATATATATAGGGTGTCCCCCCAAAATGTATACACATATTTATTAGAATGCTGTTGAAGTGTGTATATATATATATATATGATTGGAGCATAATCAATGAATCCAATGATATGTTTTCGTATTTCGAAAGTAAAGGTAGAGATACTTAAATAGCTTTATAACGTTTGTTATCAAATTAAAGTTAAATATAATATACCCTAATAGGCTTAATAAATATATTATATTTAGCTTTAATTACATGATTAGCTACTAAAATGAATCGTCGCTTATTTACTTTTATAGTTTGCAGCAAAAGCATCTAATACTTTCTTTACCTTCTTAAGTGGAAAGGCGGACAAGTGTCCGAAAGGCAAGTCTTTATTTATGGAAGTCTTCTTTTTCGTCCACTTGTTCCTGAGAGGGCCGTGAGGGAAGAGTCCTCAAACACTCCTTTCAGCTGGATCTCCAAGTCAGACCAGCCAAGCTCATGGATGTTATCCAACCATCTTACTCGGGGTCTATTCTTGGGTCTCCTACTGGTTGGTTTTACCCGTATAATCTGCCCAACGATTCTTTCCTGAGATATTCTAATCACATGCCCATAGTATCGGAGTAGTGATCACTCGTTTCTATATTCAAACTTATCTCCCATTTTACAAAACTAAGCCACAAGTTGTGTCCCTTTGTACCTACTTTTCCTGTTTTTTAACATATAGCAGACTTTCCGATGCTCCTTGTTTACAGAGTAAGTGAATTTTACCCTGCTTTCTGGTTTACACAACCTTTTAATTATTTAATCTTAACTTTACTTCTTCAAATTTGTCCTAACCTCTTTATCTAGAAAATCGCTCATTTAAAACAATAATGCTATTTGCATTGAAACATATGTACACTCATTCGATTTTTGACATTAATATTAATTTTAAATGAAAATGCGATGTTTAAATCAAATGTAATTTATATCAATTTGAAATGAAAATAAGATTTTAAAAATGCAATTATTACTTAGGAAATTTGCAATATTGTATTTTTAATATTGATATTTCAACATCATTACAAAGTCCCTAGTTTGTAACGATAATATTTTTAACTATTACGCCCGTCTCTGTTGATGATGAAAATTGCTTTTCCTAAGGTATTGAGTGTGTTTTGAATGAATCTGGTCTTCAAAACCGTCGGAAACTTCGCTTTTACTTCATTGGGGAACGGGTGTTCCCCCGGAATTTTCTTTACGATTACAGCCGTCTCGTTTTAAATAGTGAAGTTTGTTTTTCTTACAGTTTTTGATGTGTTTTGAACGAATCTGGCCTTCAAAACTGTCGAAAATCATTCAGTTTTAAAGAACAGAATAATTTCCGACGGTTTTGAAAGCCAGGTTCGTTCAGAACACATACAAACGACTGGAAAAGCATAAATTCAACTCCAAAGAGATATAGGTGTAATTGTATCGAACAATCCGTGGATCATCCCACCTCCAGTTTCTAAAAAACGAAAATAATCTCTACTGTACAACAACCCACAGTATATATTGATTGTTAGCTGTTCTTTTCATTCAACTTTAATCTTTATTGAAAAGTAGAGATAAGTAATGTTGAATTTTATAAACTATTTACCACCACAATTCATGGTGACATTGAACTATTTGTTAAAATTGTGACATACTGTCCCGATTTTCCCCTCCATTGTTATTCTTCTTTGCCAGCTGTGTCATTTCTACCAAATCAATTTGTAGTGAGTCTTCATATATTTTGGACACAGTTTTATTCTCTCCACGTCTCTACGTGTGTTTGTGTCAGTACACACACATACACAGATGTTCAATGGGCTTTTTAATGTTCACTTTTAATCAATTGTATGTGCTCCCTATCGTAGTCTGTACCATGTAGCTAATATCTCTGATTAGATATGTGTTTAGAGAAAATAATTAAATAAAAAATCTATTCATAATGTGTATATTTTGCAACCATTACGGGTAGATTGCTAAATCGCATTTAACTGTTTCTGTCATAAACCCATCAACATGAGATGTAAAGACTCGCAGATCTCGTGTTTCCTTTATATCTTCTTTTGTCACTTACCCATGTAAGTGGTGTCCACATTTATTTATCGTACATAACATAATCTTTATCACCTAATATTCCATATCTTCTTCTCCTCCCACTTATTCCTGGGAGGACCTGGGTGGCGGAGTCCTTTCAGAAGCAACCGTCTCCCAAAGATTTGGTTGCATCCCCTAACAAGATCAACCGAGCTCATGGATGTTATCTAACTATCTTGCTCATGGTCTACCTCTGGGTCTGCTGCCCATTGGCTTTACCCATAAAATCTTAGCATTCTAGCCACATGCCCATAACACTAGAGCTGTCATCTCTTGATTTGGAAGTTGCAGCTCTACAGAGAGTGACTTCCTGATCACTGAGCTACGCACTCTGTTGAGTAACGTTTGGAGATATCCCAACCAGCAACCCACCACTACACCACCATCCCAACCAGCAACCCACCACTACACCACCATCACAAAGACAACACCAACACCTCATTACGATCACCACAAGCGCCATATCACACTAAAACCTCCAATACCACCTCCACCACTACATCAAAGATCCACTGTCTAAGACTTGCAGTGTCAGTATATTTCTACTATCTCTGTATTCTTTCACCATCAAAGTATTTCATTATTATTATTTTCTAAAGTACCAGTAATGTACTGGGTAATTGCTGGCCTTGTGCCAATAGTAGAAACAATTATTATTATTTTCTAAAGTCTATCATTCACACATCTATTTACACTATATATCCATACTGCTGTGTTTTTCCACTGTACATATTTTCAAACCTTTCTTTCTTAATCTAACATTCAATGTCTCAAGTCAAGTCACTTCTTTCTAATGACCTTTATGTTAACTATTCATTGTCCTTTCTACCTTATGTTATTTATTTCAGAGTTTGTGGTGACATTGAGATGGTCATTGTTGATTCAAGATATATCAATTTGTCAGCGTTTGAAACCACAAGACTGACATTATAAAGATCATAAACAACTCTTCTCTATAAACTTGGAGTACATTTTGATTGATATTATTGAAAGATTATACTTCTCTGATATATGTGTGAAAACATGCTCTGAAAGAGTTAGCATGACAGATCACAAACATACTAGTGAGAAACCATACAACTGTGATGTGTGTGGCAAAACTTTCTCTCGGAAAAGTCATGTTACTGAACATGTACGTATCCACACTGGCGAGAAACCATACCAATGTGATGTGTGTGGGGAAGCATTCTCTGTAAAAAGTAATTTGACTGTTCACAAACGTATTCACACAGGAGAGAGACCATTTCTATGTAATATATGTGGAAAAGCCTTCTCTATAGGTCATAAGTTAACTATTCATAGACGAATTCACACAGGAGATAAAACATACCACTGTGATATCTGTGGAAAAATATTTTCTGACAATAGTTCACTAACTGCACACATATATGTGCATACAGGTGAAAAAATACACCACTGTGAAACTTGTGGTAAAACTTTCTCTCGGAAAAGTCACTTAACTGAACATGTACGTATCCACACTGGTGAGAAACCATTTAACTGTGATATTTGTGAGAAAACATTTTCTTGGAAAAGTAATTTAACTCAACATGTACGCATCCATGATGGTGAGAAACCATTTAATTGTGATATCTGTGGGAAAACCTTCTATGACAGTGAAAAGCTTACTGTTCACAAACAAATTCACACTGGAGTGAAACTGTTCCATTGTGATGCCTCTGGGAAGGCATTTTCAAACAGTAGTGAATTAACTACACCCAAACATGAGAACACTGGTGAGAAACCATTCCAATGTAATACTTGTGGTAAAACATTCTCTGAGAAACATAATTTAACAGAACATGTACATAGCCACACTGATGAAAAACCATACCATTGTGATGTGTGTGGGAAAATATTCTCTGCAAAACATAGCATGAATGTTCATAAACGTATTCACACAGGAGAGAAACCATACCACTGTGATGTTTGTGGAAAAACTTTCCCTAACAATAGTTCATTAACTAGACACAAACGTATGCACACAGGTGAGAAACCATTCAACTGTGATACCTGTAGTAAAACATTCTCCCGGAAAAGTCATTTAACTGACCATGTACGAATCCACACTGGTGAAAAACCATATCATTGTGATATGTGTGGGGAAATATTCTCTGTCAGAAGTAATTTGACTGTTCATAAACGCATTCACACAGGTGAGAAACCATACCATTGTGATATCTGTGGTAAAACATTCTCTGACAAAAGTCATTTAACTGAACATGTACGAATCCACACAGGTGAGAAACCATACCATTGTGATGTGTGCGGGAAAACTTTCTCTTTAAGAAGTAATTTGACTGTTCACAGACGTATTCACACAAGTGAGAAACCATACCATTGTGATATCTGTGGAGAAGCCTTCTATGACAGTGAAAACCTTACTGTTCACAAACGAATCCACACTGGATTGAAAATATTCCATTGTGATGTCTCTGAGAAAACATTTTCAAACAGTAGTGAATTAACTACATCCAAACATGAGTACAGTGGTGAAAAACCATTCCACTGTAATATTTGTGGTAAAACATTCTCTGAGAAACATCATTTAACAGAACATGTACATAGCCACACTGGGAAAAAACCATACCATTGTGATGTGTGTGGGGAAAGCTTCTCTCTTGGAAATAAGTTAATTATTCACAAACGAAATCATACAGGAGATAACCCATATCATTGTGATATCTGTGGGAAAACATTTTCTGACAATAGTTCATTAACTAGACACAAACGTATCCACACAGGTGAGAAACCATACCTTTGTGATAACTGTGGTAAAACATTCTCTCGGAAAAGTCATTTAACTGACCATGTACGTATCCACACTGGTGAAAAACCATACCATTGTGATGTGTGTGGAGAATCATTTTCTGTAAAAAGTAATTTGACTGTTCACAAACGTATTCACACACGTGAGAAACCATATCATTGTGATATTTGTAGTAAGTCATTCTCTTGGAAAAGTCATTTAACTGAACATATGCATATCCACACTGGTGAGTATCATAGCATTGTGATGTGTGTGAGGAAGCATTCTTCAAAAGACATACTATGACTGTTCACAAACAATTTCTTCACATCACCATCAACATCATCTTATCTAGATTAACATCTACTTTCCCTACTTGCTAGCAAGGGTTGGACATTGTTATAGCAGACCAAATTGATACTCAAAGTGAAGATACTGACTACATAGTCATACTAAGTGCATTTTAATCATGACACCAACACTAGGGAAGTTGTTATATCATGTCTTTTGCATAACTGTAGAGTCATCCCATCTCTTTGTGGCAGGTTTTCTATGTCTAGAAAACCTTTCTGTTGCTACCACTTTATAGATTGTACTAGGAGTGTTATCACATAAATCACCAACTCTAGGGTGATTAGTTGAAGAGTTTGACTCTTTCTTTGGCAGGCTTTCTATGGTTGGATGTCCTTTCCTATCAACAACCGATTTACAGTTTGTACTGAGTGCATTCATCATGTAGCTCAGCAGCCCTAAATAGGCTGTCATGCCTCTGACACACCTGGAGAGACTTCTTATCCCTCTTTGGCATGGTTTCTATAGCAGGATGCTCCCTCTGTTTCCAACCACCCTACAGAACACACCTCTTGCGACACCAGTACTGGGTGTGTTTGTTAGGATTTGAGGGGTGAGGTTTCGGGGGGTGAATAGGATCTCCATTGATGGTGTGGATAGCTTCTAAGGAATGATAGAAAGGGAGGGGCATGGAGGAGTTATTAAGTGGACCTTCACGAGAACAGCACGTCCCCAATCCACACAGTCCTTTGTCATCTCTGTTGTGAGATTCAGCTTCTTAACATCGGTCTTCACTACCTCATCTCATATCTTCCTGTGTCTGCCTCTTCCACAGGTCCCATCCACTGAGATTTCTCTACACTGCTTTATGCAGCTGTCATCTGCATACATCACATGTCCATACCACCATAGTCTTCTCTCTACCAAGTTTTTCTCTCAACTCACTTATGTTGTTATTTATGCATGCTGACATTGCACATCCAGCAGAACATACTCACTTCATTTCTTTCTAGCCTTCACAGATCTTCTGCAGTCAAGGTCCATGTTTCACTACCATGTAGCATTGCAGTTTGTGCATAAGCATCACACAGTCTACCTTTCACTCTGAGAAAGTGGCCCTTTGTTGCTAGAAGCAGTAGCAGCTTCCTGAACTACTTCTAGCCTGTTCTCACTCTAGCTATAATACTTTCGGTGCACACACCTCCAGTACTAATGAGATCATCATCATCATCATCATCATCATCATCATCGTTTAACGTCTATCTTCCACGCTAGCATGGGTTTAGACGGGAATTGTCCCACTTGAGGCAAGATTGGTTGTCTTGCTCGTGTAGGACTGTCTGGCAGGTTTTCTACGGCTGGATGCACTTCCTAACCCCAACCACGTTTACAGTGGACTGGGAGGTTTTTACCGTGTTACCTACATGGCCACATTACAGCATGGACTGTGTGTTTTTTTGTCATGACACCTACACGACCTCATTTATTTAGGACTGGATGTAGCGGTACCAACATAACTTTACAGCGAAAGGGGTGGTGTAGATGGGGTGTATTTTGGTTATGAGGTGCCTACTGACTGTAGGTTTTGCTTTGTACTTAGGCAAGGCGGGTTTTCTATATTACTGCGTAGCGCCAAAGATCTCGGTTCAGTGACATTGTCTTGGAGAGGTGTAAGTGTGTAAGGTCGGAATTTATCAAATCGTCCCAGGTTTTTCTGGGGCTGCCTACTCCGTAGCTACCGTCTATTTTGATCGCCCTGCACTTTTTTATACAGCTGTCGTCTTTCATGCGCATCACGTGACCATACCAACATAGTCTTCTCTCGAGTAAACAGCATCTGATCTCTCTTATTTCTAATTTCTCACTTAGTTCATTTATGCTTTGCCATTCACATATATTACTATTACACATCCAACGGAGCATGCAAGCTTAGCTTCGTTCCTCTCCAGTCTGCGTAGATCCTCTGCACACAATGCCCATGTCTCACTGCCATGATCTTGGTTGTAAAAAGTTTCCTACCACTTCTAATGAACCATCTGAACATCTGAAAGAGTTTATCTCTTGGGTATCCTTATTATTGACTACTCATGCACATCTATCACACACAAAGCCTGACAGTGACATTCCCATTAGTTTACCTTTGATCCCACTACATGTCTTGTGTGTCCATTGTCTACACAGAGTGCACTATATGGAATACCTATTCGATTCACTCTTTTTCTATACAAACATGGCCATTTCCCTGATGGTAGCATGGTCTTATCCTTTTTATTACTAAAACTTTAGTCTTTGCAAGGTTTATTTTGAGGCCCTTTGATTCCAGATTTTGCTTCTCTGTCTGGAATAAAGGTTAGATCATCAGCATACAGGAGCTCCTACAGAAACCAGTCATGCATTACTCTGTTATGGCCCAGAGGATTAGAATGAACAGGAAGGGACTGAAGACTGAGCTTTTGCGGACCTCTGCTGCATATTAAGCTCATCACTATACTCATTACCAACTCTTACCTTGCTAGTAGCACCTCTGTACACAGCCTGTACAGTCTTCACAAGTTGTTTTTCTATCCCTAACTTCCAGGTCAACGAATGATAGGTATAAGGACTTACTCTTAACCAAATTCTTCTCCTGCAACTGCCTGACTAAGAAGATGGCGTCCATAGTCTTCTCTGAAGCACAAAGCCAAACTACAATTCAACTAGATTAATTATGTCTCTAATTAGTTATGCAATAATTCTTACTGTGACTTTCATAACCTGATCTAGCAGTTTGATGCCTTAATAATTTCCTCTCTCTAGTGCATCTCCTCTGCCCTTGTAACAGTTAACAATGATGCTCCACACAGGTAGTTTAATCATCTTAGCAAAAATCCCCGATAGGCTGGCTACTTTTTCTACCTTCATATCCTTAACTGATTTATCTACCATACTGCTGTCAACTTTGATGGCTGAGGCAGACCTTCATACTCCCACGCATTTTCCTCATTCAACAACTACTTGTGATACTTCCAACTTTTAGACTTGATGTTTAGCTCATTTTTTTTGCTCCTTCCACCCTCTAGTCTTTCGAAGCTTGTCTCGTAGTGTTTATGGCTCTGTCTACAGTACTGTTCTACCACAATTTCATTCTTTGTTTGGTTTGTACCTTGCTCCAGCCACAGATCTCATCTGTTGCAAAGGAGTTTCCAGTTTTCCTCTGTTTTATAGGACTCTATTTCATCATCTTCCCCCAGGGTTTCAGTGAAAAAACATACCCTCGTGATGTCTCTGAGAAAAACCCTGAAGGTAATAAGTGAACTATTCACAAGCAAATTCCTTTGATTGAGGATTCATTTCACTGTGATGTCCATGAAAAACATTATCATAGAGGCCATATAACACTTCATATACATGGTTATACAAGTGAGAAACCATACAATTATGATATTTGTGGTAAATCATTCTCTGATAATCAGCATTTAACTCATCACGGACCTGTTCACATTGGTGAGGGACCATATCACTGTGATATTTGTAGTAAATCATTCTGAGAAAAGATTTAGAATAGCCATAAAAAATGATTCCATGAAGCACAAACAATAATAGAATAGAATTACTTTGAAGAATTTGTGCTTCATGAAACCACAATGGGATTCTTGTTAGTTGATAGAATGACATTTTGTAGAACAAGACAGAAAATTGACAAATGTGTTTTCATACAATTTATTTGTTGTTTTATCTCAGGCAAATATTTACAAAATGTTCCTACATGTTAATGGAAATGATTTACATGTGTCAATATTACCATTTATTTGGGAGAAAGTGTAAATGACATTTGAAGTTTTATAATAATTTATTGTTCAATGTTTTGTAAATATATAATTTCTCCACTGATTTACTTTGGATAAAACTTTATTACCCAGTCTGGTTACACAGACGTTTGTCATTACTTTGATGTTATGAACAGTTGACTGGTGTTTTGTAACTGATGTACTTACTTATCTTTGAATTAAAATTACAATTCATAATCTGGAAAGGCTGTTTCATCATTTATTTCTGCAATTTTAACTTTGTGTATTTAGAAGAAGGATGATTTGCTGTAAAATTATAACTTGAATTATGTTTAAAATGTCTAAGAATATGAAAAAATATATATAAAGTAGATGAGATTATCAGGAGTAATTTGAGAAGAAATCTATGACTTGGAAATGGAAGATATTTCTGAATTGAGTTAGAAAATCGATTTAGATAGATTATAGCAGAGCAGAATACTGGACATTGTTAAAAGATAACATATTACAAGTTAGGTAAAGCAAGACCTCAGTTAAGCTGTATACAATGTAAAGATGAAATACTGAGGTTGATAAGGTTATCAAGAGGTTCAAAATTAGAATAAAAGGTTAGAAACAGACGAAATAAATGTAAACAATTCAAATTTTACTCGAGGCGATACGAAGCGTAGTTTCACCTTCGGTAGTCAATAATAATTGTTTCTACTTTTGGCACAAGGCCATCAAATACTCAGTACATTACTGGTACTTTATTTTATCGACCCCGTAAGGATGAAAGGCAAAGTCAACCTCGGCGGGATTTGAAAAGAGGGATCGTAAAGAGACGTAACTATGCTGGAAAGCATGGCGTCCGACCCTCTACCGATAATGGTTTATGATTTAGGCACAAAGCCAGCAATTTGGTGGGGCGGGGAAAGTCGATGGAATCGACTGCAGTACGTGACTGGTACTTTATTTTATCGAACCCGTAAGGCTGAAAGGCAAAGCTAACCTCGACGGGATTTGAACTCAGACCGCGAAAGGCCGTAACTCTGTGCCGCAAATACAACAATGATTATAGCGTATACTCTATTTCTGGATAATACAAGAAAAGATAACAGCAAATATAGTTTTTTTACGAAAGTACGGCTGTTGATTTGATAATTTATTTAGGTTTACATTAATGCATTAGCGTACGTTTTGTTTATTGTATGTATAAATATTGGCTTTGTCTGTTAACATTCACAGATACGTTCAACTCTCAACATTAGTTCACTAAATATTGAGAAAGTCACAGTGAGTGTAAATGTTAAATATGATGCTTTAGTATCATATTTAACATTTCCATAACAATACAGAAGTTAAGGGCCGAATCTCTCACCCTCTCTCTCTTTCCCCTCTCATACAACCCCTTCTTTCTCTTTCTTTCCCCTCTCACAGAGCCTCTTCTTTCTCTCTCTTTTTGCCAGTCCCTTCTCTCTCTCCCTCTTCCTTTTTTATCTCTTTCTTTCTGTCTGCTTCTGCTGTTCAGCTCCCCGGGGAGTTTCTTACCACTGATCGTGAGCTGTTTTTTACATTCAGCTTTAATCTCTAATGAAAAGTAAACATCAGTAACGTTGGATTTTATGAGAGATAGGGAGAGACGGAGGCAGTGACAGTGATAGTTTGGATCCATTCAGTTCAGATCTGGTGTCTATGTATATATTTATATTGTTAACTTGGTTGTGTGGTTGTTGTTGATTTACCACCACAATTCACGGTGACATTGAAACATTTGTTATTAATTGTGACATATTGTCCCAATTTTTCCTATTAATTGAAAGCAATATTCTATATGTGCATGTGTTGGTGTGTAATATATAAAGCGTTGAATCAAGGACAAACACATAAAAAGCAACACTACTTCATTTACATTGTAAACATTCAATACATAAGTACGATTTCTTCGAATCCTAACAATTTCAATGGTTCATGCAGATGAATGTTTAATTAAAATTGTAGAACCAGGGGTGGATAAATTAATGTTCGGAAGACCATCAGTCGAGACCGGATTGATGCTATGGAACCAACACACTGCATAGTCGTCAAACATTTGTAATGAAAAATTTCCGAATAAATTCAAAATCCCATTATGAATACTTATTCTTCACTGGACCACCAGATGAAATGTAGCATGCTTCAGGCAGTCGGGTGCTTACCTCATGATCTACCAGTTAAAGTGTTGGATGCAGGTCGTCTACCTGTATATGCATTCATATTTCATAACGAAACTGTGGCTAATGATATTCTGTCAAGATACGAATCTCTGGCTAAAAATGTAAGAAGCTACATGAACGTTGATGTCGTAGAACTAAAGTTAATAAAAACATTTGAAAACCTCAGTCTAACTACCAGATAATTTATTTCGTAGTTTCATAAAAACACATAATTTACTCATTCACCATTTACATATAAACATGGTAAGTTGACAAATATTTACTTTGAGTCTATATTGATATGTGTAAATAACAAAATTATGTTCCACTTGGAGGATTCAGTCGTCTTGACATTTATCTGCTGGATAATACTTCCAAACTGAAATGTTGAGCTGATATTTCCGATATTCTAAAGTTGATATACATTATAATATACATTATAGATTTTTATGTTACTAATCAGGTATTGATATTAATTGTCCTTCGCCACATTGTCCGAAATCAGTGATTAAATATTTAAATAATATTTGTGTATATAGTTCATATTTCTTAAAGATATTTTCATGTGTATCTTTTGTAATTACTATAATACATCGTGGTCGGTATCATGGAATGTCAAAGAGCTGTAGAAGATGTGAGAACTAGTTTGGTTGACACTTGGTTTATATTAAGAATATTTTCATAGCGAAAGACTTGAAAATGTTTACCAGTCTATTATTACATGTTCATTAAGAGAAACTGTAACATTGTATTAGATGTCTATATAACCATACCTCGTAGTTTAGAGAATGGTCTCGAATAAACTTATTAATTTATTAAAATATGCTTAATCGCTTCTTTCAATTTATAATTGTTTATGACCAGAAATGAACAAACGTTATATATATTTTAACGAACAAAACACACTCCTTTCTGAATAACTCAGACTCTCATTTGACTACATTCTGCTTCCGACATGTATTTATTCTGTAAATACCTATGTTTATTTATTTCCTGTTTGCATTTAAACATGGAACCTAATAGTATTATTAGTTCTATACACGACGGACTTCTGCACAGTTTCTGTCTACCAAATCACACTTATAGGATATGTTTATCATTAACACTACATCTTTATGTCCATCTGCCATATCTACCATGTCAATAAACCAGTGGTGTAACTAAAGTGTGTGCTGGCCCTCCACAAAAATTACAACATTGTATAATGACTCCCTCTTATATATAAAAATATATAGTAACTAGTTTGTATACCACTAATATTATTTTCACATACTCCAATGTGTGGTGCTATAAATATACACCAAACATACTTAAACTTGAAATGTAATAGTTAAACAAAAAGCAAAAACAACAAAAAGGGGAAAAGGTATTCCCTTCTCCAAGCTATGCTACTGAAATAAGCTACACCATTAACCCTTTTGCATTTACATTACTCTCTATATATACTATTGTATTTTCGTGGTAAATGCTTTATCTTACATAAATATCTCGCATGGTTTTGAATCTATGAGATTTTGATATTATTTATTTTGAGAATGATACCTTAACATACGTATGAGTGGCCAGTTGCAGCCAGTTTGAATAGTAAGAGGTAAGAGAATTCTGGCCAGATACAGCCAGATTAAATGCTAAGGTAGGTAACAAAAGATAGCAACTAAGGCATTTAAAAAAAATTCTACTGTCGTTATTCACGGAAGTAGTTACCTCAAAAATTATTGGAAGGAAACTCCATGCCCCGTTATAGTATGTAACCTATTTTTATTTTATTATTGTTAAACTTTTCATAAAAAATAACCTTAGGAAGCTGAATCTCATGACCGATGACAAAGCACTGTGATGATTGGTGACATGCAGTACTGGAATTAACCTGCCTATAAGTATGAAAAAAAACATCCAATATGCCACTATTCCTTCTATTTCTGCTATAGTATCCACTATGTGCTTATATTCCTTCACATTTTCCATCCAACTTATCATCTGAGTTGCAACCATGTAACAGGTGTGACCTCAAGCCAAGTCATACCATTGCGCTTTAATAACTATTTTCATCATCACTGCACCCTCCACTCAATCTTACATTACTGTGTTGCAAACTTGTAGGAATGTGCCTTCTTTAATAACTCCACCATCCCTCTCATCACTGTACTCCTCCACACCTATCCTATATTACTCCTATTCCCTTTCTCCAAAACATCACTTGTCATACAGTCATGATATAGTTATCATCCATCTTAACCTTCACCCAAGGGTAGAAAGGATTCTTCAATAAAGTCAATGACTGACAATCTTTCTAGTTCTGGTGCCATGGTTAAATTCACCCCATATACTCCATAAAGTGGTTGGCATTTAGGAAGAACAGCCAGCCATAGAAACCATGCCAAAAGAATTTGAGAGGACTCTTTAGTCACATCAGACACAACTTCACTAGTGCTGTCACAATAAGGGGTTGTGTGTGGAAAAGCATCCAAAGAAACCATGCCAAACAAAGGGATGAGAAGACTTTTCAATTATGTTAGGGACATGACAACCTCTTTAGTGCTTGTGCCATGATAAAATGCACTCAAAACACTATAAAGTGGTTAGTAGTAAAGAGAGCATCCAGCTGTAGAACCCATTCCTAAACTGGGACATATATTCCAATCAAGTCAATTAACTACAGATGTCCACTCATTATCTTTAAACTTTAATTGTCCAGCTAAATGTTTATATCTACAATATATCCATATCTGGTAGAATGTCTACTTTTTAATTATCCTTATAATGATGATAATATTTTACTGTTTCTTTTATTATTTCAGAAAATCAGATGACATAAAAGAATATTTTTACTTTAACTGTTTCATCAATATTTATCATCTTTTAATGACTAAAGGAAGAAGTTATACAGAACAGATGTAACCCTGTTTCTATAAATCTTTGGTAGAATTACTGTGAAATATTTCCTCTGGAGTGGTATATGTTCAGGGTGATTTTTCATTCTCATTAAATATGGACATATTTGCAAAAGAATTTAGGGAGACTTCATATATTGACAAAGACTACAGTTGATGGAAATATAGCTGTAGAAATATTTGTTAGAAATAAAATATAAAATCAAAAAATATTTATATATTGTGGTGATAGTAATAAAATTATGGAAAATGAATTATGTGAGAACCAGGTTAAATTTGAAACAGAACCCAAAAAGATTGATTTTTCTGATATAAAGAAAGAGAAAGGAAAAACATCATTTGACTGTGATATTTGTAAAAAATCATTCTCTTTAAAAGGTAATCTTAATGCTCACAAACGTATTCATACAGGAGAGAAACCATATCATTGTGATATCTGTGATAAATCATTTACTTTAAATGGTGACTTAACTAAGCACAAGCGTATTCATACAGGAGAAAAACCATATCAATGCAATGACTGTGGTAAATCATTCTCTCATATTACTAACTTAACTAGGCACAAACGTATGCATACAGGAGAGAAACCATATCAATGTGATATCTGTGGTAAATTATTCACTCATAGCCGTCAAGTAAACAGACATAAATATGTTCATACAGGAGAGAAGCCATATCACTGTGTTATCTGTGGTAAATCATTCCTGGAAACAGACCACTTAACTAGACACATACGTACTCATACTGGAGAAAAACCATATCACTGTGATGTCTGTGGTAAATCTTTCTCTGTAAGTAGCGATTTAACTAAACACAAGCGTATTCATACAGGAGAGAAACCTTATCACTGTGGTATCTGTAGTAAATCATTCTCTGTAAGTAGTGATTTAAGTAAACACAAACGTATTCATACAGGAGAGAAACCATATCACTGTGATATCTGTGGTAAATTATTCTCAGAAGGAGGTGTCTTAACTATACACAGGCGCATTCATACAGGAGAGAAGCCATATCATTGTGATATCTGTGGTAAATCATTCTCTGAAAATGGTCATTTAATAAAACACAAGCGTACTCATACTGGAGAGAAGCCATATCACTGCAATGTCTGTGGTAAATCATTCTCAAGAAGTGATCAGTTAACTAAACACATACGTATTCATACAGGAGAGAAACCATATCACTGTGATGTCTGTGGTAAGTCATTCACTAGGAATGATCAATTAACTAAACATGCAAGTATACATACAGAAGAGAAACCGTATCACTGTGATGTCTGTGGTAAATCATTCTCCAGAAGTAGTGATTTAACCAAACACAAGCATACTAATGCAGGAGAGAATCCATATCATTGACATCTGTAATAAATCATTCTCTCAAAAAAATAACTTAAATAGACATGTATGTATTCATACAGAAGAATAACTCCACCAGTGTCAAAATTCTGTTCAGCAAATGTGATATTTAATTTTTGTTGATCAAATAAAGTTTTTCTCTGTACTTGTTGGTATATGTAATAATTTTATCAATATTGATACTTTCCTATGATGTAACTTAGTAATGTTATTAACATGCAGCAAACATATCCCTCATGAGAAAGTATCACTTATAAATTTCTATATTGAAACTTTCCTATGTGGGGGTAAACAGATTGCTTAATTATCCTTGTAACCTTAAATGCAAAGTAGGTAATATAATTCTTGTATTGTCCTCAACAATATTTTAATGTCTAATCTGCATGCTTGCATGGCTTCGGTACGTCAGCCATACAAAATATCACAACATTTTCTCAATGTGAAGAGATAAAAAGGATGACATTGTATAGTAGATAATATTGATGGTTATCTAGTGAACATGTGGCACACAGTCTGCCTTACACTCAGAGAGAAAAGGTGTTCTTGTCAGCAGAGTTACTGGCTACCCAAACTTGTCCACCAGTACAAGCACTGTGACTCTGAAAGTAAATATGGATGTGTGGTGTTGGTCAACTGAGTGAAAGATTCTGTTTGAGAGGAATCTAATGTCCTGTGTAAAAGGGAGGATTGAGATGATATTGACATGTGTGTATGGAGGATGAGAGAAAAATATCAGTGTGTGGGATTCCTGAAGTTGTTCGTTATAGTTCATATGAAATCTGGCAGTCACTGAAAAAGCAAAAGAGAAACAGAAAAAGACAGATAGTTGAAGAGACATCAAAGGTTCCCATTTGTTGTAATACGTCAGAGAAGACAACTTTCAATAAGTGTGTATTAGTATATTTTTATGTATGTCACACAATAGCATGTTTACTAAGTGATGAAAATAACATTCTACACAAATGACATATCATTATACACTTATATGTATTTACCTGGTCACCACTTGAGAATGGAAAATACTGAGAAAATATTGAGATAATAACAATGATTTCTAGTATAGGCACAAGGCCAGTAATTTTGGGGGAGGGGAAAGTCGATTAAATCGACCCCAGTACGTTACTGGTGCTTTTATTTTATCGACCCGTAAGGATGAAAGGCAAAGTTAGCCTTGGTTAGTAATAATAATGAAATTATTGTGTACAGTGCTCAGGTGCACTACAACTCATCAAAGGTGCATGTATAGTACATAGAATAATATACAAATGTCAGGGATGTGAATAGTGTACGAGTCATGATATACATGTGTGTGTGTGTATGGAGGGGGAATATTAGGTGTAGTGTTGGCAAATCTCAGGAAGCATGGAGGTTTTAAAGGATGCAGTATCTCAACAGCTAATAACTGATGCAGGTAGTTTGTTCCATGCTTCAGCAACTCTGAGTGTGAAAAAATGTTTCTGAAAGTCATGGGAACTGTGCTGTTTTCTGACTTTATTGGCATGCCCATGTGTGTTAGACACATGGAAATCAAAAAGGTACTCAGGGTTGCTGTTGGCAAGATGGTTAATAATTTTGTGGGTGTTTACTAAGTCAGTTGCCAGACGTTGGAGCTTCAATGTATCCATGCCCAGGGAAGCAAGGCGTTCAGAGTATGGTAGATGCCTGATGGCGGGTATTCGCTTGGTTGCACGTCACTGAACAGTTTCCAGGGGGTTAATGTTCTTAGCAAGATAGGAGTTCCAGACTGGTAATACAAATTCTAAGTGTGCCCGCACCATAGTTATATATAGCTTTAAATAGATAGCTGGAGAACGGCTGACAAAGGTCTTGCTGAGTGATGCTAAGACACCCTCGGCCTTCTGACAATTTTAGAGATGTACGTCGTCCAACGTAAATCGCTGCTGACAGTAATGCCCAGATCACGTTCACAAGAAGACTTCTTGATATTAGTGTTGTGGAAGGAGTATGTGGACGCTGGGTTTTTACTCACAAAATACATGGTGGTACACTTGTCCACAGCCAGCTTGAGTTGCCAGTCCGTGATCCATTGTTGCATTGTGTCCAGGTCAGATTGCCGGCAAGATCTATAATGTTCTGGATCTGTCCTTTTTATATCAAAGTACATAATTCAGTATTGTGGCATTCTTTAATTTAGCATCTATGTCATTAATATATGCCACAAACAAAAGGGGGCCAAGAACAGTTCCCTGTGGTACACCAGATGATATCTCATAAGGTGAGAGTACACTACTAAAAGTCAATAACAACAGTGGTAGAAACTGAAATTTTTGTTTTTAAAATTAAACCAAGTCCCATAAAAACAGGTCACCTAGCAAATGCCTTGAAGAAGTAACCATTCCCCACAAACTGGGCAGCATTTACCCAATCCTGAATGGACTGAATGCTGTGTACATTTCATCATATTGAAGTTTGCTGTAACTCACATTTAACATTTCTGACTTGGATAAATTAATCTCCAGTTCGAGAAGAAATAGGGCTGAGAGGACATTCTGAATGTCATCTGTAACAAACTCAACTGAGAGATGAAAGGTAGACTAGCAAGGCAATGTTAGATGTTAAGCAAGGACTGTGTCCACTGAAATGTGTCGTTAAAGCTGATTTTTCAAATGAGTTTGATGCAGTGACATGATTATGCCAAGTTTGCTGAGGTGTCCCATGTATGGATGACATGGCACACTGCACAATGAAAGGTGACGAAGCAGTTTTTCAGGTGGAAGAGTACATGATATACATTCATGAGATGAAATCTGTTACCAGCAAGAAATTCATCAGACTTACCCAGTCTTGTGTTGTCAGTATAGTCTAAAGTCTGTCTTAAGCCAGAAGGCTCATTTGGCCGGTGCTTATCCCGGTTTCATGGTGTGAAGCGACTGAGAGTACAAGATGTGAAATAAAGTGTCTTGCTCAAGGAAACAACACATCACCCGGTCCGAGAATTGAACTCACAACCTTTCGAATGCAAGCCTAATGCTCTAACCATTAAGCCATGCGCCTTCACCGTTGTCAGCATACCAGTTATTAATTTGTGAATGGATTGAGTTGGCACTGTCGACAACTAACGCAGAGAGGAGTGGACCTAGTGAATTATCCTGCTGGACACCTGTGGTGGATATGATGATATTATTAGCAGCAAGGAGCATGCTGAATGTCTCTCTGCCAGATGGAGTATTATAGGGACCCATCTCTAGGATACGGTCACATCTGATGCTATTAAAGGCATTTCCCAACTTCAGCTTTATCAGGTAGTGAGGTGACAATGGGAGTGCAGCAACCCAAGGATAAGAACATTTTCCTTCATAGTCACATGCACCTGTAGAGTATTAACTGCATGTCCATGATGGAGGTCTTAAAGCCCTCAGTCATAATTAATGTTCAAAACCTCTAACTTAGTTGAGTTAATCTCAAGGATGAGCTTTGCCAGGGCATGAACTATTGAATGGCAGTTTCCACAGATCTACCTATTGTTGTGTCATCCAGGTACCACATCAAATGGTGCTGTGATGCCATGTGATATCGTCTATGCTAAATGTGAAGAGGAGAGGGCGTAAAGGGTCACCCCGTTGGACACCAGTGGATGAAATCATAGTAGCAACAAGGAACATACTCAGAGACCTGTATGATAAATAGGTCAATGGGGCACGACTGAAGCAAGCTTTGAGCAAATGGTTACAGTGTAAACAGTTAAAGATGTTTTCCATATCGAGCTTGATGATGAGATGCCTAGAATCTATTGATGCCAGTTTGAGTGGGCAGACATTGATAAACTGTTTTGTATACTTTGCCATCACTTCCTTCCCCATTCACTACCATGTCATTACATGTAGATGTGTATTTAATATGTATGTACCTATCTAGTGTCTGTGAATCTATTTTTGTATACGTATGTGTGCGTTTATTTCAAGACAAAATAACCAGACTTTTCAATATAAATGTACTAATCAGCAAACTCATGCCTCAAAATAAATATTACCATTACTTGTCCGGTGACCTAGCAAATATACTACACATTGTTTTGGGGGTGTTGATTCTCTAAATTCTGAATACAAGCTACACAGACAACTTCTGTTTAACTACAAAGATTTAGTACTCTGTATATAACTTATAAATAGAACATTTAAAATGTCATAAAAATTTACTAGTTGGTAGTTGTTTCTACTAAAACTGTGCAGTTTTCACGGGCTCAGCTAATATATGACAACTTATTATCATCATCGTTTTTACGTCCGTTTTTCTACGCTTGCATATGTTGGATGGATCCTTCTTAGTACATATCTCTCCACTCGCCGCGTTACTTCATCATCTCCTCTGTGAGGCTCAGCGATTTGAGGTCACCTCTCACAACGTCTGCTCAGGTCTTTCTCTACAGCAGCTTCCTCCCACTGACATTTCTTAGCACTTCTTCACCCATCAATCATCATCCACTCGCATCACGTCTGTATCAACGCAGCCTTCTTTCCTGTACACCACCCCAGATTCCTCTTAAGCCCAGTTTCTCCCTCAGTTCATTCAAGCTCTGCCTTATATATGTGTGTGTGTATGTAGGAAGCCTTACAATGCAAGTGGTTGGGCTACGAAGGCGACAGGTCGGAAGTGAATTGAGGTGAGAGAAGGGGGAAAATAAAAGGGCAAAAATGACTGATTGTGTCCTTAGTAATTTATTAGTCCCCAAATTTTGCGGATTAACCATCCATTATTTCCCTCCCCCTTCCATCTTGTTGCCTTGGTAATTTTACCCACTTGCATTGTACGGTTTCCTAAACATACCCACTTTTCACTTTCTAATTTCATAATTCTTCAAGCAAACTACTACACCTTATATATGTGTGTGTTATTAAGGAATTTATCGAAAGGTGACTCGAGTCGAAATATTTGAGGTGGCCCTATTTTCACTCACTGATACACAAATTGAATTCTCGACCACAAATAAACAACATAGACAACGCAAAAGCCCCATAGATACAACCAACGCACACACATCTCAAATCGAAACTGAGGCTGAAGATATTTTTGCAAGATACGAATCTCTGGCTTAAAGCTGTAAGAATTTACATGAACGTTATGCTGAAAACCTCAGTCTATCAACCAGATAACTTCTTAGGTAGTTTCATTAAAAACACACAATAGACATTTACTGTTTACATGTGAAAACGGTAAGTTAAATATTTATCTTACGTCTGTATTAATATATGTAAATGATAGAATTATGTTCCACTTGGAGAATAGGGTAATTATTTAAAAGCGAAAACAACATTGGAAAAATATATCTCGTCGTCTTGACTTTTATCTATAAGACAATACTTCCAAACTGAAATGGTGAGCTGATATTTAGATAATCCAAGGTCGACTGTTGCATACAATATAAAATAAATTATAGAGTTGGTGAATACGAACATCTTTACTTTAATACCCTTTGCTAATCAGCCAACGATATTAATTCTCTTCTCCAAATTGTCTAAAATCAGTGATTAAATATTTAAACATATTCTAACGTGTATCTGTATATGTAGTTTTGTTTTAGTTCAATATATTTTTACGTGTTTTTTATGTAATAACTATATAATACAATTGGGACCAGCATATGGAATGTCAAAAAGCTGTAGGTGATGTGAGAACTACAGTTTGGTTGACACCTTGTATATATTAAGAATATCCAAGTAGTTAAATATTCAATAATTTGTCATAGCGAAAGACTTGAAAATGTTTACCAGTCTATTGTTACATGTTCATTAAGAGAAACTGTAACATTGTATTCGATTTCTATATAACCATACCTCGTAGTTTAGAGTATGGTCTTGAATAAACTCATTGATTTATTAAAATACGTTTAATCGCTTCTTTTAAGTTATAACTGCTTATGGCAAGATATGAACAAACGTTATATATATTTCAACGAACAAAACACACTCCTTTTTGAATAACTCAGACTGATAACTATGTCAGTATGGAAAGTTAATGTGACATATAGTAGTAATTCCATGAAATACTGTTATGACACGATATTTATTTATAATTCTTACAGGATGAAAATATGACACGATATGAACAAATGTCATTTATATTTCAATATTACAAACTATCAAAATTACTTAGTATTTATACACAACACTTTCTGAATATCTCGGAATGTGATGACTATGTCAGCACTGAAAGTTAATGTAAAATATAGTAGTAATTCTTACATATATATTCACAGACCTCTCCGCCTCCTCTCTGGTGCTCTATGTATTATCACCTGACTATATTCTACTTCAAACATGTTTTTATTTCTTAAATACTTGCGTTTATTTATTTTATTGTTTGTATATAACCATGGAACCCAATAAGTATTATTAGTTCTATATACGACGGACTTCTGCACAGTTTATGTCAACCAACGTACACACATAAGATATTTTTTACTTTGACATGTTATCTCTATGCCCACCTACAATAGCTACCATCTAGATAAGCAACAACATTAAACATCACTTGAGAGGTAACAAATGATAGAGATCTAGACGTTTTTTAACAATTCAACTGTCATTATTCACTGCGGTCCCTTTACGATCTGAGTTCAAATCCCGCCGAGGTTGACTTTGCCTTTCATCCTTACGGGGTCGATAAAATAAAGTACCAGTAATGCACTGGGTAATTGCTGGCCTTGTGCCTAAATTAGAAACAATTATTCACTGCGGTAGAATCATACGAGGATTTTTTCTGTTAACATTGTTTCTTAATTCAATCATCTTTTTTGTTCATCGATGTATGG
This sequence comes from Eledone cirrhosa, assembly GCA_964016885.1. Taxonomy (NCBI): domain Eukaryota; kingdom Metazoa; phylum Mollusca; class Cephalopoda; order Octopoda; family Eledonidae; genus Eledone; species Eledone cirrhosa. Next base: position 147,741,242 of record OZ024742.1, on the reverse strand, counting down.
TTTCTATTTCTTTGATCACAGGTCTGATTAGTCAGGGCTGACCTGTGCTTAAACGACAGCAATGGATCACTGAGGCGGTCTACATGTGGTCGTTCAATTTGCTAGAAATAGCGGCTAAATTTCATTAAAACTACTCCTTTTAGTCTGAAAAATTGAGGACTATATTGCATAATATAGCCATAGATATTATATAGAAAGAAGGATGGGGTGGCCACGAGAGGCGTGTTATGCGGGATGTGGGTTAAGTTTGGTGTTATGATTTAAAGGAGTAAAGCTGATCATGGGTAGAGTTACTAATCTGGAGAATAATATGGGTGTTGGGATGTGACCCCTGGAGGTACTGTAATCATAACACTTACTGAGGTTGGCGGTGGGGGGTCGATCCTGGTGAGAGGAATGAACCCGGATTGAGTGGGTGTTATAATTTAAGTGGGGTGGTGGTGGCCATAAAAGCATAGAGACAGTTTATGAAAGACTGGAAGAAAGAAGGAAACAGAAGAATACCTATATGTATATATATGTGTGTGTGTGTAGGTGTAACCATAGTTTATCATATCTCAAGGTGTAGCTGTAGTCTGATGTAACAATTTATAAAGTGATGTAGTTATTTTTGTTCATTAGCCCCAGGTCAACATTGATTAATCAGTCCCATGATTAAAGTAATTTTAGGTGTGACCATCATATCCATTTCTAAAGCAGTTGAGTGTTATTTGAAGGAATTTCACTGCTGTTTCTAGTAAGTCAACCACATAAATGATCACTTATTGTCCCCAAATTTCAAATGTTTAAGTATAGATTTATATCTACAGCTTATCAATATATGTAGTCAAATTTCCACTGTTAAATCTTTACATATCACCTATATCTTATACTGTTTCTTTATTATTTCAGAATATCAAGTGACATAAAAGAATATTTCATCAATATTTATCATCTTTTTAAGACTAAATGGAGATGTTATTACAAAACAGATATGATCCTGTTTCTGGTAGAATTACTGTAAAATATTTCCTCTAAATTGAGATTAATAGCAATATTTCTCAATTCCACTGATTGGAATATGTTCAGGGTGATTTTTCATTCTCATTAAACTTAGACACACTTACAAAGAAGTTTACAGAGTCTTCATATATTCACAAAGACTACAATTGATGGAAATATAGCTGTAGAAATATTCGGTTGGAATAAAATATATTTAAAAAAAAACCATCTGTATATTGTGTTGAGCAAAGTAAAATTATGGAAATTAAATTATGCGAGAACCAAGTGAAATTTGAAACAGAGTCTAAAGGGATTGATTTTCCTGAAGACATGCTAAAAGAGATAGCAAAAATAACATACGAATGTGATATCTGTAAAAAATCATTCTCTCAAAAAGGTAATCTCACTACTCATAAACGTATTCATACGGGAGAAAGGCCATATCACTGTGACATTTGTGATAAATCATTTTCTGAAAAAGGTCACTTAACTAAACACATACGTATTCATACAGGAGAGAAGCCATATCATTGTGATATCTGTGGTAAATCATTCTCTGAAGGTGGAGTCTTAACGAGACACAAACGTATTCATACAGGAGAAAAGCCATATCACTGTAGTATATGTAGTAAATCATTCTCTGTAAGTAGTGATTTAACAAAACATAATCGTATTCATACAGGCGAGAAGCCACATCATTGTGATGTCTGTGGTAAATCATTCTCTGAAGCTGGAGTATTAACTAAACATAGACGTATTCATACAGGAGAGAAACCATATCACTGTGATGTCTGTGGTAAATCATTCACTACAAACGATCAATTAACTAAACACATACGTATTCATACAGGAGAGAAACCATATCACTGTCATATCTGTACTAAATCATTCTCTTTAAATGGTCACTTAACAAAACACATACGTATTCATACAGGAGATAGACCATATCATTGTGATGTCTGTGGTAAATCATTTTCTGAAAATGGTCACTTAACAAAACACAAACGTTTTCATACAGGGGAGAGACCATATCACTGTCATATCTGTGGTAAATCATTCTCCTTAAATGGTGACTTAACTAAACACATACGTATACATACAGGAGAGAGACCATATCATTGTGATGTCTGTGGTAAATCATTCTCTAGAAATGATCACTTGACTTCGCACAAACACATTCATACTGGAGAGAAGCCATATCACTGTGATATCTGTGGTAAATCATTCTATAGAAATGACCAATTGATTAAACACATCCGTATTCATACAGGATAGATATAATTTCAGTGTGATATCTGTGGTAAATCATTCTTTAGAAATCCTCAATCAATTAATAAAACACTGGGAAAAGCCATATGACTGGTAAATCATTCTCTAGAGATGATAAATTAACTAAATATAAAGATACTCATACATGAGAAAAGCCATATCATTGTGATATCTATGATAAATCATTCTATCAAAAAACTAACTTAAATAGTCGTGTGTAGTCATACAAAAGAAAAACTTTACCAGTGTCAAAATTCTGCTCATGGTAATTAGAACACAGCAACTGTAATATATCATTTTTGTTGATCAAATAAAGTTTTTCTCTATACTTGTTGATATATCTAATAATTTTATCAATATTAATACTTTCCCATAACATGGAGCACATATATGCTACATGGGAAAGTATCAATATTTATAAATATCTTCATGATAAATGTACCCTGTACTCTCTGTAAAGTGGTTGGTGCTAGAAAGGGCATTTGGCCGTAGAAAACCTGTGAGGAGGATTCTTCAGTTGTGCCATAGACATGGCAATCTCACTAGTGTTGGTGATCTACATGATAAATGCACCCATACTCTGTAAAGTGTTTGGTGATAGGATAGGCATCCAGCCACAGAACTGACAAACAAAGGGCCATGAAGACTCTTCAGCTGTGTTAAAGACATGACAACAACTTCCCTGGTGCCACAATAACATGCACTCAGTTGAGCCAGATTGTGTGTCAGGCTCCTGGCTCCGCTTATGTCTGATTTTTCCTAGCAGGGAAAATGGATATTGGTGATAATAATCTATATCGATACTGAAAGTATTGATTAAATAAATATTTCCCCCCATTTTCCCAGTTGGTATATCTGGTAATTTCATGAATATTGATACGTTACAATATTCATAAATTTACTAAAGATAAGAGAAATCTATTTGGCTAACGAAAACTGTCTTATATAACCACAGGAAAAAAGATGTAACTGTGTGTGGTAACCTCCACTCAACACTATATTTTATATAATCATAACTATATCTACATTCATGAGATAACTTACTACTATGGGATTTTTAATATAAACTTTCAGTATACTAGTATATATTCATTCTAACATATTTCGATAAAGGAGAAAAATATATTACTGATTAATTTGACATGTGGGTAACTAATTGAGAAATGTATTTTCATAAATCAGGAATAACATCACTGTATAGTTATGTTACAAGTGAATATACAAAACAAAATATATCATAACAATAATACATACCTTATATATACATATAGAACATCTTTACAAATTCATTGATGGGTACAGACCAGTAAAGTGATCTAAAATAAGAATACTTCATAAGCATCTTTCTCAAGGGATAGAGTCTTAGTTAAGCAACCTAAAGCTAGAAAGCTTCACTAAGTTCCCTTACTACAGTTATCAGATATACCTGTCAGTGAATTTCTATAGGATGTTCTATATATCTATACTTTTCTGAATTAGATTTATTTTACTGATATTTGATTGAGCTATTATGTGTATTGGTGATAAATTTATCATTTATATATATATTGAGAGAGAGAGTTGGGAAGACCCTTCAGTCCTGTCATGAACATAACAGCCTCCTTAGTGTTGTTGGTAATCTCACGATAAACACACCCAGTACATGCTGTAAAGTGGTTGGTGATAGGAAGGGCACCCAACCATAGAAATCTTGCCAAACAAAGGGTTGGGAGGACCCTCAATTGTATCAAAGGCATGAGAACCTCTCCTGAGCACTTAATAGAACATAAGACCATACAGTACAGGAGGGAGAGACCATTATAGTATAATATAGTAGAATAGTTCACTAGGAGATGAGTTTGTACAGAAGATGCAGTGGTGATCACTGAATGGGTGGCCCAATGTTATTAGAGAAGGTGATTGTTGATGACCGATTCCACCACCCATGAAATGTCAGAAGTGAAAACAATGGGTTGATAGTTTTCAAGCTCAGATATATTGCTCTTGGCGATGGGACATAGTGTTGCATGTTTCGAAAGATCTTGATAGATCCCTGTAGAGATATTGAAGAGTTTGGTGAAGATAGAGCCTAGATCTGTGTATAGTTAGAAGGTAATGAAAAATACATCGGCTTCCAGCATATGGAGCAGTTTTTAAGTACAGCATATATTTAGATTAGAAAAACAAGACTTTGCTGAGTGTATAAATTGTTGAGTTGTAAGAAAATATTGAAACTTTCTCTATTGATTTACTGTTAATGGATTCAACTTGGTTGAAGAGTTGAATAAGATGGATTTTAAAATTTCTTACAGATCTTTCTTAACAAAGACAAAAAGTTATTGCTAACGTTTTTGAAGATATCTTTCACACTGTAAACAGACAATATTTGCAACAATTCAGATATTTCATTCTATAAAGAATGCAATAATATCTTATATACAGTAAAGGTGTGTGACATAGAGTAAAGGGCTTTTGGCTCACAATTGTAAGGTCATAAATTTAATTCCTGGTAACAGGTGTCTTTTAGTAAAATATTTTATTTCATCTTGCTTCAGTCCACTCAGCTGGCAAATATGTGTAATACTTGGAATTAAAAGAGCCAGCCTTGTCACATATTGTGTCACACTGCATCTCTATAAGAACTATGATAAAGGTGCATGTCTGTGGAATGCTCAGTCACCTACATGTTAATTTCGCAAGCATGTTGTCTTATTGCTCAAACAATTGGAACACTCATCAGCAGAGGTCCAACAACAACCTTATATACAGTTTATGTTTTGCCATGTTGTTTTTTCTAGATTTCATATTTATTTATTTAATCAATCTAAACACCTGTATCGAGTTAGTAATCCATGGCAGACTAAAAGAGGTATTTAATACCCCCTACAATTAAGAAACAAAAACTAGAAGGAAACAGAATGCAAAAGAAACATAAATAAGAACGAAGGTGAAAAACAAAGGCAGCTATAAGTTTTTGTTGAATTTTTTCATAGCCACCATTTACTGCAAGATCTTGTTTATGACAACATAAATAACAAAGTATCATACAAATATGTTTTATACAATATACAGAGTGAGCATAAAGTCTTTCCTTGATTATAAAATACCATATCTCAAATACTATTTGCTTAACTGTTTCAATTTATAAATTTCAAGTTTAAAGTTTTCTGAACATGTTTTACATTTTCTCTTCTAGAGGAAGTAATCATTTTCAGTAACAAATAAAAAGCTCAGTGTGGAAAGATTTTATGCTCACCCTGTATATCATAATAGTATCAGTGACTTGGAAATATATTTTCTTTAGACTGCTTTTCACTTAGTTACCATCAACCCACTACCTGGCTAGATCACATGTTCACTAGATAACCTTCATTATCATTTTATTATCAGGGCGGTGGATTGGCAGTATCGGTAGAGGGTTGAACGCCATGCTTTGACGGTTAGAGTTACGGCCCTTACCATTCTGAGTTCAAATCCTGTCGAGGTTAACTTTGCCTTTCATCCTTACGGGGGTTGATAAAATAAAGTACCAGTAATAGACTGGATAATTGCTGGCCTTGTGCCAAAAGTAGAAACAATTATTTATCATTTAATGTACAATGTTATCCTTTTATTTATCTCAGATTACTGGGAGTAGGGGAAGTAACTTGTAATTGATTTCAAGTTAGCGAGAGGTATGGTGTATTAAGGGTAATCTGAAACTGCTACACTTGGTTTTTACATTCTCAGTTCAACTTCCACTAAAGTCAACATTGCTTTTCTCATCTTTCAATAAAATAAAGTACCAGTCAAATACTGGGTTATATAATCAACCTTTCCTTCCTCACAAAACTGTTGGCTTTAACAAAACATTAAAATATTATTTTGGACAGAACATGTTATTCACTCACTTTCTCATATCATGTGTAAAACAACTGCTTTTTTTTTGTCACCATTAAAGAATCCTTTTACCATGTGTGTTGCAAAGATTCTTATATCATATTAATGGAATAGGTTGTTGATTGTGAATTATAATTATTATCATTTATGTGAATCTATTCGATTTCTACTCTATGTATTACAGCATAGAAATAGAGACTTAACCCTTTTGTGGCCATATTTCTAATGACACACATTGTGTTTGAATTAATCAATGAAGAATTTTGAAAAATTTACTAAGAATAATTAATTATTTCAATATCAAGATGGTATTTGTAACATAACGAACAGTTTTTGTATAAAATTGTTGGAAAATTGTTATCTGAATAGAGGAACGATCGACTTTCGTCAAATCGGACCGAGGGAACAATGTTTCCGTTGGTCTTTCCAATTGCTAATACTATCTATCGGTCGCAACTCCAGGTAGAAGGAGCAACGTGAAATAAAGTGTCTTGCTCAAGGACATAACGCATCGCCTGGTCCAGGAATCGAACTCACAACCTTACGATTGCGAATCCAATTCTCTAACCACTCAGCCACACGCCTTCTGAATAGAAACCCTTTAAAATGGGTCATTTTGTTTCATAGAAACAGAGGCAGTTTGTACCAAAAGGGCTAATTTGTATAATATGATTTACAAAAAAAAAAAATGAGCATAAAAGGGGTCAAATTCAATGTACAAAAGGGAACGCTACATGGGAATGGACATGTTATGTGCATGGAAGATCATAGCTGCATAAGAATGTGCAGGGCACTTGGAGTTGACTGGCAGTTTGCTGTACTACAAAAGATGAGCAGGATCAGACGTGTAGTGTAGAAGCTGAGGTGTATCAACATTTAGGTATCCCTTCCCTGCCAATATGCTCCCCTCTTCCTCTTTTCTCTATCACATTATCATGTAATCTGGAAAACTCAAGCTTCTGATCCTCATGTTACAGAACAGTTTTGAACCTCTTACTTTGTGTCACCTTCAGCTAAATATATTTAATATCAAGCTTCTCTTCTAGCTAATTGCTATTTCTCTCTACTGTCTTCCAGTCTTTCCAAGCCCATCTCTTAATTTTCATGGTTATATCTACAGTACTGGTCCACCACTGTGCCAACTTCCATCTTGCTGGAACCTTACAATAGCCACAGGTCTAGTGTGTAGCCCTCAGCAGGTTATCTCATAGAAACTCTCAGTTTTTGTCTATGTTCTCTATCTCTATATTCTCATCCCTTCTGTCATAAGTGTCCTTTAGGACTTTTGTGAAATTTTATATTGGTATAGGCCTCTTTTAACTTCCATGTCATCCTTCTCTAGATTATCTTTTATTTCTGAGTTTATCTAGCTCTTACGTTGAAGTCATCAATCACTGTTCTATTTTGAGCAATATATTCTTCGCCAGAGATGCACGATCAGGTAACTGGCTGGTTTCCTAAAGCCTTATTGCAAATTGTTGGGTCATTTGTGTTACAGAAATCCAGGAGCCTTATTCCTCATACTATTCTTCCATGAACACTGGAAAAACCATCCTGGTGTTTATACAGATTGATAAGCGAGTAGTTAACAAGTTTATTTGTAGTATGAAGAGATATATATGCAAGTGTTGGCAGTTAGTACTCCAAGGCAAACCAGAAAAGGGATCTGTTAGATTTTTACACTCAAGGAAATGAATTTTTTTTATGTGCATAATATGCCTTGAAATTTCGGGAAAATCGGCTTGATATAACGCATAAAAAATGCCCTAAAAAGCTGAAAAAATGAAGTTTTTCACCAAATGCGGTCCCTGGGCCATAAAAAAGTTGGATTTCCTTTGCTCATGGTATGAATTCCATGGCTAAAATGAATATTTCAAATGTAGTTTTGTTTCCTTTATGCTCATTATTCACTCAGATACTAATGAGGTAAGTATGAGCTAGATGTTGTTCTCAGACCAATAGTCTTGGCCATTGACATTCTGTCCACCCTATACCAGTATGGAAAGCAGATGTAAATGATGATGATTATTATCTATATATATAAAACTGAGGAGGTCTGTCTGTGTGTGTGTGGGTTTGAATCGCTAAAACTCGAGAAGCACCCAACCGACTGTTTTCAAACTTTACACATGTAATACTTGTTTCAGGGAGTGTTCTGAGTAAAAAAAATTCAAATTTTCAATGCCCTAGGGACCGGATTAGGCGAATTAGCGATCTCTCTCTATAATTCTTAGTCTTTCTCTTTTTAGATAGATACATATAACGTCGCGCTCTTATAATTGTTTCTACTTTTGGCACAAGGCCAGCAATTATCCCAGTGCATTACTGGTACTTTATTTTATCGACCCCGCAAGGATGAAAGGCAAAGTTAACCTCGGCGGGATTTGAACTCAGATCGTCGCGCCCTTATAATATCTGTCTGTACGTCTGGCTGTCTGCATTACGTCAGTTACGGTCCACTGCCTCCGGTTATTCAACCACCCTTGCTCAAGACAAATCTCACACTCATTCCCCAAACAGTTGGTAAGTGCACACAATTTCTTCCTCACGTTTTAAGCCACAGTGTTGCTTACTTACGTGCCTTTATGAGAACAAAAGTTACTATTTTACAAAAGTTATTATTTTACCGCTACTATATATATACATATAGTTATTGTAGAAAATCTATATATATATTTTTTTTCGTTTTGATTTTATATTTTTATGCAACTTACTTAAGAAATAAATGTAAGAATTATAAATGACTAGTATTAGCTTTTTAGGGGTATTTTGAGGCGTTACGTTAGACCGGTTTCCTTGAAATTGTAACTATGTATTAGTCAGTCTCTTCTTCATACGGTGAGCAAAGGAAATCCAACTTTTTTATGGCCTAGGCTCCGCATTAGTTTAAAAACTTGATTTTTCCACATTTTTAGGGCTTTTTTTAGGCGTTACGTAAGCCAATTTTCCCGAAATTTCAAGGCATATTATGCACATAGAAAAAATCGTTTACTTGATGTCCGAGAGCCCGCATTAGGTGAGAACCTGCATTTTCCCTGCTTCATCGAGGAAAATCTTAAAGATTATCCAACCATCAGAGTATTTGGTTTATTTTCTTTACATATTGTCGCGGCATACAGTTTTTCCACGATTAGGTCTGTTTGCGGCCCGCGTTCCAAAATACCTTTACCGTGCAACGCCGGGTACCACTGCTAGTGTATAATATAATAATCATCATCATTTACATCTGCTTTCCTTACTGGCATAGGGTGGACAGGATGTCAATGGCCAAGACTGTATTGGTCTGAGAACCACATCCTGCTCATACTTAGCATAGTTTTTATGCTAGATGCCCTTCCTATCATCAACCACTTTACTGAGTACACCAGGTGTATTTTATTGAAGTACCAGCATGATGCATTACAGAGTATAGTGGGTGTATTTTCTCATAACTCCAGCATTACCTTATTAGTACCTGAGTGAATAATGAGCATAAAGGAAACAAAACTACATTTGAAATATTCATTTTAGCCATGGAATTCTACAAAACCATATTAACTCTATATTAAAATAAAATTCACAGAAAGGATTTTCTTTGCAATGATTTTAGGTGAAGTTGTATTGAAAATACGGCGTATTTTCATACCATAGCAAAATTCACCAAAGGATAATTTGTTACACATATAAATGTGTGTCTATATGCACATTACTTTTGCAGCTTCCATTAAACCCTGACTTGTTCTTGTTGTATAAATCCTTGACTACGATCTGTCAACAATGGTCAACACCAAACCATACCATTCTGTTCTCAGTGGATAAACTATTGACTGTGAGATAATTTTGCTGAATACGGGCGTAGTTGAGGAAATGTAAATAGCTTTCTTGAATTAGTTTGGATTAAAATTGTATTACACACATAAGCGTTTTTTATTTAAGAAAATAGAGTTTGCATTTGTAATGAAATGTTTATCTTTGCAAACAAAATATACTTAACAGTTCATCTATATGTAAAAAATAATTAGAATAATATTATGCTTTCATCAGATAAATATTATTATAAATTAATTAGATTTTATTACATATGGACAATTTTAATCACTTCTGAAATTATTTGTCGATATAAAAATAGAGTAAATGTAGCAGAAGGATTTCATATCGAAATTATAGCTAATGATATTCTGACAAGATACGAACCTCCGACTAAAGATGTGAAGTTACATTGTAACTTGATGATGTAGAACTAAAGTTGATCAAACATTTGAAAAGCTGAATATAACAACCAGATAATTTCTTTGGTAGTTTTATAAAATAAACACGCAACTCACTCATTTACTGTTTAAATGTGTGTGAACACGGTAAGTTGACAAACATTTACCTGAAGTCTACATTAATATTTGTAAATAATAAAATTGTTCCACTTGGAGAATACAGTAATTATATACAGGCTAGCATAATAATCGTTTTTTTTTTTTTTATACAAATTTCTTTTAATAATTTAATTTTGAATATATTGTGAATTACGTCGTAACTTACATTGTTATCATTATTAAAGAAATTGTATTTAGAAGAAAAAATATTTTTAAAATCTCGAAATACCATATTTTACTCTTTTTTGCTTCATTTGCCTCCCTTTTGTTTCTGACTCTTGTCATAAAGGATATTAAATAAATCTCGCCGTCTATCATACTTACCAGCCCTATAAGGACGTTTAAATTGATTAAATAAATAAATGTTTACTTTATGATGGAAATTATACGTAGCAATGAAGGTATAAACATACTTTTATCGTGGTTATATATGCACAAAGAAGTCTACGATGGCGTATCATAATAAGGGAGGTAGGTGTAAAAGCGGTTATCTTGAACTTTCCCCGCGTCAAATTATTGTTTTGTTTTGTAATTAAGAAAAATACTATTAACATTGAATGAATAATATTGTTGTTTTATTGAATTATATTGATTCGGTAGTTTCGTTTTTATATTCATATATTTTTTTTTAAAGTACTTTTATTTATTCGACAAATTTCAGTTCGGTTATATAATGCTTGCAATAACAAAAAGAAAGAAAGAGGGAAAAAAAATTAAATAACGAAAGTAAGGAAAGGGTTTAGGGGAAGGAGAAAGAAGAGAGGTAAAAAAAACTGGAAACTTAAGAAGGAATACCAAACAGTACTAAAACAAACAAACAAATCCTCGTTTAAAACTGTAAAGGAAGGGGTGAACAACCGAGCCAACACCAGAGCAAAAGACAGCAGCGAGCGGTACTGGACGCCCTCTAATGACTTTTGAGTCAAGCCAACACACTGGCAGCATTGCCTCGGGTGATGGCGAGGCTAATGCGCTGGAACAGCCAAGCGCTCTCGCGAGATTCGCCGGTTACCTTTATTGGCGCCGTGCTATTCAAGAAAACATCTTCGGCAATATACGATACGACATTATTATGATGTATTAATAGACACTTTTGAATATTATAATTTATGTTTCTTATTTTCTTTTCTTAAAATTATTAAAAGAAAAAAAACAAAAAAAAAAATAATTTTGTGCGAGAAAGTTCAAGAGCATAAAAATTGGAAAGTATGATGAAAACGTTTGCAAATTCGTGTTTTGCACACAGCAAACAAACGGAAAACATTCAGTAAATGAAAGCATTAACGTTATTATATATATATCTTTGATTTTGTGCTGGATGTTCGTATGCCGATGTTATTGCATCCAAATTCAGAGAACTCTCTGAGCAAACTGAGTAGAGTGGAGACTGTTTAAATTGTCAGTTTCTGTTTCAGCTGTTAAATGCTATAGATGAAAGCAACTTGGTTTGGTGCAGGGTGACAGGAGGACCCCATGGTTCAGTCAAAAGGTCAAAGATGCCAGCCAAGCAAAGGAGGCAGCCTACAAAGCTTGGCTTAGAAATAAGTCCTCCTTGCACATGCAGGTGCAAAAAGTCACAGCAGAGACAGTAAAGGTGTCCAAAGTTAAGACATGAGAGGACTTTGTGCTTAAGCAGGGATCCGACTTCAGATTAGCAAATAAAATGTTCTGGTAGATCATCCACTGATTTTGTAATAAGAAGTCCTCCTCCACACCTGCTATCAGGAATGCATCTGGTATTCTCTGATCTGAGAGGAGCATCCTAGCGAGGTGAAGAGAATACTCTGCTGATCTAAACCTGGTTGCAACAGTATCTTATGAGGTACATTTGGGACTGATTACTAATCTCCCAGAAGCTGAGGTTACAAGAGCAATTAACGACCTTAAATGTGGTAAGGTTGCTGGGGAGGATGAAATTCGGCCCAATATGGTAAAAGCTTTAAATAGAAACAGTGTTCTCTGGCTGACTCGTGTGCTGAGTGACCTAGATCTCTGAAAAGGCGCTTAAGCAATAGCAATTGGGGGTAATAATCCCCATTTTCAAAAAGTAAGACGAGCGATTGCTCCAATTAGAGAAGGATCGTGTAAAGTCTATGCTAAATGTCTGGCAAAGAGATGTAGAAGGATTGTTGAATCAAAGCTAGCTGATGAACAGTGTAGCTTTTGCCCCTGATGCAAAACAGCCAACCAAATATTCGCACTGTAGCAGGTCTTTGAGAAATCGTGAGAGTATTGCTAAGAGGTGTATTCTTGCTTTGTAGATGTTCAAAAGATATACAACCATATTCCACAGAACCTGCTGTAGAAGGTTCTGCAGGAGTATGGGATCTATGTACAACTTCATGTTACCCTGATGTCTATATGAATGCTGAAGTATTTGTGTTCGGATAAATGGTGCTAAATCAAAACTATTCAATGTGAGATTTGGACTCTGCCAAAGGTGCGTACTGTCACCTCTTCTCTTCATAATCTTCATGAACTGAGTTGATATACACAGCCAGGATGGAAGTGGTATCAATACTGACATGAGTAAGATCAGTCAGCTGGAATTTTCAGACGACATGGTATTACTTAGCTCATCAGAAGGTGACCATCAACATGCACGTGATAGCTTTCATGCTGAGTGCTACACCATAGGGATCAAAATCAATGCTACAAAGACAGACACTCATCCTCTCAAAGAAGCTGCACAGTGTACTCTACTTATGAGGGGAGTTCCACTGAAGCAGGTGGAGAAGTTCAAGTATCTTGGGTCCGTGTTCATGGGTGATGGAAGGCAGGCAGCTGAATTAAGTGTAAAAATTGCAGTAACTTGTGCAGTAATATGCCCAAGTTCTTCACAAACTTAGTGTAGGTAAAAGTTTACAGTTTATGAATATGAAAAAGTAGTAAAATTTCTATTGTTGAATCTTTACTTTTTAATATCCACTTATATCTTTTACTGTTTCTTTATTATTTCAGAATAACGTTTTTACTTTAACAGTGTCATCAATATTTAGCATCTTTTAAAGACTAAAGGAAGGAGTTATATACAACAGATATAATTGTATTTCTATAAATCTGTGGTAGAATTACTGTGAACTATTTCCTCTAAACTGAGATTAATAGCAACATTTCTCTATTTCACTGACTGGAATATGTTCAGGGTGATTTTTCATTCTCATTAAACTTAGACATACTTACAAAGGAGTTTACAGGATCTTCAGATATTGACAAAGACTATATAGTTGATGGAAATGTAGCTGTAGAAATGTTTGTTTGAAATAAAATATAAAAAGATTATCTATATATTGTGGTGACATAAGAGTTGTAGGGAAATAACTTATTTGAGTGATTTAAAGGATTAAGTTTATTACCACAAAGATGCCGAAAAATACGGGAAAATCATACCACTGTAATATGTATAAAAAATCATTCTCTCAAGGGAATGACTTGACTAAGCATAAACAAACTCATACAAATGCAAAACGATATCACTGTGATATCTGTGGTAAATCATTCTCTCGGAAAGATTGTGTAACTACTCACAAAAGCGTTCATACAAATGCAAAACCATATCACTGTGATATCTGTGGTAAATCATTTTCTCTGAAAGGTAGTGTAACTACTCATAAACGCATTCATACAGGCGAAAAACCATATCACTGTGATATCTGTGGTAAATCATTCTCTCAAGGAAATACTTTAACTGGACACAAACGTATTCATACAGGAGAGAAACCATATCACTGTGATATCTGTGGTAAATCATTCTCTGATGGAAATGGCCTAACTAGCCATAAACGTACTCACACTGGAGAAAAGCCATATCACTGTGATATCTGTGGTAATTCATTCTCTGGAAGAAATGCCTTGACTAGCCATACACGTATTCATACAGGAGAAAGACCATATCACTGTGATATATGTAGCAAGACATTCTCTGAAAGAAATGCCTTAACAAGCCACAAACGTATACATACTGGAGAAAAACCATATCACTGCAATATCTGTGTTAAATCATTCTCACAAAGAAGTGACTTAACTAAACATAAAAGAATTCATACAGGAGAGAAGCCATATCACTGTGATTTCTGCAGCAAATCATTCTTTCAAAAAAGTAACCTAACTACTCACAAACGGATTCATACAGGAGAGAGGCCATATCATTGTGATATCTGTGGTAACTCATTCTCTTCAGGAACTGCCTTAACTAGCCACAAACGTATCCATACAGGAGAGAAACCATTTCATTGTGATATCTGTGGTAAATCATTTTCTGAAGGATATGTTTTAACCCTCCACAAACGTATTCATACAGGAGAGAAGCCATATCAGTGTAATATCTGCAGTAAGTCATTTTCTCGAAAAGATTATTTAACCAACCACAAACGCACACATACGGGAGAGAGACCATATCACTGTGATATCTGTGGTAAATCATTCTCTCAAACACTTAACTTAATTAAACACAAACTCATTCATACAGGAGAGAAGCCATATCACTGTGATATCTGTGGTAAATCATTCTCTCAAAAAGGTAACCTAACTATTCACAAGCGTATTCATACAGGAGAGAAACCATATCACTGTGATATCTGTGATAAAGCATTCTCTCATGGAAATTCTTTAACTGAACACAAACGTATACATACAGGAGAAAAGCCATATCACTGTGAAATCTGTAGTAAGTCATTCTCCAGAAATAGTGAATTAACTTCTCACAATCGCACACATACAGGAAAGAAACCATATCATTGTGATATCTGTGGTAAATCATTTTCTCGAAAGGATCAATTAAATACTCACAAACGTATTCATACAGGAGAGAAGCCATATCACTGTGATATCTGTGGTAAATCATTCTCTCAAAAAGGTAACCTAACTATTCACAAGCGTATTCATACAGGAGAGAAACCATATCACTGTGATATCTGTGATAAAGCATTCTCTCATGGAAATTCTTTAACTTAACACAAACGTATACATACAGGAGAAAAGCCATATCATTGTGAAATCTGTAGTAAGTCATTCTCCAGAAATAGTGAATTAACTTCTCACAATCGCACACATACAGGAAAGAAACCATATCATTGTGATATCTGTGGTAAATCATTTTCTCGAAAGGATCAATTAAATACTCACAAACGTATTCATACAGGAGAGAAACCCAATCACTGATATTTGTGGTAAATCATTCTCTCAAAATGAACATTTAAATACTCATAAACGTATTCATACAGGAGAAAAACCACATCATTGTGAAATCTGTGGTAAATCATTTACTGATGGAAGTCACTTAACTACCCATAAACGCATTCATACAGGTGAGAAACCTTATCACTGTGATATCTGCAACAAATCATTTTCCCATGGAAAAACCCTAACTGTCCACCAAAGTATTCATACAGGAGAGAAACCATATCACTGTGATATCTGTGGTAAATCATTCACACGAAATGATCACTTAAAATCTCACAAACGTGTTCATACAGGAGAGAAGCCATATCACTGTGATGGGTGTGATAAATCATTTTCTGTGAAATGTAATTTAACTTCTCACAAATGCATTCATACCAGAAAGAAATGATACTAGTAAGTCTGGTAAATTATTCTATGAAAAAATTAACTTCACTAAATACGTGTGTATTGGAGACTAACCACATTACTATGACCTTCATTATCATTTTACATTTGTTTTTTTATTTTGGCATAGATTGGAAGAAGGCACCTCTTAAGCCAAAATACACCTTACCCCTACCCGTCCACTGTAAAGTGGTCATGTAGGTGACATGACAAAAAGCACCAAGTCCACACTGTAAATGTGGTTGGTATTAGGAAGGGCATCCAGCCGTAGAGAACCTGCCAGAAACAGTTCTGTACAAGTAAGACACGGTCTCCCGACCAATCTCACTTCAAGTGGGATAAAACCGTCCAGCCCATGCTAGCGTGGAAGATGGACGTTAAACAATGATGTTGGTAATGAAGTTTTGTAACAGATCAGGTCATTATATACACAGAGCTACTGTCTTCCTATTAGAGTCAGAAACTGGTTTCTACAGCCAGATGTCCTCCTAATATCAACCACTTTATATAGTACACTGGTACCAGCACTAAGGTGTCATATCTTTGATATAACTGAAGAGTTATCTCTACCCTATGTTATTTGAATGCCAGACACTACAGAGTGTACCAAATGCATTTTATAATGGCACCAACACCAAGGAGGTCATCTTGTTTCAAGGCAAATGTGATCAATAGTGAAAATAGAAGGGAGTGGTGCAATGATATTTTCTTGAAATGAGCAGTGTTTTTTTTCTGTTGAAGGAATCAAGATTGGCAACCCCATTTTTGAGGTCTCCCTTAATAGTATATTTGTGGCCTTGATGTAAAATGTTAAGATTATATGTTAAAGATACTTACTGACAAAGATTATGAAAGAATGAAGTGTGGTATCAACTTGGTGGGCATTGCTGGACATGATGGCTAGTAGGTCATTAATAAGTAAATGATGATTATTGAGGACATAATGGAGAGTTGATAGGGTGTGCAACAGAGATGACAGATCAATGAAGCTCTTCAGTGGGCAGTTTTTAGAGATTTACATACAAGACATCATTAAAGATTTGTGGATGTTGAGGTCAACGACATTATTATTACCAGACTTTTCTAGGGCAAGACGTCCACTGGTTTGTAAGGAAGGACAGATCAACTGTTACAGAAGCCATTTCAGAAAATAAACAATAAAACTTATATAACCATTTACAGAAGAAAGAATATATACCTTCCAACACTATTTTATATAACTATATCTGAGAAATCACTGTCATGAATAAAGGACAATGGCACTGTTCAGTTATATTAGAAATTGTGAAAAACGTTTTGCTGGTTTGAGAGCTGATGAGGGTGAAGATAGATGTGTGTGCGTAAACTTGTCTTGTACATTGTCTTTATTTCCTTCTGCTTGTCACTTCTATGTACCAACACACTTCTCTTTGTCCTCTTCCAATCTTTTCTATATTTCATTTGCCTGTGACCCACCTTGTGGATTGTTGGCCACTGGTCTCTGTCCTCAGGCATTTTTGCCCATCGCTGTCTTTGACAGAATTTAGATGTCTTAACAGCTGTTCTAGCGATGAGTTTTCTCATTTTTATATGTATATAAATATTAATGTTTTAGTGTCCATTCAGCAGGCTTGTGTGGGTTTGATATGTCTGTCATACAAATTATCACTGAATTTTCTCAATCTTTTGTCATCTTAACTGTCAATCCCAGAATCGTGAGTTTTGACTACATACATGTGTGAATATTCTTCACGCTAAATCTAAATAAAAATTATTTATTCTTAAATTATTCTGTCATTATATTTAACCTGACACAACTATAAACTATATAATTCACAGTTCAATATATGATAAAAGTTAAATATCTCTTTAAACTGAAATATTTACTAACTGTTTACTTGTAAGTTATATAATTTGACAATATTTGAAACTAAATACTAGATATTAGAGGTTATCATGTAGTGAGTGAGAGATAAACAATAGGATATCTTTTTACATTAAATGATGGTTATATAATGAACATGCAATGTCATCTTAACTGTCAATCCCAGAATCGTGAGTTTTGACCACATACATCTGAATATTCTGTCATTATGTGGATTGGCAGTATCGGTAGAGGGTCGGACGCCATGCTTTCCAGCATAGTTACGTCCCTTTAAGATCTGAGTTCAAATCCCGCTGAGGTTGACTTTGCCTTTCATCCTTACGGGGTCGATAGGATGAAGTACCAGTAATGCACTGGGTAATTGCTGGCCTTGTGCCAAAAGTAGAAACAATTATTTTTCCTGACACAAGGGCGGTGGATTGGCAGAATTGGTAGAGTGTCAGACATGCTTTCCAGCATAGTTACGTCCCTTTACAATCTGAGTTCAAATCCCGCCGAGGTTAACTTTGCCTTTCATCCTTACGAGGTCGATAAAATAAAGTACCAGTAATGTACTGAGTATTTACTGGCCTTCTGTCGAAAGTAGAAACAATTATTTATCCTGACACAACTATAAACTATATAATTCACAGTTCAATATATGATAAAAGTTAAACATTTCTTTAAACTGAAATATTTACTGTTTACTCGTAAGCTATATAATTTGTTGACAATATTTGAAACTAAATACTAGATAGAGGTTATCATGTAGTGAGTGAGAGATAAACAATAGGATATCTTTTTACATTAAATGATGGTTATATAATGAACATGCAATGTATTTAGTGGTTGATGGTGGTTATTGAACATGCAATGTTGTGAATGGTTGATGGTAGTTATCTATTGAACATGCGATGTAGTCAGTGGTTGATGGGAGTTATCGAACATGTGATGTAGTCAGTGGTTGATGGTAGTTATCTATTGAACATGCGATGTAGTCAGTGGTTGATGGTAGTTATCTAGTGAAAATGTGATGTAGTCAGTGGTTGATGGTAGTTATCTAGTGAACATGTGATGTAGTCAGTGGTTGATGGTAGTTATCTAGTGAAAATGTGATGTAGAAAGTTGGTGGGTTGAGAGGCAGTCTAAAATGAATATATTTCCCAGTCACTGATAATGTTAAAATATGATATATATTCTAGTATAAAAACCTACATGTGTGATACTGTGTTATTTATATCTAGAACAAACATAACGCAAGCTTCAAATATCATAATCTCCTTATAATATATAACCAGCAATTTCTCTGTCTGTCTGTCCGACAGTGGAAACGCGTGCGAATGTTTTTTGCGCACGTGTAGAGTGAGAGTGAAAGAAAGAGACAGACTACAAGAGGGGGGTATCGGGAGGGAGAGAGGGGGGAATTGAGGAGTGCTACAGAAACATATATACATTACTGTGTGTGTAATATATATATATATATATATATATATACACACAGAAATATATATACATTTCTGTGTGTGTAATATATATATATACTAGCAGAAAACCACCTGGCGGGTGGTTTTCTGCTACTCTCTATATATAAAACTGAGGATGTCTGTCTGTGTGTGAGTTTGAATCCCTAAAACTCGAGAAGCACCCAACCGACTTTTCAAACTTTACACATGTAATACTTATGTTTCAGGGAGTGTTATGAGAAAAAAAAATTTCAGATTTTCAATTCCATAGGGACCGCATTAGGCGATTTAGCGATCTCTGTCTATAATTCTTAGTCTTTCTCTTTTTAGATAGATACATACATATAACATCGCACCCTTATAGTATCTGGCTGTCTGCATTACGTCACTTAGTACAATTCCCTCTGCGTCCAGAATGCGCCCTCATAATGTGTATGTCTGGCTGTCTGCATAACGTCAGTTACGGCCCACTGCCTCCGGTTATTTAGCCACCCTTGCTCAAGACAAATCTCACACTCATTCCCCAAACAGTTGGTAAGTGCACACAATTTCTTCCTCACGTTTTAAGCCACAGTGTTGCTTACTTACGTACCACCAGACCCTTACTTCTTTGCCAGCCGTGGTTGTGACAACAGTAAGCTTAGCTAAGGTGGTTATATATTTCACACAACACTAAAAATGAAAGCTGGTAACTATGTATTAGTCAGTCTCTTCTTCATACCGTAATCCAACCTTTAGTGGAGTGAGTGAAATAAAGTCAATCCTGCTGCGATTAAAAAATCAGGTTTGCAGGTTATATATTTCACACAACACTAAAAATTAAAGCCGGTAAAGAAAAACATCGCTATAATAGCTTCAGTTTTCACAGTGTTGCTTACTTAGTGCCTTTATGAGAACAAAAGTTTACTATTTTACCGCTACTATATATAAACATAGTTATTGTAGAAAATCTATATATATATATTTTTTCGTTTTGATTTTATATTTTTATGCGAATTACTTAAAAAATAAAGTATTGTATATTTTTTTTGTGTGTAAATTTTATACTTTGTAAGAATTATAAATGACTAGCATTTGATCCCCTGGGCCCGCATTAGCGATTTCCTTGTAATTGTAATTTAATCAGTCTCTTCTTCATACCATTAGCAAAGGAAATCCAACTTTTTTATGGCGTAGGGCCCGCATTAGATGAAAGACTTCATTGTTTTGGCGTTACGACTAGCCCATTTTCCCGAAATTTCAAGGCATATTATGCACATAAAAAAAATTCATTTTCTTGATGCGCTAGGGTCCGCATTAGGTGAAAACCTGCATTTTTCCTTCTTCATCGAGGAAAATCTTAAAGATTATCCAGCCATCAGAGTATTCGGTTTATGTTCTTTACAAGTTGTAGATTAGGTCTCTTGGCGGCCCTCGTTGCAAAATACCTTTACCGTGCAACGCCAGGTACCACTGCTCGTGTATAATATAATAATCATCATCATTTACATCTGCTTTCCTTACTGGCATAGGGTGGACAGAAGGTTAATGGCCAAGACTATTGGTCTGAGAACCACATCTAGCTCATACTTACCATAGTTTATATGCTAGGTGCCCTTCCTATCATCAACCACTTAACTGAGTACACCAGGTGTATTTTATTGCAGTACCAGCATGATGCATTACAGAGTATAGTGGGTGTATTTTCTCATAACTTCAGCATTACCTCATTAGTATCTGAGTGAATAATGAGCAGAAAGGAAACAAAACTACATTTGAAATATTTATTTTAGCCATGGAATTCTACAAAACCATATTAACATTATATTGAAATAGAATTCACAAAGTATTTTCTTTGCAATGTTTTTAGGTGATGTTGTATTCAGGAAAACTATGTTTCATTGTATATCGTTTTAGAGAGAAACAGGCTAAGCGATGTTTGTAAAGAGAGTAAGGAAATAAAGCTGTGACAGCTTCAGCCTGTGTCTGGCTGGACAAAAATAGAGATTGTATAGTTGCTGTCTTAGCTGAGAGTAACATCATAATGTTTGGTAAATTTATATCGGAAATTATGAAAATACGGCGTATTTTCATACCATAGCAAAATTCACGAAAGGATAATTTGTTACACTTATAAATGTGTGTGTCTATATGCACATTACTTTTGCGGCTTCCATTAAACCCTCACTTGTTCTTGTTTTATAAATCCTTGACTACGATCTGTCAACAATGGTCAACACCAAACCATACCATTCTGTTCTCAGCGGATGAACTATTGACTGAGATAATTTTGCTGAATACGAGCGTAGTTGAGCAAATGTAAATAGCTCTCTTGAATTAGTTTGGATTAAAATTTTATTTCACACAAACATAAGCGTTTTTTTTATTTAAGAGAGAGTTAGCATTTGTAATGAAATGTTTATCTTTGTAAACAAAATATACTTAACAGTTCATGTATATATAAAAAATAATTACAATAATTGTTTCTACTTTTGGCACAAATGCTTTTATCAGATAAATATTATTATAAATTAATTAGATTTTATTACATTTGGACAATTTTAATCACTTCTGAAATTATTTGTCGATATAAAAATAGAGTAAATGTAGCAGAAGGATTTCATATCGAAATTGTGGCTAATGATATTCTCACAAGATACGAATCTCCGGCTAAAGATGTGAAGATCCATCGTAAATTGATGCTGTAGAACTAAAGTTTATCTAACATTTGAAAAGCTGAATATAACAACCAGATAATTTCTTTGGTAGTTTTATAAAGTAAACACGCAACTCACTCATTTACTGTTTACATGTGAACACGGTAAGTTGACAAACATTTACCTTAAGTCTATATTAATATGTGTAAATACTAAAATTGTTCCACTTGGAGGATACAGTAATTATATACAGGCTAGCATAATAATCGTTTTTTTTTTTTTATACAAATTTCTTTTAATAGTTTAATCCTGAATATATTATGAATTAGGTCGTAACTTACATTGTTGTCATTATTAAAGAAATTGTATTCAGAAGAAAAAAATATTTTTAAAATCTCGAAATATCATGTTTTACTCTTTTTTGCCTCCTTTTTGTTTCTGACTCTTGTCATAAAGGATATTAAATAAATCTCCCCGTCTATCATGCTTACCAGCCCTATAAGGACGTTTAAATTGATGAAATAAATAAATGTTTACTTTATGGTGGAAATTATACGTAGTAATAAATGTATAGACATACTTTTATCTGGTTATATATGCACAATAAGGGAGGTAGGTGTAAAAGCGGTTATCTTGAACTTCCCCGCGTTAAATTATTGTTTTGTTTTAATGTAATTAAGTAAGAAAAATACTATTAACATTGAATGAATAATATTGTTGTTTTATTGAATTATAATGTTTCGGTAGTTTCGTTTTCATATTCATATTTTTTTTTAAGTACATTTATTTATTCGACAAATTTCAATTCGGTTATATAATTTTTGCAATAACAAAAAAAATGAGAAAGAGGGAAAGAAATTAAATAACGAAAATAAGGAAAGGGTTTAGGGGAAATGACCAAACAGTAGTAAAAAAAAAAAAATCCTCGTTTTAAACTGTAAAGGAAGGGGTGAACAACCCAGCCAACACCAGAGCAGAAGACAGCAGAGAGGAGTACTGGGCGACCTCTCTAATGACTTTTGAATCATACCAACACTCACAGCGTTGCCTCGGGTGATGGCGTGGCTAATGCACTGGAATATCCAAGCGCCCTCGCGAGATTCGCCAGTTATCTCTATTGGCGCCGTGCTATTCAAGAAAACATCTTCGACAATATTGGATACGACATTATTATGATGTATAATAGACACGTTTGAATATTATAATTTGTTTCTTATTTTCTTTTCTTAAAATTATTAAAAGAAAAAAATAATAATTTAACGCGAGAAAGTTCAAGAGCATAAAAATTGAAAAGTATGATGAAAACGTTTGCAAATTGGCGTTTTGCACACTGCAAACACAAATGGAAAACATTCAGTAAATGCAAGCATTAACGTCATTATATATATTTTCGATTTTGTGCTGGATGTTCGTATTAAGAGAGGGGTGAACTGTCAACTGATCACCATCTAGTTATCTGCAATTTGAGACTACCTAAATCTAAAAAAGCCCACAAAACGAGCAGGTCCAGGTCGACCTATAGGATAAAGTGGGAAGTCAGGACCAGTTATGCCGATGTTATTGCATCCAAATTAAGAGAACTCTGAGTATTGCTAAGAGGTGTATTCTTGCTTTGTAGATGTTCAAAAGATGTACAACCATATTCCACAGAACCAGCTGTAGAAGGTTCTGCAGGAGTATGGGATCTATGTACAACTTCATGTTACCCTGATGTCTATATGAATGCTGAAGTATTTGTGTTCGGATAAATGGTGCTAAATCAAAACTATTCAATGCGAGATTTGGACTCTGCCAAAGGTGCGTACTGTCACCTCTTCTCTTCATAATCTTCATGAACTGAGTTGATATACACAGCCAGGATGGAAGTGGCATCAATACTGACATGAGTAAGATCAGTCAGCTGGAATTTTCAGACGACATGGTATTACTTAGCTCATCAGAAGGTGACCATCAACATGCACTTGATAGCTTTCATGCTGAGTGCTACACCATAGGGATGAAAATCAATGCTACAAAGACAGACACTCATCCTCTCAAAGAAGCTGCACAGTGTACTCTACTTATGAGGGGAGTGCCACTGAAGCAGGTGGAGAAGTTCAAGTATCTTGGGTCCGTGTTCATGGGTGATGGAAGGCAGGCGGCTGAATTAAGTGTAAAAATTGCAGTAACTCGTGCAGTAATATGCCCAAGTTCTTCACAAACTTAGTGTAGGTAAAAGTTTACAGTTTATGAATATGAAAAAGTAGTAAAATTTCTATTGTTGAATCTTTACTTTTAATATCCACTTATATCTTTTACTGTTTCTTTATTATTTCAGAATAACGTTTTTACTTTAACAGTGTCATCAATATTTAGCATCTTTTAAAGACTAAAGGAAGGAGTTATATACAACAGATATAATTGTGTTTCTATAAATCTGTGGTAGAATTACTGTGAACTATTTCCTCTAAACTGAGATTAATAGCAACATTTCTCTATTTCACTGACTGGAATATGTTCAGGGTGATTTTTCATTCTCATTAAACTTAAACATACTTACAAAGGAGTTTACAGGATCTTCAGATATTGACAAAGACTATATAGTTGATGGAAATGTAGCTGTAGAAATGTTTGTTTGAAATAAAATATAAAAAGATTATCTATATATTGTGGTGACATAAGAGTTGTAGGGAAATAACTTATTTGAGTGATTTAAAGGATTAAGTTTATTACCACAAAGATGCTGAAAAATACGGGAAAATCATACCACTGTAATATGTATAAAAAATCATTCTCTCAAGGGAATGACTTGACTAAGCATAAACAAACTCATACAAATGCAAAACGATATCACTGTGATATCTGTGGTAAATCATTCTCTCGGAAAGATTGTGTAACTACTCACAAAAGCGTTCATACAAATGCAAAACCATATCACTGTGATATCTGTGGTAAATCATTTTCTCTGAAAGGTAGTGTAACTACTCATAAACGCATTCATACAGGCGAAAAACCATATCACTGTGATATCTGTGGTAAATCATTCTCTCAAGGAAATACTTTAACTGGACACAAACGTACTCATACAGGAGAGAAACCATATCACTGTGATATCTGTGGTAAATCATTCTCTGATGGAAATGGTCTAACTAGCCATAAACGTACTCACACTGGAGAAAAGCCATATCACTGTGATATCTGTGGTGATTCATTCTCTGGAAGAAATGCCTTGACTAGCCATACACGTATTCATACAGGAGAAAGACCATATCACTGTGATATATGTGGCAAGACATTCTCTGAAAGAAATGCCTTAACAAGCCACAAACGTATACATACTGGAGAAAAACCATATCACTGCAATATTTGTGTTAAATCATTCTCACAAAGAAGTGACTTAACTAAACATAAAAGAATTCATACAGGAGAGAAGCCATATCACTGTGATTTCTGCAGCAAATCATTCTTTCAAAAAAGTAACCTAACTACTCACAAACGGATTCATACAGGAGAGAGGCCATATCATTGTGATATCTGTGGTAACTCATTCTCTTCAGGAACTGCCTTAACTAGCCACAAACGTATCCATACAGGAGAGAAACCATTTCATTGTGATATCTGTGGTAAATCATTTTCTGAAGGATATGTTTTAACCCTCCACAAACGTATTCATACAGGAGAGAAGCCATATCAGTGTAATATCTGCAGTAAGTCATTTTCTCGAAAAGATTATTTAACCAACCACAAACGCACACATACGGGAGAGAGACCATATCACTGTGATATCTGTGGTAAATCATTCTCTCAAACACTTACCTTAATTAAACACAAACTCATTCATACAGGAGAGAAGCCATATCACTGTGATATCTGTGGTAAATCATTCTCTCAAAAAGGTAACCTAACTATTCACAAGCGTATTCATACAGGAGAGAAACCATATCACTGTGATATCTGTGATAAAGCATTCTCTCATGGAAATTCTTTAACTGAACACAAACGTATACATACAGGAGAAAAGCCATATCACTGTGAAATCTGTAGTAAGTCATTCTCCAGAAATAGTGAATTAACTTCTCACAATCGCACACATACAGGAAAGAAACCATATCATTGTGATATCTGTGGTAAATCATTTTCTCGAAAGGATCAATTAAATACTCACAAACGTATTCATACAGGAGAGAAACCCAATCACTGTGATATTTGTGGTAAATCATTCTCTCAAAATGAACATTTAAATACTCATAAACGTACTCATACAGGAGAAAAACCACATCATTGTGAAATCTGTGGTAAATCATTTACTGATGGAAGTCACTTAACTACCCATAAACGCATTCATACAGGTGAGAAACCTTATCACTGTGGTATCTGCAACAAATCATTTTCCCATGGAAAAACCCTAACTGTCCACCAAAGTATTCATACAGGAGAGAAACCATATCACTGTGATATCTGTGGTAAATCATTCACACGAAATGATCACTTAAAATCTCACAAACGTGTTCATACAGGAGAGAAGCCATATCACTGTGATAGGTGTGATAAATCATTTTCTGTGAAATGTAATTTAACTTCTCACAAATGCATTCATACCAGAAAGAAATGATACTAGTAAATCTGGTAAATTATTCTATGAAAAAATTAACTTCACTAAATACGTGTGTATTGGAGACTAACCACATTACTATGACCTTCATTATCATTTTACATTTGTTTTTTTATTTTGGCATAGATTGGAAGTAGGCACCTCTTAAGCCAAAATACACTCCTTACACCCTACTCCACCCGTCCACTGTAAAGTGGTCGTGTACGTGACATGACAAAAAACACCAAGTCCACACTGTAAATGTGGTTGGTATTAGGAAGGGCATCCAGCCGTAGAGAACCTGCCAGAAACAGTTCTGTACAAGTAAGACACGGTCTCCCGACCAATCTCACTTCAAGTGGGATAAAACCGTCCAGCCCATGCTAGCGTGGAAGATGGACGTTAAACAATGATGTTGGTAATGAAGTTTTGTAACAGATCAGGTCATTATATACACAGAGCTACTGTCTTCCTATTAGAGTCAGAAACTGGTTTCTACAGCCAGATGTCCTCCTAATATCAACCACTTTATATAGTACACTGGTACCAGCACTAAGGTGTCATATCTTTGATATAACTGAAGAGTTATCTCTACCCTATGTTATTTGAATGCCAGACACTACAGAGTGTACCAAATGCATTTTATAATGGCACCAACACCAAGGAGGTCATCTTGTTTCAAGGCAAATGTGATCAATAGTGAAAATAGAAGGGAGTGGTGCAATGATATTTTCTTGAAATGAGCAGTGTTTTTTTTCTGTTGAAGGAATCAAGATTGGCAACCCCATTTTTGAGGTCTCCCTTAATAGTATATTTGTGGCCTTGATGTAAAATGTTAAGATTATATGTTAAAGATACTTACTGACAAAGATTATGAAAGAATGAAGTGTGGTATCAACTTGGTGGGCATTGCTGGACATGATGGCTAGTAGATTATTAATAAGTAAATGATGATTATTGAGGACATAATGGAGAGTTTATAGGGTGTGCAACAGAGATGACAGATCAATGAAGCTCTTCAGTGGGCAGTTTTTAGAGATTTACATACAAGACATCATTAAAGTTTTGTGGATGTTGAGGTCAACAACATTATTATTACCAGATTTTTCTAGGGCAAGAAGTCCACTGGTTTGTAAGGAAGGACAGATCAACTGTTACAGAAGCCATTTCAGAAAATAAACAATAAAACTTATATAACCATTTACAGAAGAAAGAATATATACCTTCCAACACTATTTTATATAACTATATCTGAGAAATCACTGTCATGAATAAAGGACAATGGCACTGTTCAGTTATATTAGAAATTGTGAAAAACGTTTTGCTGGTTTGACAGTTGATGAGGGTGAAGATAGATGTGTGTGTGTAAACTTGTCTTGTACATTGTCTTTATTTCCTTCTGCCTGTCACTTCTATGTACCAACACACTTCTGTTTGTCCTCTTCCAATCTTTTCTATATTTCATCTGCCTGTGACCCACCTTATGGATTGTTGGCCACTGGTCTCTGTCCTCAGGCATTTTTGCCCATCGCTGTCTTTGACAGAATTTAGATGTCTTAACAGCTGTTCTAGCGATGAGTTTTCTCATTTTTATATGTATATAAATATTAATGTTTTAGTGTCCATTCAGCAGGCTTGTGTGGGTTTGATATGTCTGTCATACAAATTATCACTGAATTTTCTCAATCTTTTGTCATCTTAACTGTCAATCCCAGAATCGTGAGTTTTGACTACATACATGTGTGAATATTCTTCATCATGCTAAATCTAAATAAAAATTATTTATTCTTAAATTATTCTGTCATTATATTTAACCTGACACAACTATAAACTATATAATTCACAGTTCAATATATGATAAAAGTTAAATATTTCTTTAAACTGAAATATTTACTAACTGTTTACTTGTAAGTTATATAATTTGACAATATTTGAAACTAAATACTAGATATTAGAGGTTATCATGTAGTGAGTGAGAGATAAACAATAGGATATCTTTTTACATTAAATGATGGTTATATAATGAACATGCAATGTCATCTTAACTGTCAATCCCAGAATCGTGAGTTTTGACCACATACATCTGAATATTCTGTCATTATGTGGATTGGCAGTATCGGTAGAGGGTCGGACGCCATGCTTTCCAGCATAGTTACGTCCCTTTACGATCTGAGTTCAAATCGCGCCGAGGTTGACTTTGCCTTTCATCCTTACGGGGTCGATAGAATAAAGTACCAGTAATGCACTGAGTATTTACTGGCCTTGTGTCGAAAGTAGAAACAATTATTTATCCTGACACAACTATAAACTATATAATTCACAGCTCAATCTATATATATAAAACTGTGGTTGTCTGTCTATCGATTTTTGGCACACATCTCCTCTTAGAATCTCTCACGGAATTGCACCGAAATTGCTATACTTGTACATTGAGCCCTAGCGAAGACATCGGAAAAAAAAAATTTCAAATTGGCCCACCCTATGTGACGAAATCGAATATAATGTATCGATTTTTGAGCGTAAGTGATCAGTTATTTCCCTTTGTTCTGTTTACATTGAGCGTCTGCGTGCAAAAATTAAAAAAATTACGCTGGCTTTCTCAGCGTTTAAAATGACATTAACACAATACACGATTTAAAGACTACGTAAAACAAGCCTTTTAAAACAATATTTTTACTTGAAAACAAGTCTATTTAAAAACTACTTAAAACAAGCAAATATTTCGTAAAAAAAAGCAAAAATTATATAAGTTTATATAAAATATATGTATCTGTAAATTTCGTTAGGCGTGCAGACAGACAGTCGTGCAGAGAGGTGATATAGGCGTGCAGACAGATAGTCGTGCAGAGAGGTGATATAGGCGTGCAGACAGACATAACTGATAATTTGGTTACGCTAATGTTTTTCTCTGCGTTGCAGTGTTTACATTTTCGATCTTTGTTAATAAATAACCAGTGCAGTTTCTATCCCCAGCATCCTCTTTTGTTATAACATTCGGGTTTTCGTTATGTTTTCTTAACTTCATAAGGCATATTGTTGGTTGAGGGAATATTAATCAAAAACACCACATGCAAGTCTGCACAGTAGACACTACAGTTTTTAAGCCAAGAAAGAAACTTAACATTGTAACTTTAACACAGCTACTGAGCGACCCCGAGCAACGCCGGGCTTTACTGCTAGTATATGATAAAAGTTAAACATTTCTTTAAACTGAAATATTTACTGTTTACTCGTAAGCTATATAATTTGTTGACAATATTTGAAACTAAATACTAGATATTAGAGATTATCATGTAGTGAGTGAGAGATAAACAATAGGATATCTTTTTACATTAAATGATGGTTATATAATGAACATGCAATGTATTTAGTGGTTGATGGTGGTTATTGAACATGCAATGTTGTTAATGGTTGATGGTAGTTATCTATTGAACATGTGATGTAGTCAGTGGTTGATGGTAGTTATCTAGTGAAAATGTGATGTAGAAAGTTGGTGGGTTGAGAGGCATTCTAAAATGAATATATTTCCCAGTCACTGATAATGTTAAAATATGATATATATTCTAGTATAAAAACCTACATGTGTGATACTGTGTTATTTATATCTAGAACAAACATAACACAAGCTTCAAATATCATAATCTCCTTATAATATATAACCAGCAATTTCTCTGTCTGTCTGTCCGACAGTGGAAACGCGTGTGAATGTTTTTTGCGCACGCGTAGAGAGAAAGTGAGAGTGAAAGAAAGAGACAGACTACGAGAGGGGGATAGCGGGAGGGAGAGAGTGAATAGGCGCTAAAACACGTGCGCGCGTGCGAATGTTTGTTGCGCACGTGTAGAGAGAGAGTGAGAGTGAAAGAAAGAGATAGACTACAAGAGGGGGGGGGGGGGGTAGCGGGAGGGAGAGGGGGGATTGAGGAGTGCTACAGAAACATATATACATTACTGTGTGTGTAATATATATATATATATATACATTTCTGTGTGTGTAATATATATATATACTAGCAGAAAACCACCCGGCGGGTGGTTTTCTGCTACTCTCTATATATAAAACTGAGGATGGATGTCTGTGTGTGTGTGAGTTTGAATCCCTAAAACTCGAGAAGCACCCAACCGACTTTTCAAACCTTACACATGTAATACTTATGTTTCAGGGAGTGTTATGAGAAAAATAAATTTCAAATTTTCAATTCCCTAGGGACCGCATTAGGCGATTTAGCGATCTCTGGCTATAATTCTTAGTCTTTCTCTTTTTAGATAGATACATACATATAACATCGCACCGTTATAGTATCTGTCTGTACATCTGGCTGTCTGCATTACGTCACTTAGTACAATTCCCTCTGCGTCCAGAATGCGCCCTTATAATATATGTCTATGTCTGGCTGTCTGCATTACGTCAGTTATGGCCCACTGCCTCCGGTTATTCAACAACCCTTGCTCAAGACAAATCTCACACTCATTCACCAAACAGTTGGTAAGTGCACACAATTTCTTCCTCACGTTTTAAACCACAGTGTTGCTTACTTACGTACCACCAGACGCTTACTTACGTACCACCAGACCCTTACTTCTTTGCCAGCCGTGGTTGTGGCAATAGTAAGCTTAGCTAAGGTGGTTATATATTTCACACAACACTAAAAATGAAAGCTGGTAACTATGTATTAGTCAGTCTCTTCTTCATACCGTAATTCAACCTTTAGTGGAGTGAGTGAAATATGTCGATCCTGCTGCGATTAAAAAATCAGGTTTGCAGGTTATATATTTCACCCAACACTAAAAATTAAAGCATGTAAAGAAAAACATCGCTATAATAGCTTCAGTTTTCACAGTGTTGCTTGCTTACGTGCCTTTATGAGAACAAAAGTTACTATTTTACCGCTACTATATATAAACATAGTTATTGTAGAAAATCTATATATATATATTTTTTCGTTTTGATTTTATATTTTTATGCGAATTACTTAAAAAATAAAGTATTGTATATTTTTTTGGTGTGTAAATTTTATACTTTGTAAGAATTATAAATGACTAGCATTTGATCCCCTGGGCCTGCATTAGACGATTTCCTTGTAATTGTAATTTAATCAGTCTCTTCTTCATACCATTAGCAAAGGAAATCCAACTTTTTTGTGGCGTAGGGCCCGCATTAGATGAAAGACTTCATTTTTTCAGTTTTTTTGGCGTTACTACTAGCCGATTTTTCCGAAATTTCAAGGCATATTATGCACATAAAAAAAATTCATTTTCTTGATGCGCTAGGGTCCGCATTAGGTGAAAACCTGCATTTTTCCTTCTTCATCGAGGAAAATCTTAAAGATTATCCAGCCATCAGAGTATTCGGTTTATGTTCTTTACAAGTTGTAGATTAGGTCTGTTGGCGGCCCGCATTCCAAAATACCTATACCGTGCAACGCCAGGTACCACTGCTCGTGTATAATATAATAATCATCATCATTTACATCTGCTTTCCTTACTGGCATAGGGTGGACAGAAGGTCAATGGCCAAGACTATTGGTCTGAGAACCACATCTAGCTCATACTTACCATAGTTTATATAGTATATGCCCTTCCTATCACCAACCACTTAACTGAGTACACCAGGTGTATTTTATTGCAGTACCAGCATGATGCATTACAGATTATAGTGCGTGTATTTTCTCATAACTCCAGCATTACCTCATTAGTATCTGAGTGAATAATGAGCAGAAAGGAAACAAAACTACATTTGAAATATTTATTTTAGCCATGGAATTTTACAAAACCATATTAACATTATATTGAAATAGAATTCGTAGAAAGTATTTTCTTTGCAATGTTTTTAGGTGAAGTTGTATTGAGGAAAACTATGTTTTATTGTACATCGTTTTAGAGAGAAACAGGCTAAGCGATGTTTGTAAAGAGAGTAAGGAAATAAAGCTGTGGCAGCTTCAGCCTGTGTCTGGCTGGACAAAAATGGAGATTGTATAGTTGCTGTCTTAGCTGAGAGTAACATCATAGTGTTTGGTAAATTTATATCGGAAATTATGAAAATACGGCGTATTTTCATACCATAGCAAAATTCACGAAAGGATAATTTGTTACACATATAAATGTGTATGTCTATATGCACATTACTTTTGCGGCTTCCATTAAACCCTCACTTGTTCTTGTTTTATAAATCCTTGACTACGATCTGTCAACAATGGTCAACACCAAACCATACCATTCTGTTCTCAGCGGATGAACTATTGACTGTGAGATAATTTTGCTGAATACGAGCGTAGTTGAGGAAATGTAAATAGCTCTCTTGAATTAGTTTGGATTAAAATTTTATTACACACAAACATAAGCGTTTTTTTTTTTATTTAAGAGAGAGTTAGCATTTGTAATGAAATGTTTATCTTTGTAAACAAAATATACTTAACAGTTCATGTATATGTAAAAATAATTACAATAATATGCTTTTATCAGATAAATATTATTACTATAAATTAATTAGATTTTATTACATTTGGACAATTTAAATCACTTCTGAAATTATTTGTCGATATAAAAATATAGTAAATGTAGCAGAAGGATTTCATATCGAAATTGTGGCTAATGATATTCTGACAAGATACGAATCTCTGGCTAAAGATGTGAAGTTACATCGTAAATTGATGCTGTAGAACTAAAGTTGATCTAACATTTGAAAAGCTGAATATAACAACCAGATAATTTCTTTGGTAGTTTTATAAAGTAAACACGCAACTCACTCATTTACTGTTTAAATGTGAACACGGTAAGTTGACAAACATTTACCTTAAGTCTATATTAATGTGTGTAAATACTAAAATTGTTCCACTTGGAGGATACAGTAATTATATACAGGCTAGCATAATAATCGTTTTTTTTTTTTTATACAAATTTCTTTTAATAGTTTAATCCTGAATATATTATGAATTAGGTCGTAACTTACATTGTTGTCATTATTAAAGAAATTGTATTCAGAAGAAAAAATATTTTTAAAATCTCGAAATATGTTTTACTCTTTTTTGCTTCATTTGCCTCCTTTTTGTTTCTGACTCTTGTCATAAAGGATATTAAATAACTCTCCCCGTCTATCATGCTTACCAGCCCTATAAGGACGTTTAAATTGATGAAATAAATAAATATGTTTACTTTATGGTGGAAATTATACGTAGTAATAAAGGTATAGACATACTTTTATCTGGTTATATATGCACAATAAGGGAGGTAGGTGTAAAAGCGGTTATCTTGAACTTCCCCGCGTTAAATTATTGTTTTGTTTTAATGTAATTAAGTAAGAAAAATACTATTAACATTGAATAAATAACATTGTTGTTTTATTGAATTATATTGTTTCGGTAGTTTCGTTTTCATATTCATATTTTTTTTTAAGTACATTTATTTATTCGACAAATTTCAATTCGGTTATATAATTTTTGCAATAACAAAAAAAAAGAGAAAGAGGGAAAGAAATTAAATAACGAAAGTAAGGAAAGGGTTTAGGGCAAATGACCAAACATAGTAGAAAAATCAAAAAAAATCCTCGTTTTAAACTGTAAAGGAAGGGGTGAACAACCCAGCCAACACCAGAGCAGAAGACAGCAGAGAGGAGTACTGGGCGACCTCTCTAATGACTTTTGAATCATACCAACACTCACAGCGTTGCCTCGGGTGATGGCGTGGCTAATGCACTGGAATAGCCAAGCGCCCTCGCGAGATTCGCCAGTTATTTCTATTGGCGCCGTGCTATTCAAGAAAACATCTTCGGTAATATTGGATACGACATTATTATGATGTATAATAGACACTTTTGAATATTATAATTTGTTTCTTATTTTCTTTTCTTAAAATTATTTTAAAAAAAATAATAATAGTTTAACGCGAGAAAGTTCAAGAGCATAAAAATTGAAAAGTATGATGAAAACGTTTGCAAATTGGCGTTTTGCACACTGCAAACACAAATGGAAAACATTCAGTAAATGCAAGCATTAACGTCATTATATATATTTTCGATTTTGTGCTGGATGTTCGTATTAAGAGAGGGGTGAACTGTCAACTGATCACCATCTAGTTATCTGCAATTTGAGACTACCTAAATCCAAAAGAGCCCACAAAACGAGCATGTCCAGGTCGACCTATAGGATAAAGTGGGAAGTTTTCGTGGATAAGGAAGTCGGGACCAGTTATGCCGATGTTATTGCATCCAAATTCAGAGAACTCTGAGCAAACTAAGTGGAGTGGAGACAGTTTAAATTGTCAGTTTCTGTTTCAGCTGTTAAATGCTACAGATGAAAGCAACTTCGTATGGCGCTGGGTGACAGGAGGACCCCATGGTTCAGTTAAAAGGTCAAAGAAGGCGGCCTACAATGCTTGGCTTGGAAATAAGTCCTCCTTGCACATGCAGTACAAGCAGGTGCAAAAAGTCACAGCAGAGACAGTCATGGTGTCCAAAGTTAAGACATGTGAGGACTTTGGGCTTAAGCAGGAATCCGACTTCAGATTAGCAAATAAAGTGTTCTGGTAGATCATCCACCGACTTTGTAATAAGAAGTCCTCCACACCTGCTATCACGAATGCATCTGGTATTCTCTGTTCTGAGATGAGCATCTTCGCGAGGTGAAGAGAATACTCTGCTGATCTAAACCTGGTTGCAACAGTATCTTATGAGGTACATTTGGGACTGATTACTAATCTCGCAGAGGCTGAGGTTACAAGAGCAATTAAAGACCTTAAATGTGGTAAGGTTGCTGAGGAGGATGAAATCCGGCCCAATATGGTAAAAGCTTTAAATAGAGACAGTGTTCTCTGGCTGACTCGTGTGTTGAGTGGCCTAGATATCTGAAAAGGCGCCTAAGCAATAGCAATTGAGGGTAATAAGCCCCATTTTCAAATAGTGAAACGAGAGATTGCTCCAATTAGAGAGGGATCTTGTATAGTCTATGCTAAATGTCTGGCAAAGAGATGTAGAAGGATTGTTGAATCAAAGCTAGCTGATGAACAAACAGTGTAGCTTTCGCCCCTGATGCAAAGCAGCCAACCAAATATTCGCACTGCAGCAGGTCTTTGAGAAATCGTGAGAGTATTGCTAAGAGGTGTATTCTTGCTTTGTAGATGTTCAAAAGATATACAACCATATTCCACAGAACCTGC
Organism: Eledone cirrhosa; assembly: GCA_964016885.1. Taxonomy (NCBI): domain Eukaryota; kingdom Metazoa; phylum Mollusca; class Cephalopoda; order Octopoda; family Eledonidae; genus Eledone; species Eledone cirrhosa. Next base: position 147,705,564 of record OZ024742.1, on the reverse strand, counting down.
TGTAGAAGGTTCTGCAGGAGTATGGGATCTATGTACAACTTCATGTTACCCTGATGTCTATATGAATGCTGAAGTATTTGTGTTCGGATAAATGGTGCTAAATCAAAACTATTCAATGTGAGATTTGGACTCTGCCAAAGGTACATACTGTCGCCTCTTCTGTTCATAATCTTCATGAACTGAGTTGATATACACAGCCAGGATGGAAGTGGCATCAATACTGACATGAGTAACATCAGTCAGCTGGAATTTTCAGACGACATGGTATTACTTAGCTCATCAGAAGGTGACCATCAACATGCACTTGATAGCTTTCATGCTGAGTGCTACACCATAGGGATGAAAATCAATGCTACAAAGACAGACACTCATCCTCTCAAAGAAGCTGCACAGTGTACTCTACTTGTGAGGGGAGTTCCACTGAAGCAGGTGGAGAAGTTCAAGTATCTTGGGTCCGTGTTCATGGGTGATGGAAGGCAGGTGACTGAATCAAGTTTAAAAATTGCAGTAACTCGTGCAGTAATATGCCCAAGTTCTTCATAAACTTAGTGTAGGTAAAAGTTTATAGTTTATGAATATGAAAAAGTAGTAAAATTTCTATTGTTGAATCTTTACTTTTTAATATCCACTTATATCTTTTACTGTTTCTTTATTATTTCAGAATAACGTTTTTACTTTAACAGTGTCATCAATATTTATCATCTTTTAAAGACGAAAGGAAGGAGTTATATACAACAGATATAATTGTGTTTCTATAAATCTGTGGTAGAATTACTGTGAACTATTTCCTCTGAACTGAGATTAATAGCAACATTTCTCTATTTCACTGACTGGAATATGTTCAGGATGATTTTTCATTCTCATTAAACTTAGGCATACTTACAAAGGAGTTTACAGGATCTTCAGATATTGACAAAGACTATAGTTGATGGAAATGTAGCTGTAGAAATGTTTGTTTGAAATAAAATATAAAAAGAAAATTATGTATATATTGTGGTGACATAAGAGTTGCAGGGAAATAACTTATCTGAGTGATTTAAAGGATTAAATTTACTACCACGAAGATGCCGAAAAATACGGGAAAATCATACCACTGTAATATGTGTAAAAAATCATTCTCTCGAAGCAATGACTTGACTAAGCATAAACAAACTCATACAAATGCAAAACCATATCACTGTGATATCTGTGGTAAATCATTCTCTCAGAAAGGTAATGTAACTACTCATAAACGCATTCATACAGGCGAAAAACCATATCACTGTGATATCTGTGGTAAATCATTCTCTCACGGAAATACTTTAACTGGGCACAAACGTATTCATACGGGAGAGAAACCATATCACTGTGATATCTGTGGTAAATCATTCTCTGATGGAAATGTCCTAACTAGCCATAAACGTACTCACACTGGAGAAAAGCCATATCACTGTGGTATCTGTGGTAAATCATTCTCACAAAGAAATGACTTAACAAGCCATACACGTATTCATACAGGAGAAAGACCATATCACTGTGATATATGTGGCAAGACATTCTCTGTAAGAAATGCCTTAACAATCCACAAACGTATACATACTGGAGAAAAACCATATCACTGCAATATCTGTGTTAAATCATTCTCACAAAGAAGTGACTTAACTAAACATAAACGAATTCATACAGGAGAGAAGCCCTATCACTGTGATTTCTGCAGCAAATCATTCTTTCAAAAAAGTAACCTAACTACTCACAAACGGATTCATACAGGAGAGCGGCCATATCATTGTGATATCTGTGGTAACTCATTCGCTACAGGAACTGCCTTAACTAGCCACAAACGTATCCATACAGGAGAGAAACCATTTCATTGTGATATCTGTGGTAAATCATTTTCTGAAGGATATGTTTTAACCCTCCACAAACGTATTCATACAGGAGAGAAGCCATATCAGTGTAATATCTGCAGTAAGTCATTTTCTCGAAAAGATTATTTAGCCAACCACAAACGCACACATACGGGAGAGAGACCATATGACTGTGATATCTGTGGTAAATCATTCAATCATACAAGTGCCTTAATTAAACACAAACTCATTCATACAGGAGTGAAGCCATATCACTGTGATATCTGTGGTAAATCATTCTCTCAAAAAGGTAACGTAACTATTCACAAGCGTATTCATACAGGAGAGAAACCATATCACTGTGATATCTGTGATAAAGCATTCTCTCATGGAAATTCTTTAACTAAACACAAACGTATACATACAGGAGAAAAGCCATATCATTGTGAAATCTGTAGTAAGTCATTCTCTAGAAATAGTGAATTAACTTCTCACAATCGCACACATACAGGAAAGAAACTATATCATTGTGATATCTGTGGTAAATCATTTTCTCGAAAGGATCAATTAAATACTCACAAACGTATTCATACAGGAGAAAAACCATATCATTGTGAAATCTGTGGTAAATCATTTACTTACAGAAGTCACTTAAATACCCACAAACGTATTCATACAGGAGAGAAACCATATCACTGTGATATCTGTGGTAAATCATTCACACGAAATGATCACTTGAAATCTCACAAACGTGTTCATACAGGAGAGAAGCCATATCACTGTAATAGGTGTGATAAATTATTTTCTGTGAAATGTAATTTATCTTCTCACAAATGCATTCATAACAGAAAGAAATGATACTAGTAAATCTGTGGTAAATTATTTTATGAAAAAATTAACTTCACTAAATACGTGTGTACTGGAGACTAACCACATTACTATGACCTTCATTATCAATTTACATTTGTTTTTTTATTTTGGCATAGATTGGAAGTAGGCACCTCTTAAGCCAAAATACACCCCAGACACCCTACCCCTACCCGCCCATTTCCGTCCACTGTAAAGTGGTCATGTAGGTGACATGACAAAAAGCACCAAGTCCACACTGTAAAGTGGTCGTGTAGGAAACATGGTAAAAAGGCTCCCGGTCCACACTGTAAATGTGGGTGGTATTAGGAAGGGCATCCAGCCGTAGAGAACCTGCCAGAAACAGTTCTGTACAAGTAAGACACGGCCTCCCGACCAATCTCACTTCAAGTGGGATAAAACCGTCCAGCCCATGCTAGCGTGGAAGATGGACGTTAAACAATGATGTTGGTAATGAAGTTTTGTAACAGATCAGGTCATTATATACACAGAGCTACTGTCTTCCTATTAGAGTCAGAAACTGGTTTCTACAGCCAGATGTCTTCCTAATATCAACCACTTTATATAGTACACTGGTACCAGCACTAAGGTGTCATATCTTTGATATAACTGAAGAGTTATCTCTACCCTATGTTATTTGAATGCCAGACACTACAGCGTGTACCAAATGCATTTTATAATGGCACCAACACCAAAGAGGTCATCTTGTTTCAAGGCAAATGTGATCAATAGTGAATATAGAAGGGAGTGGTGCAATGATATTTTCTTGAAATGAGCAGTGCTTTTTTTCTGCTGAAGGATTAACATTATTGTTACCAGATTTTTCTAGGGCAAGAAGTCCACTGGTTTGTAACAAAGAAAGATCAACTGTTACAGAAGCCATTTGAGAAAATAAACAATAAAACTTATATAACCATTTACAGAAGAAAGAATATATACCTTCCAAGACTATTTTATATAATTATATCTGAGAAATCACTGTCATAAATAAAGGACAATGGCACTGTTCAGTTATATTAGAAATTGTGAAAAACGTTTTGCTGGTTTGACAGTTGATAAGGGTGAAGGTAGATGTGTGTGCGTAAACTTGTCTTGTACATTGTCTTTATTTCCTTCTGCCAGTCACTTCTATGCACCAACACACTTCTCTTTGTCCTCTTCCAATCTTTTCTATATTTCATCTGCCTGTGACCCACCTTGTGGATTGTTGGCCACTGGTCTCTGTCCTGAGGCATTTTTTGTCCATCGCCGTCTTTGACAGAATTTAGATGTCTTAACAGCTGTTCTAGCGATGAGCTTTCTCATTTTTATATGTATATTAATGTTTTAATGTCCATTCAGCAGGCTTGTGTGGGTTTGTTATGTCTGTCATACAAATTATCACTGAATTTTCTCAATCTTTTGTCATCTTAACTGTCAATCCCAGAATCGTGAGTTTTGACTACATACATGTGTGAATATTCTTCATCATGCTAAATCTAAATAAAAATTATTTATTCTTAAATTATTCTGTCATTATATTTAACCTGACACAACTATAAACTATATAATTCACAGTTCAATATATGATAAAAGTTAAACATTTCTTTAAACTGAAATATTTACTAACTGTTTACTTGTAAGCTATATAATTTGTTGACAATATTTGAAACTAAATACTAGATATTAGAGGTTATCATGTAGTGAGTGAGAGATAAACAATAGGATATCTTTTTACATTAAATGATGGTTATATAATGAACACGCAATATATTTAGTGGTTTATGGTTGTTATTGAACATGCAATGTTGTTGATGGTAGTTATCTATTGAACATGCGATGTAGTCAGTGGTTGATGGTAGTTATCTAGTGAACATGTGATGTAGAAAGTTGGTGGGTTGAGAGGCATTCTAAAATGAATATATTTCCCAGTCACTGATAATGTTAAAATATGATATATATTATAGTATAAAAACCTACATGTGTGATACTGTGTTATTTATATCTAGAACAAACATAACACAAGCCTCAAATATAATAATCTATATATATATAAAACAGATGTCTGTTTGTGTAACCGCATGCATTTCTACATTTTACAACCGATTTGCACCAAATTTCATACATATATTTCTGAAGTCCTATTACGCGTCGTAAGCTATTTTATTTTCCCGTACATCGATTGTGGGGGCCCCCAGGAGCATGTAGCCTCTCCCTTCGACTTATCTATTGAAGTTCACATTAACACTAACTTTTGAAGTTTACGTTCGATCTTCGTTTCACTTTCAAAACAACAATCATCGTCGGATGAAATTTCAGAAATGTAAACATCTGATTCATTTGAAGATAAATCACTAACATTATCTTTTATTTCTTGTTCATTTTGAATGTCGTCTTGTGTAAAAACTTGAAAGTCGGTATCGCTACTTTCATAAGCCATGTTGATACAAACAAAAAATCTGTTCTACTTTCAACGTTAAAAAAACACTTATTGTTTTAAGTTGTTTCACTATATTAAGTGTTAATTTTCGTGGTAAGGGCCTAATCTCGAATTGACGAGATTTTGATGACGGTATTGTTTACTTTTAGAACGATATTTAAGTGTGGGTGTTAAGGCGGTTTGAACAAATGAAGGGGAAATAATTTCGGCCGGTTTTAACACTAAAGGGTTAAAGGAGGTTTAGTTAATGTGTTTATGGTCATAAAGTTCCAGTTTATCATGCTGTGATTTTTCGGCCATTTTTTTCTGTATCCTTTCAATGATTAGTACTTACTTTGCGTTGCCCCTAACTTAAAACCTGAAATTTGACTGGTACACAAAATCTTGCAAAACATACCCACTTTCTCAGAAGATATAGACTTATCACATTTTTTCACAATTTATATCCGTGTTTTTTTTTGCTTACTTAAACGTTATTTGTCTACTATTTATCGTTCTCCCTGGTTAATTTTCTAAAAACAATGCCCCCACGAAAAGAACTGTGGTCGATTATCTAATGATGCAAGTAGTTCTAAGCGAAGGCGTCTCACCGAAGATGTAAATGCAACTGCGATCAGGCTCTCTCAGAATGTTGTGCAGACGGCAGCTGCAAGAGCGGAGGAGATGACAGTCGACGGAACAAAAGTACTGCTGCTCGCGCACGAGAGGATGAAAGACGACGCGCCGTTTGACGAAGCAGGGACTCCACTGCTGCTGCACGAAATACTGAAACCATAGAGCAACGACGTGACCGACTTCTGCAAAGTGAACAGCGGCGATCATCGTTACATGGTATTTCTAGGACTTGCAATTCACGATGGTTGTTGAAGGCCTTTAACTCTGACTCCTCCTCCGACTACGCCGTCCATGCAGATAGTCAAATTGAGGAAATGACCTCTACTTGCCAGTTTTGTCGTACGAAAAAAGTGGCCAGGGGAGACAGATGGAATGTGCTGTTCAAACGGTAAAGTTAGACTACCTCCTATCCACGACCCTCCAGAAACATTGCAACTCCTTTTGACAGACACGACGGAGGAATCATCGAAGTTTCTGCGTAATATCCGCCGCTACAATTCCGCGTTTCAGATGACATGCTTCGTAGCAAAGCTTGCCTCGGAACGTGGGTTCATCCCAACTTTCAAGGTCCAGTGGCAGATCTACCACTTGATTGGTTCTATTCAGCCTCTGGCAGAAAAGGATCCTCAATTTCTTCAGTTATACTTCGTTGGAAACTATCAGGAACAGGCAGAGATGCGAAACTCTGTTTCGTCCGAAACTAACATCGGAACCATAATAAAACTTCAAGAAATGCTTCACGACAAAACAGCTATGTTCGCAGTTTCAAGTACGCTTTGGAAACAGCCACCGAACAAAACTTTAGTGTGGTTATACATGCTGACCGAAGGCCATCTGGAGAACACGCTGGTCGGTTCAACGCACCAACATGTAATGAGATTGCTGCGGTTATTTGTGGTGAACAGCACAACAAGAGAGATATCATTCTAAAGCACAGAGACAGCACATTACAGCGTATCAATGAGACACACAGGTCCTACGATGCACTCCAGTATTCATTGCTATTTGTCACGGCGAGGATGGATACCATTTCGGCATTCCTCAACATTCGGCAGGCAATGGTGAGGCACATCTTAGGAAAACTGTCACCTGCATGGATTTCTACGCTTTCCGATTTATGGTAAGCCATCTACACCGTTCTCGGGACCTTTTCCAACAATTTGCTGTTGATATGGCCGTTAAAATGGAGCCCGAGAGATTATGGTTCATTAAATTAAATCAAAAGAAACTTTGATCTGAATGCTACATTCATCTACGCGTATCCCCAGACAATTTAGGGCAAGTGTGTATTTTGCCTTCAACGTTCACAGGGGGACCCCAATACATGCACGAGAGGACTCAGGACGCCATGACCTACGTACGACATTATGGGCGCCTTGACCTTTTCATAACATTTACATGCAATCCCAAGTGGAAAGAGATTACAAACGAACTGTTCCACGGTCAAGCGCCAAGACACAGGCACGATCTCATAGCAAGAGTGTTTCGCCTGAAATTATCCAAATTAATGGATTTATTAAAGAAAGGACAGGTTTTGGGGCCTGTCAGGTGCGGCATGTACACGGTTGAATGGCAGGAACGAGGGCTGCCGCATGCCCATATCTTGATTTGGTTGGTTACAAAAATCAGTTCAAACTACATCGACAAATTCATTTCTGCCGAACTACCTGATCTGTCGATTGACAAGGACCTCTTCTCTATAGTCACATCAAACATGATCCATGGCCCTTACGGACATGGACTCAATATGAAGTCCCCGTGCATACACGACGGAAAGTGTACAAAACGATATCCCAGGCCGTTTTTACAGGAAACACAGACTGGCGGTGACGGATATCCGTTGTATAGGCGCAGGAGACCTGAAGACGGTGGGTTCACAGCAAAAGTTGGTGAACGCGAAATCGACAACAGCTGGATAGTGCCATATTGCCCCCTCCTTTTGAAATCGTTCAACGCCCATATAAACGTCGAATTTTGCAACTCAGTAAAATCAATTAAATACGTTTGTAAGTACGTAAACAAGGGATCGGATGCTGCCGTCTTTGGTCTTCGTCATGAAAACAGTAGAGACGAGGTATCTGACTACCAAGCAGGCCGATACATTAGTAACAATGAAGCCTTTTGGCGCGTTCTTAGCTTCCCACTGTACCAACGACACCCCGTCATTAAACAACTTGCCGTTCACCTTGAAAACAGTCAACGAGTGTATTTCAACGATGCAACAGCTGCTCAGCTAGCGATCTCACCAAAGGAAACTACACTCACCGCTTTTTTCAAACTTTGTCAACACGACGACTTCGCTCGAACTCTGCTGTATTCTGAAATACCGTCTTACTATACATGGGACCGGAAAAAATGGCTACGAAGGAAGGTACGACAAGAGGTGGTTGGACATCCAGGCATCAAATTCGACAATTGCCTTGGGCGAGTTTATACGGTCCACCCAACACGAATGCTTCTACCTGCGACTTCTGCTTCATGAGGTAAGAGGGCCGACTAGCTTCACTCATCTGAGAACCGTCGATGGATACGCCTGCGGAACGTACAGGGAAGCCTGCTTGAGGCGTGGACTTTTAGAAGATGACGCACAATGGGATGCAACCTTGACGGAAGCTGTCATCCCGTAGTCTAAGGGCACTTTTTGCTATCCTCTTGCACGTCTATGAATTGAGCGATCCTTACTCTTTATGGCAAAAGTTTAAAGATGATTTTGCAGACGAATATAGGCGTCTCGCTCAATTGCAATCTCAAAACTTAGATGTCGGCTTTTCAGACGCTATATATAACAGAGCTCTGATCGATATTGAAGACAGAGTGGCTTCAATGGGCGGAGATGTCTTGGAGAAATATGGGCTTCCGCAAACACTTCGAGATGCGCCATCTGACCTTCCCAACGACATTATACATGAAACGTCATATGATGTCGACGAACTCAAAAGGTATGTTGAAGAGAATGAACCAAAACTTCTAATGGTTCAAAAACAAGCCTACAACATTGTCGTTCATTCCATCCGTAATCGGGGAGGGGGTATATTCTTTCTGGAGTCATGGGCAAAACATTTGTAATCGAACTTTTACTCGCTGCAGTGAGGCAACACGGAAACATCGCACTGGCCGTGGCTTCTTCCGGCATTGCAGCAACTTTGCTGCTTGATGGCAGAACGACCCATTCTGCCTTCAGTCTTCCTCTCAACGTGGCATCATCTGAGACACACCCACGTGCAAAATCAGCAAGTCTTCCGGAAAAGCGCCGCCTCCTAATTGTTTGGGACGAATGCACAATGGCCCACAGGGCGGCTTTCGAGGCATTATACCGGTCACTCAGACACATCAGCAGGGACTGTCAAGAACCAATGGGAGGTGTCACTTTCCTGTTATCTGGGGACTTCCAACAGACTCTGCCTGTAATCCCAAAAGGTAACCGGGCTGATGAGGTTGGTGCATACCTTAAGGCCTCCCCACTTTGGCGTTATGTAAGAAAGCTGACGCTTACAACAAACATGAGAGCACAACTGCAAGGCGATGAGACATCAGCGGGTTTGCTGCTGCCATTTTGTTGTTGGGAGATGGCATAGTCCCACTCGACGGAGATGGTACAGCGGACCTCACAGGAATTTGCAGATGCGTTAAGTCAATTGCTGAGTTACGGACGTCTGTTTTTCTTAATCTTGAGGAGAACTACACAAATCAAGAGTGGTTGTTTGAACGCGCAATATTGGCTTCGAAAAACCACATAGTTAGAAGCATCAATGAACAGCTCATGCTGTGCTTGCCTGGAAACCTGCACGCCTACAAGTCCCTTGACTCTATGGCTGATCCGGACGAAGTTGTTAATTACCCCACAGAATTTCTTAACTCCCTAGACCCTCCCGGATTGCCACCACACTTACTGCGACTTAAGAAAGGTGCCCTCTCATGCTCCTCAGAAATTTGGAACCCCGAAGGCTTTCCAACGACACGCGTCTGGAGATCTAAAAGGCGATCCCTCATGTTATTGAGGCAACAATACTTACAGGATGTGGTAAGGGGGATACTGTCTTCATACCAAGGATACCTCTCATTCCATCCGGTAAAGACATTCCTTTCACATTCAGAAGGCTGCAATTCCCTCTCCGACTCAGTTTCGCCATGTCGATTAACAAATCACAGGGTCGTAGGGCTTAATTTAGAAGAACAGTGCTTCTACCATGGTCAACTATACGTTGGCTGCTCTCGAGTGGGGAGCCGACATAATCTATTTGCTTTTGCAGCTCGCGAGAAAACCCAAAATATAGTCTATAAGGAAGTTTTGTAGGCACCCCATCCGTCAACAGATAATCGCTGTTTTTTTTTTCATTTTGTACTAGCATTAAAGCCCGGCGTTGCTCGGGGTCAGTAAGTTACCAAAGTTAGGTTGCACCACCCATTTTATGGCAGCACTTTTTTGTCTGCCAGGCACTGGGTGAATGGATTGCCGAAGCAGGAGCTGCGCCAACAGTGACAATTGTAGTTTCGCCTATGGATATTATCTCTGTGCAAAGAAGGGTTGAAATTTATTGTTTCACAGTACTTGCGCAACACGCGCGTAGACGATGCCAGCCGAACAACAGAACTGCGATGGAGTTGTTCTGCATGGTTGTCTAATGTGTGTTTTCTAAATTTAAGACAGTAGGGAGTGGTGTTATATGGGGGAGAGTTATCTGCTGTTTCTAGCAGGTTTAGTGACCTCATAGAGGATATTATTGTGTATAGTAAATGAACTGATACTTCTTTCTTCCACGTTCGTTGATAGATGTTTTAAAAAAGATTTATCGCTATTTTTTTTTTTTTTTTTTGAATAAATTTATCTGTTGCTTTTGAATAATTGTTGTTTCGTATGAAATGTAATAAGTTCTTTTTGTCATTGAAATAAATAAATGTTTGACCGTTCCACACTCAAAAACAAACGTTCTCTCTCTCTCTCTCTCTCCCTCTCACTCTCTCTTAAAGTTTGTAAGTTTAATCGTATATAACAGAAAGTTGCAGCATGTATGTAGTTTTATCGAATTTTAAGGCAAATAGAGAGAGGGATTTAAGGCAAATAGAGAGAGGGAATCTAATTGTATTAGAATGGTAAAGCGTCATGTATTTAGTTTTATCGATTATTTCCGTAATTGTGGGTGAGTTTGAATGAAATAAATAGTCGTTGACCTAAGTTAGACCATTTACAACATTCTTACAGACTTTGAGTCGAATCGGTTTGAAATTGTGCAAATGTATAAACATGGAACATGCACACACACACAACAACAACAACAACAATCTGCTTTTTATAGATAATGATAAGTGCTTACATTTTCTGTATCCGTGTGCTATTTTTGTCCTTTTGAAAATACCACGTCCGCCTCTGAGGTTACTTTTGCTATACGTTATAAATGTTCAATGTCTCCGTTTTCCGCATTTATATGTAGCTTTGCTATTGATGTTCAGTAGTTTTAACCTAATTAATCTACTTTTCCCTACATCTTATTTACACATTTTTTTGACATTCCAGCGTGATCTTGCGAAGGCCGTTTTTGTGGCCACCGACTGTTACATGCTTTTTTAGGTTACAATCTCAAATAACAAGCAAAGCAAATTCGACACACCAAAGTGGTGTGAAGGACTTCTTAAGGGCCATCACCTCTAATCGGAGTCGTCTTTGCTGACAGCTCTGCCGCTGAGACTTTTAAGAGTAAACGATCCAAGGCCCTCTTCAGGGCCACCACGTTTAAATTGTTACCATCGGATTCATCTTTTCTGGCAGCACCGCCGCTGAGATATTTCAAAGTGAACGTTAAAAGTTCCTCTTCAGGGCCACCAACTTTAAATTGTTACTATCGGATTCGTCTTTGCTGGCAGCACCGCCGCAGAGATATTTCAAAGTGAACGTTCAAAGGCTAACACTTATAAATTGTTACTTCTATAGTCGTGTTTAACGGAAGTCTTTCGCTTCATTTGAACGACTACTTCATTGAGAGTTATACCGGGCAACGCCGGATACCTCTGCTAGTCTATATATATATAAAACTCAGGATGTCTGTGTGTGTGAGTTTGAATCCCTAAAACTGGAGAAGCACCCAACCGAGTGTTTTCAAACTTTACACATGTAATACTTGTTTCAGGAAGCGTTCTGAGCATTACGTCACTTCCTACAATTCTCCCTGCGTCCAGAATACGCCCTTATAATATCTGTCTGTATGTCTGGCTGTCTGCATTGCGTCAGTTACGGCCCACTGCCTCCGGTTATTCAACCACCCTTGCTGAAGACAAATCTCACACTCATTCCCCAAACAGTTGGTAAGTGCAAACAATTACTTCTTCACGTTTTAAGCCACAGTGTTGCTTACTTACATGCCACCAGACCCTTACTTCTTTGCCAGCTGTGGTTGTGGCAATAGTAAGCTTAGCTAAGGTGGTTATATATTTCACACAACACTAAAAATGAAAGCTGGTAACTATGTATTAGTCAGTCTCTTCTTCATACCGTAATCCAACCTTTAGTGGAGCGAGTGAAATAAAGTCGATCCTGTTGCGATTCAAAAATCAGGTTTGCAGGTTATATATTTCAGACAACACTAAAAATTAAAGCCTGTAAAGAAAAACATCGCTGTAATAGCTTCAGTTTTCACAGTGTTGCTTACAGCTCTGCCGCTGAGACTTTTAAGAGTAAACGATCCAAAGAACGTAATGCCTCTATAAGAACAAAAGTTAGTATTTTACTGCTACTATATATATACAATCTATATATATATATTTTTTCGTTTTGATTTTATATTTTTATGCGAATTACTTAAGAAATAAAGTATTGTATATTTTTTTTGATGTGTAAATTTTATACTTTCTAAGAATTATAAATGACTAGCATTTGATCCCCTAGGGCTCGCATTAGGTGAAAAACTGTGTTTTTTTCCCAGCTTTTTAGGGGTATTTTGAGGCGTTACGTCAGACCGATTTCCTTGAAATTGTAACTATGTATTAGTCAGTCTCTTCTTCATACGGTGAGCAAAGGAAATCCAACTTTTTTATGGCCTAGGGCCCGCATTAGGTTAAAAACTTCATTTTTTCATCTTTTAAGGGCTTTTTTTAGGCGTTACGACTAGCCGATTTTCCCGAAATTTCAAGGCATATTACGCACATAAAAAATATTCATTTTCTTGATGCTCTTGGGCCCGCATTAGGTGAAAACCTGTATTTTTCCTGCTTCATCGAGGAAAATCTTAAAGATTACCCAGCCATCAGAGTATTCGGTTTATTTTCTTTACATATTGTCGAGGCATGCAGTTTTCCCACGATTAGGTCTGTTGGCGGCCCGCGTTCCAAAATACCTTTACCGTGCAACGCCGGGTACCACTGCTAGTGTATAATATAATAATTATCATCATTTACATCTGCTTTCCATACTGGCATAGGGTGGACAGAAGGTCAATGGCCAAGACCCTTGGTCTGAGAACCACATCTAGCTCATACTTAGCATAGTTTTTATGCTAGATGCCCTTCCTATCACCAACCACTTAACTGAGTACACCAGGTGTATTTTATTGCAGTACCAGCATGATGCATTACAGAGTATAGTGGGTGTATTTTCTCATAACTCCAGCATTACCTCATTAGTATCTGAGTGAATAATGAGCATAAAGGAAACAAAACTACATTTGAAAAATTTATTTTAGCCATGGAATTTTACAAAACCATATTAACATTATATTGAAATAGAATTCACAGAAAGTATTTTCTTTGCAATGTTTTTAGGTGAAGTTGTATTGAGGCAAACTCTGTTTTATTGTACATCGCTTTAGAGAGAAACAGGCTAAGATCTGTTTGTAAAGAGAATGCAAGAGAGTGTAGTAAAGTATAAGGTCAGCAGAGCCACCTAGTGGCGGAAAAATGAACCATTTGGAAGTTACATCCTCCTGTTCTTAATATAAGGTGAATCCTTATTTTCAACTTCTTTTTTGGGGAGCTAATCTGTTCTTGTCTCAGATGCGGTTTACAGCCATTGAGCAAATCCTCTACACACATGCACAGGATTGAATTACACATTAACAGGTACGAATCTTGACTATAATTATCTACATGCACTCAAACAAATAAAGACAATTATTTATTAGTATTTTTGTGGACGTCTTTCTTGTTCATTGCTAATAATATCATGTTTGTATAAAGAACATACACACAGAGAAAATGGTGATAGAGTATTATGTCTCATCTAATATTAAATTAGTGGGGTTGATTCGTAAAAAACCCAGCTTCACTAAAATGGTGACCCTCAACAACGAAAAAAAGAAACACGCTAAATTGATGATCTGCAGACATTCTAAACATGCCACACACCACTAAATTTGTGACTTTTTCCGCAGAGACATAAAATATATATATATAAAGATCTATGTATCTGGACAATACGAAGCTTGTTTTTTCCCCTCTCTCTAACAGTCTGTGCGTATGCCACTGTTGATGGCGTGCTATTTCACAGAGATTTTTCTCTTACACCTTGTGGTTGAAAACACTTTCGTTTTGAGCCGCCATCTTGGATTTTTTCTCGGTGCTATATTTTTTCTTTCACTGAAGTTATTAAAGACGTACCGATTCTCGCGTCAATTATGAGCAACACATCATTACCAGCTTTTTCCGGAGATGCGAAGTTGTGGTTTGCACAATTGGATGCGTATTTTGCTGCCCACGCCATTCAAGGAGCAGAACGGAGGTTGCACGTACTCATTAGTGGCATTCCTGTTTCACTGGCAACCTCTGTGAAAGATATCATCACAGACCCTCCTCAGGGCACATCGTATGAATCCCTGAAGGCAGAAGTGCTACGTCGGAACAGTCGCTCATCCGAGAGTAAATTTCGTCCTTTGTTGGAGGAAGAAAATTTGGGAGACATTACACCATCTCAATTCTTACGGCGGATCCGAGAATTGACCGACACCTCAACAGAAGACAATACCTTTGTGAAGCAATTATTCTTCTCCTGTTTACCGACCAATGTGCAGACCATATTGGCGAACATGGTCGACACCAGTTTATTGGTACAAATTGCAGCCTCAGCAGAATCGGTTGTCGCCACTTCTGTGCTAAAAACTCAGCCTATTTCACCTCGAGAGGACCCAATGTTAAAAGCCATTGACTCATTAACACGTCAAGTGGCTAGATTGTGTAGGGAGCGAACGTCATCTTGGTCGCGTTCACGCAATCGATCTTTTTCTCGTCATCGCCCGCCAACACCTCGTCTTTATGTTGGTATCACGTGCGTTTTCGGGAAAAGGCGAAACATTGTAACCAGCCCTGCTTCTTCGGGGCTTCGGTAAACTGAAATTGGAGAGTTCTTCGTGTTTTATAGTTGCCTCTGGGGACCAGTTTTATTCACTTCTTGCGTCGTTTCCCGAGTTAACGGACATCTCATTCAAACCTAACCAGGTAGTCCACTCGACTCGCCATTTTATCACAACAACTGGCCCGCCTGTTTTTTCTCGTCCACGAAGATTAGCTCCGGACAGACTGAAGAAAGCCAGAGACGAATTTGAGCACATGCTCCATCTTGGTCTTGTCCGACCACCCACCAGCCCATGGGCATCTCCGCTTCACTTGGCTCGTAAGGGTGAAGCGGATTTTAGGACTGTGGGACATTATCGACGACTTAATGCCATCACCACGCCGGACCGTTATCCTCTGCCGAATTTGCAGGATTTTTCATCCGTTCTGCATGGGTGTACGATATTTTCCAAAATAGATCTGGTACGAACCTTACATCCACATACCAATGAATCCAGACAACATACAAAAAAACTGCTGTGACCACTCCTTTTTGGGTCATTTGAGTTTGTAGCAGGAGTTGCCTCCCTTGTTGTGACACTCACGTCACCAATAGATTAACGCTCTCTAGATAGGAAGTAGAACCCTTTCTGTCACTTCCGTTACAACCCTATAAAGGGAATAACTTTAAGCTCCCTATCTCTCATATGCCCTTTCGGTCCTGGCCTTCGGCCAGGCGCGTTCGCCTGGCAACCAAACGGTAACTAATAACTTTGCTTCATTCTTTCATCTATCCATTGACATGTCAACTATACTGTTCTATATATCCACAAATTGTTAATTAAATAGTATACACACAAACCACGTCTCTTGTTATATTCATACACACCAGTATTTTGTTATAAGTTTTTGTCCATGCCTTTTGGCTTACGGAATGCCTCGAGCACATTTCAGCGTTTTATTGATGCAGTCACGCGTGGATTGGATTTCGTTTTTGCTTATGTGGATGACCTCCTGATAGCCAGCGACGCTGCTGAACATCACTACCATCATTTATCCCAGTTATTCCAACGCCTTCGATCGTACCAAATCAGGATCAACCCAGATAAATGTGTGTTTGGTACAGCTTCACTGGAATTCCTTGGACACCTCATTGACTTGGAAGGCATTCGACCTCTGCCATCTAAGATGGAAGCGATTCAGCGTATCGCACCTCCCACCTCTCTGAAACAGTTACGACATTTCTTGGTATTGATTAATTTTTATCGACGCTTTATTCCCAACTGTGCTGAAAAGTTATTCCCGTTGACTCAACTTTTGAAAGCTGCAAAGAAGAAAGATGCACCCATCGTACTTTCTGCGGATAGTTTGCAATCTTTTGAATCCGCCACGTCTGAGATAGCTGAAGTTTCTTTCCTCGCCCATCCTGTTGCACACGCAAGGCCTTCGTTTAACTATTGACGCATCAAATCATGCTGTCGGTGCAGTCTTACAACACACCATCGACCATCAAGTTCAACCATTGGCATTTTTCTCTCGCCAACTCAAACCGGCGGAACAGAAATACAACACCTATGACAGAGAACTTTTGGCGGTTTATCTTGCCATGAAGCACTCCACCGCTTCTTGGAGGGGCGGGAGTTCACGATATTCACGGACCACAAACCGTTAACATTCGCTTTACAATCCAAGTCAGACAGGTAATCTCCGAGGGCAATAAAAGCATCTGAATCTCATATCCCAATACACCAGTGATATTCGTCACATAGCTGGAGCTGCCAACATACCCGCGGACGCATTGTCTCGGTTTTCTGTGTGTTCTCTTGCGTCTCCTGCACGTATCGATTTGGTTGCTATGGCAACTGACCAACCTGCTTTGGACTCGTTGGACATTTCTTCGGGCTAATTTTCCTGCTGCAAATTGGGATATTTACCTCTTCCATCTTCTGAAGGGAAAATTCTCTGCGATGTTTCTACTGGCTCACTCAGACCACTTGTCCCAGATTGACATCAACGTACCGTTTTTGATGCACTTCATTCCTTGTCGCATCCCGACATAGCTGCCACGGTGAAGCTCATCACGGCCCGATTTTTTGGGCCTAATATGCGTCGTTTAATCACCGGTTGGGCACGTTCTTGTTTGAAATGTCAGCGCTCCAAGATTTATCGGCATGTCCGCATTTCTCTTGGCAAATTCAGCCCTCCAGACGCACGTTTTCGTCATATTCATATGGATATTGCTGGCCCGTGGCCCGTTAGTCGTGCTCGGTGGCCTGAAGCCATACCCCTAGTAGACATAACAGCCGAGTCCGTTCCCCGAGCTTTCATTTGCAATTGGATTGCTCGTTTTGGTGTTCCTGCTAAAATAACCACGGATCGCGGACGACAGTTCGAAGCTTTCTTATTTCGTGAAATATCATGACTCTTGGGTGCTCATCACATTCATACGACCAGCTATCACCCAGCCTCTAACGGAATGGTGGAGAGATTTCACAGACATTTGAAAGCTGCACTCCGCGCTACTCCTGATCCGCAACGTTGGACCGAATTCTTGCCAATTGTGCTTCTTGGTTGTCGTTCTGCCATTAAGACAGATTTAGGTTTCTCTTCTGCTGAACTTCTTTATGGTACCACATTGACTCTTCCTGGTCAAATGTTAGCACCGGTGGATTCACCGCATCTTGATCCAGCATCATATGTCACCAGGATTCGTTCGTATTTCTCGGATCTTCCACCAGTGAACCCTCGTGACCAGTCTAATTCTTTTGCTGTTCCACCGGACATCTCTACGTGTACTCATATTTTTATACGTAATGATTCCATCAAAGGACCGCTTACGTCACTCTACAACGGACCTTTTTGTGTGCTTTCGCACACACCAAAACACTTTACAGTGGCTGTCAATGGTCGAAAAGAGACTCTATCCATTGACAGAGCAAAGAGGGCTTTCTCTGAAAGTCTCCTTACATTGCCTGAGACACCTCGTACATTCACTCCCACCTCCACCGCAAACACAACCTTATGTCACACGAGGTGGCAGAACTGTAAAATGGGAACGTAAGCTGTCAAAGACTATATATAGTTAACCTTTGGTGGATTTAACAAACTATTTAACGATTTTGGACTCATTTTTTGAGCACTAACTTTTTCCATGCTCCTTGAGTTAACTTGAGTTCTTTTATTTCAATTACATTTTTTTTTTCTCTGCAAAAAAAGTTTTGTTGTGAAATGCATGCTCATTTTTATAGCTTTGCTGTTTGCAAACTATTGTTTATGCCTGTAATTTTCGTAACTTTGTTTTCCTTGCTCCTTATTACGACTTTTCACTACATTGATTTTCGGTTTTTGTCCGACTAATCGTCTAGTGGGGAGCCTTGTAGTGAAGTATAAGGTCAGCAGAGCCACCTAGTGGTGGTAAAATGAACCATTTGGGAGTTACATCCTCCTGTTCTTAATATAAGGTGAACCCTTATTTTCAACTTCCTCTTTTTGGCTAATATGTTCTTGTCTCAGATGTGGTTTACAGCCATTGAGCAAATTCCCTACTCACACGCAACGGATTGAATTACACTAACAGGTACGAATCTTGACTATAATTATCTACATGCACTCAAACAAATAAAGACAATTATTTATTAATATCTTTCTGGAGGTCTTTCTTGTTCATTGCTAATATCGTGTTTGTATACACACAGAAAATGTTGGTACAGTATTATGTCTCATCTAATATTAAATTAGTGGGGTTGATTTGTAAAAGCCCAACTCCACTAAAAGAGCAAGGAACAGCTTAAGCATGTGTCTGGCTGGTCAAAAATGGAGATTGTATTGTTGCTCTCTTAGCTGAGAGTAACATCATAGTGTTTGGTAAATTTTTATCGGAAATTATGAAAATACGGCGTATTTTCATGCCATAGCAAAATTCACCAAAGCATAATTTGTTACACATATAGATGTGTGTGTCTATATGCACATTACTTTTGCTGCTTCCATTAAACCCTGACTTGCTCTTGTATAAATTGGAGTTACTTTCCGTTGAATTCTAGAAGATTCCTCGAACTTCCAGTCTAGGGATTATAAAGGAGGGAGAAAAGAGACATCTTGGCATATTTGGCGACCGGCTCTCGGACAGTTCACTCACGAACGAGTTTGTTAACCTTATATCTGTAACAAATTAAATTAGTGGTTCGCCTGCATTGGCGTTTACCAAAGAAAATAACCCTGTGACCAATTCACTAAACACATATAAATGTGTGTGTCTATATGTACATTACTTTTGCAGCTTCCATTAAACCTTGACTTGTTCTTGTTGTATAAATCATTGACTACGATCTGTCAACAATGGTCAACACCAAACCATACCATTCTGTTCTCAGTGGATGAACTATTGACTGTGAGATAATTTTGCTGAATACGGGCGTAGCTTTCTTGAATTAGTTTGGATTAAAATTTTATTACACACATAAGCGTTTTTTATTTTAGAAAATAGAGTTTGCATTTGTAATGAAATGTTTATCTTTGTAAACAAAATATACTTAACAGTTCATGTATATGTAAAAATAATTACAATAAATGAATAAATTAATTAGATTTTATTACATTTGTGGCTAATGATATTCTGACAAGATACGAATCTCCGGCTAAAGATGTGAAGTTACATTGTAAATTGATGCTGTAGAACTAAAGTTGATCAAACATTTGAAAAGCTGAATATAACAACCAGATAATTTCTTTGGTAGTTTTATAAAATAAACACGCAACTCACTCATTTACTGTTTACATGTGAACACGGTAAGTTGACAAACATTTACCTGAAGTCTATATTAGTATGTGTAAATAATAAAATTGTTTCACTTGGAGAATACAGTAATTATATACAGGCTAGCGTAATTATCGTTTTTTTTTTATACAAATTTCTTTTAATAGTTTAATCCTGAATATATTATGAATTAGGTCGTAACTTACATTGTTGTCATTATTAAAGAAATTGTATTCAGAAGAAAAAAATATTTTTAAAATCTCGAAATATGTTTTCCTCTTTTTTGTTTCTGACTCTTGTCATAAAGGATATTTAATAACTCTGCCCGTCTATCATGCTTACCAGCCCTATAAGGACTTTTAAATTGATTAAATAAATATGTTTACTTTATGGTGGAAATTATACGTAGTAATAAAGGTATAGACATACTTTTATCGTGGTTTTATATGCACAAAGAAGTTTACGATGGCGTATCATAATAAGGGAGGTAGGTGTAAAAGTGGTTATCTTGAACTTTCCCCGCGTTAAATTATTGTTTTGTTTTAATGTAATTAAATAAGAAAAATACTATTAACATTGAATAAATAATATTGTTGTTTTATTGAATTATATTGATTCGGTAGTTTCGTTTTCATATTTTTTTTAAAGTACTTTTATTTATTCGACAAATTTCAATTCGGTTATATAATGTTTGCAATAACAAAGAGAAAGAGGGGGAAAAATTAAATAACGAAAGTAAGTTTAGGGGAAGAGAAGTCAGAGAGACATGTTTAAATAAAAGAAGAGAGGAAAAAAACTGGAGAATTAAGGAATACCAAACTACTAAAAAAAAAAAAAATCCTCGTTTAAACTGTTAAGGAAGGGGTGAACAACCGAGCCAACACCAAAGCAAAAGACAGCAGCGAGGGGTACTGGACGCCCTCTCTAATGACTTTTGAGGCAAGCCAACAAACTCGCAGCGTTGCCTCGGGTTATGGAGAGGCTAATGCGCTGTAACAGCCAAGCGCCCTCGCGAGATTCGCCAGTTAACTCTATTGGCGTCGTGCTATTCAAGAAAACATCTTCGGCAATATTGGATACGACATTATTATGATGTACTAGCAGTGGTACCCGGCGTTGCACGGGATAAGGTATTGTGAAATATATAACCGCCTTAGTAACCTTAGAATAGCCACAACCACGGCTGGAAAAGAAGTAAGGGTCTGGTGCTACGTAAGTAAGCAACACTGGCTTAAAACGTGAGGATGAAGTTGTGCACTTACCAACTGTTTTGGGGAATGAGTGTGAGATTTGTCTTCAGCAAGGATGGCAGAATAACCGGAGGAAGCAGACAGGCAGATATTATAAAGGCGTGTTCCGGACGCAGAACGAATTGTAAGAAGTGACGTAATACAGACAGCTAGACATACATACAGACAGATATTATAAGGGCGCGACGTTATATGTATGTATCTATCTAAAAAGAGAAAGACTAAAAATTATAGAGAGATCGCTAAATCGCCTCATGCGGTCCCTAGGGCATTGAAAATTTGAAATTTGTTTGGCTCAGAACACTCCCTGATTTTAGGGATTCAAACTCACCCACAAACACACAGAGAGACATCCTCAGTTTTATATATATAGATAATAGACACTTTTGAATATTATAATTTATGTTTCTTTTCTTTTCTTAAAATTATTTTTAAAAAACCCTAAAAAATAATTTAACGAGAGAAAGTTCAAGAGCATAAAAATTGGAAAGTATGATGAAAACGTTTACAAATTTGCGTTTTGCACACTGCAAACACATGGAAAATATTCAGTAAATCAAAGCATTAAGGTTATTATATATATCTTTGATTTTGTGCTGGATCTTCGTATTAAGAGAGGGGGGGAACTGTCAACTGATCTGCAATTTGAGACTACCTAAAGCCGAAAAATCCGACAAAATGAGCAGGTCCAGGTCGACCTATAGGATAAAGTGGGAAGTTTTGGTGAATAAGGAAGTCAGGACCAGTTATGCGGATGTTATTGCATCCAAATTCAGAGAACTCTCTGAGCAAACTGAGTGGAGTGGAGACTGTTTAAATTGTCAGTTTCTGTTTCAGCTGTTAAATGCTACAGATGAAAGCAACTTGGTGTGGTGCAGGGTGACAGGAGGACCCCGTGGTTCAGTCAAAAGGTCAAAGAAGGCGGCCTGCAAAGCTTGGCTTGGAAATAAGTCCTCCTTGCGCATGCAGTACAAGCAGGTGCAAAAAGTCACAGCAGACACAGTAAAGGTGTCCAAAGTTAAGACATGCGAAGACTTTCGTGTTAAGCAGGAATCCAACTTCAGATCAGCAAATAGTGTTTTGGTAGATCATCCACCGACTTTGTAATAAGAAGTCCTTCACACCTATCAGGAATGCATCTGGTATTCTCTGTTCTGAGAGGAGCATCCGCGCGAGGTGAAGAGAATGCTCTGCTGATCTAAACCCGGTTGCAACAGTATCTTCTGATGTACATTTGGGACTGATTACTAATCTCCGAGAAGCTGAGGTTACAAAATCAATGATCCCCTGATGCAAAACAGCCAATCAAATATTCACACTGCAGCAGGTCTTTGAGAAATCGTGAGAGTATTGCTAAGAGGTGTATGCTTGCTTTGAAAAGACATACAACCATATTCCACAGAACCTGTTGTAGAAGGTTCTGCAGGAGTATGGGATCTATATACAACTTCATGTTACCCTGATGTCTATATGAATGCTGAAGTATTTGTGTTCGGATAAATGGTGCTAAATTGAAACCATTTAATGTGAAATTTGAAGGTCGCCAAAGGTGCAAGATGTCGCCTCTTCTGTTCATAATCTTCATGAACTGAGTTGATATACACAGCCGGGATGGAAGTGGTATCAATACTGACATGAGTAAGATCAGTCAGCTGGAATTTTCAGACGGCATGGTATTACTTAGCTCATCAGAAGGTGACCATCAACATGCACGTGATAGCTTTCATGCTGAGTGCTACACCATAGGGATGAAAATCAATGCTACAAAGACAGACACTCATCCTCTCAAAGAAGCTGCACAGTGCACTCTACTTGTGAGGGGAGTTCCACTGAAGCAGGTGGAGAAGTTCAAGTATCTTGGGTCCATGTTCATGGGTGATGGAAGGCAGGAGGCTGAATTAAGTGTAAAAATTGCAGTAACTTGTGCAGTAATATACCCAATTTCTTCATAAGCTTAGTGTAGGTAAAAGTTTACAGTTTATGAATATGAAAAAGTAGTAAAATTTCTATTGTTGAATCTTTACTTTTTAATATCCACTTATATCTTTTACTGTTTCTTTATTATTTCAGAATAACGTTTTTACTTTAACAGTGTCATCAATATTTATCATCTTTAAAGACTAAAGGAAGGACTTATATACAACAGATATAATTGTGTTTCTATTAATCTGTGGTAGAATTACTGTGAACTATTTCCTCTAAACTGAGATTAATAGCAACATTTCTCTATTTCACTGACTGGATTATGTTCAGGGTGATTTTTCATTCTCATTAAACTTAAACATACTTACAAAGGAGTGTACAGGATTTTCAGATATTGACAAAGACTATAGTTGATGGAAATGTAGCTGTAGAAATAAAATATAAAAAGAAAATTATCTATATATTGTGGTGACAAGAGTGATTTAAAGGATTATTACTACAAAGATGCCGAAAAATACGGGAAAATCATACGACAGTAATATGTGTAAAAAATCATTCTCTCAAAGGAATGACTTGACTAAGCATAAACAAACTCATACAAATGCAAAACCATATCACTGTGATATCTGTGGTAGATCATTCTCTCGGAAAGATTATGTAACTACTCACAAAAGCGTTCATACAAATGCAAAACCATATCACTGTGATATCTGTGGTAGATCATTCTCTCGGAAAGATTCTGTAATTTCTCATAAACGCATTCATACAGGCGAAAAACCATATCACTGTGATATCTGTGGTAAATCATTCTCTCACGGAAATACTTTAACTGGACACAAACGTATTCATACAGGAGAAAAACCATATCACTGTGATATCTGTGGTAAATCATTCTCTGATGGAAATGGCCTAACTAGCCATAAACGTACTCACACTGGAGAAAAGCCATATCACTGTGATATCTGTGGTAAATCATTCTCTGAAAGAAATGCCTTAACTGGCCATACACGTATTCATACAGGAGAAAGACCATATCACTGTGATATATGTGGCAAGACATTCTCTGTAAGAAATGCCTTAACAAACCACAAACGTATACATACTGGAGAAAAACCATATCACTGCAATATCTGTGTTAAATCATTCTCACAAAAAAGTGACTTAACTAACCATATAAGAATTCATACAGGAGAGAAGCCATATCACTGTGATTTCTGCAGCAAATCATTCTTTCAAAAAAGTAACATGACTACTCACGAACGTATTCATACAGGAGAGAGGCCATATCATTGTGATATCTGTGGTAACTCATTCTCTGCAGGAGCTGCCTTAACTAGCCATACACGTATCCATACAGGAGAGAAACCATTTCATTGTGATATCTGTGGTAAATCATTTTCTGAAGGATATGTTTTAACCGTCCACAAACGTATTCATACAGGAGAGAAGCCATATCAGTGTAATATCTGCAGTAAGTCATTTTCTCGAAAAGATTATTTAACTGACCACAAAAACACACATTCGGGGGAGAGACCATATCAGTGTGATATCTGTGGTAAATCATTCTCTCACAGACTTCACTTAGTTAATCACAAACTCATTCATACAGGAGAGAAGCCATATCACTGTGATATCTGTGGTAAATCATTCTCTAGAAAAGGTAACGTAGCTAGTCACAAGCGTGTTCATACAGGAGAGAAACCATATCACTGTGATATCTGTGATGAAGCATTCTCTCATGGAAATTCTTTAACAAAACACAAACGTATACATACAGGAGAAAAGCCATATCATTGTGAAATCTAGTAAGTCATTCTGTAGAAATAGTGAATTAACTTCTCACAATCGCACACATACAGGAAAGAAACCATATCGTGATATCTGGTAAATCATTTTCTCGAAAGGATCAATTAGATACAAACGTATTCATACGGGAGAAAAAAAACCATATCACTGATATCTGTGGTAAATTATTCACACTAAATGATCACTTCAAATCTCACAAACGTGTTCATACAGGAGTGAAGCCATATCACTGTGATAGATGTGATAGATCATTTTCTGTGAAATGTAATTTAACTTCTCACAAATTCATTCATAACAGAAAGAAATGATACTAGTAAATCTGGTAAATAATTCTACGAAAAAGTTAACTTCACCAAATATGTGTGTACTGGAGACTAACCACCTTACTATGACCTTCATTATCATTTTACATTTGTTTCTTTATTTTGGCATAGATTGGAAGTAGGCACCTCTTAAGCCAAAATACACCCAACGCCACACACGCCACTCCAACCTCCCATTTCCGTCCACTGTAAAGTGGTCGTGTAGGTGACTTGACAAAAAGCATCAAGTCCACACTGTAGAGTGGTCGTGTAGAAGACATGGTAAAAACGCTCCCAGTCCACACTGTAAATGTGGTTGGTATTAGGAAGGGCATCCAGCCGTAGAAAACCTGCCAGAAACAGTTCTGTACAAGTAAGACATGGTCTCCCGATCAATCTCACCTCTAGTGGGATAAAACCATCCAACCCATGCTAGTGTAGAAGATGGACGTTAAAATATGATGGTGATGAAGTTTTCTAACAGATCAGGTCATTATATACACAGAGCTACTGTCTTCCTATTAGAATCAGAAACTGGTTTCTACAGCCAGATGTCCTCCTAATATCAACCACTTTATATAGTACACTGGTACCAGCACTAAGGTGTCATATCTTTGATGTAACTGAAGAGTTATCTCTACCCTATGTTATTTGAATGCCAGACACTACAGAGTACCAAATGCATTTTATAATTGCACCAACACCAAGGAGGTCATCTTGTTTCAAGGCAAATGTAATCAATAGTGAAAATAGAAGGGAGTGGTGCAATATTTTCTTGAAATGAGCAGTGCTTTTTTTCTGTTGTTGAAGGAATCAAGATTGGCAACCCCATTTTTGTGGTCTCCCTTAATAGTATGTGCGTGGCTTGATGTAAAATGTTAAGTTTATATGTTAAAGATACTTACTGACAAAGATTATGAAAGAATGAAGGGTGGTATCAACTTAGTGGGCATTGCTGGACATGATGGATAGTGGATTATTAATAAGGAAAGATCAACTGTTACAAAGGAAAGATCAACTGTTACAGAGGAAAAATCAACTGTTACATAAGCCATTTGAGAAAACAATAAAACTTATATAACCATTTACAGAAGAAAGAATATATACCTTCCAACACTATTTTATATAATTATATCTGAGAAATCACTGTCATAAATAAAGGACAATGGCACTGTTCAGTTATATTAGAAATTGTGAAAAACCTTTTGCTGATGAGGGTGATGATAGATGTGTGTTTGTAAACTTGTCTTGTACATTCTCTTTATTTCCTTCTGCCTGTCACTTCTATGCACCAACACACTTCTCTTTGTCCTCTTCCAATCTTTTCTATATTTCATCTGCCTGTGAGCCACCTTGTGGATTGTTGGCCACTGGTCTCTGTCCTCAGGAATTTTTGTCCATTGTTGTCTTTGACAGAATTTAGATGTCTTAACAGCTGTTCTAGCGATGAGCTTTCTCATTTTTATATGTATATAAATATTAATGGTTTAATGTCCACTCAGCAGGCTTGTGTGGGTTTGATATGTCTGTCATACAAATTATCACTAAATTTTCTCAATCTTTTGTCATCTTAACTGTCAATCCCAGAATTGTGAGTTTTGACCACATACATGTGTGAATAATCTTCATCACGCTAAATCTAAATATAAATTATTTATTCTTAAATTATTCTGTCATTATTTTTCCTGACACAAAGGCGGTGGATTGGTAGAGGGTCGGACATGCTTTCCAGCATAGTTACGTCCCTTTACAATCTGAGTTCAAATCCCGCCGAGGTTAACTTTGCCTTTCATCCTTACGAGGTCGATAAAATAAAGTAGCAGTAATGTACTGAGTAATTACTGGCCTTGTGTCGAAAGTAGAAACAATTATTTATCCTGACACAACTATAAACTATATAATTCACAGTTCAATATATGATAAAAGTTAAACATTTCTTTAAACTGAAATATTTACTGTTTACTTGTAAGCTATATAATTTGTTGGCAATATTTGAAACTAAATACTAGATATGAGAGGTTATCATGTAGTGAGTGAGAGATAAACAATAGGATATCTTTTTACATTAAATGATGGTTATATAATAAACACGCAATGTATTTAGTGGTTGATGGTGGTTATTGAACATGCAATGTTGTTAATGGTTGATGGTAGTTATCTATTGAACATGCGATGTAGTCAGTGGTTGATGGTAGTTATCTAGTGAAAATGTGATGTAGTCAGTGGTTGATGGTAGTTATCTAGTGAAAATGTGATGTAGTCAGTGGTTGATGGTAGTTATCTAGTGAAAATGTGATGTAGTCAGTGGTTGATGGTAGTTATCTAGTGAAAATGTGATGTAGAAAGTTGGTGGGTTGAGAAGCAGTTTAAAATGAATATATTTCCCAGTCACTGATAATGTTAAAATATGATATATATTATAGTATAAAAACCTACATGTGTGATACTGTGTTATTTATATCTAGAACAAACATAACACAAACCTCAAATATCATAATCTATATATATAAACTGAGGATGTGAGTTTGAATCCCCTAAAACTCGAGAAGCACCCAACCGACTGTTTTCAAACTTTACACATGTAATACATGTTTCAGGGAGTGTTCTGAGAAAAAAAAATTTTCAATGCCCTAGGGACCGCATTAGGCGATTTAGCGCTCTCTGTCTATAATTCCTAGTCTTTCTCTTTTTAGATAGATACTTATAATATCTGTCTGTACATCTTGCTGTCTGCATTACGTCACTTCCTACAATTCCCTCTGCGTCCAGAACGCGCCCTTATAATATCTGTCTGTATGTCTGGCTGTCTGCATTACGTCAGTTACGGCCCATGCCTCCGGTTATTTAGCCACCCTTGCTCAAGACAAATCTCACACTCATTCCCCAAACAGTTGGTAAGTGCACACAATTTCTTCCTCACGTTTTAAGCCACAGTGTTGCTTACTTACGTACCACCAGCCCCTTACTTCTTTGCCAGCCGTGGTTGTGGCAATAGTAAGCTTAGCTAAGGCGGTTATATAATTCACACAACACTATAAATGAAAGCTGGTAACTATGTATTAGTCAGTCTCTTCTTCATACCGTAATCCAACCTTTAGTGGAGCAAGTGAAATAAAGTCGATCTTGCTGCGATTAAAAAATCAGGTTTGCAGGTTATATATTTCACACAACACTAAAAGTTAAAGCCGGTAAAGAAAAACATCGCTATAATAGCTTCAGTTTTCACAGTGTTGCTTTTTTACAGCTACTATATATATACATAGTTATTGTAGAAAATCTATATATATATATATTTTTTTTTGTTTTGATTTTATATTTTTATGCGAATTACTTAAGAAATAAAGTATTGTATACCTTTTTGGTGTGGAAATTTTATACTTTGTAAGAATTATAAATGACTAGCATTTGATCCCCTAGGGCCAACATTTGGTGAAAAACTGCGTTTTTTTTTAGGTTTTTTAAGCGTATTTTGAGGCGTTACGTCAGACCGATTTCCTTGTAATTGTAACTGTATTAGTCAATCGCTTCTTCATACCATGAGCAAAGGTAATCCAACTTTTTTATGGCCTAGGGCCCGCATTGGCTAAAAAACTTCAGTTTTTAGGTGTTACGACTAGCCGATTTTTCCCGAAATTTCAAGGCATATTATGTACATAAAAAAAATTCATCTTTTTAGGTGAAAACCTGCATTTTTCTGGCTTCAT
This sequence comes from Eledone cirrhosa, assembly GCA_964016885.1. NCBI lineage: Eukaryota > Metazoa > Mollusca > Cephalopoda > Octopoda > Eledonidae > Eledone > Eledone cirrhosa. Next base: position 147,676,844 of record OZ024742.1, on the reverse strand, counting down.
CGAGGAATATCTTAAAGATTATCCAGCCATCAGAGCATTCGGTTTATTTTCTTTACATATTGTCGAAGCATGCAGTTTTTCCACACTTAGGTCCGTTGGCAGCCACCGTTCCAAAATACCTTTACCATGAAACGCTGCGTACCACTGCTAGTGTATAATATGATAATTGTTTCTACTTTTGGCACAAAGCCAGCAATTACCCAGTGCATTACTAGTACTTTATTTTATCGACCCTGTAAGGATGAAAGGCAAAGTTAACCTTGGCGGGATTTGAACTCAGAATGGAAAGGGCCGTAACTCATTGCGTCAAAGCATGGCGTACGACCCACCATACACATCATTTACATCTGCTTTCCATACTGCCATAGGGTGGACAGGACTGTATTGGTCTGAGAACCACATCTAGCTCATACTTACCATAGTTTATATCTAGATGCCCTTCCTATCACCAACCACTTCACTGAGTACACCAGGTGTATTTTATTGCAGTACCAGCATGATGCATTACAGAGTATAGTGGGTGTATTTTCTCATAACTCCAGCATTACCTCATTAGTATCTGAGCGAATAATGAGCATAAAGGAAACAAAACTACATTTGAAATATTTATTTTAGCCATGGAATTCTACAAAACCATATTAACATTATATTGAAATAGAATTCACAGAAAGTATTTTCTTTACAATGTTTTTAGGTGAAGTTGTATTGAGGCAAACTATGTTGTATTGTACATCGTTTTAGAGAGAAACAGGCTAAGTGATGTTTGAAAAGAGAGTAAGGAAATAAAGCTGTGACAGCTTCAGCCTGTGTCTGACTGGTCAAAAATGGAGATTGTATAGTTGCTGTCTTAGCTGAGAGTAACATCATAGTGTTTGGTAAATTTATATCGGAAATTATGAAAATACGGCGTATTTTCATACCATAGCAAAATTCACGAAAGGATAATTTGTTACACATGTAGCGACTAGCGCCACCTTGCCCGGGGAGAAAAAACTAATTGGAGTTACTTCCCGTTGAATTCTAGAAGATACCTTGAACTTCGGTCTCGGGATTATAAAGGAGGGAGAAAAGAGACATCTTGGCTTATTTGGCGACCGACTCTCGGACAGTTCACTCACGAGTGAGTTTGTTAACCTAATATCTGTAACAAATTAAATTAGTGGTTGGCTTGCAGTGGCATTTACCAAAGTAAATAACGCTGTGACCAATTCACCAAAGTGGTGACCCCGACGTGATATGAACACGCAACCTTCCGATAGCCAGTGATTTGGATGAACACCATCATCAACATCTATCTCAGTTATTTCAACGTCTCCAATCGTACCAAATCAGAATCAACCCAGCTAAATGTGTGTTTGGTACAGATTCACTGGAATTCCTTGGACATCTGATAGATTCAGAAGGCATACGACCTTTGCCATCTAAGGTAGAAGCAATTCAGCATATTGCACTACCCACCTCCCTGAAACAATTACGTCATTGCTTGGGATTAATTAACTTTTATCGTTGCTTCATTCCTAACTGTGCGGACAAGTTGTTCCCCATGACACAGTTTTTAAAGGCTGCGGAAAACAAAGATGCTCCTATTTCACTTTCTGCCGATACTTTGTAGTCTGAGATGGCTGAAGTTTCTTTACTCGCCCAACCTGTTGCAAACGCGAGACTTTCTTTATCTGTTGACGCATCCGATCATGCTGTTGGAGCAGTCATGCAACATACGATCGACCACCAGGTTCATCCACTGGCGTTTTTCTTACGCCAACTAAAACCAACAGAGCAACGTTACAGTACTTTTGACAGAGAGCTTTTAGCAGTTTATCTTGCTGTGAGACACTTCCACCATCTTCTTGAAGATCGAGAGTTCACAGTATTCACAGACCATGAACCACTCACATTCGCTCTTCAAACCAAGTCCGACATATTCTCCAAGGGCATACAGACATTTGGATCTCATATCCCAATACACCAGTGACATTCGTCATATAGCTGGAGCTGCCAACATACCCGCGGACGCATTATCTCGACTTTCCGTGTGTTCTCTTGCGTCTCCTACACATCGATTTGGTTGCCATAGCAACTGACCAACCTACTTTGGATTCGTTGGACATTTCTTCTACCCAGTTTTCCTGCTGAAAATTTGAATATTTACCTCTTCCGTCTGCTGAAGGAAAAATTCTTTGCGATATTTCTACTGGCTCACCCAGACCACTTGTTTCAGATTGCCATCAACGTACCGTTTTTGATGCACTTCATTCCTTGTCGCATCCCGGCATAGCTGCCACGGTGAAGCTTATTACAGCTTGATTTCTCTGGCCTAATATGCGTCATTTAATCACCACTTGGGCACGTTCTTGTTCGAGGTGTCAATGCTCTAAGATTTATGGTCATGTCCGCGCTCCTCTTGGGAAATTCAGCCCGCCAGACGCACGTTACCGTCATATTCACATGGATATTGTTGGTCCATTGCCCGTTAGTCGTGGGTTCACATACATATTGACTTGTATCGATCGTTTCTCTCGGTGGCCTGAAGCCATACCCTTAGTGGACATAACAGCAGAGTCCGTTGCCCGAGCTTTCATTTCTAATTGGATTGCTCGCTTTGGTATTTCTACTAAAATAACTACGGATCGTGGACGCCAATTTGAAGCTTCCTTATTTCGTAAAATATCACGACTCTTGGGTGCTCATTACATTCATACGATCAGCTATCATCCAGCCTCCAATGGAATGGTTGAGAGGTTTCATAGACAGTTGAAAGCTGCACTTCGCGCTACTCCTGATCTGCAACGTTGGACCAAATTTTTGCCAATCGTGCTTCTCGGTTGTCGTTCTGCCATTAAGACAGATTTAGGTTTCTCTTCTGCTGAACTTCTTTATGGTACTACATTGTCTCTTCCTGGACAAATGTTAGCACCAGTGGATTCATCACATCTTGACCCAGCATCATATGTCACCAGCATTCGTTCGTATTTCTCGGATCTTCCATCAATGAACCCTCGTGACCAATCTAATTCTTCTGCCGTCCCATCGGACATCTCTACGTGGACACACGTTTTCATACGGAATGATTCCGTCAAGGGAACTCTTACGTCACCTTATAATGGATCTTTTTGTGTGCTTTCGCACACACCAAAACACTTTACAGTGGCTGTCAATGGTCGAAAAGAGGTAATATCCGTTAACAGAGCAAAGAAAGATTTCTCTGAAAATCTCACATCATTGCCTGGCATATCTCGCACATACAGTCCCACACAAACACCTTCACCTCAAACACCACATACCACACAACCATGTCACACGAAGTGGCAGGACAATAATATGCCCATGGAAACTCTCAAAAACAATATTCGTCTAACCCCTAGTAGCATTAACTGTTAGCATTAAAATTTTGAGCATTATTTTTCTTGCTCCCTCGTATTGTTCCAGTTACATTTTTCTGCATGTTTATTTTCATTTTGTTACAAACTATTGCAATTTATCTACCTTTTGTTTTGCTTGCTCCTTATTCTACAGCTTTTCGCTACAATGACCTTATGGTTATTATTAACTATTGTCTGGAGGGGAGCCTTGTAGCGACTAGCGCCACCGTGCCCGAGGAGAAAAAACTAATTGGAGTTACTTTCCGTTGAATTCTAGAAGATTCCTCGAACTTCCGGTCTAGGGATTATAAAGGAGGGAGAAAAGAGACATCTTGGCATATTTGGCGACCGGCTCTCAGACAGTTCACTCACGAACGAGTTTGTTAACCTTATATCTGTAACAAATTAAATTAGTGGCTCGCCTGCATTGGCGTTTACCAAAGAAAATAACCCTGTGACCAATTCACTAAACACATATAAATGTGTGTGTCTATATGCACATTACTTTTGCAGCTTCCATTAAACCTTGACTTGTTCTTGTTGTATAAATCATTGACTACGATCTGTCAACAATGGTCAACACCAAACCATACCATTCTGTTCTCAGTGGATGAACTATTGACTGAGATAATTTTGCTGAATACGGGCGTAGCTTTCTTGAATTAGTTTGGATTAAAATTTTATTACACACACAAGCGTTTTTTATTTAAGAAAATAGAGTTTGCATTTGTAAAGAAATGTTTATCTTTGTAAACAAAATATACTTAACAGTTCATGTATATGTAAAAATAATTACAATAAGTTAATAAATTAATTAGATTTTATTACATTTGGACAATTTTAATAAATTATTTGTCAATATAAAAATATAGTAAATGTAGCACATATCGAAATTGTGGCTAATGATATTGTGACAAGATACGAACCGCTAAAGATGTGAAGTTACATTGTAAATTGATGCTGTTGATCAAACATTTGAAAAGCTGAATATAACAACCAGAAAATTTCTTTGGTAGTTTTATAAAATAAACACGCAACTCACTCATTTACTGTTTAAATGTGAACACGGTAAGTTGACAAACATTTACCTTAAGTCTATATTAATATGTGTAAATAATAAAATTGTTCCACTTGGAGGATACAGTTGTAGTAAGACGCCTCACGCCCCTTGATAGAACAACGCCGGTTGAGAACGCGAGAAAGAAAAGACAGACAGCCACTGGAAAGCCGACTGATCACACGCAAGAAACCAGCCTCTGTACCACACCATTGTTTGTGCTACATCAAAAAATAAACGTATATTTCATCTCTAATTTCTGCTGTTGAAATCATTATTATGTCACTCGTATCTCGATAACATCTATAACTAATACTGCTAAAGTGGTGACCGACGTAAGAATTTAACGCAGCCCTTCTTTTTCATTCAGTTGAACTTTTATTGCCACGTTGCCAACCTTTTCGCAACTTGCGAAAATAAAAAATATTCCTTATAAGATTTTTGAAAAATTGGCAGTATTTCAAAGAATTTTTCGCCACGAAAAAATTTCAAGATGGCTACCGAAATGTCATGGCTACACTTGACAACAACAACGACAGCAGCAGCGACAGCGTTGTTTAACCACTGACCAATACGGGGAACAGTGAGTGGCAGCTTTATAGCATATGGGCTAGGATCGCCTGTACCTCTTGAGGTAGGCGAGAGAAGAACAATTGCTTCAGGAAAGGGCTATCCTGATCTTGGGAATCGCTCAAATGCCCGAGAAAAGCGGTAGGGGTCCTTGTGCTTACGAGGGAAAAGACGACCAGAGTCACTAACGGCGGATAGTGCGCTCTGCGAAACAACATCTAACCGCCACTTTTTCATTAAGGACCTGCTGTCAGGTAGAGCTTTTCTGGTTGACAGGTGCAGTTTGTTCCGTATGGCCTGTGTTGTATGAAGGAGACGCCTATTGAGTTGCAGGCAGTAAATTGTTCGCCGATTCGAACTTTCGGACAAATCTCGTTACCTTTGCAGTTTCGTAATCTGCGGCGCGAGTTTAAATGGATATTTACTGTCGCTGCCTTGCCGTATCCGATTCTAGGCGCGGATTTTCACCACCATTTTTCATTGACGGTGGACCTTCGTCGTAAACGCCTAATTGATGGCATCACGGGATTAACTGTTGTTGGCAAGGCAGCAGGAGTTCCAACGGTTAGCCCGACATTTTTTCTTGCTAACACCAGTGATCCTTTCCATGCGTTGTTGAACTCGTTCCCGCAACTGACTCGGGGAAATTTTCAAGTTGATGAACCAACTCATACCACAGAGCACTTCATATCTACAACTGGTGCTCCCATTTTCTCTCGTCCTCGTCGCTTGCCTCCGGACAAACTCAAAGCAGCACGATCAGAGTTTGATCATATGCTGCAAATGGGGATTATTCGTCCGTCCACGAGCCCGTGGGCGTCCCCATTACACATGGTACCGAAAGCGAATGGCGATTGGAGACCTACTGGATATTATCGACGCCTGAATTCGATAACGGTACCGGACTGGTATCCTATCCCTCATCTGCAAGTCTTTGCGTCTTCGTTGCAGGGATGCAAGATATTCTCCAAACTGGATTTAATTCGTGCGTACCATCAAATTCCTGTCCATAAAAATGACATTCCAAAAACGGCTATAGTTACGCCATTTGGGTCTTTTGAGTTTTTGACTATGCCGTTCAGATTAAGGAATGCCGCTAGTACTTTTCAGCGGTTTATGGATGAGGTTACTCGCGGCCTCGATTTCGTCTATACCTATATTGACGACCTGCTCATTGCTAGTTCTTCTCCAGAGCAGCATACACACCATTTGAATCTTCTTTTCCGCCGATTGAAGGCGTATAACGTGCAGCTTAATGCACCCAAATGTGTTTTTGGTGCTGAGTCACTGACTTTCTTGGGTCACGTCATCGATGCTGACGGTATTCGACCCCGGCCTGAGCGAGTTAAGGTCATAGAGGATTTGCCTCCACCGACCTCACTACGTCAGTTACGCCAGTTCTTAGGTCTGGTTAACTTTTATAGGCGTTTCGTGCCAAACTGTGCAAAATTGCTTTTCTCCCTGACAGAAATTTTGAAAAATTGTCGGAGGAAGAACAAAGATATTTCTTTGACAGACACTCAACTTGCTGATTTTCAGCACGCCAAAACTGCTTTGGCTAATGCTTCGTTACTGACTCACCCGGTGCAAAGCTAACGCTTTGTGTTGATGCATCGGATATCGCTGTGGCCGCAGTACTACAGCAAAACATCAATGGTTACCAGCAATCGCTGGAGTTTTTTTCCAAAAAGCTAAATCCTGCTGAGACGCGCTACAGCACCTTTGGAAGAGAGCTTTTGGCCGTGAAACATTTTTCACATGAGCTAGAGGGTAGACAATTTACTATCCTCACTGACCATAAACCATTGACTTTTGCTTTGAGAGCGAAGGCTGATAAATACTCGCCCAGAGAGACGAGACACCTTGATTTCATCTCGCAATATAAGAGTGATATCCAGCACATTCCGGGTTCACTAAATACAGCGGCCGATGCTTTGTCCCGCTTACCCGTGACAGCGATCTCGTCATCCTCTGACATAGATCTGACTCGTTTGGCTGCGGATCAGCCTCCCCTTGAGTCATTGGATGTCGCATCGCCTGAGTTTGCGAATTGCGAGATGAAATACTTGCCTCTGTCGACTGCAGTTGGCCAAATCCTCTGCGACGTCTCTTTGGACGTGCCTAGGCCCTTCGTTCCAGAGAATCATCGTCGGACTGTGTTTCTGGGATTACATAGTATCTCGCATCCAGGATCTTCTGCCACAGCAAAGCTCATATCAGCTAGATTTTTCTGGCCAAATATGAGGCGTGAAATTGCTGCTTGGTGCCGTTCCTGCGTCGCTTGCCAGAGATCAAAGGTCCATCGACACATCAAGGCTCCCCTGGGTACCTTTGCTAATCCAGATGCGCGTTTTTCACATAGTCGGACCTTGGCCTGTCAGCGATGGTTTTTCTTATCTGTTGACCGTTTTTCGAGATGGCCTGAGGCCATCCCCTTGAAAAACATCACCGCGGAGACAACAGCACGTGCTCTGGTGTCTGGATGGATCTCTCGTTATGGAGTTCCATCCACAATAACTACCGACCGTGGACGGCAGTTCGAGTCGAGCCTTTTCCTCGAGCTGTCAAAATTAATTGGTGCTAAACGCATTAGAACTACGGCGTACCATCCTGCTTCAAATGGTATGGTGGAGCGTTTTCACCGACAGCTGAAGGCCTCCTTAATGGCCTCAATGGACTCGGCGCGTTGGAGCGAGTACCTCCCTATTGTGCTACTAGGGATTCGGTCAACGGTGAAGGTCGACTTTGGATTTTCACCGGCCGAAGTACTGTACGGTGCCCCTATCGATCTTGATGCCCAAGATCACGCTTCCTACGTGTCCCGTTTGAGCTCCTATTTCCAGGATTTGCCGCCAATGGACACTAGGAAACAAACTGTCAAGACTGCTGTCCCGAGGGATATTGCCTCGTGGACGCATGTCTTTGTAAGGAAAGATTCTGTGAAGCCCCCGCTCACACAGCCTTACACTGGACCTTACCGTGTCTTAGCGCGCTCGGCTAAGCATTTCACGTTAGATATTAAGGGCTCCAGGGAGACAGTTACAATAGACAGGCTTAAGCAGGCGCATCTTGACACGGACGCTGTGGTTCCTGATCCACGAACCCCTTCGTATTTGCCTGTTGAGCGAACGCCTGTTCCTGAACCATCATCATCGCCTGTCCCTACACCACCACCACGTTACAAGACCACGACCCATTCAGGTCGTAGGGTCCACTGGCCCAAAAAATTTTGCAGCGCCGTCTATATTTAGACTATGTTAGCTGCACCTTTTTTTGCCTCTGTGTTTCTGCTTTTTCTTTGCCTTGTTTTTTTTATGCATGCATGTTGTTTGTTTTTTTTTTAAACATTTTTCAAATCCTTATTCTGGATTCAATTTTTGGTAGAGCGAATAGCTCCCCCTTGTTGCTTTGTTCGCCATCTTACTCCACATTTGAGTAATGACATCGATTTTCGATAATTTGAAAATCTGGCTCGAGGTACTGTAGTAAGACGCCTCACGCCCCTTGATAGAACAACGCCGGTTGAGAACGCGAGAAAGCCGACTGATCACACGTAAGAAACCAGCCTCTGTACCACACCATTGTTTGTGCTACATCAAAAAATAAACGTATATTTCATCTCTAATTTCTGCTGTTGAAATCATTATTATGTCACTCGTATTTCGATAACATCTATAACTAATACTGCTAAACAGTAATTATATACAGGCGAGCATAATTATCGTTTTTTTTTTTTTTATACAAATTTCTTTTAATAATTTAATTTTGAATATATTATGAATTACGTCGTAACTTACATTGTTATCATTATTAAAGAAATTGTATTTAGAAGAAAAAAAATATTTAAAAAATCTCATACCTTTTTTTGCTTCATTTGCCTCCTTTTTGTTTCTGACTCTTGTCATAAAGGATATTAAATAACTCTCCCCGTCTATCAGGCTTACCAGCCCTATAAGGACGTTTAAATTGATTAAATAAATAAATATGTTTACTTTATGCTGGAAATTATACGTAGGTATAGACATACTTTTATCGTGGTTATATATGCACAAAGAAGTCTACGATGGCGTATCATAATATGGGAGGTAGGTGTAAAAGCGGTTATCTTGAACTTTCCCCGCGTTTTATTATTTTTTTATTTTGTTTTAATGTAATTAAGTAAGAAAAATACTATTAACATTGAATAAATAACATTGTTGTTTTATTGAATTATATTGATTCGGTAGTTTCGTTTTCAGGCATAGGTTAAGAATAACGTCCTCGAAAGTGAAAGTCATTTTTATGACAAGTGAATGTGTTTGTTTTGTTTTTTTTACATTGAAATTTACGATACAGTTTGTTTATTTACAACAGGTCTCTATAGTGATATGGTGTTAATTAGTATTGCGTGTGTGATTATTTTCTCATATATATATGTGTGTTTGTATATATGTGTTTGTGTCATCATCATCGTTTAGATGTTTTTACCCAAATCCCTTATCATTCTCTGTCCTTATGACCCGGCCTTAATTTGTTTATAGTTGGTGCCAACATTGGCAAGATATTACAAAAACATCTAAACGATGATGATAACACAAACACGTATATATACAAACACACATATATATATACATACAGACACACATATACACACCCACACATATATATAAAAGAGAAAATAATCACACACGCAATACTAATTAACACCACATCACTATAGAGACCTGTTGTAAATAAACAAACTGTATCGTAATTTTCAATGTAAAAAAAAAAAAAAAAAAACACATTCACTTGTCATAAAAATGACTTTCACTTTCGAGGACGTTATTCTTAACCGGCATACGTTAAGTTTAACGTTCGGGAAAGTGAAAGTAAATTTTCTGACAAGTGAATTTGTTTGTTGTTTTTTTATTACAGTGAAAGTTACGATACACACGCAATTGTATGGATTTCTTAAAATATATATATGTGTGGGTGTGTATATGTTTGTATATATGTGTGTACACTGTGAATTTGTTTGTTTATTTACAACAGGTCTCTATAGTGATATGGTGTTAATTAGTATTACGTGTGTGATTATTTTTTCTTATATATATATGTGTGGGTGTGTATATATATGTGTGTTTGTATATATATATGTGTTTGTGTCATCATCGTTTAGATGTTTTTGTAATATCTTGCTACTTAAAAACACACAATGTCATTATTTAAAAAGAATTTTTCCGTACACACAATACACAAAAAAAGAAAAAGAAAAAATAATCACACACGCAATACTAATTAACACCATATCACTATAGAGATCTGTTGTAAATAAACAAACAAATTCACAGTGTACACACATATATACACACCCACACATATATATATTTTAAGAAATCCATACAATTGCGTGTGTATCGTAACTTTCATTGTAAAAAAAAGCAACAAACAAATTCACTTGTAAGAAAATTTACTTTCACTTTCCCGAACGTTAAACTTAACCTATGCCTCGTTTTCATATTCATGTTTTTCTATTTTTTTAAGGGACTTATTTATTCGACAAATTTCAATTCGGTTATATAATGTTTTCGATAAGAAAAAGAAAGAGGGGAAAAAATTAAATAACGAAAGTAAGGAAAAGGTTTAAGGGTAGGGAAGAGAGAAAGGCATATGTTTAAATAAAAGAAGAGAGGAAAAAAAAACTGGAAACTTAAGAAGGAATACCAAACAGTACTAAAAACAAACAAACAAACAAATCATCGTTTAAACTGTAAATGAAGGGGTGAGCAACACAGCCAACACAAGAGCAAAAGACCAGCGAGGGGTACTAGGCGACCTCTCAAATGTCTTTTGAGGCAAGCCGGCACACTCGCAGCCTTGGCTCGGGTGATGTCGAGGCTAATGCGCTATAAAAGCGAAGCGCCCGCGCGAGATGCGCCAATTACCTCTATAGCGCCGTGCTATTCAAGAAAACATCTTCGGCAATATTCGATACAACATTATTATGATGTATTATAGATACTTTTGAATATTATAATTTATGTTTCTTATGTTCTTTTCTTAAAATTAAAATAATAAAAAAAAAATAATAATAATTTAACGCGAGAAAGTTCAAGAGCATAAAAATTGTAAAGTATGATGAAAACGTTTGCAAATTCGAGTTTTGCACACTGCAAACACAAATGGAAAATATTCAGCAAATGAAAGCATTAAGATTATTATATATATCATTGATTTTGTGCTGGATGTTTGTATTAAGAGAGGGGTGAACTGTCAACTGATCACCATCTAGTTATCTGCAATTTGAGACTACCAAAACCAAAAAAGCCCACAAAATGAGCAGGTCCAGGTCGACCTATAGGATAAAGTGGGAAGTTTTGATGGATAAGGAAGTGAGGACCAGTTATGCCGATGTTATTGCATCCAAATTCAGAGAACTCTGAGCAAACTAAGTGGAGTGGAGACAGTTTAACTTGTCAGTTTCTGTTTCAGCTGTTAAATGCTACAGATGAAAGCAACTTGGTGTGGCGCTGGGCGACAGGAGGACCACATGGTTCAGTCAAAAGGTCAAAGATGCCAGCCAAGCAAAGAAAGCGGCCTACAAAGCTTGGCTTGCAAATAAGACCTCCTAGGTGAAAAACTGTGTTATTTCAGTTATTTAGGGGTATTTTGAGGCGTTACATCAGACCGATTGCCTTGTAATTGTAACTTTGTATTAATCAGTCTCTTCGTCATACCGTAGTAAAGGAAATCCAACTTATTTATGGCCTAGGGCCGCATTAGGTTAAAAACTTCATTTTTTTCAGCTTTTAAGGGCTTTTTTTAGGCGTTACGACTAGCCGATTTTCCCGAAATTTCAAGGGATATTACGCACATAAAAAATATTGATTTTCTTGAAGCCCTAGGGCCCGCATTAGGTGAAAACCTGCTTCTTCGAGGAAAATCTTAGATTATCCAGCCATCATAGTATTCGGGTTATTTTCTTTACATATTATCAAGGCATGGATTTTTCCCACGCTTAAGTCTGTTGGCGGCCCGCGTTCCAAAATACCTTTACCGTGCAACGCCGGGTACCACTGCTAGTGTATAATATAATAATCATTATCATTTACATCTGCTTTCCATACTGGCATAGGGTGGACAGAAGGTCAATGGCCAAGACTATTGGTCTGAGAACCACATCTAGCTCACACTTAGCATAGTTTATATGGTACATGCCCTTCCTATCACCAACCACTTAACTGAGTACACCAGGTGTATTTTATTGCAGTACCAGCATGATGCATTACAGAGTATAGTGGGTGTATTTTCTCATAACTCCAGCATTACCTTATTAGTATCTGAGTGAATAATGAGCATAAAGGAAACAAAACTACATTTGAAATATTTATTTTAGCCATGGAATTTTACAAAACCATATTAACATTATATTGAAATAGAATTCACAGAAAGTATTTTCTTTGCAATGTTTTTAGTTGTATTGAGGCAAACTATGTTTTATTGTACATCGTTTTAGAGAGAAACAGGCTAAGCGATGTTTGTAAAGAGAGTAAGGAAATAAAGCTGTGACAGCTTCAGCCTGTCTGGCTGGACAAAAATGGAGATTGTATAGTTGCTGTCTTAGCTGAGAGTAACATCATAGTGTTTGGTAAATTTTTATCGGAAATTATGAAAATACGACGTATTTTCATACCATAGCAAAATTCACTAAAGGATAATTTGTTGCACATATAAATGTGTGTGTCTATATGCACATTACTTTTGCAGCTTCCATTAAACCCTGACTTGTATAAATCCTTGACTACGATCTGTCAACAATGGTCAACACCAAACCATACCATTCTGTTCTCAGTGGATGAACTATTGACTGAGATAATTTTGCTGAATACGGGCGTAGTTGAGGAAATGTAAATAGCTTTCTTGAATTAGTTTGGATTAAAATTTTATTACACACAAGCGTTTTTTATTTAAGAAAATGGAGTTTGCATTTGTAATGAAATATTTATCTTTGCAAACAAAATATACTTAACAGTTCATGTATATGTAAAGATAATTAGAATAATATTATGCTTTAATCAGATAAATATTATTATAAATTAATTAGATTTTATTACATTTGGACAATTTTAATCAATCATTTCTGAAATTATTTGTCGATATAAAAATAACAGTAAATGTAGCAGAAGGATTTCATATCGAAATTGTGGCTAATGATATTCTGACAAGATACGAATCTCCGGCTAAAGATGTGAAGTTACATTGTAAATTGATGCTGTAGAACTAAAGTTGATCAAACATTTGAAAAGCTGAATATAACAACCAGATAATTTCTTTGGTAGTTTTATAAAATAAACACGCAACTCACTCATTTACTGTTTACATGTGAACACGGTAAGTTGACAAACATTTACCTTAAGTCTATATTAATATGTGTAAATAATAAAATTGTTCCACTTAGACGATACAGGATATACAGGCTAGCATAATTATCATTTTTTTTTTTAATACACATTTCTTTTAATAATTTAATTTTGAATATATTATGAATTACGTCGTAACTTAAATTGTTATCATTATTAAAGAAATTGTATTTAGAAGAAAAAAAATATTTTAAAAATCTCGAAATACCTTTTTGTTTTTGACTCTTGTCATAAAGGATATTAAATAACTCTGCCCGTCTATCATGCTTACCAGCCCTATAAGGACGTTTAAATTGATGAAATAAATATGTTGACTTTATGGTGGAAATTATACATAGTAATAAAGGTATAGACATACTTTTATCGTGGTTATATATGCACAAAGTCTACGATGGCGTATCATAATAAGGGAGGTAGGTGTAAAAGTGGTTATCTTGAACTTTCCCCGCGTTAGATTATTTTTTTATTTTGTTTTAATGTAATTAAGTAAGAAAAATACTATTAACATTGAATAAATAATATTGTTGTTTTATTGAATTACATTGATTCGGTAGTTTTGTTTTCATATACATATTTTAATAAAAAAAATTTTTTTAAAGGACTTTTATTTATTCGACAAATTTCAATTCTGTTATATAATGTTTCCAGTAACAAAAGGAAAAAGAAAGAGGGGAAAAAAATTAAATAGCGAAAGTAAAGAAAAGGGGTAAGGAAGGGAGAAAGACATGTTTAAATAAAAGAAGAGAGGAAAAAAAACTGGAAACTTAAGGAATACCAAACAGTACTATAAAAAAACAAACAAACAAACAAACAAACAAATCTTCCTTTAAAACTGTAAAGGAAGGGGTGAACAACCGAGCCAACACCAGAGCAAAAGACCAGCGAGGGGTACTCGGCAACCTCTCTGATGACTTTTGAGGCAAGCCAGCCCACTGGCAGTGATGGCGAGGCTAATGCGCTGGAACAGCCAAGCGCCCTCGCGAGATTCGCCAGTTACCTCTATTGGCGCCGTGCTATTCCAGAAAACAACTTCGGCAATATTGAATACAACATTATTATGATGTATAATAGACACTTTTGAATATTATAATTTATGTTTCTTATTTTCTTTTCTTAAAATTATTAAAAGAAAAAAATAATAATTTAACGCGAGAAAGTTCAAGATCATTAAAGTTGGAAAGTATGATGAAAATGTTTACAAATTCGCGTTTTGCACACGGATTATAACGTTATTATATATATTTTCGATTTTGTGCTGGATGTTCGTATTAAGAGAGGGGTGGACTGTCAACTCATCACCATTTAGTTATCTGCAATTCGAGACTACCTAAAGCCGAAAAAGCCTACAAAATGAGCAGGTCCAGGTCGACTTATAGGATAAAGTGGGAAGTTTTGATGGATAAGGAAGTGAGGACCAGTTATGCGGATGTTATTGCATCCAAATTCAGAGAAATCTCTGAGCAAACTGAGTGGAGTGGAGACTGTTTAAATAGTCAGTTTCTGTTTCAGCTGTTAAATGCTACAGATGAAAGCAACTTGGTGTGGCGCTGGGCGACAGGAGGACCACATGGTTCAGTCAAAAGGTCAAAGATGCCAGCCAAGCAAAGAAGGCGGCCTACAAAGCTTGGCTTGGAAATAAGTCCTCTTTGTACATGCAGTACAAGCAGGTGCAAAAAGTCACAGCAGAGACAGTAATGGTGTCCAAAGTTAAGACATGCGAGGACTTTGGGGTTCAGCAGGAATCCGACTTCAGATCAGCAAATAAAGTGTTCTGGAAGATCATTCACCGACTTAGATCTCTGAAAAGACGCCTAAGCAATGGCAATTGGGGGTGATAATCCCCATTTTCAAAAAGAGAGATTAGAGAAGGATCTTGTAAAGTCTATGCTAAATGTCTGGCAAAGAGATGTAGAAGGATTGTTGAATCAAAGCTAGCTGATGAACAGTGTAGCTTTCGCCCCTGATGCAAAACAGCCAACCAAATATTCACATTGCAGCAGGTCTTTGAGAAATCGTGAGAGTATTGCTAAGAGGTGTATTCTTGCTTTGTAGATCTTATAAAGACATGCAACCATATTCCACAGAACCTGCTGTAGAAGGTTCTGCAGGAGTATGGGATCTATGTACAACTTCATGTTACCCTGATGTCTATATGAATGCTGAAGTATTTGTGTTTGGATAAATGGTGCTAAATCAAAACCATTCAATGTGAGATTTGGACTCCGCCAAATGTACATACTGTCGCCTCTTCTGTTCATAATCTTCATTTTGAGTTGATATACACAGCCAGGATGGAAGTGGTATCAATACTGGCATGAGTAAGATCAGTCAGCTGGAATTTTCAGACGACATGGTATTACTGAGCTCATCAGAAAGTGACAATCAACATGCACTTGATAGCTTTCATGCTGAGTGCTACAACATAGGCATGAAAATCAATGCTACAAAGACAGACACTCATCCTCTCAAAGAAGGTGCACAGTGCACTCTACTTGTGAGGGGAGTTCCACTGCAGCAGGTGGAGAAGTTCAAGTAGCTTGGGTCCGTGTTCATGGGTGATGGAAGGCAGGAGGCTGAATTAAGTGTAAAAATTGCAGTAACGTATGCAGTAATATGCCCAATTTCTTCATAAGTAGGTAAAAGTTTACAGTTTATGAATATGAAAAAGTAGTAAAATTTCTATTGTTGAATCTTTACTTTTTAATATCCACTTATATCTTTTACTGTTTCTTTATTATTTCAGAATAACGTTTTTACTTTAACAGTGTCATCAATATTTATCGTCTTTTAAAGACGAAAGGAAGGAGTTATATACAACAGATATAATTGTTTGTAACATACTTACAAAGGAGTGTACAGGATCTTCAGATATTGACAAAGACTATAGTTGATGGAAATGTAGCTGTAGAAATGTTTGTTTGAAATAAAATATAAAAAGAAAATTATCTATATATTGTGTTGACATCAGAGTTGTAGGGAAATAACTTATCTGAGTGATTTAAAGGATTAAATTTATTACCACAAAGATGCCGAAAAATACGGGAAAATCATATGACAGTAATATGTGTAAAAAATCATTCTCTCGAAGGAATGACCTGACTAATCATAAAGAAACTCATACAAATACAAAACCATATAACTGTGATATCTGTGGTAAATCATTCTCTCAGAAAGGTAATGTAACTACTCATAAACGCATTCATACAGGCGAAAAACCATATCACTGTGATATCTGTGGTAAATCATTCTCTGATGGAAATACTTTAACTGGACACATACGTATTCATACAGGAGAGAAACCATATCACTGTGATATCTGTGGTAAATCATTCTCACAAAGAAATGAATTAACTAACCATACACGTATCCATACAGGAGAGAGACCATATCACTGTGATATATGTGGCAAGACGTTCTCTGTAAGAAATACCTTAACAAACCACAAACGTATACATACAGGAGAAAAACCATATCACTGTGATATCTGTGGTAAGTCATTCCCTCAGAAAAGTAATGCAACTACTCATACACGTATCCATACAGGAGAAAGACCATATCACTGTGATATATGTGGCAAGACATTCTCTGTAGGAAGTGCCTTAATAAACCACAAACGTATACATACTGGAGAAAAACCATATCACTGCAATATCTGTGTTAAATCATTCTCACAAAAAAGTGAGTTAACTAATCATAAAAGAATTCATACAGGAAATAAGCTATATCACTGTGATTTCTGCAGCAAATCGTTCTTTCAAAAAAGTACCCTGACTACCCACAAACGTATTCATTCAGGAGAGAAACCATATCACTGTGATATCTGTGGTAAATCATTCACACGAAATGATCACTTAAAATCTCACAAACGTGTTCATACAGGAGAGAAGCCATATCAATGTGAGAGGTGTGATAAATCATTTTCTGTGAAATCTAATTTAACTTCTCACAAATGCATTCATACCAGAAAGAAATGATCTGTGGTAAATTATTTTATGAATGAAGGGTGGTATCAACTTAGTGGGCATTGCTGGACATGATGGCTAGATGGTCATTAATAAGTAAATGATGATTATTGAGGACATAATGGAGAGTTGATAGGGTGTGCAACAAAGATGACAGATCAATGAAGCTCTTCAGTGGGCAGTTTTTAGAGATTTACATACAAGACATCATTAAAGTTTTGTGGATGTTGAGGCTAACAACATTATTGTTACCAGATTTTTCTAGGGCAAGACGTCCACTGGTTTGTAACAAAGAAAGATTAACTGTTACAGAACCCATTTGAGATAATAAACAAAACTTATATAACCATTTACAACACTATTTTATATAACTATATCTGAGAAATCACTCATAAATATAGGACAATGGCACTGTTCAGTTATATTTGAAATTGTGAAAAACGTTTTGTTGGTTTGACAGTTGATGAGGGTGAAGATAGATGTGTGTGCGTAAACTTGTCTTGTACATTGTCTTTATTTCCTTCTGCCAGTCACTTCTATGCACCAACACACTTCTCTTTGTCCTCTTCCAATCTTTTCTATATTTCACCTGCCTGTGACCCACCTTGTGGATTGTTGGCCACTGGTCTCTGTCCTCAGGCATTTTTTGTCCATTGTTGTCTTTGACAGAATTTAGATGTCTTAACAGCTGTTCTAGCGATGAGTTTTCTCATTTTTATATGTATATAAATATTAATGTTTTAATGTCCATTCAGCAGGCTTGTGTGGGTTTGATATGTCTGTCACACAAATTATCACTGAATTTTCTCAATCTTTTGTCATCTTTCTTAACTGTCAATCCCAGAATCCTGAGTTTTGACCACATACATCTGAATATTCTTCATCATGCTAAATCTAAATAAAAATTATTTATTCTTAAATTATTCTGTCATTATTTAACCTGACAACTATAAACTATATAATTCACAGTTCAATATATGATAAAAGTTAAACATTTCTTTAAACTGAAATATTTACTAACTGTTTACTTGTAAGCTATATAATTTGTTGACAATATTTGAAACTAAATACTAGATATTAGAGGTTATCATGTAGTGAGTGAGAGATAAACAATAGGATATCTTTTTACATTAAATGATGGTTATATAATGAACACGCAATATATTTAGTGGTTGATGGTGGTTATTGAACATGCAATGTTGTTAATGGTTGATAGTAGTTATCTATTGAACATGTGATGTAGTCAGTGGTTGATGGAAGTTATCTAGTGAAAATGTGATGTAGAAAGTTGGTGGGTTGAGAGGCAGTCTAAAATGAATATATTTCCCAGTCAATGATAATGTTAAAATATGATATATATTATAGTATAAAAACCTACGTGTGTGATAGTGTTATTTATATCTAGAACGAACATAACACAGGCTTCAAATATCATAATCTATATATATAAAACTGAGGATGTCTGTCTGTGTGTGAGTTTAAATCCCCTAAAAACTCGAGAAGCACCCAACTGACTGTTTTCAAACTACACATGTAATACTTATGTTTTAGGGAGTGTTCTGAGCAAAAACATTTCAAATTTTCAATGCCCTAGGGACCGGATTAGGCGAATTAGCGATCTCTCTCTATAATTCTTAGTCTTTCTCTCTTTAGATAGATACATATAATATCTGTCTGTACGTCTGACTGTCTGCATTACGTCACTTCCTACAATTCCCTCTGCATCCAGAAAGCGCTCTTGTAATATATGTCTATGTCTGCATTACGTCAGTTACGGCCCACTGCCTCCGGTTATTTAGCCACCCTTGCTCAAGACAAATCTCACACTCATTCCCCAAACAGTTGGTAAGTGCACACAATTTCTTCCTCACGTTTTAAGCCACAGTGTTGCTTACTTACGTACCACCAGCCCCTTACTTCTTTGCCAGCCGTGGTTGTGGCAATAGTAAGCTTAGCTAAGGCGGTTATATAATTCACACAACACTATAAATGAAAGCTGGTAACTATGTATTAGTCAGTCTCTTCTTCATACCGTAATCCAACCTTTAGTGGAGCGAGTGAAATAAAGTCGATCCTGCTGCGATTAAAAAATCAGGTTTGCAGGTTATATATTTCACCCAACACTAAAAATTAAAGCCGGTAAAGAAAAACATCGCAAGAATAGCTTCAGTTTTCACGGTGTTGCTTGCTTACGTGCCTTTATGAGAACAAAAGTTACTATTTTACCGCTATTATATATATACATATAGTTATTGTAAAAAATCTATATACATATATATTTTTTCGTTTTGATTATATATTTTTATCCGAATTACTTAAATAAAGTATTGTGTATTTTTTTGCTGTGTAAATTTTATACTTTGTAAGAATTCTAAATGACTAGCATTTGATCCCTTATTAGGTGAAAAACTGTGTTATTTCAGTTATTTAGGGGTATTTTGAGGCGTTACATCAGACCGATTGCCTTGTAATTGTAACTTTGTATTAATCAGTCTCTTCGTCATACCGTGAGTAAAGGAAATCCAACTTATTTATGGCCTAGGGCCGCATTAGGTTAAAAACTTCATTTTTTCAGCTTTTAAGGGCTTTTTTTAGGCGTTACGACTAGCCGATTTTCCCGAAATTTCAAGGGATATTACGCACATAAAAAATATTGATTTTCTTGAAGCCCTAGGGCCCGCATTAGGTGAAAACCTGCATTTTTCCTGCTTCTTCGAGGAAAATCTTAGATTATCCAGCCATCATAGTATTCGGGTTATTTTCTTTACATATTGTCAAGGCATGGATTTTTCCCACGCTTAGGTCTGTTGGCGGCCCGCGTTCCAAAATACCTTTACCGTGCAACGCCGGGTACCACTGCTAGTGTATAATATAATAATCATCATTTACATCTGCTTTCCATACTGGCATAGGGTGGACAGAAGGTCAATGGCCAAGACTATTGGTCTGAGAACCACATCTAGCTCATACTTACCATACTTACCATAGTTTATATCTAGATGCCCTTCCTATCACCAACCACTTAACTGAGTACACCAGGTGTATTTTATTGCAGTACCAGCATGATGCATTACAGAGTATAGTGGGTGTATTTTCTCATAACTCCAGCATTACCTCATTAGTATCTGAGTGAATAATGAGCATAAAGGAAACAAAACTACATTTGAAATATTTATTTTAGCCATGGAATTTTACAAAACCATATTGACATTATATTGAAATAGAATTCACAGAAAGTATTTTCTTTGCAATGTTTTTAGTTGAAGTTGTATTGAGGCAAACTATGTTTTATTGTACATCGTTTTAGAGAGAAACAGGCTAAGCGATGTTTGTAAAGAGAGTAAGAAATAAAGCTGTGACAGCTTCAGCCTGTGTCTGACTGGTCAAAAATGGAGATTGTGTAGTTGCTGTCTTAGCTGAGAGTAACATCATAGTGTTCGGTAAATTTTTATCGGAAATTATGAAAATACGGCGTATTTTCATACCATAGCAAAATTCACCAAAGGATAATTTGTTGCACATATATATGTGTGTGTCTATATGCACATTGCTTTTGCAGCTTCCATTAAACCCTGACTTGTATAAATCCTTGACTACGATCTGTCAACAATGGTCAACACCAAACCATACCATTCTGTTCTCAGTGGATGAACTATTGACTGAGATAATTTTGCTGAATACGGGCGTAGTTGAGGAAATGTAAATAGCTTTCTTGAATTAGTTTGGATTAAAATTGTTTTACACACACACACAAGCGTTTTTTATTTAAGAAAATGGAGTTTGCATTTGTAATGAAATGTTTATCTTTGCAAACAAAATATACTTAACAGTTCATGTATATGTAAAGATAATTACAATAATATTATGCTTTAATCAGATAAATATTATTATAAATTAATTAGATTTTATTACATTTGGACAATTTTAATCAATCATTTCTGAAATTATTTGTCGATATAAAAATAACAGTAAATGTAGCAGAAGGATTTCATATCGAAATTGTGGCTAATGATATTCTGACAAGATACGAATCTCCGGCTAAAGATGTGAAGTTACATTGTAAATTGATGCTGTAGAACTAAAGTTGATCAAACATTTGAAAAGCTGAATATAACAACCAGATAATTTCTTTGGTAGTTTTATAAAATAAACACGCAACTCACTCATTTACTGTTTACATGTGAACACGGTAAGTTGACAAACATTTACCTTAAGTCTATATTAATATGTGTAAATAATAAAATTGTTCCACTTAGACGATACAGGATATACAGGCTAGCATAATTATCGTTTTTTTTTTTTATACACATTTCTTTTAATAATTTAATTTTGAATATATTATGAATTACGTCGTAACTTAAATTGTTATCATTATTAAAGAAATTGTATTTAGAAGAAAAAAAATATTTTAAAAATCTCGAAATACCTTTTTTTACTTATTTTTTGCTTCATTTGCCTCCTTTTTGTTTCTGACTATTGTTATAAAGGATATTAAATAACTCTGCCCGTCTATCAGGCTTACCAGCCCTATAAGGACGTTTAAATTGATGAAATAAATATGTTGACTTTATGGTGGAAATTATACATAGTAATAAAGGTATAGACATACTTTTATCGTGGTTATATATGCACAAAGAAGTCTACGATGGCGTATCATAATATGGGAGGTAGGTGTAAAAGTGGTTATCTTGAACTTTCCCCGCGTTAGATTATTTTTTTATTTTGTTTTAGTGTAATTAAGTAAGAAAAATACTATTAACATTGAATAAATAATATTGTTGTTTTATTGAATTACATTGATTTGGTAGTTTTGTTTTCATATACATATTTTAAATAAAAAAAATTTTTTAAAGGACTTTTATTTATTCGACAAATTTCAATTCTGTTATATAATGTTTCCAATAACAAAAAGGAAAAAGAAAGAGGGGAAAAAAATTAAATAGCGAAAGTAAAGAAAAGGGGTAGGGAAGGGAGAAAGACATGTTTAAATAAAAGAAGAGAGGAAAAAAAACTGGAAACTTAAGGAATACCAAACAGTACTATAAAAAAAACAAACAAATCTTCCTTTAAAACTGTAAAGGCAGGGTTGAACAACCGAGCCAACACCAGAGCAAAAGACCAGCCAGGGGTACTCGGCAACCTCTCTGATGACTTTTGAGGCAAGCCAGCCCACTGGCAGCGTTGCCTCAGGTGATGGCGAGGCTAATGCGCTGGAACAGCCAAGCGCCCTCGCGAGATTCGCCAGTTACCTCTATTGGCGCCGTGCTATTCCAGAAAACAACTTCGGCAATATTGAATACAACATTATTATGATGTATAATAGACACTTTTGAATATTATAATTTATGTTTCTTATTTTCTTTTCTTAAAATTATTAAAAGAAAAAAATAATAATTTAACGCGAGAAAGTTCAAGAGCATTAAAATTGGAAAGTATGACGAAAATGTTTTCAAATTCGCGTTTTGCACACGGATTATAACGTTATTATATATATTTTCGATTTTGTGCTGGATGTTCGTATTAAGAGAGGGGTGGACTGTCAACTCATCACCATTTAGTTATCTGCAATTCGAGACTACCTAAAGCCGAAAAAGCCTACAAAATGAGCAGGTCCAGGTCGACCTATAGGATAAAGTGAGAAGTTTTGATGAATAAGGAAGTGAGGACCAGTTATGCGGATGTTATTGCATCCAAATTCAGAGAAATCTCTGAGCAAACTGAGTGGAGTGGAGTCTGTTTAAATAGTCAGTTTCTGTTTCAGCTGTTAAATGCTACAGATGAAAGCAACTTGGTGTGGCGTTGGGCGACAGGAGGACCCCATGGTTCAGTCAAATTGTCAAAGATGCCAGCCAAGCAAAGAAGGCGGCCTACAAAGTTTGGCTTGGAAATAAGTCCTCCTTGCACATGCAGTACAAGCAGGTGCAAAAAGTCACAGCAGAGACAGTAATGGTGTCCAAAGTTAAGACATGTGAGGACTTTGTGGTTAAGCAGGAATCCGACTTCAGATCAGCAAATAAAGTGTTCTGGTAGATCATCCACCGACTTAGATCTCTGAAAAGACGCCTAATCAATGGTAATTGGGGGTGATAATCCCTATTTTCAAAAAGTGAGACGAGAGATTGCTCCAATTAGAGAAGGATCTTGTAAAGTCTATGCTAAATGTCTGGCAAAGAGATGTAGAAGGATTGTTGAATCAAAGCTAGCTGATGAACAGTGTAGCTTTCGCCCCTGATGCAAAACAGCCAACCAAATATTCACATTGCAGCAGGTCTTTGAGAAATCGTGAGAGTATTGCTAAGAGGTGTATTCTTGCTTTGTAGATCTTATAAAGATATACAACCATATTCCACAGAACCTGCTGTAGAAGGTTCTGCAGGAGTATGGGATCTATGTACAACTTCATGTTGCCCTGATGTCTACATGAATGCTGAAGTATTTGTGTTCGGATAAATGGTGCTAAATTGAAACCATTCAATGTGAGATTTGGACTCTGCCAAAGGTGCATACTGTCGCCTCTTCTGTTCATAATATCCATGAACTGAGTTGATATACACAGCCAGGATGGAAGTGGCATCAATACTGGCATGAGTAAGATCAGTCAGCTGGAATTTTCAGACGACATGGTATTACTTAGCTCATCAGAAGGTGACCATCAACATGCACTTGATAGCTTTCATGCTGAGTGCTACACCATAGGGATGAAAATCAATGCTACAAAGACAGACACTCATCCTCTCAAAGAAGCTGCACTGTGCACTCTACTTGTGAGGGGAGTTCCACTGAAGCAGGTGGAGAAGTTCAAGTATCTTGGGTCCGTGTTCATGGGTGATGGAAGGCAGGAGGCTGAATTAAGTGTTAAAATTGCAGTAACTCTGCAGTAATATGCCCAATTTCTATTGTTGAATCTTTACTTTTTAATATCCACTTATATCTTTTACTGTTTCTTTATTATTTCAGAATAACGTTTTTACTTTAAAAGTGTCATCAATATTTATCATCTTTAAAGACTAAAGGAAGGAGTTATATACAACAGATATAATTGTGTTTCTATTAATCTGTGGTAGAATTACTGTGAACTATTTCCTCTGAACTGAGATTAATAGCAACATTTCTCTATTTCACTGACTGGATTATGTTCAGGGTGATTTTTCATTCTCATTAAACTTAAATAAACTTACAGAGGAGTGTACAGAATCTTCAGATATCGACAAAGACTATAGTTGATGGAAATGTAGCTGTAGAAATGTTTGTTTGAAATAAAATATAAAAAGAAAATTATGTATATATTGTGGTGACATCAGAGTTGTAGGGAAATAACTTATCTGAGTCATTTAAAGGATTAAGTTTATTACCACAAAGATGCCGAAAAATACGGGAAAATCCTACCACTGTAATATGTGTAAAAAATCATTCTCTCGAAGGAATGACTTGACTAAGCATAAAGAAACTCATACAAATACAAAACCATATCACTGTGATATCTGTGGTAAATCATTCTCTCAGAAAGGTAATGTAACTACTCATAAACGCATTCATACAGGCGAAAAACCATATCACTGTGATATCTGTGGTAAATCATTCTCTCACGGAAATTCTTTAACTGGACATAAACGTATTCATACAGGAGAAAAACCATATCACTGTGATATCTGTGGTAAATCATTCTCTGATGGAAATGGCCTAACTAACCATAAACGTACTCACACTGGAGAAAAGCCATATCACTGTGATATCTGTGGTAAATCATTCTCACAAAGAAATGACTTAACTAGCCATACACGTATCCATACAGGAGAAAGACCATATCACTGTGATATATGTGGCAAGACATTCTCTGTAAGAAATGCCTTAACAAGCCACAAACGTATACATACTGGAGAAAAACCATATCACTGCAATATCTGTGTTACGTCATTCTCACAAAGAAGTGACTTAACTAAACATAAAAGAATTCATACAGGAAAGAAGCTATATCACTGTGATTTCTGCAGCAAATCATTCTTTCAAAAAAGTAACCTAACTACTCACAAACGTATTCATACAGGAGAGAGACCATATCACTGTGATATCTGTGGTAAATCTTTCAATCATACAAGTGCCTTAATTAAACACAAACTCATTCATACAGGAAAGAAGCCATATCACTGTGATATCTGTGGTAAATCATTCTTTCAAAAAGGTAACGTAAATATTCACAAGCGTATTCATACAGGAGAGAAACCATATCACTGTGATATCTGTGATGAAGCATTCTCTCATGGAAATTCTTTAGCTGAACACAAGCGTATACATACAGGAGAAAAGCCATATCATTGTGAAATCTGTAGTAAGTCATTCTCTAGAAATAGTGAATTAACTTCTCACAATCGCACACATACAGGAAAGAAACCAAATTGTTGTGATATCTGTGGTAAATCATTTTCTCGACAGGATCAATTAGATACTCACAAACGTATTCACACAGGAGAAAAACCACATCATTGTGAAATCTGTGGTAAATCATTTACTTACAGAAGTCACTTAACTATCCACAAACGTGTTCATACAGGAGAGAAGCCATATCAATGTGAGAGGTGTGATAAATCATTTTCTGTGAAATCTAATTTAACTTCTCACAAATGCATTCATACCAGAAAGAAATGATCTGTGGTAAATTATTTTATGAATGAAGGGTGGTATCAACTTAGTGGGCATTGCTGGACATGATGGCTAGATGGTCATTAATAAGTAAATGATGATTATTGAGGACATAATGGAGAGTTGATAGGGTGTGCAACAAAGATGACAGATCAATGAAGCTCTTCAGTGGGCAGTTTTTAGAGATTTACATACAAGACATCATTAAAGTTTTGTGGATGTTGAGGTCAACAACATTGTTACCAGATTTTTCTAGGGCAAGACGTCCCCTGGTTTGTAACAAAGAAAGATCAGCTGTTACAGAACCCATTTGAGAAAATAAACAAAACTTATATAACCATTTACAGAAGAAAGAATATATACCTTCCAACACTATTTTATATAATTATATCTGAGAAATCACTGTCATAAATAAAGGACAATGGCACTGTTCAGTTATATTAGAAATTGTGAAAAACGTTTTGCTGGTTTGAGAGCTGATGAGGGTGTAGATAGATGTGTGTGTGTAAACTTGTCTTGTACATTGTCTTTATTTCCTTCTGCCTGTCACTTCTATGTACCAACACACTTCTGTTTGTCCTCTTCCAATCTTTTCTATATTTCATCTGCCTGTGACCCACCTTATGGATTGTTGGCCACTGGTCTCTGTCCTCAGGCATGTTTGCCCATCGCTGTCTTTGACAGAATTTAGATGTCTTAACAGCTGTTCTAGCGATGAGTTTTCTCATTTTTATATGTATATAAATATTAATGTTTTAATGTCCATTCAGCTGGCTTGTGTGGGTTTGATATGTCTGTCATACAAATTATCACTGAATTTTCTCAATCTTTCGCTAAATCTAAATAAAAATTATTTATTCTTAAATTATTCTGTCATTATTTAACCTGACACAACTATAAACTATATAATTCACAGTTCAATATATGATAAAAGTTAAACATTTCTTTAAACTGAAATATTTACTAACTGTTTACTTGTAAGCTATATAATTTGCTGACAATATTTGAAATTAAATACTAGATGTTAGAGGTTATCATGTAGTGAGTGAGAGATAAACAATAGGATATCTTTTTACATTAAATGATGGTTATATAATGAACACGCAATATATTTAGTGGTTGATGGTGGTTATTGAACATGCAATGTTGTTAATGGTTGATGGTAGTTATCTATTGAACATGTGATGTAGTCAGTGGTTGATGGTAGTTATCGAACATGCGATGTAGTCAGTGGTTGATGGTAGTTATCTATTGAACATGTGATGTAGTCAGTGGTTGATGGGAGTTATCGAACATGCGATGTAGTCAGTGGTTGATGGTAGTTATCTATTGAACATGTCATGTAGTCAGTGGTTGATGGTAGTTATCTAGTGAACATGTGATGTAGTCAGTGGTTGATGGTAGTCATCTAGTGAAAATGTGATGTAGTCAGTGGTTGATGGTAGTTATCTAGTGAAAATGTGATGTAGAAAGTTGGTGGGTTGAGAGGCAGTCTAAAATGAATATATTTCCCAGTCACTGATAATGTTAAAATATGATATATATTATAGTATAAAAACCTACATGTGTGATACTGTGTTATTTATATCTAGAACAAACATAACACAAGCTTCAAATATCATAATCTATATATATAAAACTGAGGATGTCTGTCTCTGTGTGAGTTTGAATCCCCTAAAACTTGAGAAGCACCCAACCGACTATTTTCAAACTTTACACATGTAATACTTAGTTTCAGGGAGTGTTCTGGGCAAAAATTTCAATGTCCTAGGGACCACATTAGGCGATTTAGCGACCTCTCTCTATAATTCTTAGACTTTCTCTTTTTAGATTGATACATATAACGTCGCGCCCTTATAATATTTGTCTACGTCTGGCTGTCTGCATTACGTCACTTCCTACAATTCCCTCTGCGTCCAGAACGCGCCCTTATTATATCTGTCTGTCTGGCTGTCTGCATTGAGTCACTTTCTACAATTCCCTCTGCGTCCAGAATGCGCCCTTATAATGTGTATGTCTGGCTGTCTGCATTACGTCAGTTACGGCCCACTGCCTCCGGTTATTCAACCACCCTTGCTCAAGACAAATCTCACACATTCCCCAAACAGTTGGTAAGTGCACACAATTTCTTCCTCATGTTTTAAGCCACAGTGTTGCTTACTTACGTACCACCAGCCCCTTACTTCTTTGCCAGCCGTGGTTGTGGCAATAGTAAGCTTAGCTAAGGCGGTTATATAATTCACACAACACTATAAATGAAAGCTGGTAACTATGTATTAGTCAGTCTCTTCATACCGTAATCCAACCTTTAGTGGAGCGAGTGAAATAAAGTCGATCCTGCTGCGATTAAAAAATCAGGTTTGCAGGTTATATATTTCACACAACACTAAAAATTAAAGCCGGTAAAGAAAAACATCGCTATAATAGCTTCAGTTTTCAGTGTTGCTTGCTTACGTGCCTTTATGAGAACAAAAGTTACTATTTTACCGCTATTATATATATACATATAGTTATTGTAGAAAATCTATATACATATATATTTTTTCGTTTTGATTTTATATTTTTATGTGAATTACTTAAATAAAGTATTGTATATTTTTTTGCTGTGTAAATTTTATACTTTGTAAGAATTATAAATGACTAGCATTTGATCCCCTATTAGGTGAAAAACTGTTATTTCAGCTATTTAGGGGTATTTTGAGGCGTTACATCAGACCGATTGCCTTGTAATTGTAACTTTGTATTAATCAGTCTCTTCGTCATACCCTGAGCAAAGAAAATCCAACTTTTTTATGGCCTAGGGCCGCATTACATTAAAAACTTCATTTTTTCAGCTTTTAAGGGCTTTTTTTAGGCGTTACGACTAGCCGATTTTCCCGAAATTTGAAGGGATATTACGCACATAAAAAATATTCATTTTCTTGAAGCCCTAGAGCCCGCATTAGGTGAAAACCTGCATTTTTCCTGCTTCTTCGAGGAAAATCTTAGATTATCCAGCCATCATAGTATTCGGGTTATTTTCTTTACATATTGTCAAGGCATGGATTTTTCCCACGCTTAGGTCTGTTGGCGGCCCGCGTTCCAAAATACCTTTACCGTGCAACGCCGGGTACCACTGCTAGTGTATAATATAATAATCATTATCATTTACATCTGCTTTCCATACTGGCATAGGGTGGACAGAAGGTCAATGGCCAAGACTATTGGTCTGAGAACCACATCTAGCTCATACTTAGCATAGTTTATATGGTAGATGCCCTTCCTATCACCAACCACTTAACTGAGTACACCAGGTGTATTTTATTGCAGTACCAGCATGATGCATTACAGAGTATAGTGGGTGTATTTTCTCATAACTCCAGCATTACCTCATTAGTATCTGAGTGAATAATGAGCATAAAGGAAACAAAACTATACTTGAAATATTTATTTTAGCCATGGAATTCTACAAAACCATAACATTATATTGAAATAGAATTCACAGAAAGTATTTTCTTTGCAATGCTTTTAGGTGAAGTTGTATTGAGGAAAACTATGTTGTATTGTACATCGTTTTAGAGAGAAACAGGCTAAGCGATGTTTGTAAAGAGAGTAAGGAAATAAAGCTGTGACAGCTTCAGCCTGTGTCTGGCTGGTTAAAAATGGAGATTGTATAGTTGCTGTCTTAGCTGATAGTAACATCATAGTATTTGGTAAATTTTTATCGGAAATTATGAAAATACGGCGTATTTTCATACCATAGCAAAATTCACCAAAGGATAATTTGTTACACATATAAATGTGTGTGTCTATATGCACATTACTTTTGCAGCCACCATTAAACCCTGACTTGTTCTTGTATAAATCCTAGACTACGACCTGTCAACAATGGTCAACACCAAACCATACCATTCTGTTCTCAGTGGATGAACTATTGACTGAGATAATTTTGCTGATTACGGGCGTAGCTTTCTTGAATTAGTTTGGATTAAAATTTTATTACACACATAAGCGTTTTTTATTTTAGAAAATAGAGTTTATCTTTGCAAACAAAATATACTTAACAGTTCATGTATATGTAAAAATAATTAGAATAATATTATGCTTTAATCAGATAAATATTATTATAAATTAAGTAGATTTTATTACATTTGGACAATTTTAATCAATCATTTCTTAAATTATTTGTCCATATAAAAATAGAGTAAATGTAGCACATATCGAAATTGTGGCTAATGATATTCTGACAAGATACAAACGTCCGGCTAAAGATGTGAAGTTACATTGTAAATTGATGCTGTAGATCAAACATTTGAAAGGCTGAATATAACGACCAGATAATTTCTTTGGTAGTTTTATAAAATAAACACGCAACTCACTCATTTACTGTTTAAATGTGAACAAGGTAAGTTGACAAACATTTACCTTAAGTCTATATTAATATGTGTAAATAATAAAATTGCTCCACTTGGAGGATACAGTAATTATATACAGGCTAGCATAATTATCGGTTTTTTTTTTCTTTAATACAAATTTCTTTTAATAATTTAATCTTGAATATATTATGAATTACGTCGTAACTTATATTGTTATCATTATTAAAGAAAGGGCGATGGATTGGCAGTATCGGTAGAGGGTCGGACGCCATGCTTTGACGCATAGAGTTACGGTGTTTGCCATTCTGAGTTCAAATCCAGCCGAGGTTAACTTTGCCTTTCATCCTTACGGGGTCGATAAAATAAAGTACCAGTAATGCACTGGGTAATTGCTGGCCTTGTGCCAAAAGTAGAAACAATTATTAAAGAAATTGTATTTAGAAGAAAAAAAAATTTTAAATATCTCAAAATACTTTTTTTAAACTTATTTTTGCTTCATTTGCCTCCCTTTTGTTTCTGACTCTTGTCATAAAGGATATTAAATAACTCTCCCCGTCTATCATGCTTACCAGCCCTATAAGGACGTTTCAATTGATTAAATAAATATGTTTACTTTATGGTGGAAATTATACGTAGTAATAAAGGTATAGACATACTTTTATCGTGGTTTTATATGCACAAAGAAGTCTACGATGGCGTATCATAATAAGGGAGGTAGGTGTAAAAGCCGTTATCTTGAACTTACCCCGCGTTAAATAATTTTTTTATTTTGTCTTAATGTAATTAAGTAAGAAAAAGAAAGGGGAAACAAATTAAATAGCGAAAGTAAGGAAAATGTTTAGGGGGAGGGAAGGGAGAAAGACATGTTTAAATAAAGGAAGAGAGGAAAAAAACTGGAAACTTAAGGAATACTAAACAGTACTATAAAAAAACAAACAGACAAATCATCGTTTAAAACTGTAAATGAAGGGGTGAACAACCGAGCCAAGACCAGCGAGGGGTACTGGGCGACCTCTCTGATGAATTTTGAGGCAAGCCAACCCACTGGCTGCGTTGCTTCGGGTGATGGCGAGGCTCATGCGCTGGAACAGCCAAGCGCCCTCGCGAGATTCGCCAGTTACCTCTATTGGCGCCGTGCTATTCAAGAAAACATCTTCGGCAATATTCGATACGACATTATTATGATGTATAATAGACACTTTTGAATATTATAATTTATGTTTCTTATTTTCTTTTCTTAAAATTATTAAAAGAAAAAAATTATAATTTAACGCGAGAAAGTTCAAGAGCATTAAAATTGGAAAGTATGATGAAAATGTTTACAAATTCGCGTTTTGCACACGGATTATAACGTTATTATATATATATTTTCGATTTTGTGCTGGATGTTCGTATTAAGAGAGGGGTGGACTGTCAACTCATCACCATTTAGTTATCTGCAATTCGAGACTACCTAAAGCCGAAAAAGCCTACAAAATGAGCAGGTCCAGGTCGACCTATAGGATAAAGTGAGAAGTTTTGATGAATAAGGAAGTGAGGACCAGTTATGCGGATGTTATTGCATCCAAATTCAGAGAAATCTCTGAGCAAACCGAGTGGAGTGGAGACTGTTTAAATAGTCAGTTTCTGTTTCAGCTGTTAAATGCTACAGATGAAAGCAACTTGGTGTGGCGTTGGGCGACAGGAGGACCCCATGGTTCAGTCAAAAGGTCAAAGATGCCAGCCAAGCAAAGAAGGCGGCCTACAAAGCTTGGCTTGGAAATAAGTCCTCCTTGCACATGCAGTACAAGCAGGTGCAAAAAGTCACAGCAGAGACAGTAATGGTGTCCAAAGTTAAGACATGCGAGGACTTTGGGGTTAAGCAGGAATCCGACTTCAGATCAGCAAATAAAGTGTTCTGGTAGATCATCCACCGGCTTAGATCTCTGAAAAGACGCCTAAGCAATGGCAATTGGGGGTGATAATCCCCATTTTCAAAAAGAGAGATTATTCCAATTAGAGAAGGATCTTGTAAAGTCTATGCTAAATGTCTGGCAAAGAGATGTAGAAGGATTGTTGAATCAAAGCTAGCTGATGAACAGTGTAGCTTTCGCCCCTGATGCAAAACAGCCAACCAAATATTCACACTGCAGCAGGTCTTTGAGAAATCGTGAGAGTATTGCTAAGAGGTGTATTCTTGCTTTGTAGATCTTATAAAGACATGCAACCATATTCCACAGAACCTGCTGTAGAAGGTTCTGCAGGAGTATGGGATCGATGTACAACTTCATGTTACCCTGATGTCTATATGAATGCTGAAGTATTTGTGTTTGGATAAATGGTGCTAAATCAAAACCATTCAATGTGAGATTTGAACTCCGCCAAAGGTACATACTGTCGCCTCTTCTGTTCATAATCTTCATTTTGAGTTGATATACACAGCCAGGATGGAAGTGGCATCAATACTGACATGAGTAAGATCAGTCAGCTGGAATTTTCAGACGACATGGTATTACTTAGCTCATCAGAAGGTGACCATCAACATGCACTTGATAGCTTTCATGCTGAGTGCTACAACATAGGCATGAAAATCAATGCTACAAAGACAGACACTCATCCTCTCAAAGAAGGTGCACAGTGCACTCTACTTGTGAGGGGAGTTCCACTGAAGCAGGTGGAGAAGTTCAAGTATCTTGGGTCCGTGTTCATGGGTGATGGAAGGCAGGAGGCTGAATTAAGTGTAAAAATTGCAGTAACGTATGCAGTAATATGCCCAATTTCTTCATAAGTAGGTAAAAGTTTACAGTTTATGAATATGAAAAAGTAGTAAAATTTCTATTGTTGAATCTTTACTTTTTAATATCCACTTATATCTTTTACTGTTTCTTTATTATTTCAGAATAACGTTTTTACTTTAACAGTGTCATCAATATTTATCATCTTTTAAAGACGAAAGGAAGGAGTTATATACAACAGATATGATTGTTTGTAACATACTTACAAAGGATTGTACAGGATCTTCAGATATTGACAAAGACTATAGTTGATGGAAATGTAGCTGTAGAAATGTTTGTTTGAAATAAAATATAAAAAGAAAATTATCTATATATTGTGTTGACCTCAGAGTTGTAGGGAAATAACTTATCTGAGTCATTTAAAGGATTAAGTTTATTACCACAAAGATGCCGAAAAATACGGGAAAATCATACAACAGTAATATGTGTAAAAAATCATTCTCTCGAAGTAATGACTTGACTAAGCATAAACAAACTCATACAAATACAAAACCATATCACTGTGATATCTGTGGTAAATCATTCTCTCAGAAAGGTAATGTAACTACTCATAAACGCATTCATACAGGCGAAAAACCGTATCACTGTGATATCTGTGGTAAATCATTCTCTCACGGAAATACTTTAACTGGACACAAACGTATTCATACAGGAGAGAAACCATATCACTGTGATATCTGTGGTAAATCATTCTCTGATGGAAATGGCCTAACTAGCCATAAACGTACTCACACTGGAGAAAAGCCATATCACTGTGGTATCTGTGGTAAATCATTCTCTGAAAGAAATGCCTTAACTGGCCATACACGTATTCATACAGGAGAAAGACCATATCACTGTGATATATGTGGCAAGACATTCTCTGTAAGAAATGCCTTAACAATCCACAAACGTATACATACTGGAGAAAAACCATATCACTGCAATATCTGCGTTAAATCATTCTCACAAAGAAGTGACTTAACTAAACATAAAAGAATTCATACAGGAGAGAAGCTATATCACTGTGATTTCTGCAGCAAATCATTCTTTCAAAAAAGTAACCTAACTACTCACAAACGTATTCATACAGGAGAGAGGCCATATCATTGTGATATCTGTGGTAACTCATTCTCTTCAGGAAATGCCATAACCAGCCACAAACGTATCCATACAGGAGAGAAACCATTTCATTGTGATATCTGTGGTAAATCATTTTCTGAAGGACATGTTTTAACCATCCACAAACGTATTCATACAGGAGAGAAGCCATATCAGTGTAATATCTGCAGTAAGTCATTTGCTCGAAAAGATTATTTAACTGACCACAAACGCACACATACGGGAGAGAGACCATATCACTGTGATATCTGTGGTAAATCATTCAATCATAGAAGTGCCTTAATTACACACAAACTCATTCATACAGGAAAGAAGCCATATCACTGTGATATCTGTGGTAAATCATTCTTTCAAAAAGGTAACGTAAATATTCACAAGCGTATTCATACAGGAGAGAAACCATATCACTGTGATATCTGTGATGAAGCATTCTCTCATGGAAATTCTTTAGCTGAACACAAGCGTATACATACAGGAGAAAAGCCATATCATTGTGAAATCTGTAGTAAGTCATTCTCTAGAAATAGTGAATTAACTTCTCACAATCGCACACATACAGGAAAGAAACCATATCGTTGTGATATATGTGGTAAATCATTTTCTCGACAGGATCAATTAGATACTCACAAACGTATTCACACAGGAGAAAAACCACATCATTGTGAAATCTGTGGTAAATCATTTACTTACGGAAGTCAATTAACCTCCCACAAACGTATTCATTCAGGAGAGAAACCATATCACTGTGATATCTGTGGTAAATCATTCACACGAAATGATCATTTAAAATCTCACAAACGTGTTCATACAGGAGAGAAGCCATATCAATGTGAGAGGTGTGATAAATCATTTTCTGTGAAATCTAATTTAACTTCTCACAAATGCATTCATACCAGAAAGAAATGATCTGTGGTAAATTATTTTATGAATGAAGGGTGGTATCAACTTAGTGGGCATTGCTGGACATGATGGCTAGATGGTCATTAATAAGTAAATGATGATTATTGAGGACATAATGGAGAGTTGATAGGGTGTGCAACAAAGATGACAGATCAATGAAGCTCTTCAGTGGGCAGTTTTTAGAGATTTACATACAAGACATCATTAAAGTTTTGTGGATGTTGAGGTTAACAACATTATTGTTACCAAATTTTTCTAGGGCAAGACGTCCACTGGTTTGTAAGGAAGGACAGATCAACTGTTACAGAAGCCATTTCAGAAAATAAACAATAAAACTTATATAACCATTTACAGAAGAAAGAATATATACCTTCCAACACTATTTTATATAACTATATCTGAGAAATCACTGTCATAAATAAAGGACAATGGCACTGTTCAGTTATATTAGAAATTGTGAAAAACGTTTTGCTGGTTTGAGTGCTGATGAGGGTGAAGATAGATGTGTGTGTGCAAACTTGTCTTGTACATTGTCTTTATTTCCTCCTGCCTGTCACTTCTATGTACCAACACACTTCTGTTTGTCCTCTTCCAATCTTTTCTATATTTCATCTGCCTGTGACCCACCCTGTGGATTGTTGGCCACTGGTCTGTCTTCAGGAATTTCTGTCCATTGTTGTCTTTGACAGAATTTAGATGTCTTAACAGCTGTTCTAGCGATGAGTTTTCTCATTTTTATATGTATATAAATATTAATGTTTTAATGTCCATTCAGCCGGCTTGTGTGGGTTTGATATGTCTGTCATACAAATTATCACTGAATTTTCTCAATCTTTTGTCATCTTAACTGTCAATCCCAGAATCCTGAGTTTTGACCACATGCATCTGAGAATATTCTTCATCACGCTAAATCTAAATAAAAATTATTTATTCTTACATTATTCTGTCATTATTTAACCTGACACAACTATAAACTATATAATTCACAGTTCAATATATGATAAAAGTTAAACATTTCTTTAAACTGAAATATTTACTAACTGTTTACTTGTAAGCTATATAATTTGTTGACAATATTTGAAACTAAATACTAGAGGTTATCATGTAGTGAGTGAGAGATAAACAATAGGATATCTTTTTACATTAAATGATGGTTATATAATGAACACGCAATATATTTAGTGGTTGATGGTTGTTATTGAACATGCAATGTTGTTGATGGTAGTTATCTATTGAACATGCGATGTAGTCAGTGGTTGATGGTAGTTATCTAGTGAACATGCGATGTAGTCAGTGGTTGATGGTATTTATCTAGTGAACATGTGATGTAGTCAGTGGTTGATGGTAGTTATCTAGTGAACATGTGATGTAGTCAGTGGTTGATGGTAGTTATCTAGTGAACATGCGATGTAGTCAGTGGTTGATGGTATTTATCTAGTGAACATGTGATGTAGTCAGTGGTTGATGGTAGTTATCTAGTGAACATGTGATGTAGTCAGTGGTTGATGGTAGTTATCTAGTGAAAATGTGATGTAGTCAGTGGTTGATGGTAGTTATCTATTGAACATGCGATGTAGTCAGTGGTTGATGGGAGTTATCGAACATGCGATGTAGTCAGTGGTTGATGGGAGTTATCGAACATGCGATGTAGTCAGTGGTTGATGGTAGTTATCTATTGAACATGTCATGTAGTCAGTGGTTGATGGTAGTTATCTAGTGAACATGTGATGTAGTCAGTGGTTGATGGTAGTCATCTAGTGAACATGTGATGTAGTCAGTGGTTGATGGTAGTTATCTAGTGAAAATGTGATGTAGAAAGTTGGTGGGTTGAGAGGCAGTCTAAAATGAATATATTTCCCAGTCACTGATAATGTTAAAATATGATATATATTATAGTATAAAAACCTACATGTGTGATACTGTGTTATTTATATCTAGAACAAACATAACACAAGCCTCAAATATCATAATCTATATATATAAAACTGAGGATGTCTGTCTCTGTGTGAGTTTGAATCCCCTAAAACTTGAGAAGCACCCAACCGACTGTTTTCAAACTTTACACATGTAATACTTATGTTTCAGGGAGTGTTCTGAGCAAAAACATTTCAAATTTTCAATGCCCTAGGGACCGCATTAGGCGATTTAGCGACCTCTCTCTATAATTCTTAGACTTTCTCTTTTTAGATTGATACATACAACGTCGCGCCCTTATAATATCTGTCTACGTCTGGCTGTCTGCATTACGTCACTTCCTACAATTCCCTCTGGGTCCAGAACGCGCCCTTATAATATCTGTCTATGTCTGGCTGTCTGCATTACGTCAGTTACGGCCCACTGCCTCCGGTTATTTAGCCACCCTTGCTCAAGACAAATCTCACACATTCCCCAAACAGTTGGTAAGTGCACACAATTTCTTCCTCACGTTTTAAGCCACAGTGTTGCTTACTTACGTACCACCAGACCCTTACTTCTTTGCCAGCCGTAGTTGTGGCAATAGTAAGCTTAGCTAAGGTGGTTATATATTTCACACAACACTAAAAATGAAAGCTGGTAACTATGTATTAGTCAGTCTCTTCTTCATACCGTAATCCAACCTTTAGTGGAGCGAGTGAAATAAAGTCGATCCTGCTGCGATTAAAAAATCAGGTTTGCAGATATATTTTACACAACACTAAAAATTAAAGCCGGTAAAGAAAAACATTGCTATAATAGCTTCAGTTTTCACACTGTTGCTTACTTACGTGCCTTTATGAGAACAAAAGTTACTATTTTACCGCTACCGAGGTTGACTTTGCCTTTCATCCTTACGGGGTCGATAAAATAAAGTACCAGTAATGCACTGGTAATTGCTGGCCTTGTGCCTAAAGTAGAAACAATTATATATATACATATAGTTATTGCCAAAAATCTAGATATATATATTTTTTTTCGTTTTGATTTTATATTTTTATGTGAATTACTTAAGAAATAAAGTATTGTATATTTTTTTGATGTGTAAATTTTATACTTCGTAAGAATTATAAATGATTAGCATTTGAAAAACTGCATTTTTTTTCAGCTTTTTAGGGGTATTTTGAGGCGTTAACGTCAGACCGAATGCCTTGTAATTGTAACTTTGTATTAATCAGTCTCTTCGTCATACCGTGAGCAAAGGAAATCCAACTTTTTTATGGCCTAGGGCCCGCATTAGGTTAAAAACTTCATTTTTCAGCTTTTAAGGTCTTTTTTGAGGCGTTACTACTAGCCGATTTTCCCGAAATTTCAAGGCATATTACGCACATAAAACAATTCATCTTCTTGATGCCCTAGGGCCCGCATTAGGTGAAAACCTGCATTTTTCCTGCTTCTTCGAGGAAAATCTTAAAGATTACCCAGCCATCAGAGTATTCGGTTTATTTTCTTTACATATTGTCAAGGCATGCATTTTCCCCACGCTTAGGTCTGTTGGCGGCCCGTGTTCCAAAATACCTTTACCGTGCAACGCCGGGTACCACTGCTCGTGTATAATATAATAATCATCATTTACATTTGCTTTCCATACTGGCATAGGGTGGACAGAAGGTCAATGGCAAAGACTATTGGTCTGAGAACCACATCTAGCTCATACTTAGCATAGTTTATATGGTAGATGCCCTTCCTATCACCAACCACTTAACTGAGTACACCAGGTGTATTTTATTGCAGTACCAGCATGATGCATTACAGAGTATAGTGGGTGTATTTTCTCATAACTCCAGCATTACCTCATTAGTATCTGAGTGAATAATGAGCATAAAGGAAACAAAACTATACTTGAAATATTTATTTTAGCCATGGAATTCTACAAAACCATAACATTATATTGAAATAGAATTCACAGAAAGTATTTTCTTTGCAATGCTTTTAGGTGAAGTTGTATTGAGGAAAACTATGTTGTATTGTACATCGTTTTAGAGAGAAACAGGCTAAGCGATGTTTGTAAAGAGAGTAAGGAAATAAAACTGTGACAGCTTCAGCCTGTGTCTGGCTGGTCAAAAATGGAGATTGTATAGTTGGTGTCTTAGCTGATAGTAACATCATAGTATTTGGTAAATTTTTATCGGAAATTATGAAAATACGGCGTATTTTCATACCATAGCAAAATTCACCAAAGGATAATTTGTTACACATATAAATGTGTGTGTCTATATGCACATTACTTTTGCAGCCACCATTAAACCCTGACTTGTTCTTGTATAAATCCTAGACTACGACCTGTCAACAATGGTCAACACCAAACCATACTATTCTGTTCTCAGTGGATGAACTATTGGCTGTGAGATAATTTTGCTGCTTACGGGCGTAGCTTTCTTGAATTAGTTTGGATTAAAATTTTATTACACACATAAGCGTTTTTTATTTTAGAAAATAGAGTTTGCATTTGTAATGAAATGTTTATCTTTGCAAACAAAATATACTTAACAGTTCATCTATATGTAAAAAATAATTACAATAATATTATGCTTTAACCAGATAAATATTATTACAAATTAATTAGATTTTATTACATTTGGACAATTTTAATCAATCATTTCTGAAATTATTTGTCGATATAAAAATAGAGTAAATGTAGCACATATCGAAATTGTGGCTAATGATATTCTGACAAGATACGAACCTCCGGCTAAAGATGTGAAGTTACATTGTAAATTGATGCTGTAGAACTAAAGTTGATCAAACATTTGAAAAGCTGAATATAACAACCAGATAATTTCTTTGGTAGTTTTATAAAATAAACACGCAACTCACTCATTTACTGTTTACATGTGAACACGGTAAGTTGACAAACATTTACCTTAAGTCTATATTAATATGTGTAAATAATAAAATTGTTCCACTTAGACGATACATTATATACAGGCTAGCATAATTATCGTTTTTTTTTTTTAATACAAATTTCTTTTAATCTTGAATATATTATGAATTACGTCGTAACACACAAGGTTAACTTTGCCTTTCATCCTTACGGGGTCGATAAAATAAAGTACCAGTAATGCACTGTGTATTTGCTGGCCTTGTGCCAAACGTAGAAACAATTATTAAAGAAATTGTATTTAGAAGAAAAAGAATATTGTAAAAATCTCGAAATACCTTTTTTTACTTATTTTTGCTTCATTTGCCTCCTTTTTGTTTCTGACTCTTGTCATAAAGGATATTAAATAACTCTCCCCGTCTATCAGGCTTACCAGCCCTATAAGGACGTTTAAATTAATTAAATAAATAAATATGTTTACTTTATGGTGGAAATTATACATAGTAATAAAGGTATAGACATACTTTTATCGTGGTTATATATGCACAAAGAAGTCTACGATGGCGTATCATAATATGGGAGGTAGGTGTATAAATGGTTATGTTGAACTTTCCCCGCGTTAGATTATTTTTTTATTTTGTTTTAATGTAATTAAGTAAGAAAAATACTATTAACATTGAATAAATAATATTGTTGTTTTATTGAATTACATTGATTCGGTAGTTTTGTTTTCATATTTAAAAAAAAAATTTTTTTCAAAGCACTTATTTATTCGACCAATTTCAATTCGGTTATATAATGTTTTCAATAACAAAAAGAAAATGAAAGAGGGGAAAAAAATTAAATAGCGAAAGTAAGGAAAAGGTTTAGGGGTAGGGAAGGGAGAAAGACATGTTTAAATAAAAGAAGAGAGGAAAAAAACTGGAAACTTAAGAAAGAATACCAAACAGTACTATAAAAAACAAACAAACAAATCCTCGTTTAAAACTGTAAAGGAAGGGTTGAACAATCGAGCCAACACCAGAGCAAAAGACCAGCGAGGGGTACTGGGCGACCTCTCTGATGACTTTTGAGGCAAGCCAACACACTGGCAGAGTTGCCTCGGGTGATGGCGAGGGTCATGCGCTGGAACAGCCAAGCGCCCTCGCGAGATTCGCCAGTTACCTCTATTGGCGCCGTGCTATTCAAGAAAACAACTTTGGCAATATTGGATACAACATTATTATGATGTATAACAGACACTTTTGAATATTATAATTTATGTTTCTTATTTTCTTTTCTTAAAATTATTAAAAGAAAAAAATTATAATTTAACGCGAGAAAGTTCAAGAGCATTAAAATTGGAAAGTATGATGAAAATGTTTACAAATTCGCGTTTTGCACACGGATTATAACGTTATTATATATATATTTTCGATTTTGTGCTGGATGTTCGTATTAAGAGAGGGGTGGACTGTCAACTCATCACCATTTAGTTATCTGCAATTCGAGACTACCTAAAGCCGAAAAAGCCTACAAAATGAGCAGGTCCAGGTCGACCTATAGGATAAAGTGGAAGTTTTGATGGGTAAGAAAGTGAAGACCAGTTATGCGGATGTTGCATCCAAATTCAGAGAAATCTCTGAGAAAACTGAGTGGAGTGGAGACTCTTTAAATAGTCAGTTTCTGTTTCAGCTGTTAAATGCTACAGATGAGAGCAACTTGGTGTGGCGCTGGGGGACAGGAGGACCCCATGGTTCAGTCAAAAGGTCAAAGATGCCAGACAAGCAAAGAAGGCAGCCTACAAAGCTTGGCTTGGAAATAATTCCTTACACATGCAGTACAAGCAGGTGCAAAAAGTCACAGCAGAGACAGTCATGGTGTCCAAAGTTAAGACATGTGAGAACTTTGGGGTTAAGCAGGAATCCGACTTCAGATCAGCAAATAAAGTATTCTGGTAGATCATCCACCGACTTTGTAATAAGAAGTCCTCCCCCACACCTGCTATCAGGAATGCATCTGGAATTCTCTGTTCTGAGAGGAGCATCCTCGCGGGGTGAAGAGAATGCTCTGCTGATCTAAACCCGGTTGCAACAGTATCTTCTGATGTACATGAGGTACATTTGGGACTGATTACTAATCTCCCAGAGGCTGAGGTTACAAGAGCAATTAAAGACCTTATATGTGATAATCCTCATTTTCAAAAAGTGAAACAAGAGAGATTGCTCCAATTAGAGAGGGATCTTGTAAGTCTATGCTAAGTGTCTGGCAAAGAGATGTAGAAGGATTGTTGAATCAAAGCTATCTGATGAACAGTAGCTTTCTCTCCTGATGCAAAACAGCCAACCAAATATTCGCACTGTAGCAGGTCTTTGAGAAATCGTGAGAGTATTGCTAAGAGGTGTATTCTTGCTTTGTAGATCTTATAAAGACATACAACCATATTCCACAGAACCTGCTGTAGAAGGTTCTGCAGGAGTATGGGATCTATGTACAACTTCATGTTACCCTGATGTCTATATGAATGCTGTAGTATTTGTGTTTGGATAAATGGTGCTAAATTGAGACCATTCAATGTGAGATTTGGACTCCGCCAAAGGTACATACTGTCGCCTCTTCTCTTCATAATCTTCATGAACTGAGTTGATATACACAGCCAGGATGGAAGTGGTATCAATACTGGCATGAGTAAGATCAGTCAGCTGGAATTTTCAGACGACATGGTATTACTTAGCTCATCAGAAGGTGACCATCAACATGCACTTGATAGCTTTCATGCTAAGTGCTACAACATTTGGATGAAAATCAATGCTACAAAGACAGATACTCATCCTCTCAAAGAAGCTGCACAGTGCACTCTACTTGTGAGGGGAGTTCCACTGAAGCAGGTGGAGAAGTTCAAGTACCTTGGGGCCGTGTTCATGGGTGATGGAAGGCAGGAGGCTGAATTAAGTGTAAAAATTGCAGTAATATGCCCAATTTCTTCATAAACTCCGTGTAGGTAAAAGTTTACAGTTTATAAATATGAAAAAGTAGTAAAATTTCTATTGTTGAATCTTTACTTTTTAATATCCACTTATATCTTTTACTGTTTCTTTATTATTTCAGAATAACGTTTTTACTTTAACAGTGTCATCAATATTTATCATCTTTTAAAGACGAAAGGAAGGACTTATAGACAACAGATATAATTGTGTTTCTATAAATCTGTGGTAGAATTACTGTGAACTATTTCCTCTGAACTGAGATTAATAGCAACATTTCTCTATTTCACTGACTGGATTATGTTCAGGGTGATTTTTCATTCTCATTAAACTTAAATAAACTGACAAAGGAGTGTACAGGATCTTCAGATATTGACAAAGACTATAGTTGATGGAAATGTAGCTGTAGAAATGTTTGTTTGAAATAAAATATAAAAAGAAAATTATGTATATATTGTGGTGACATAAGAGTTGTAGGGAAATAACTTATCTGAGTCATTTAAAGGATTAAATTTATTACCACAAAGATGCCGAAAAATACGGGAAAATCATACCACTGTAATATGTGTAAAAAATCATTCTCTCGAAGGAATGACTTGACTAAGCATAAACAAACTCATACAAATGCAAAACCATATCACTGTGATATCTGTGGTAAATCATTCTCTCAGAAAGGTAATGTAACTACTCATAAACGTATTCATACAGGAGAAAAACCGTATCACTGTGATATCTGTGGTAAATCATTCTCTCACGGAAATACTTTAACTGGACATAAACGTATTCATACAGGAGAAAAACCATATCACTGTGATATCTGTGGTAAATCATTCTCTGATGGAAATGGCCTAACTAACCATAAACGTACTCACACTGGAGAAAAGCCATATCACTGTGGTATCTGTGGTAAATCATTCTCTGAAAGACAAGCCTTAACTAGCCATACACGTATCCATACAGGAGAAAGACCATATCACTGTGATATATGTGGCAAGACATTCTCTGTAAG
This sequence comes from Eledone cirrhosa, assembly GCA_964016885.1. Classification (NCBI taxonomy): domain Eukaryota; kingdom Metazoa; phylum Mollusca; class Cephalopoda; order Octopoda; family Eledonidae; genus Eledone; species Eledone cirrhosa. Next base: position 147,633,002 of record OZ024742.1, on the reverse strand, counting down.
AAATGCCTTAACAATCCACAAACGTATACATACTGGAGAAAAACCATATCACTGTAATACCTGTGTTACATCATTCTCACAAAAAAGTGACTTAACTAAACATAAAAGAATTCATACTGGAAAGAAGCTATATCACTGTGATTTCTGCAGCAAATCATTCTTTCAAAAAAGTAACCTAACTACTCACAAACGTATTCATACAGGAGAGAGGCCATATCATTGTGATATCTGTGGTAACTCATTCTCTTCAGGAAATGCCATAACTAGCCACAAACGTATCCATACAGGAGAGAAACCATTTCATTGTGATATCTGTGGTAAATCATTTTCTGAACGATGTGTTTTAACCCTCCACAAACGTATTCATACAGGAGAGAAGCCATATCAGTGTAGTATCTGCAGTAAGTCATTTGCTCGAAAAGATTATTTAACCAACCACAAACGCACACATACGGGAGAGAGACCATATCACTGTGATATCTGTGGTAAATCATTCAATCATAGAAGTGCCTTAATTACACACAAACTCATTCATACAGGAAAGAAACCATTTCACTGTGATATCTGTGGTAAATCATTCTTTCAAAAAGGTAATGTAACTATTCACAAGCGTATTCATACAGGAGAGAAACCATATCACTGTGATATCTGTCATGAAGCATTCTCTCATGGAAATTCTTTAGTTGAACACAAGCGTATACATGCAGGAGAAAAGCCATATCATTGTGAAATCTGTAGTAAGTCATTCACTAGAAATAGTGAATTAACTTGTCACAATCGAACACATACAAGAAAGAACCCATATCGTTGTGATATCTGTGGTAAATCATTTTCTCGACAGGATCAATTAGATACTCACAAACAATTTCACAGAGGAGAAAAACCACATCATTGTGAAATCTGTGGTAAATCATTTACTTACGGAAGTCAATTAACTACCCACAAACGTATTCATACAGGAGAGAAACCATATCACTGTGATATCTGTGGTAAATCATTCCCACGAAACGATCACCTAAAATCTCACAAACGTGTTCATACAGGAGAGAAGCCATATCAATGTGAGAGGTGTGATAAATCATTTTCTGCGAAATGTAATTTAACTTCTCACAAATGCATTCATACCAGAAAGAAATGATCTGTGGTAAATTATTTTATGAATGAAGGGTGGTATCAACTTAGTGGGCATTGCTGGACATGATGGCTAGTAGGTCATTAATAAGTAAATGATGATTATTGAGGACATAATGGAGAGTTGATAGGGTGTGGAACAGAGATGACAGATCAATGAAGCTCTTCAGTGGGCAGTTTTTAGAGAGTTACATACAAGACATCATTCAAGTTTTGTGGATGTTGAGGTTAACAACATTATTGTTACCAGATTTTTCTAGGGCAAGAAGTCCACTGGTTTGTAACAAAGGAAAGATCAATTGTTACAGAACCCATTTGAGAAAATAAACAAAACTTATATAACCATTTACAGAAGAAAGAATATATATACCTTCCAACACTATTTTATATAACTATATCTGAGAAATCACCCTCATAAATAAAGGACAATGGCACTGTTCAGTTATATTTGAAATTGTGAAAAACGTTTTGCTGGTTTGAGAGTTGATGAGGGTGAAGATAGATGTGTGTGTGTAAACTTGTCTTGTACATTCTTTATTTCCTTCTGCCTGTCAATTGTATGCACCAACACACTTCTGTTTGTCCTCTTCCAATCTTTTCTATATTTCATTTGCCTGTGACCCACCTTGTGGATTGTTGGACACAGGTCTCTGTCCATTGTTGTCTTTGACAGAATTTAGATGTCTTAACAGCTGTTCTAGCGATGAGTTTTCTCATTTTTATATGTATATAAATATTAATGTTTTAATGTCCATTCAGCCGGCTTGTGTGGGTTTGATATGTCTGTCATACAAATTATCACTGAATTTTCTCAATCTTTTGTCATCTTAACTGTCAATCCCAGAATCCTGAGTTTTGACCACATACATGTGTGAATATTCTTCATCACGCTAAATCTAAATATAAATTATTTATTCTTAAATTATTCTGTCATTATATTTAACCTGACACAACTTTAAACTATATAATTCACAGTTCAATATATGATAAAAGTTAAATATTTCTTTAAACTGAAATATTTACTAACTGTTTACTTGTAAGCTATATAATTTGTTGACAATATTTGAAACTAAATACTAGATATTAGAGGTTATCATGTAGTGAGTGAGAGATAAACAATAGGATATCTTTTTACATTAAATGATGGTTATATAATGAGCATGCAATGTATTTAGTGGCTGATGGTGGTTATTGAACATGCAATGTTAATGGTTGATGGTAGTTATCTATTGAACATGCGATGTAGTCAGTGGTTGATGGTAGTTATCTAGTGAAAATGTGATGTAGTCAGTGGTTGATGGTAGTTATCTAGTGAACATGTGATGTAGTCAGTGGTTGATGGTAGTTATCTAGTGAAAATGTGATGTAGAAAGTTAGTGGGTTGAGAGGCAGTCTAAAATGAATATATTTCCCAGTCACTGATAATGTTAAAATATGATATATATTCTAGTATAAAAACCTACATGTGTGATACTGTGTTATTTATATCTAGAACGAACGTAACACAAGCTTCAAATATCATAATCTACTCATATATATAACCAGCAATTTCTCTGTCTGTCTGTCCGACGGTGGAAACACGTGCGTTGAGACAGAGTGAGAGTGAAAGAAAGAGACAGACTACAAGAGGGGGATAGCGGGAGGGAGAGAGTGAATAGACGCTAAAACACGTGCTACAGAAACATTACCTTCCCCTCTCCATTGACTTTGGTCACTGAGGCCGAGGGAATCGCGCTGAGCGCGTCATAATGACGTAATGCAGACAGCCAGACAGATATTATAAGGGCGCAACGTTATATCTATGTATCTATCTAAAAAGAAAGACTAAGAATTTGAAATAATTTTTGTTCAAAACACTCACAGGACCATAAGTATTACATGTCTAAAGTTTGAAAACAATCAGTTGGATGGTTCTTAAGTTTTAGTGAGCTGACAGACATTCTCTGTTTTAGATATATAGACTAGCAAAAACCGCCCACGTGTGGTTTTCTGCTAGTCTCTATATATAAAACAGGATGTCTATCTCTGTGAGTTTGAATCCCCTAAAACTTGAGAAGCACCCAACCGACTGTTTTCAAACTTTACAAATGTAATACTTATGTTTCAGGGAGTGTTGAGCAAAAAAAATTTCAAATTTTCAATGCCCTAGGGACCGGATTAGGCGAATTAGCGATCTCTCTCTATAATTCTTAGTCTTTCTCTCTTTAGATAGATACATATAACGTCGCGCCCTTATAATATCTGTCTGTACGTCTGACTGCCTGCATTACGTCACTTCCTACAATTCCCTCTGCATCCAGAAGGCGCTCTTATAATATATGTCTATGTCTGCATTACGTCAGTTACGGCCCACTGCCTCCGGTTATTCAACCACCCTTGCTCAAGACAAATCTCACACATTCCCCAAACAGTTGGTAAGTGCACACAATTTCTTCCTCATGTTTTAAGCCACAGTGTTGCTTACTTACGTACCACCAGACCCTTACTTCTTTGCCAGCTGTGGTTGTGGCAATAGTAAGCTTATCTAAAGCGGTTATATAATTCACACAACACTAAAAACGAAAGCCTGTAACTATGTATTAGTCAGTCTCTTCTTCATACCGTAATCCAACCTTTAGTGGAGTGAGTGAAATAAAGTCGATCCTGCTGCGATTCTAAAATCAGGTTTGCAGGTTATATATTTTACATAACACTAAAAATTAAAGCATGTAAAGAAAAACATCGCTATAATAGCTTCAGTTTTCACTGTTGCTTACTTACGTGCCTTTATGAGAACAAAAGTTACTATTTTACAGCTATTATATATATACATATAGTTATTGTAGAAAATCTCTATATATATATATTTATTCGTTTGATTTTATATTTTTATGCGAATTACTTAAGAAATAAAGTATTGTTTATTTTTTTGGTGTGTAAATTTTATACTTTGTAAGAATTATAAATAACTAGCATTTGATCCCCTATTAGGTGAAAAACTGGGGTATTTTGAGGCCTTACGTCAGACCGATTGCCTTGTAATTGTAACTGTATTAATCAGTCTCTTCATACTGTGAACAAAGGAAATCCAACTTTTTTATGGCCTAGGGCCCGCATTAGGTTAAAAACTTCATTTTTCTTCCAGCTTTTTAGACGTTACGACTAACCGATTTTCCCGAAATTTCAAGGCATATTACGCACATAAAACAATTCATTTTCTTGATGCCCTAGGGCCCGCATTAAATGAAAACCTGCATTTTTCCCGCTTCATCGAGGAAAATCTTAGATTATCCAGCCATCAGAGTATTCGGTTTATTTTCTTTACATATTGTCATGGCATGCATTTTTCCCACGATTAGGTCTGTTCCCACGACTATTGGTCTAAGAACCACATCTAGCTCATACTTAGCATAATTTTTATGCTAGATGCCTTTCCTATCACCAACCACTTAACTGAGTACACCAGGTGTATTTTATTAACAGTACCAGCATGATACATTACAGAGTATAGTGGGTGTATTGTCTCAAAACTCCAGCATTTCCTCATTAGTATCTGAGTAAATAATGAGCATAAAGGAAACGAAACTACATTTGAAATATTTAGGAATTCTACAAAACCATATTAACATTATATTGAAATAGAATTCACAGAAAGTATTTTCTTTGCAATGGTCAAAAATGGAGATTGTATAGTTGCTTAGCTGAGTGTAACATTATAGTTTGGTAAATTTTTGTAGGAAATTATGAAAATACGGCGTATTTTCATACCATAGCAAAATTCACCAAAGGATAATTTGTTACACATATAAATGTGTGTGTCTATATGCACTTTACTTTTGCAGCTTCCATTAAACCCTGACTTGTTCTTGTTGTATAAATCCTTGACTACGATCTGTCAACAATGGTCAACACCAAACCATACCATTCTGTTCTCAGTAGATGAACTATTGACTGTGAGATAATTTTGCTGAATACGGGCGTAGTTGAGGAAATGTAAATAGCTTTCTTGAATTAGTTTGGATTAAAATTTTATTACACACACACAAGCGGTTTTTTATTTAAGAAAATAGAGTTTGCATTTGTAATGAAATGTTTCTTTGCAAACAAAATAAACTTAACAGTTCATGTATATGTAAAAATAATTACAATAATATTATGCTTTAATCAGATAAATATTATTATAAATTAATTAGATTTTATTACATTTGGACAATTTTAATCAATCATTTCTGTAATTATTTGTCGATATAAAAATAGAGTAAATGTAGCAGAAGGATTTCCTATCGAAATTGTTGCTAATGATATTCTGACAAGATACGAAGCTCCGGCTAAAGATGTGAAGTTACATTGTAAATTGATGCTGTAGAACTAAAGTTGATCAAACATTTGAAAAGCTGAATATAACAACCAGATAATTTCTTTGGTAGTTTTATAAAATAAACACGCAACTCACTCATTTACTGTTTACATGTGAACACGGTAAGTTGACAAACATTTACCTTAAGTCTATATTAATATGTGTAAATAATAAAATTGTTCCACTTAGACGATACAGGATATACAGGCTCGCATAATTATCGTTTTTTTTTTTAATACACATTTCTTTTAATAATTTAATTTTGAATATATTATGAATTACGTCGTAAGTTAAATTGTTATCATTATTAAAGAAATCCTGCCGAGGTTGACTTTGCCTTTCATCCTTACGGGGTCGATAAAATAAAGTACCAGTAATGCACTGGGTAATTGCTGGCCTTGTGCCTAAAGTAGAAACAATTATTAAAGAAATTGTATTTAGAAGAAAAAAAATATTTTAAAAATCTCGAAATACCTTCTTTTTTTTACTTATTATTGCTTCATTTGCCTCCTTTTTGTTTCTGACTCTTGTCATAAAGGATATTAAATAACTCTGCCCGTCTATCAGGCTTACCAGCCCTATAAGGACGTTTAAATTGCTGAAATAAATAAATATGTTTACTTTATGGTGGAAATTATACATAGTAATAAAGGTATAGACATACTTTTATCGTGGTTTTATATAAAAAGTTTACGATGGCGTATCATAATATGGGAGGTAGGTGTAAAAGCGGTTATTTTGAACTTTCCCCGCGTTAAATTATTTTTTTTATTTTGTTTTAATGTAATTAAGTAAGAAAAATACTATTAACATTGAATAAATAATATTGTTGTTTTATTGAATTATATTGATTCGGTAGTTTCGTTTTCATATATAGAAAAAAACATTTTTTAAAGGACTTTAATTTGTTCGACAAATTTCAATTCGGTTATATAATGTTTGCAATAACAAAAAGAAAAAGAAAGAGGGGAAACAAATTAAATAGCGAAAGTAAGGAAAAGGTTTAGGGGTAGGGAAGAGAGAAAGACATGTTTAAATAAAGGAAGAGAAGAAAAAAACTGGAAACTGAAGGAATACCAAACTAAAAAAACAAACAAATTCTCGTTTAAAACTGTAAAGGAAGGGGTGGACAACCGAGCCAAGACCTGAGCAAAAGACCAGCGAGGGGTACTCGGCAACCTCTCTGATGACTTTTGAGGCAAGCCAGCCCACTGGCAGTGATGGCGAGGCTCATGCGCTGGAACAGCCAAGCGCCCTCGCGAGATTCGCCAGTTACCTCTATTGGCGCCGTGCTATTCCAGAAAACAACTTCGGCAATATTGAATATAACATTATGATGTATAATAGACACTTTTGAATATTATAATTTATGTTTCTTATTTTCTTTTCTTAAAATTATTAAAAGAAAAAAATAATAATTTAACGCGAGAAAGTTCAAGATCATTAAAATTGGAAAGTATGATGAAAATGTTTGCAAATTCGCGTTTTGCACACTGCAAACACAAACGGAAAACATTCAGTAAATGAAAGCATTAACGTCATTATATATATTTTCGATTTTGTGCTGGATCTTCGTATTAAGAGAGGGGTGAACTGTCAACTGATCACCATTTAGTTATCTGCAATTTGAGACTACCTAAAGCTGAAAAAGCCCACAAAATGAGCAGGTCCAGGTCGACCTATAGGATAAAGTGGGAAGTTTTGATGGATAAGGAAGTGAGGACCAGTTATGCGGATGTTATTGCATCCAAATTCAGAGAACTCTGAGCAAACTGAGTGGAGTGGAGACTGTTTAAATAGTCAGTTTCTGTTTGAGCTGTTAAATGCTACAGATGAAAGCAACTTGGTGTGGCGCTGGGCGACAGGAGGAAGGACCACATGGTTCAGTCAAAAGGTCAAAGATGCCAGCCAAGCAAAGAAGGCGGCCTACAAAGCTTGGCTTGGAAATAAGTCCTTGCACATGCAGTACAAGCAGATGCAAAAAGTCACAGCAGAGACAGTAATGGTGTCCAAAGTTAAGACATGTGAGGACTTAGGGGTTAAGCAGGAATCCGACTTCAGATCAGCAAATAAAGTGTTCTGGTAGATCATCCACCGACTTAGATCTCTGAAAAGACGCCTAAGCAATGACAATTGGGGGTGATAATCCTCATTTTCAAAAATTGAGACGAGAGATTGCTCCAATTAGAGAAGGATCTTGTAAAGTCTATGCTAAGTGTCTGGCAATGAGATGTAGAAGGATTGTTGAATCAAAGCTCGCTGATGAACAGTGTAGCTTTCGCCCCTGATGCAAAACAGCCAACCAAATATTCACACTGCAGCAGGTCTTTGAGAAATCGTGAGAGTATTGCTAAGAGGTGTATTCTTGCTTTGTAGATCTTATAAAGACATACAACCATATTCCACAGAACCTGCTGTAGAAGGTTCTGCAGGAGTATGGGATCGATGTACAATTTCATGTTACCCTGATGTCTATATGAATGCTGAAGTATTTGTGCTTGGATAAATGGTGCTAAATTGAAACTGACATGAGTAAGATCAGTCAGCTGGAATTTTCAGACGACATGGTATTACTTAGCTCATCAGAAGGTGACCATCAACATGCACTTGATAGCTTTCATGCTGAGTGCTACACCATAGGGATGAAAATCAATGCTGCAAAGACAGACACACATCCTCTCAAAGAAGCTGCATGTGAGGGGAGTTCCAGTGAAGCAGGTGGAGAAGTTCAAGTATCTTGGGTCTATGTTCATGGGTGATGGAAGGCAGAAGGCTGAATTAAGTGTAAAAATTGAAGTAACTTATGCAGTAATATGCCCAAGTTCTTCATAAACTTAGTGTAGGTAAAAGTTTACAGTTTATGAATATGAAAAAGTAGTAAAATTTCTATTATTGAATCTTTACATTTTAATATCCACTTATATTTTTTACTGTTTCTTTATTATTTCAGAATAACGTTTTTACTTTAACAGTGTCATCAACATGTATCATCTTTTAAAGACTAAAGGAAGGAGTTATATACAACAGATATAATTGTATTTCTATAAATCTGTGGTAGAATTACTGTGAACTATTTCCTCTGAACTGAGATTAATAGCAACATTTCTCTATTTCACTGACTGGAATATGTTCAGGGTGATTTTTCATTCTCATTAAACTTAAAGATACAAAGGAGTTTACAGGATCTTCAGATATTGACAAAGACTATAGTTGATGGAAATGTAGCTGTAGAAATGTTTGTTTGAAATAAAATATAAAAAGAAAATTATGTATATATTGTGTTGACATCAGAGTTGTAGGGAAATAACTTATTTGAGTGATTTAAAGGATTAAGTTTATTACCACAAAGATGCCGAAAAATACGGGAAAATCATACCACAGTAATATGTGTAAAAAATCATTCTCTCGAAGGAATGACTTGACTAAGCATAAAGAAACTCATACAAATACAAAACCATATAACTGTGATATCTGTGGTAAATCATTCTCTCAGAAAGGTAATGTAACTACTCATAAACGCATTCATACAGGCGAAAAACCATATCACTGTGATATCTGTGGTAAATCATTCTCTCACGGAAATACTTTAACTGGACACAAACGTATTCATACAGGAGAGAAACCATATCACTGTGATATCTGTGGTAAATCATTCTCTCACGAAAATACTTTAACTAGACACAAACGTATTCATACTGGAGAGAGACCATATCACTGTGGTATCTGTGGTAAATCATTCTCCGATGGAAATGTCCTAACTAGCCATAAACGTACTCATACTGGAGAAAAGCCATATCACTGTGATATCTGTGGTAAATCATTCTCACAAAGAAATGACTTAACTAGCCATACACGTATCCATACAGGAGAAAGACCATATCACTGTGATATATGTGGCAAGACATTCTCTGTAGGAAATGCCTTAACAATCCACAAACGTATTCATACTGGAGAAAAACCATATCACTGCAATATCTGTCTTAAATCATTCTCACAAAGAAATGACTTAACTAAACATAAAAGAATTCATACAGGAGAGAAGCCATATCACTGTGATTTCTGCAGCAAATCATTCTTTCAAAAAAGTAACCTAACTACTCACAAACGTATTCATACGGGAGAGAGACCATATCATTGTGATATCTGTGGTAAATCGTTCTCTCAAACACTTACCTTAATTAAACACAAATTCATTCATACAGGAGAGAAGCCATATCACTGTGATATCTGTGGTAAATCATTCTCTCAAAAAGGTAACGTAACTATTCACAAGCGTATTCATACAGGAGAGAAACCATATAACTGTGATATCTGTGATAAAGCATTCTCTCATGGAAATTCTTTAACTAAACACAAACGTATACATACAGGAGAAAAGCCATATCATTGTGAAATCTGTAGTAAGTCATTCTCTAGAAATAGTGAATTAACTTCTCACAATCGCACACATACAGGAAAGAAACCATATCGTTGTGATATCTGTGGTAAGTCATTTTCTCGAAAGGATCAATTAGATACTCACAAACGTATTCATACTGGAGAAAAACCACATCATTGTGAAATCTGTGGTAAATCATTTACTTACAGAAGTCACTTAAATACCCACAAACGTATTCATACAGGAGAGAAACCATATCACTGTGATATCTGTGGTAAATCATTCCCACGAAATGATCACCTAAAATCTCACAAACGTGTTCATACAGGAGAGAAGCCATATCACTGTGATGGGTGTGATAAATCATTTTCTGTGAAATGTAATTTAACTTCTCACAAATGCATTCATACCAGAAAGAAATGATACTAGTAAATCTGTGGTAAATTATTTTATGAAAAAATTAACTTCACTAAATACGTGTGTACTGGAGACTAACCACCTTACTATGACCTTCATTATCATTTTACATTTGTTTTTTTATTTTGGCATAGATTGGAAGAAGGCACCTCTTAAGCCAAAATACACCTTACCCCTACCCGTCCACTGTAAAGTGGTCATGTAGGTGACATGACAAAAAGCACCAAGTCCACACTGTAAAGTGGTCGTGTAGGAGACATGGTAAAAAGGCTCCCGGTCCACACTGTAAATGTGGTTGGTATTAGGAAGGGCATCCTGCCAGAAACAGTTCTGTACAAGTAAGACACGGTTTCCCGACCAATTTCACCTCAAGTGGGATAAAACCGTCCAACCCATGCTAGCCTGGAAGATGGACGTTAAACAATGATGATGGTGATGAAGTTTTGTAACAGATCAGGTCATTATATACACAGAGCTACTGTCTTCCTATTAGAGTCAGAAACTGGTTTCTACAGCCAGATGTCCTCCTAATATCAACCACTTTATATAGTACACTGGTACCAGCACTAAGGTGTCATATCTTTGATATAACTGAAGAGTTATCTCTACCCTATGTTTGAATGCCAGACACTACAGAGTGTACCAAATGCATTTTATAATGGCACCAACACCAAGGAGGTCATCTTGTTTCAAGGCAAATGTGATCAATAGTGAAAATAGAAGAGAGTGGTGCAATGATATTTTCTTGAAATGAGCAGTGTTTTTTTTCTGCTGAAGGAATCAAGATTGGCAACCCCATTTTTGAGGTCTCCCTTAATAGTATATTTGTGGCCTTGATGTAAAATGTTAAGATTATATGTTAAAGATACTTACTGACAAAGATTATGAAAGAATGAAGTGTGGTATCAACTTGGTGGGCATTGCTGGACATGATGGCTAGTAGATTATTAAGTAAATGATGATTATTGAGGACATAATGGAGAGTTGATAGGGTGTGCAACAGAGATGACAGATCAATGAAGCTCTTCAGTGGGCAGTTTTTAGAGATTTACATACAAGACATCATTAAAGATTTGTGGATGTTGAGGTCAACAACATTATTATTACCAGATTTTTCTAGGGCAAGAAGTCCACTGGTTTGTAAGGAAGGACAGATCAACTGTTACAGAAGCCATTTCAGAAAATAAACAATAAAACTTATATAACCATTTACAGAAGAAAGAATATATACCTTCCAACACTATTTTATATAACTATATCTGAGAAATCACTGTCATAAATATAGGACAATGGCACTGTTCAGTTATATTAGAAATTGTGAAAAACGTTTTGCTGGTTTGACAGTTGATGAGGGTGAAGATAGATGTGTGTGTGTAAACTTGTCTTGTACATTGTCTTTATTTCCTTCTGCCTGTCACTTCTATGTACCAACACACTTCTGTTTGTCCTCTTCCAATCTTTTCTATATTTCATCTGCCTGTGACCCACCTTATGGATTGTTGGCCACTGGTCTCTGTCCTCAGGAATTTTTGTCCATTGTTGTCTTTGACAGAATTTAGATGTCTTAACAGCTGTTCTAGCGATGAGTTTTCTCATTTTTATATGTATATAAATATTAATGTTTTAATGTCCATTCAGCTGGCTTGTGTGGGTTTGATATGTCTGTCATACAAATTATCACTGAATTTTCTCAATCTTTTGTCATCTTAACTGTCAATCCCAGAATCGTGAGTTTTGACCACATGCATCTGAGAATATTCTTCATCACGCTAAATCTAAATAAAAATTATTTATTCTTAAATTATTCTGTCATTATATTTAACCTGACATAACTATAAACTATATAATTCACAGTTCAATATATGATAAAAGTTAAACATTTCTTTAAACTGAAATATTTACTAACTGTTTACTTGTAAGCTATATAATTTGTTGACAATATTTGAAATTAAATACTAGATGTTAGAGGTTATCATGTAGTGAGTGAGAGATAAACAATAGGATATCTTTTTACATTAAATGATGGTTATATAATGAACACGCAATATATTTAGTGGTTGATGGTGGTTATTGAACATGCAATGTTAATGGTTGATGGTAGTTATCTATTGAACATGCGATGTAGTCAGTGGTTGATGGAAGTTATCTAGTGAAAATGTGGTGTAGTCAGTGGTTGATGGTAGTTATCTAGTGAAAATGTGATGTAGTCAGTGGTTGATGGTAGTTATCTAGTGAACATGTGATGTAGTCAGTGGTTGATGGTAGTTATCTAGTGAAAATGTGATGTAGTCAGTGGTTGATGGTAGTTATCTAGTGAAAATGTGATGTAGTCAGTGGTTGATGGTAGTTATCTAGTGAACGTGATGTAGTCAGTGGTTGATGGAAGTTATCTAGTGAAAATGTGATGTACTCAGTGGTTGATGGTAGTTATCTATTGAACATGCGATGTAGTCAGTGGTTGATGGTAGTTATCTAGTGAAAATGTGATGTAGTCAGTGGTTGATGGTAGTTATCTAGTGAACATGTGATGTAGTCAGTGGTTGATGGTAGTTATCTAGTGAACATGTGATGTAGTCAGTGGTTGATGGTAGTTATCTAGTGAACATGTGATGTAGTCAGTGGTTGATGGTAGTTATCTAGTGAAAATGTGATGTAGTCAGTGGTTGATGGTAGTTATCTAGTGAACATGTGATGTAGTCAGTGGTTGATGGTAGTTATCTAGTGAACATGTGATGTAGAAAGTTGGTGGGTTGAGAGGCAGTCTAAAATGAATATATTTTCCAGTCACTGATAATGTTAAAATATGATATATATTATAGTATAAAAACCTACATGTGTGATACTGTGTTATTTATATCTAGAACAAACATAACACAAGCCTCAAATATCATAATGTAGTTATAAAATGGAATAATTGAATTGTTACAAATCTTTTAAGCAGTTCTGGTGAAAGATGTGTGAAAAGATCATTTTCAAAATATTCCTTCAAAAAGCAATGAGAATAGTTTTCAGTATGAAAGTACACATCATAACACCTGTAACTGTTAATAAGGAACTTGGAATTCATTATTTATCCATGTTGTAAGGGAAATAAATATCAGCTTGGTTAAAATTACATGAAATACTTTTGATGTATTAACCCATTAACATTTAAACTTGGCCTATCTGGCCAGAATTCTCTCACCGCTTTCTGTCAAACTGGCTATAACTGGCCGTTTATACCAACATTAAGGTATTGTTCTCAAAATAAATATCATCAAAATCTCGTAGATTCGATATGTGAGATAAAGCCTTTATTACAAAAATACAATAGAGTAATGTAAACGCTAAAGGATTAAGTATATTTAGACTGTTCTTAAACTTGTTGAAAGAAATGAAGTTAGGAATAATTATAGAGTTGAATAATGCTAGCTTGACATTATCTTTTACTAATGTGATGTCAATAGAAATCAAAAGTACCAGTAATAAACTGGAAAGTTCATTCCAACCTAACATGTAATAAGACTGCCATTGAGTCTAAACCAATAATTTCATTATAAAAAGTTAATTCCGCTTTTATTTTCAGTTAAAAACAATGGATATGATTTATCATCATCATCGTTTAACGTCTATCTTCCACGCTAGCATAGGTTTAGATGGGAATTGTCCCACTTGAGGCAAGATTGGTCGACTCGCTCGTATGGGACTGTCTGGCAGGTTTTCTATGGTTGGATGCCCTTCCTAACACCAACCACGTTATATTTTCATTAAATGTAAACATGCACACATGTATGAATGGTGAAGTAGTGCTTAACTATATAGCTTCTCTAGTAAAAGAACACTACCAGTAATGTTGATCTGAATACACCAGTAATAGGCAGTTTATAGTTAATGGTTTCTAACATAAGCACAAGGCCAGAAATTTGGGGCGAGGGGAAAGCTGATTATACCGACCTGAGTATTTGACTGGTACTTTATAATATTGATCCAGGAGCATGAAAGGATTAGTTTATATAATATCAGCAGCACTAGTAATTTACTTCTGGCCATGTTGATCCTATATACACCAGTAATATAACTTAGATGTTAGAAACACAGTTTATAGTTAGTGTACATAATGACAATAGCAGGCATATGTATATATACAAAATTACTGTTTCACATGTTTTCCATGGTGGCATGGATTGGATGGGCTGTCATGTTCTAAGATCGAATGACTACATCCTCCACATAGATTCCATTTAATATCGTTGCTCAGGCTGGATGCCCTTCCTAATACCAAACACTTGGATGCATTTTATAGTGGCACCAGCACTATCACTTACAATGTGTAGTGGTTTGCATTTTATTGGGGCATCAACACTAGGGTTATTCTGTTCTCAGTTGAGCAGAGGGAGAACCATGGTGGAAATAGCAGTGGCCACTACATGTTTGCTGAACGTCATCATTCAAAGAGGGGAGCTGAGACAACCTGTTGAGGATTACACCAAATCTGTGGCCATTATATGATCCCAGCATGATAGAAGTTAACACAGTGGTGGAACAGTACTGTAGATATAACCATGAAACCAAATGATTGACTTGGAAATACTGGAAGAGTAAACAGCAGAAAGAAATAACTAGAAGAGAAGCTTGGTATTAGGTATATTCAGCTAAAGGTGAGACAAAGTAAGAAGTTCACAACTGTTCTGCAACATGAGGATCAGAAACTTGAGTTTTCCAGATTACATGATAATGTGATAGAGAAAATCATAGGAGAAAACCTCTGCAGTCTATGCAGATCCTAAGACTCATTGTATTGTTTAAAAAGTTCCAAAAATTTGGATCAGTAGTACTCTCCCTTGCTTGTTATTCTGAGATTAACCTCCCCACCTCGAAAGTATGTTATGGTCATGAAATTCTTAAGATAGTCTCAATTGATTGAAGGTTTTTCCACTCATCATATTTAGAATATCATTGTTTCTGTTGTATAATAAAACTGTAGTATTATACAGGGTGACCATAAAAACATTCCTTCTTCTTCACCTACTTATTCCTGAGAGGGTTGTGGGGGCAGAATCCTCAAACACTCCTTCCAGTGGGTCCTGTCAGAAGCAACTGATCCGGCTGGATCCCCAACCAGGACCAGCCAAGCACATGGATTTTATCCAACCATCTTGCTTGAGGTTTACCTCTGGGTTTCCTACCAGTTCGTTTTGCCCATAAAATCTGTCCAGCGATTCTTTCCTGAGACATTCTAACCACATGCCCATAGTATTGGAGCAGTAATCTCTCAATTCGGAGAAGTAGCAGCTTTACATGGAGTGACTCTCTGATCTCCGAGCTAAACACTCTATCGTGTAACGTTATTCCAAACTCCTTTTGGAGGAACCCATTTCATCTGCTTGTATTCTTTTGGTCATTATCCAAGATTCATGACCATAGGTAAGGTTTGGTGTGAATACTGAATTGAAGATAGTGAGTTTGGCTTTTACACTTACCTCCCTTCTTCTGAATACCGAATGCTGAAGCTGGTGCATTACTGCACCAACACCTGCAATTCTTGCACTTAATTCAGCCTCTTGCCTTCCATCACTCGTAAACACAACCTAAGATACTTGAACTTCTCTGCCTGCTTCAGTGGAACTTCATTCACAGATAGTGCACTGCGCAGGCTTCCTTGAGAGGACAGTAGCTCATTTTTTGCAGCAGTGATTTTCATTCCAGCGATGCAGCACTCGGCATCAATCCTATCAAGCTGAAGTCGGAGATCACCTTCTGTCGAGTTAAGTGACACCATGTCTGCAAATTCCAGTTGACTGATTTTACACCCACCAGTCATGATACCACTTGCAACCCAACTGTGCATGTCAATCCTGTTCATAAAAATAATGAACAGGATGCCTGAGTATTTGTGTTTGGATAAATGGTGCTAAATTGAAACCATTCAATGTGAAAGTCGAACTCCGCCAAGGGTGTGTACTGTCACCTCTCCTGTTCATTATTTTCATGAACGGGAGAGGTGACAGTACGCAGCCTTGGTGGAGTCCGACTCCCACATTGAATGGTTTCGATTTAGCACCATTTATCCGAACACAAATACTCGGGCATTTATATAGAGAAGCAAGAAGCTGACCATCGATCCCATACTCTTGCAGAACCTTCCACAGCAGGACCTGAGGAACGTGGCCATTTACCTTTTTGAGATCTACAAAACAAGAATACACTTTTTGGCAATACTTCTCTGATTTCTCAAAGAACTGTCACAGTGTGAATATTTGGTTGGCTGTGTTGTGTCTGGGGCGAAAACCACATTGTTCATTAGCTAGCTTGGACTCATCAGTCACCCTGCATCTCTTGACCAGAGATTTAGCAACATTCTCAGCAGGGCTGTTCTGCTAGAAAACAGGTTGCAGGTGGCAGATAGCGATACAGCCACCATACATGATGGTTAATTGTGATAATAATGGGCAACTGCCGAACAAATAAGCAACCCTGAACCAACAGTGGTAAACTACTAGGGGAGATTGGAGCAAGGGGTGACACCTGTAGCTCCCAAGAAAACTCTTACAACCCAGTGACCTAGCTATGACGAGGCAAGTAAAGGCTGCCTCTAAAAAGGCCTAGTCTTATGGGTTTGAGAAAGTACCAGATTGATAACTGGTGTAAATAAGACCACTGCAACTGCAATATGGAGAGAGGGTCAAATCCCTTGTGAGTGAAATTTGTAGATGGAAACTGTAAAAGACTTGTACATTGTGTCCTTGTCTGTGTTTATGTGGTTTGACAAAGAGATTGATAAGATAAGTACCAAACTTAAAAAGTAAGTACTGGGGTCAATATAATTGACTAAATCTCTTTAAGGCAGTGCCTCAGCATGGCTGCTGTTGAATGACTGAAACCACTAAAAGAATATGGTAGGTAGGTTGTAGGTATGTATGGTATTGTGTTGAGTGTTATTTAGGTAGAAGATGTGTAAGGTGATGTATGTTGTTTAGATTGGTAAGTATGTGTGATGCCAAAGTGTGTTATGTATGGTGACGCAAATACAAATTTACAATCTTCCCCTTCATGAAATGGATACAAATTTGGTAGCTGAATGTTCCAGAGGCAGAAATTTGTTCAAAGAAATACTTCTTTAAATGTTAAAATAATTTTAGAGTCATTTACAAATATTTTCTTAAAGTAGAGTCTGCAATGCTTCTTAATGTTAGCAGTGTGGGTGATATGACCAATATTTCAATATTTACAACAGTGAAAAGACAAAATATCCCTTGGTATGGATGTGTATCCCAGCATGATTCCCTGTCTAAGCCTATTCTCCAGGGCACTCAAAGGAGAGCGAAGATGCTGAAAAGAAAATCCTGGTCAGACAATATCAAAGGCTGAACAGGTTTCGACACAATGACCCTTCTGGATATGATGAAGAACAGGGATCACTGGTGATTGTCTATTGATGCTAGACCATCTAAACTAGTTGCACTAGTTATGGCAGGATGATAATGGCTTTAATTGCTTATGACAATTGCATCTATTCAAGTTGTTTGATCTTCAATGTTTTCTGGGTTTGTATTAGCATTCAAATAAGGGCAGTGTAGGGTCTTAGAAGCCTCTCTTACTGTCGCCACCATATAAAATTGCCCCTGTACACCCTGTAAAATGTTAGTGTCCGTACCACTTTGTTAAGCAGAAAGTAATGAACAAGTGGATTGCTCCAGCATGTGACAGCTCATCTAACTTGTGGGAAGTGGACATAAAATAATGATGTATTCTGATAGCAACAGAAACATATCATCATCATTTTACGTCCGCTTTTCCCTGCTTGCAAGGGTGGGACAGGTTGTCCTGTTGTGGGCAGTATCCGGTCGGCTGACCTTGTCTTGCTCATACGGCAACTGATTCTGGCTTGATTTCTACAGCTGGATGCCTTTCCTAACACCAACCTCATTTACAGTGAGTGCTGGGTACTTTTTTTTTACCGTGGTGCCTACACGTCCACTTTACAGTGAGTGCTGGGTGCTTTTTTGCCGTGGCACCTCCACAACCACTTTGCAGTGGAATGATAGGGACTCCAGTCCTATCATCTCATTTCTACAGCTGAGTAAACTGGAGCAATGTGAAATAAAGTGTCTTGCTCAAGGAAACAACACAACACTCGGTTTACTTTCCTCTGGGTCTGGTCAATGTAGATAAAATAGTTGAGCTGAATTGATACATACCATGTACAGCAATAAATGACTTTTCTACCAAATAAATGTCATTCATTTGAAGGTTGATTTGACAGTCATTAAAGCATTGGATATGTTCTAGGTCTCTGCATTCTGAGTTCAAATCCCACCAAAGTCCACTTTGCCTTTTATTCTTTCAAGGTTGATACAGCCCTCTCACCTGGGATGTTCTGGATCCAAGGCAGGAGGATCTGGAGGCTGTCAGTATCTGCTTGTAATTGCATGGGCACCTAGGCCCTTAGTGGTATGTTCCATACTTTCACTAAGTCATACTTGATTGTGAGTGATGGCTGTAGTTTTAGTCACAGATGTAAACAACTTACCAAGCTATTCAAAAATATTTACACAGGTCCCCCATTTTGGGCCACGCAAGCATGAAAAATGGACCTAAAACAGCAATGATAATGATGTGTAAGGTTAGTTATCACTTGACTGGCTTTTGTTGTAGTGAAGGTACCTGGCTTAATGGTTAGAGAGTCTGACTACAAAAATGTCATGAGGTCAATTTCCAATGGTAGATTCTGTCTGAGTAAAACACTATTTCACGTTGCTCCAGGTCACTCAGTTGGAAAAAATTAGTTGTACCTGTAATTCAAAGGGTCAGTCTTGTTACATACTGTATCACTCAAAATCTCCACGAGAACTGTATTAAAGGTACATGTGTTTATGGAATACTCAGCTACATGCACGTTCATTTCACAGGGTGTCCTTTTGATCAAACAAACTGGAACTCATCGGAAATGATGTTTCAACATGTTGGTGTATTTCTGAATTTTAGTCCAAATAAATTGTAACAAGAAACAACCATGAATCTATTGTCTTATTGCATTAATACTTTCAATTTCACTATAACTAGGAACAAAAGGTATATTCTTTAATTAGTTTTAGACACTACATAGCGCTCCAGCATGGCCACTATCTTGACAGGATTTAGTCAATCATATTGATACCTGTACTTATTATTTCAAGTTTGGTATTTATCTTAATCTTTTTTGTTAAACCACTACATTACATGATATAAATAGTAAACACAAATATGGACAGCCCCACCCCTATAACATATGTATAGTCTAACCCTTGGTTGTAGGGAAAATGGATATCTTTCTAGTCTTGAATTTCTCACTCTTCTGATGAAGGACTAGCATCCAAAACGCTAAGACTCTCTTCCTGCTATTTCAAGTGTTAAACTAATATATTCTTTCTATGTACTGTGTTGTTTGTTTTGTTACTTGTTTACCTTTTACATACATTCATATATATATATATATATATATATATATATATACACACACGAAATAACGTTAAGACATGTTATGTTTACATAATTGTGTTTATTACATTATACATGTGAAACAGATACCACAAAGCATCCTGCTCAACTCTTCAACAAATCTTTAACCAATGGACTGGTACTTTATTTACCTACCCTGAAAGGATGAAAGTCAAGGTTGACCTTGGTGGGATTTAAACTCAAAGCACAGAAAGTTGAAATAAATACAGAAGCATTTAATTCAACAGTCTATTGACGCTACCAATTTGCTACCTTATCACAAAAATGTGATACGATTCCAGGGGTTTCTCAAAGCAATATCTAACATCCACACAGGCTGAAGCTAAAGCATATATATATATACTATGCACCACCAATACATCTCCCATGAGGACAGGCTGAAGCATACATCTAGTAAAGTCTCCAGTCCACACTGTAAAGTGTGTAGGTGTCACAACAAAAAGCACCCAGCCCACACTGTAAAGTGGTTGTGTAGGTGTTACAACAAAAAGCACCCAGTACTCACTGTAAATGTGGTTGGGATTAGCAAGGACATGCAGCTGCAGAAACCAAGCCAAAATTAGTTCTGTAGAAGCAGGACATGGTCACCTGACCTGGCATTGCTCACAAGACAACTCATCTAACCCATGCCAGCATGGAAAAAAGGGCGTTAAACGGCGATGATAATGATGTTACTAATTTGCTGAAAATAATTTAAAATTGTTCTATGTATTTATTTGCAGTCCACAATGCTATGTGGTAGTGGAGGTGTCATGAAGTGGTTGGCATTAAGACCAGTGTCCACCAAGAGAAACCATGCCAAAATGGAATGTAAGAGCAAGAAACAGTTGTCTGACCTAACTGTCAAGCCATGCAAGCATGGAACATAGATGTATGATGATGATGATGGTACAAAATAACCATTGACTTTTAAAGAGAGCGCTTTCACATTAAATAATCTTCAAAATATTTCATATTGAGGTAGTTTCTGTCGTGTGTATTAGAAATGTAGACTCACTTAACACTGAATCATTCTACACATATTTTACATTGATATAGCTTTTTTGTCCAGTGTGTTTGATTTATAATAAATATGCACATGCATGTATATATGTGTATGTATGTATATGCCATGAAAAAAAAAGCACCCAGTCCACCCTGTAAGGTGGCAGTTCTGATATCAAGAAAGTCTTTCCATACACAAGATAGTAATGCTGGTTCCACAAAAGAAGCTCCCAGTCTATATAGTAAGGTGGTTGGTATAGAGTGTATGAGCAACATGAGTTCACCCGATTTATTTGGCTTCATTAACATGACAGCATGTCTAACCCATGCAAGAATGGAAAATAGATGATGTGTATTCATTTAATATTTTAGCGAAATAATTTCTTTCAAACAAGAGCACATTTGTCGATCTCAAGATGAGAATTCAAAGAGAATGGTCTCTAACATTTCACCATGTTAAATGTTCTCCAATGTGTTCATGTTACTGGACAATAAGATTTACAAGAGAACAATATCACAGGTTTCACAGTTAAAGGACTTTCACCCTAGCATGTATTCGTTCATGTCTTTTTAAGACACTACTACTGATAAAAGATTTTCCACATATTTCACAATGATATGGTTTTTCTTCAGTGTGGCTACGTTTGTGAACTTCAAGATGAGAATTTTGAATGTATGATTTACCACATATTTCACAATGGAAAGGTTTTTCTCCAGTGTGTATTCTTTTGTGTGTTGTTAAATCACTGTTAGAAACAAAAGATTTCCCACATATTTCACAGCGGTGGGGTTTTTCTCCTGTATGACTACGTTTATGAACTGTAAGCTTCGAATTTTCAATGAAAGATTTCCCACATATTTCGCAGTGAAACGGTTTTTCCCCAGTATGTATTCTTCTGTGTTTTGTTAAATTACTGTTATAGACAAAATATTTTCCACATATTTCACAATGACATGGTTTTTCTCCTGTGTGTATTCTTTTGTGAACTATAAGAGTTGATTTAACAGAGAAAGATTTGCCACATATTTCGCAGAGGAATGGTTTTTCTCCAGTGTGTACTGCTTTGTGAACTATAAGACTGGATTGCTGAGTGAAAGATTTTCCACATATTTCACAGTGACACATTTTCTCTCCAGTGTGAATTCTTTTGTGTATAGTTAAATGGCCATTTGTGATAAATGACTTCCCACATATTTCACACCTGTATGGCTTTTCGCCAGTGTGACTACGTATGTGAATTGTAAGCTTAGAATTCTCAGAAAAAGATTTTCCACATATTGTACATTGACATTTTTCACGTAAGGGCTTCTTACATCTGAAATTCCGCCTAGCTGTATCTGTATTAGTAAAAACAGGCGTGTTAGAAGTGTCCAAGTGTTTAACATCCTCCATATTAATTCTTTAAAAGCTGATGTTTCTCAATATATATATATATAATGGTTTAGCTTCTTGTCTTGGGTATCCTGAAACTCTGTTTGTGTGGGAATGTGCAAGGAAGATATATATTCTACTTATCACTAACATGAATGTTGTTTGTGTCCTCTCCAGGTGGCATATATATTAGTAGATAAAAACTTGTAGATATGGTTAATGGATGTTACGTAGGCTAGAATAAAGAGCTCCCATAAATTACTGATAACAGAGGATCTGTTGAAATCTGTTCTACTAAACGTTGTAACGGAATGGTCAGCACTGCTGTAACGAAAGAAAAGGATGTGACAGTAGTGTAAAACCGATGTCAGAGGAATACATATATATATGTGTGTGTGCGAGAGTGGTCCTAATAAATACGGATATAAATTAATGAAGGCCCAGAAACGTAAAAACTCATTGTTCATATTAAAATAAAACTGTCATTTTGGTGATTAAAACCTCCTTGTAAAATGCAACATAACGAATTTACGATGTAGAGTAAGTTTGTGAAGAAATGAATCATAGATTTGATGGAAGACCAACCTTTAAACATATAAATCACTGTATGTTATCCACAAACGTTAACGTTTAACATGAGGTAATGACTACACACGATTCAATTAGATAAATTAAAGTTATAAAGATAATAAGGCGGTGTTGTTGATAATGTTTCCCTCGCTTTAACGATACCGGTGACATAAGTTAAAAGTCCCCCCCCTCCTGTAAGAACAAACCCAGCAAGCTAGAATGGCTCTTTCTACACTTCTTACTTGCTAATTTCGTAATAACGCTGGGACCATAAGGCAACATCTACCTGGGGTTCTGCACGTCAGATTGATAGAATGAGCGAACGTGACAACCTTTCATCGGCTGGTTCGTGTTGTTACCGTTATACACTACATAAACGCATACATACATGCCCCCGCCCCCCTCATACACACACATATCCATTTAAAGTGATATTTCTTCAGTTTTCTGTAGCTTAAGTTACTTTATTATAAATAAATTTACAGTAGAATAACATAACAAATATGTTTTAAATATATACATAAATAACATTACAAATGCTTAGATAACATTATAAATTGCTCGCCATTCTTTCAGAAAGATATATTCTTTTAATGTTACAATATTGAAGAAAATGTAAAGGAAGGGGTGAACAACCGAGCCAACACCAGAGCAAAAGACAGCAGCGAGCAGTACTGGGCAACCTCTCTAATGATTTTTGAGGCAAGCCAGCACACTCGCAGCGTTGCCTTGGGTGATGGTGAGGCTAATGCGCTGGAACAACCAAGTGCTCTTGCGAGATTCGCCAGTTACCTCTATTAGGCGAGCCGCCAGTGAAGAGAGGAACCTCACAGTCAGCGGCCCGACTCCCCCAAACGTTTCGAAAGCCACAGGCTGAAAAATGTAGCTGGCCGACATAGAGTATTTGAGGGTCTTACGCCGCTCGGCTGCGGAAGCTGTGACTCTCGTCCTAACCGCAGCATCCAGGATGTGGAAAAGAGCAAATCATCATCATCATCATCATCAACGTTTAACGTCCGTGTTCCACGCTTGCATGGGTTTGGACGGGGGTTTTCCCACTTGAGGCAAGAGTGATTGTCTTGCTCGCATAGGACTGTCTGGCAGGTTTTCTACAGCTGGATGCCCTTCCTAACACCAACCACATTTACAGTGTGGGGCTGGGAGGTTTTTACCGTGTTGCCTACACGGCCACATTACAGCGTGGACTGTGTGTTTTTTTGTCGTGACACCTACACGATCTCATTTGTTTCGGCCTGGATGGTGTGGCACCAACATAACTTTACATAGAAGGGGGCGGTGTGGATGGGGTGGGGGTGGTGGGACGGGGGGTGTATTTTGTTAGAGATGCCTACTGACTGTAGTAGGTTTTACTATGTATTTAGGTATTACTGAGTACCGCCAAAGGTCTCAGTCCAGTGACATTGTCTTGGAGAGGTGTAAGTGTGTGAGGTCGGAGTTTATCAGCTCGTCCCAGGTTTTTCTGGGTCTGCCTACTCCGTGGCTACCGTCTATCTTTATTGCCCTGCACTTTGTTATACAGCTATCGACTTTCATGCGCATCACGTGACCATACCAACGTAGCCTTCTCTCGAGTAAACAACATCTGATCCCTCTTATTTCTAATTTTTTTTTTTTTTCCTTAGTTCGTTTATGCTTTGCCGTTCACGTATATTACTGTTACACATCCAGCGGAGCAAAAGAGTCACTAACAGTGACGTCCCAGACAAGGCACCTGCTTCTCGACCAGGGGCCCATGTAAGGCCGTCAGGTCTTTTGCCGTCACTTCTGGACAAACCAGATGGTTCTAAGATTGAGGGGATGTTCGCCCGGGCCAAAGCTCTCTTGAGAATGAGGTTTAGCTCCGTGTGACGCATGAAGCGGCCGGCATTCAACGGCAAGAAAGACCGTGGAGGCCTGTGGAATTGAGGAGTTTGCCGCATCGGCACCTCAAACCCAGGCAGACATCAGCTCCCACTCTGAGGGCGATGGAGACACAAAGTTCGTCCAGGCTGAGTAGACCACGGGTAGGGCATCGACCCAGTCGCCTGAGTATTTGGCGCTGGCAGATAGTAAGCGGCACCTTGCAAACTGATCTGACTGGTCGAAGAGGGAGTCGAAGGTGGCCTTCGAACTTATGCTGTCCCAAGCTCTCTGACTTCGACTGTCCTCCACCTTCTCAGGAAGAGACAAGCCCAATTCACTCCATCGCTGGAGAGCTTCACCCAACTCCCTGTTGGAACAAGTCCATGTTGGAGAGGAGGGGATGATGCTGCTCACCAGGGTGGAGCAAGCATGGGTGGAGGAAAGGAAGCAGGGGAGAGAGAGGGACGAACACTTACAAAGATCAAGACCCCCAAATCACTTGGGCAACGCAACCTGATCGCGGGACTCTGGAGAGAGTCTAACATTGACCAGGCACTTGAGTCTCTTGAAGATTAGGTCGTCAAAGCATTGGAGGCAGGACGGAAATCTGTGAGAAGGGCTGACCCTGAGCAGATACAGAAGCTTAGGAACAGACAGGTAGTTGCTGAGTATGAAGAAACCTTGATGAGGTTCGATAACTTCGATATGCTTTGGAGCTATTGTGCTTCCAGCAGTATTGCCACAGAAAAAATGCTCCACACTTATAAAGTCCTATGTTGCCAAATGAAAATGTACTCTGAGGATAGCAGAAATAAATGAATGATGACAACAAACAGTTTAAGCTAACTCTGCTAGAAATGTAACTTGCAGAAGGTATGAAGCTAACAGTGAACTTAAAGCTTTATGTAAACTGAATATGCAAACATTATCCCATTTTTTAGTCAAAAGTAGAATTTGTCCAATGGGAAGTAGAACACATGAGATAATTTACCACAGGAATATTTTAAATAAAACGTTTTCAGAATATTCACAGGTGCTGGCATGACTATGTAAATAAATAGTTCATTTCATAGCCATGTGATTCTGGGTTCAGTCCTGTTGTGTGGGCCCTTGGGCAAGTATTTTCCACCATAGTCTCTGGTTGACCAATGATATGTAGAAGCCCACCACACATACGCACTCACGTATATTCATATATATCTATATCCATCTATCTGTCTGAGATAGAGGAAGTTGTGTACCAGTTGCGCTGGTAAGTTTTTGTCTTTTTACTTATAAAAAACAAAAGTTTTTGTTTAAAAAAAAAATATATACTACTGTATAGATTGACTCTTCAACTAAATTGTCAGTGGGTGGGTCATTGAAATTTTCGTCCCCCAGCGGCGAAAATTTATAACAAATTGTTTTAGAACTATGAATGGTAAAATTGAAGCACTTCCCGCCAGAAGTGGAAATGGGAGCGTTGAAATGAATGTCACTATGACAACAAAAATCACATGAAAACAAAAGTATGGAAAAAACAAACGGCGCAA
The DNA here is from genome assembly GCA_964016885.1 of Eledone cirrhosa. Lineage (NCBI taxonomy): Eukaryota > Metazoa > Mollusca > Cephalopoda > Octopoda > Eledonidae > Eledone > Eledone cirrhosa. The sequence continues at coordinate 147,606,942 of OZ024742.1, read as the reverse complement.
AAAAATATTGAACAAGAAAAAAACACAACTTCACAAATGGACTCCACAACCACAAATCAAGCAATTGAGAACAACAAAAACAACGACAACAATGACAACAACAACAACACCAACCATAAAAAATCTTTTGCGACAATAAGCAAAGGAACTTTTACAAATATTGATATTTCCAATGCGAAGGAAATGATCAATGAAGAAAAAAAATATATTACCTTCAAGGAAAAAGGGGGATTTAAAATCACCTCTCCGCCACACAAATCAAAGCCGACACTATGTGAAGGACTGGTTTTTCGCACGATTTCAAACAAACAAACAAAAAACCGGCTTTCCTTACTCAAGGCAAAATTGAAATCATCTTGAAAGAGGCAATGCCGGAAATACAATACATACAAAGGGCTAAACTATATGGAACCATTTTGGTGCTCTTCAAAAGTGAGGCCCTTGTGAAAAAATACTCAGTGACCCCGGTCACCTCTGTCGCACACACATTTTTCCCTACATACATGGGAAAAAGAACACAAAGAATAAACATTACGAATATACCATCCAACATTAACATCTGGTGGATTCTGGCAGGGTTCTTGGAGGAAGATGAAGACACAATACTGTCAATTCAAAAATCCACAAGAAACACCTGGAACGGCACAAGCTTGGAAATTTTGGTCCAAATGAAACCGGACAGAATTTCCAAGATACCAGAAAGGGTGCCAGTAGAAAATACAAACTATATACAGATTTCGACAGAAATTGTTTTAAATGCGCAAGCACATCGCATTTAAAGGCCTCCTGTCCCCTCTTACGACCCCCCCCCCATAAAAAAGAGTACTTTTACCAACACCAACTCCAAAACCACAACAACAACAACAATACACAAAACAAGCAAACACAAAAACGAACAACTGTTCAACCACAAACAACAGAAAAAACGCAAACAATTCCCCTGCAAAACACAGTCACACCCTATCCCACTCCATCCAACACTACCACAATCACACACACAAACACACCATCACCACACAACATACCCCTCCTACACGCCCCTGATGACGATTCATCACCAGATGAGGCTACTTCTCCATCCCCAAATGAAGATGAAGGAGAGCCTCGTAAATAAAAAAAAAACAAAAAAAGAGACACCGCAAAGCCACAAAAACAACAATCACCAACACAAACACACAATCACCAACACAAACAACAACACAAACACCACCGCAATCAAATCCCCTCCCCCTACCAGCAAAACAAACACCAACACTACCCCAAACACAAATGCCCACATAAAAAGAAAACTACAAAATGAAAAAACCAAAACAACACAACAAAAAAATAAATGACAATACACATACATTAACACAAACAACAAAAATTTGATGGAGGTCATCTCACAGGACCCCAAAGTGGAAACTGAGGGGAAAACTTTTGTCAAAGCAGACTCTCAACCACACCTAAAACTAATAAGGGTTTCGATAGAAACCTATCAGAAATTGAAAGAACAGTTTTCACAGGATGTTGGCAACCCCTGCCAAAAACCAATAAATCGTGTCCTGTTGAAATGTTTCACCACCCCACTCAACATCCCCACCAGAACTGAAATGGAGATTGAACAACCTGATCTCCAGGAAACGAAAAGGTAAGTGCACCTTCACCAACATGGCTGACTTACGAGTTGGAAGCGTGAATGTGCGTGGCCTAGGGATGCCCTGGAAACAGGGCCAACTTTTAAACAACCTTAGGTTACACGGTATAGATGTAATAGCCATCAGCGATCCAGGATCCACAACAGGCAGCAACTAACCCCCATCTTCAATGACTTTGAGATCTACGCATCTCTCTGTCAGCCGGGAGGTGGAGGGGGAGTGACTGTCATGTTTCGGAAAAACCTCGATCTCGAAGTACAGCAAGTACACTTGGACCCGGAGGGTAGACTGGTAGTGCTAGACGTGAATAGTATTGGAGGTGGAACCTTCAGACTGGTGGCTGTTTATGCCCTGACTGGGCAATCACAATTGCCGCCAGACTTCTTTAAGCGTCTGGAGTCTTTTCTGGGAACGTCTCGCTCCTTGCTTTTAGTGGTAGACTGGAATGGTATCCTAGATGCACGATGGGACTATGTGGGAGCATGTCCCAGTAGAGGGGGGGGGGGGGTGCAACAGCCTCAAAAATCTAATTGGCCAATTCCAACTGGCCGATAGATATCGACTAGATTTCCCGACTGCACCAAAGTGGACATGGGCAAACCGCAGCGGGACATCTAGATTGTACCTAGATACTTTTTTCATTAGAGAGAAGGACAAGAAGATGATAAGCTGTCCACAAATGAACATGGTTGCCTATTCAGATCACAAACTAGTCGTCTGCATAGTCAACCGTGATAGAATACATGACAAGGACCCGGATACTGGAAGCTGAACGTGTCGTTGCCAGCACGAAAAGCCTACAGTGAACGGATAAGAAGATTAGTTAAGCAAGAGTTGACAGGAGCCATTGTCAACAATAGATGGTGGTACTCTCTCAAGAGATCAATTAGAGTAGAATCGATAGGGTTTAGCAGAGAATTAGCTTTAGAGAAAAACAAATCAGAAACAGAACTAGTAGGTAGCCAAGGTAGAAGAGGCACTTAGGAGTGGCAACGCAGCTAGAGTGCTAGCATCGAGAATGGCACTGGACCAGTTCTTCAACGTGAAACACGAAGGCTGCGTGGTCAGAAGTAAATCACGTGCTCTAGGAAACGAGGGAGCAAAAGCTGTTAGCTGGGCCCGAGTGGCGGAAGCGAAAAGTGGCAACAAGTCCACGATTCGGTCTTTGAAAGACAAAAACGGATGCATGCTACTTAACCCCTTTCAGCGGCACTTTGCGCAACTGTTTGAGCAGCACAACGGTGCACCAAACGGGGCAATGGACTTTGGTTCATACCTTGACAGCCTGCCGCATCTCTCGAGAACGGACGCCGAGTTCTGCGAAAGACCGATCACAGCCACTGAGATATGGGACGCTCTGGGCTGCTGCAGGAAATGCAAATCACCCGGTCTAGATGGTCTACCCTATGAGTTTTACATAGGCATACCGGACTTGTTCTCTGGCATCCTCGAAGCCATCTACTGCAATTGGCAGCAGAACGGGACAATTCCCAGTTCTGCAGGCAAGGGCGTAGTAACGCTGATCAGGAAAGATGAGAACAAGGGGGACGAAATAAATAATTTCAGGCCCATAACTCTACTTAACACAGAGTTAAAGATTTTGGCCAAGGTGCTATCAACAAGGCTGGCGCTTGTCGTCGAAAACCTGGTAGGGAAAGCGCAAACGTGTGCAATCCCGACCAGGTCCATACACGACAACCTCCACCTCATGCAATACATCATAGAGAGGGTGGGGTGTAAACTCAGCTTTGGTGGGGCTCTGATCAATTTAGATCAGTCTAAGGCATTCGATAGAGTCGACCATCGATACTTGGAAGCGGTTCTCAAGGCGGCCGGTTTCGGTCCCGTTTCAGAGGCTGGATCAAAGCGATGCACACCAGCATCTGCTCGAAGGTCAAGGTGAACGGCTACCTATCGGAGCCATTTGAAATCACGCGTTCCATTCAACAGGGATGCCCTCTCTCCTCCATTCTGTACGTATTGACTCTAGAGCCACTACTGCGGAAGTTGGAGCTTTTGCAGGGCATCCCTTTAGAACCGGGACGGCGAAAAGTGGCGTCGGGTTATGCCGACAACGTGACAGTAATGGTGTTGAAAACCTCGGAATCGAGGTAATCGGCAATCTACTACAGGAATATGAAAGGTTCACAGAACTGAACCTGGACAAGTCTGTCGGTTTGTAACTCGGAATGTATAGAGGCAAACCAATGCCGTCTGACAGCGTCGTCGGACGCTGGACGAAGGACCGGTGAAATTGCTCGGAGTCTGGTTCGGTGGAGAAAAACTGGAACGAGGTCATGGCCAAGGTATTTACGCTCACCCAGAAGTGGGCAGAGTGCAAACTGTCCTTGAAAGGTCGAGCGGAGGCGGCGAACACTTTTATAGCGTCTGTCATCTACTACCGCTTGACTGTCATGCCTTGTCCCCGTGAATACCTCACCAAGATGGAATGCATGCTCTTCCAGTTCCTGTGGAAGAAGCAGGCTCCACTAGTGAGGAGATCTGTCTGCTGTCAACACCCTTCCAACGGAGGGCTGGGCATGCCGTGGCTAATGATGCGCAAACATGCGCTGAGGCTACGACATCTCCAGGTATTCCTCACCGACCAACCGGTGTGGGCACCGTTTGTGAGACAGGCCTTCCTACAACTTGTCTCGCTGACGGAGCTGCAGTCCTGGGTCAAGCAAAGACCGAAGAAGATGGGCGCCTGGCACATTGAATGCGCCCAGGCACTCACAGTCGTCTGGCAAGCGGGCACAGCAATCAGTGGAGGCTCCACTTCGACATTCTATAGAGAGTTAGTACTTTACAAGTGCGACGACGTGCTCGGGGAGACTCTAGGCGTCAAAGATGACGAGCTCACCAGTCTGTTTGGTAGGACTTTCCGCCCGGGACCTATGGACAACTTCCAGAGGTCCCTGGCCTGGCAGTGCTACCGAGGAGCTCTACCCATTCGAGACAAGATCTACAGGCACGGACGCCCCGGCAGGGATCCTTCCAAGAGGGCGTGTCCAAGATGCGAGCAGGACATTGAAACCGTCTTGCACGCAATTGTACACTGCTCGGGCGTAAGCGGCCTGTGGAACTATGCAGAACAACTGCTGTCACATATGGGACAAATCCAGTTGACTGCTGAGTCCATACTAAGTCTCAAACCGCCAACCTCCTTTAAAAACGAAAGAGAGGTGGTTTTCCTCTATACAGTGGCTATGGTGGACGAGATTGAGAAGACTGAGGACAGATGCCCTTTTCTCTGGACAACAATTGCTTCCTTTCTTTAATTATCGCTTTAGAAGGAGAATCAGAGTGGAGAGAGAGGCACTGCACCCCAGTAAATTTACTGAAAGGTGGGTGAATGCATCGAAAATGCCCCGAGTGATTGGGCCTTCTCTGTTTATAAGCCTGTAGGTTAAAGAAGAGAGCAAAAGGAAGAAAGGAGCACTTTCACAGCACGCTCCTGCAGTTGAGGGTTGTTCTATCGACGGGGTATTAAACAACCCATTTGTGGTGCCTATTCCCTATTGGGGATTTCGATTGTTATAATTGTTTGTTTCAATATTTTTACACGACTATATGTAAAATCCCCGGCATGTGTCTGTGTATTGTCCCCTTTTCTTGTGCACCCTTGTGGCAAATAAAGAAATATATCTATCTATTTATCTATGTATATATATATATATATATATAAATGAAAATAGAGAAATTAATGTGAGCAAGAAGCCAACAGTATTTCATAATATATAAGTGACTATAACTTCAAAATGGAAAATAATTAACGTAAGATATGGGAAAATAATTCAAACTCAATTAAAAAAAAATCAAGACAGAGATTTTATCCACAGATTTTGTGAAATCCAGGGAAAAAACCAATAGAGTCTTAACTCAGAATAAAATAAAGGTTAAATACTCATCCTTCAATTTGGAAAAACTACAAATGCTCTATATAGTCTTAAAGAGACTATTTCATGAAACTTTTCAGTGGGATTAGTCACGGTTGGAGTCGTTCCTCAGTAGAGTTCAACACGATAACCAAAATACCACTGTCAAAATATGCCAGAAAGGGAATTTAAAAGCAGGCTAGTTCACCTCATGCTGAGGTATATATATATATATCATCTGGTCGAGCTTGCTTGGCCATTCACAAGCCTAGTACACCATCTGTCACGATCAAACACAAGTGTTGGGACGTCATTAAAGGAGCATCCTGTGTCTCTACATTGTTGGTCGATGTAAGTTAAAGCCGGTCAGCCAACCTTCCTCTGACCACGGCTAGGTGCCCAAAACAAAAGAATACTAACAAGTTCTTACTTTGCTTGCCAGCAGTGTGCTGCAAATCTCATTCTTCGTTTGCAGATATATAGGGATGGGATCATAGAGCAGTTCTTTAGTAGGATGCCGTGTCCATGAGATATTAAGTACAGCCCTCAGCATTCATGTATAAGTTCTATGAAGCTTGGATTCTAGTTTTTTGGTCAGTATCCAAGCAATGGCACTATACATCAAGACCGATTCTACAGTGGCACGGAAAAAAGCTGCGTTTTAGGTTGTCTGGAAGATCAAATTTACCGATTATGTCCATCTTGTTAAGGGCAGTCCATGCATTAGCTATTCTGATTTTCATATACTTTTCAGTTGAATTGATTTCACTACCAAGATATGTGAATTTCTCAACAGATTTGATAGATTCTCCAGTGAGTGTGTCAATAGAGCCTCACTAATTGAAGCCAATTAACTCTGTTTTCAAGCATTCACAAAGAGTCCAACGTCATTTGCAGCTTTCTCAAGAAGCTGAGGCAAGGCTTGTACATTTGCCATTCTGTCAGCAACCACAGCTAGATCATCTGCATAATCGACATCAGTCAATATTTTCCTAGGATGATGTTTGGATAACCTTGGAGACAAGGCAAAGCCCAATTCATTATGTTTATCAAGAGATGTTTACCGGAACATAATCCAGGGTAATAACAAATAGAATGGGGTCTAATGTATCACCCTGAAGAACTCCGGCCAAGACAGCAAAAAAGTCAGTGTCTCCATCAAAGGATCTCACCAGAGACTCAGTGTTTCTGTACAACATCATATTAACATTTACTGTTTCAGTGAGAATGCCATATGCCAGAAGGATCTTTTCCATTTTTCCTCTGTATACTGAATCGAAAGCCTTAGAGAGGTCAACAAAAAGTAGAGTAGCCTCTAAGTTCTTAGCTCTGACTCCTTTAATGATCTGTCTGACAGTTAGAATTTGTTCAACAGTGGATCTGTTTTTCCTAAAACCATTTTGATTTTTTCGCAGGACGTTTTCAAATTCAGGCTCAATACTGTTTTGAAGAAGAGAGTTCTAGATTTTAGCTGCAATAGAAGTGAGTGTTATACCCCTATAATTTTTAGCTAATCCTAGATCTCCTTTCTTTGGAAAAGGATGTATGCAGTCTTCAGTCCATTTCTCTATAAGTTCTCCATTGTAGGTGGCATTGCAGAGATCCATTAACTCTTTAGCATTTACATTACTCTACTATTGTATTTTTGCAGTAAAGGCTTTATCTCACATAATATCGAATCTACAAGATTTTGATTATGTTATTATTTATTTTGAGAACAATACCTTAACATTGGTATAAGAAGCCAGTTATGGCCAGTTTGAACAGAAAAAGGTGATAGAATTCTGGCAAGATATGGCCGGTTTAAATGCTAAAGGGTTAAAGTTCTGTGTCTTCCATACTTCGGGATGAATATTGTCTAGGCCTGCTGCTTTACTGCTTTTTACCTTTTTCAATACAGTTTCAAACTCTGCAATGGTAAAGTTACCAAGTTTGATGTCAAGTGGATGATCAACAATGGGTTCAACCTCAGCATCTGCAATTTTTGTTCCTTGCACAATAGACTTTTAAAGTGGTCTTTCCATTTATTCAACCTTACTGCCTGACTGTTGGCCTTTATTTTAGATATGGTAGATGGTTTTCTACCACTGACCTTGTTGACAGTTTTCCAAGCCATTGCAAATAGTTTGTTGGCAGCAAAAAAATTGATCACCAAATTCTCAGTAAGTAAATGATCTCTGGGATTTTATCAACCAAACTCTATCTCTATGCTATATATGTCATATACGTAATATTATGTAAATCCCGCCGAGGTTGACTTTGCCTTTCATCCTTACGGGGTCGATAAAATAAAGTACCAGAAATGCACTGGGTAATTGCTGGCCTTGTGCCTAAAGTAGAAACAAATATTATGTAAACATATACATAAGTATATGTGCGTATGAGAGAGTTTGTGTATGTGTATATTTATGTATTTGGATATTTATTTATTAATTTTTTTCCCCTCAATTTTTGCCCGTTATTTTATTTCAGCCTCACTTTCATTTATCCTATACTCTGTTTTCAAATCCATATTACTATTTCATAAATAAACTTTCTTCTGATGAATGAAGACAGCCATAAATATCTGTCTTCAAGAAACCACTGGTAAATGAAATAATTATCTTATGTTGTTTATTACATAACTATATATATATATATATTTATACTCTGCTATGTATTGAGTACCTTACTTACTATGGTTACCCTCGATTGAACCCGGGATAAACATATGTATATATATATATATATATATATATATAATACACATGTTCACACACGTTTTCCCCTACACACACTTACACTCATGCGCACACACATACATATATCATACCATATTCACACATATTTTCCCTATGCACACACACACAAAACTTTAAATTTTAACATCTTTTTCATCCATTCAAGGTAAATCTGCCAGGAAACAGCAACTCTTCTCTGATTGCTCTCTAAGCACACATACACACAGATTCTCTCTTGATAATGGATGGTAAATCCAAAAATATTTGAGATCAATAAAATTGCTAAGGTAAAATTGTACTGTCCTCAGTCTTTTCTCAGTCCTTTTATTTTCTGTAACTCCTGTAGCCGGAAGCATTCAGACTTACCTTGCATCTTTCTATTACTCGTTCCACTGTCCACGTGGGGTACTTCCAAACAGCATCTATCTTCACATGACCCATCTCCTCACGGTGCCAACAGCCAAGTGACCGCTGCCCACTGCTTCGTCTCTCATGTCGCCCCCGTCCTCCTGCTTCCAGTCAGGCATCCCCCAACTTCCAGCAATCCCCCTCCTACGGCAGTTCTACACACCTCCTCTATCTCACGGCAGCCCCACAACTCCTATTACATTGGCACTTTTAATCTCACGCACATTGTCAGGCTTCCAAATATTTAAACTTATTTAAATTTGTATTACTTATCCCACAATGCTTCAAGCAAACTACAACACTTTGTTATATATATGTATATAATACAAGTTTAAATGATAAATCATTATCTGGCAGTATCGGTAGAGGGTCGGACGCCATGCTTTCCAGCATAGTTACGTCCCTTTACGATCTGAGTTCAAATCCCGCCGAGGTTGACTTTGCCTTTCATCCTTACGGGGTCGATAAAATAAAGTACCAGTAATGCACTGGATAATTGCTGGCCTTGTGCCTAAAGTAGAAACAATTATCTATAAAAGGCAGATTGTTGTTGTTGTGTGTGTGTGTGCATATGTTCCATGTTTATACATTTGCACAATTTCAAACCGATTCGAGTCAAAGTCTGTAAGAATGTTGTAAAGGGTTTAACTTAGGTCAACGACTATTTATTTCATTCAAACTCACTCACAATTATGGAAATAATCGATAAAACTAAATACATGACGCTTTACCCCTCTCTCTACTCTCCTTCAAATTCGATAAAACTACATACAGGCTTACAAACTTCCTTTAGGAACGCCGTAGAGAGAGAGAAGAGAGAGAGAGAGAGAGAGAGAGAGAGAGAGAGAGAGAGAACGTTTGTTTTTGAGTGTGGAACGGTCAAACATTTATTTACTTCAATGACAAAGAGAACTTATTACATTTTATACGATTACTATCCACAATAATATCCTCTACGAGGTCATTAAACCTGCTAGAAACAGCAGCTAACTCTCCCCCATACCACACCCCTCCCTACTGTCTTAAATTTAGAAAACATATCCTCTATGAGGTCACTAAACCTGCTATAAACAGCAGCTAACTCTCCCCCATATCACACCACTCCCTACTGTCTTAAATTTAGAAAACATATCCTCCATGAGGTCACTAAACCTGCTAGAAACAGCGGCTAACTCTCTCCCATATCACACCCCTCCCTACTATCTTAAATTTAGAAAACACACATTAGACAACCATGCCGAACAACTCCATCGCAGCTCTGTTGTTCGGCTGGCATCGTCTACGCGCGTGTTGCGCAAGTACTGTGAAACAATAAATTTCAACACTTCTTTGCACAGAGATAATATCCATAGGTGAAACTACAATTGTCACTGCTGGCGCAGCTCCTGCTTCGGCAGTCCAGGTCTGCAATTCATTCACCCAGTGCCTGGCAGACAAAAAAGTGCTGCCATAAAATGGGTGGTGCAACCTAACTTTGGTAACTTACTGACCCCAAGCAACGCCGGGCTTTAATGCTAGTAACTGGATATTTCAACTGAGAAACTGCTAGTATTTTGTACGTATATGCAGAACAAATAAAATGCAAATAAATATATATACTTCAAGATAGTATATTGGCCTACAATTCTATGGACAGATCTGTTTCTAGAAATAAAAAAAAAAGAATGCAAACTATTGGTCTCAATAATTAATATCAAAAACCAATAATTGATTTTGGTAATAAATATCCTAAGACCTTGATTTCCTTTATTGGTATGGCTCGGTCTTAGCTATATATATCTCACACTGCATAAAAATACTAGTCAACTGCCCAGGGAAGAATTTTTGAAAAGGTTCTCTACCCGATGTTAAAATAATATTCAACAGAAGGGCAGCTAGAAAGAGCTCCAAGCAAGTCCCATTTAGATAATTCAAACTAATTTAGACAAATTAGGAGTAGAAAAATGCTAATATATATCAATAAAAAAACCCTATTAAATTGAAGCAGAATATATCTGAAATTCTCACCTTACACAGGATAGGAGACATCACAACTCTACCCATCGGCAGAGCGTTTTTTTTTAATCCTCTGAAGATGGAGAAGTACAAATAATATCTATATCATTTTGTATGTATAGATTATATGAATTTCACGTAACATTCTTCCAATAATTCAATGTATAAGGAATTAAAAATGATTTAAATGCTAATTTTTCCAGCTATATATTTGATTATATATATATATATATATATATATATATATATATATATAAAATGGAAAAGAATGAAACGAAATTTCATTTCTCACTCTTAGTACGGCTGATACCTAAATATAAGTATGTATACGTACATACATATATGTATACAGACGAACAGTAGTATGTGTATATACACATACATGACACATATATATATATGTACGTATGGGTTTACCGAACATTTATTATAATGTTCGGTTTGTTTGTAAACAAACAGCCCGAATTACGCCGTACAGTGCTCGGCAACCATCGTCACCCTTTTGTTCAACACAGACACAGGAACGATGTACTAGTTTCAAGCTTATTAGCTATCGTCAGCATCGTATACCTTTCTGTCAGATGATTGAACGTTTGAAAGTGTATACTTTCCTTATGCATATTAACGGCTGAGCAGCCTAATTTGCATATTGAGTGAGTTAGTCGGCCTGGCGTAGCGAAAACGATAAATGGAAAAGAATGAAACGAAATTTCATTTCTCACTCTTAGTACGGCTGATACCTAAATATAAGTATGTATGCGTACATGCAAATTAGGCTGCTCAGCCGTTAATATGCATTCACTCCTATGACTTTTTCAATTTTCAACGGAAACTTCAATACTTATATGTATATGTATATATATAAAAGTGGATGAATACCTCAACAGGTACAATGTACTTGTAGAAATATTCAAGTTGTTTATAATACTTGTGGTTCAATGGTACTAATTCGAGATGCCAGAACAATATAAAAAGTAGCGAAGCAAGCGGTTATTAAACAATTCTCTAAATAAATTAAAAAAACGATTTAAATAATCACCTGTTCCATTGCTGTTACCGACGGTTTCATCATTCCAAAAGATTGGAAATCCAGAGAATTTCCAATGGAAAGAAATGAATCTTCAGACAGCCTATTTCCACACCATAAGGTTGCAAGCCCCATAGTAAGTAAATATTTTGCTTCCTGCCCAACGCAAGCGGTCAAGCCGTTAAAATGACACACACGCAAGATCAGGTCGCTGATAATAGGTGTATATTATAAACATGTTGATATTGCCACTAAAATTAGCAGCAATATTCAACGTTTTGTTCTCTACATTGGAAATTCTCTGGATTTCCAATCTTTTGGAATGATGAAACCGTCGGTAACAGCAATGGAACAGGTGATTATTTAAATCGTTTTTTAATTTATTTAGAGAATTGTTTAATAACCGCTTGCTTCGCTACTTTATATATATATATATATATATATATATATATATGTCATATCCGGGACTTCCAACAGTAATGGCTGCATTCTTTAAGGGTATGTCAGTATTTATTTATAAAACTGCTCTATATTATATTTTATCTGATGAAAGCACACCATAATTTAATTTGGCGTCCTTGGAATATGTATAATGAAATAAATATGGTTTTATGAATATAGTTCCCATTTGTTAATATCGTATATATATATATATATATATATGTTAAAACTGCACTATATATATATATATATGTCATCCGCATCATCATCATCATCATTATCGTTTAACATCTATTTTCCCTTCTTGCAAGAGTTGGCTGAGTCCTCACAGATGGAGTCAGTACTTAAATGGGGTTAGTGACCTCTCAGATGGGTAGGGGGACCTGCATCTTGCAGTATACAACTCTGCATACTACTGAGTTCATTTTATTATGATACCAGCACTAGGGAGGTTCTTATGTCTTTCACAGATCTGAAGAGTTCTCCCAACTCTTTGTTTGGCTGGATGCCTTTTCTATCACCAACCACTTTACAGAGTGTACTTGGTGTGTTTATAGTGTAAATCATCAACTCTAATTTCTATATGTCTTATAATGCACACATACATACACACACACACATGTATATGTGTGTGTATATTTAGCAAAAACCAAAGAATTAGTAAGTAGGAAAGAAGATAAAGCCCTGATCCCATCAAGAAAGTGCCCTTGTTCGATATGTCAGAAACTCTATATAATGTACACAAGAGGTGTAGTGAGATAGAAGGCAGTCTAACAGGAAAAGAAGACTTTGTATCTTATAGATGCTCAGGAATAATTGATAAGAAGAGCATCAATGATATAAAAATGTTCCTATCCCAGGAAGGATCCATAGAAATGGTTGATAGCTTCTGCTACCTGGGTGATATAATTGGCATAATAGCTATTTCCCCTGCTGACAATAAGAGGTTTCTCTCTACGAATGAAAGGCCATCTGATGATGTCTATGTGTGAAGTGCACTATTGCATGGTAGTGAGACATGGGCAGTGAATGCAGACCATATGCCAAGACTGGAGAGAAATGAAGCAAGAATGCTTCAATGGATGTGGAATGTTAATGTGCACACATATATATATCATCATCACCTATTTTCTATGCTTGCATGGGTTAGATGGTTATTGTCTCCTGTGGTCTGACTGGTCAAGTGACCAGCTCAGACACTTTCTTTTGGTATCTATGGTTTGATGCCCTTCCTAACACAAAGCAACAAAGCGTACTGGGAGCATTTTATCACGACTCTGACATGATGATATATATGCATATATAGAGATGATGCCCTATTTACTTTAACATTTTTTTAGTAATTCTGCCTTTAGGGTTAGAAAACACATGTATACATTCTTTAAAAACTATAACCTAGCTATAAAGATGAAAAACAATACAAAGGTAGTTAATTTCTTGGATGTTACACTGGAGTAAAAAAAAAATGAACTTTTTAGATCCTATCATAAACCTGGTGAATTTTTATATTACATGCAGAAACATTCAAATCCCCCCAAAATTAATAATATATCAGGTAGAATTTCTAAACTTTCGGCCAATAAAGATATATTCACATAAAATACTAAATATTATAATTGTTGTTATTTCAATTAATAAGTATTATTAAACTTATAAGCTCTAGTTGTATTCCTATAACATTATTTTAGTGTGTAGGGCGGTAGATTGGCAGTATCGGTAGAGGGTCGGACGCCATGCTTTCCAGCATAGTTACGTCCCTTTACGATCTGAGTTCAAATCCCGCCGAGGTTGACTTTGCCTTTCATCCTTACGGGGTCGATAAAATAAAGTACCAGTAATGCACTGGGTAATTGCTGGCCTTGTGCCTAAAGTAGAAACAATTATTTTAGTGTGTAGTATATATGTATCAGTGTGTATTGATCTAGCAAAATATCTTTAGTCACTGCATTATACCTTTATTACTAATAAATTTTTAATCGCATGTTTAGTCTTCCATAAAGTTTTAATATGTTTTCCCAAGTGTATTTTTAATTTTATTGATCGAAACATTCATAAATCAATTAAATAATTTATTAGTTATTTTTATTCATTTACACACACACACATACACACATATAGATATGTTTGTATATGTATATATATGTGTGTGTGTGTGTATAAAAAACATATATATATGTTTATATGTTTATATATATACATATATATATATATGTTTATATATACATATATATATATATATATTTATTAAAATAACAGATTAAAGTTTTTTGCAAAGAATCGCTGCTTTCACACTTAACGGGATCTCCTGAAACTAACAAAGTCAATCTGTGAACGCAGAAGTGAATATTTCAAAAAACGTTGCAACCGGAGGAAGACAGGAAGACAATACTTTGGTTCATGGAAACGTTCCCTGGCAAAGAACGGGAAAAAACGAATATAATACGTCATTATTTGGAGCGGTGAAAAACAATTACACGCAAAGACAAAACCACGTTTATGGTATAAAAGAAGTCGTAGACTAATATGTATGTATATATATATATATATATATATATATATATATAATGGAAAAATTTGAACAGGGACAAAACAGAGAGGCAGTACAATAAATGTTTATTAATTTCACGCTCAGGAGGGTGGGGGGTAGGTGGGGGACGACGTTTCGGGCATAAGCCCTTCCTCAGGTGAGAAGTGTGTGGGAACAGAGTTCGAAAGGTGTGTAGGGGAGAAGTGGAGAGACATATAGCGAAAGGAAACGGTGCGAATGAAAAAAAACAAATAAAGATAAAAAAATAAAAATAAAGCATGATCAAAATACAAGGAATGGGAAAATTTAAAAATAAAGGCATGATCAAAATAAACTGAAATTAAAAGGGGGGTAAACAGGTGGTGGAAGGGTGTGGGGTGAGTAGGGGTGGTGGCGGGTGGAGTGGGGAGAGGGAGACGGGGTGTCCTAGCGGGGAGGGCTGAAGGTGGTGTGTGTGTATGTGAAAGTGAGGGTTGGGGGAAAAACGGGGTTGCATGTTCAGGAAGAGGTGTGTGTGGGGTGTGTGTTTGTGGGTCGGAGTGTCTGTGCGTGTGTGGATAGGGGGGTGGGGGGAGAGGAATCAGGAGGCTGAGGGTGTAAATATGTGGTGGGAAGCACGTGTGTGTGGGGTTTAAGCGTGTTGTGGGTGTGGGTGGCGTGTGGAGAAAAAAAATTTTTTGGGGGTGTGTGTGCGGGTGAGTTATATAGGTGATTACGCAAGAGGATGGTTGAAAAGTTGGTAAGTTCCAAGGATGTTTAGTAGATTGGTTGTAAGTCAAATTCTGTGTGTGGGTAATCCATGAAGTGGTGGTCGGAAGAGGAGAGATGTGGGGTGCGCGCGCAACAGGAAGTGGTCAGCAGTGGGAGTGCTGTGGTCTGTTGGTGCTGGGAGGTGGCCAGAGGGCACAGCAGCAGTCAGTGGAATGGTAGGGGGCGAGGATGGGTAGGTGTGAAAGTTGGAGTGAGGAGGGTGTGTGTGTGTGTATTAGTAGGGGTGTTAGTGGGATGAGTGAGTGTGGAGCGAGGGTGTGGGTGGAGTGGGGAGAGAAGAGTGTGTGTGGTTCTATGGAGGGAGTGTGGTGTACTGGTGTGTGTGTAGTTTGATGAAGAGGTGTTAGTGGGTGTTAGTATACGGGAGGCGGGGAGGGGTTGAATGCAGGTGTGAGTGGGGGTTATTGGTGGTAGGGTGTGTAGAGTTGGTGGTGTACGAGGGTGTGTGGGTACGTGTGCGTGGGGTTGGGGGGTGTTAGTGATGTTAGTTGCGTGTGGGGTGGGTGGTGTAAGTGGGTGCGTGTGTTCGTGTGCTTGGGGTTAGGGGGTGTTAGTGAGGTTAGTTGCGGGGTGGTGGGATGGAGGTGTGGGGGTGAGAGGTGTGGGGGTGACGGTTAGTGGTGGTAGTAGGGTGTGTGTTTAGTGTGAGCGCGTGTATATATGTGCCGGTGGGTGTGTGCGTGTGATAAGGAGGGGGGAGGAGGAGAAGAGGGGAGGGAAGGGATGTTAGTATGTTAGTTGGGGAAGGGTGGTCAGATGAGGGGTGGAGTGGAGGTGTTAGTATAGTTAGTGTGGGGTGGGCGGTGAAAAGGAGGGGTGTGTTAGTGGGGGGAGGGGGGGAGGTCGAACGCTAAAGGAATAAGGGTGGGGAGTTCAGGCCGGGGGGAGTGTGGGTCTGTAAGATGAAGATAGTTCGTTGTTCGACCGTAAGGCGATGGGCGAGTGTTCCGTGGCACTGGAGTAGGCCACAGACTGTGAGATGGCGTGCGGAATGTCCAGGGCCACCAAAGTGGCGGGCGATGGGGGAACTGCCCCCGAGACGAATATCCCGGAGGTGCTCCGTGACTCGGTCCGCCAGGCGACGTCCCGTCTGTCCGACATAAGTCGCGCTGCACTCCGTGCAGCGAAGTCCGTAGACTAGGTTGGAGGAGGTGCAGCGGAAGGCATGCCGGACCGAAAGAGAGTGGCCATTGGGACCCTGGAAGGTGGTGGTGTTGGTGATGTGGGGACAGGTGTTGCAGCGGGGCCTAGAACAGGGAAAGGAACCAGGGGGGTAAACAGAGCGTGGGTTGGGGGGTAGGGAGCTGTGGACGAGGAGGGTGCGGAGATTGCGTGCGCGTTTGAAGGAGGGGAGTGGTGGGGTTGGGAAGATGTGGGAGGTGGAGGGATCGGACTGGAGGCGTCGGAAGAGGCGGTGGAGGGGTAAGGTGGAGGGGTGGTAGGTGATGGGGAAGGGGAGACGGTGGGTGGGTGTGCGGTGGGGTGAGGGTGGTGGAGCGGGGGACAGCACGGGCGCGGGTGAGAGCGGTGTAGACGAGGGGGGGGGGGGGGGGGGGGTAACCTCTGCGGATGAAATGGCTGACTAGGGAAAGGGCCTGGGACTCGAAGTCAGCATCACGGCTACAGAGGCGGTGTGTATATATATATATATATATATATATATATATATATATATATATATATACATACATATATATATATATATCATCATCATCATTTTACGTCCACTTTTCCCTGCTTGCAAGGGTGGGACGGGAACTGATTCTGGCTTGATTTCTACAGCTGGATGCCCTTCCTAACACCAACCTCATTAACAGTGAGTGTTGGGTGCTTTTTGCCGTGGCACCTCCACGACCACTTTGCAGTGGAATGATAGGGACCCCAGTCCCTATCATCTCATTTCTACAGCTGAGTAAACTGGAGCAATGTGAAATAAAGTGTCTTGCTCAAGGAAACAACACATCACCCGGTCTGAGAATTGAACTCACAACCTTTCGATTGCAAGGCCAATGCTCTAACCACTAAGCCATGTGCCTCCATTTATATATTTGTACACGCTGTAATGTGGCCGTGTAGGTAACACGGTAAAAACCTCCCAGTACACATTGTAAACGTGGTTGGTGTTGGGAAGGGCACCCAGCCGTAGAAAACCCGCCAGACGTGTAGGTGTCACGACAATAAAACACACAGTCCATGCTGTAATGTGGCCGTGTAGGTAACACGATAAAAACCTCCCAGTCCACACTGTAAACGTGGTTGCCGACACTGAAAGAAAGAGGCCTAGAAATGTTATTACGAGAGGTGAAAAATGAGTGGAAGGATGAGAGACTACCTGCAGCTGACTCAACAAAATGATCAGCTATCGAAATTGACAGTTATAGAAGCAAACAAGATGATGAAAAATGGTAAAGCTACCAGTCTGTCAGAGATAGTTGTTGAGATGCTGAAATTTTCTGAGGAAATAGGCCTTGAACTAAAATTTTGTAATTTTGTGGATACTAGATAGCTAGAGTTGAGTAAATAATTTGGAAACAAATAAATCCAGTTGATATCTTAGCTGTAGTTGGTATTAGGAGAAATAATAACATTAGACAGTAAGAGAGAATTCATCCAACTGAAAGTTACGAAGGATTGCAACGAGTGTTGCGATGCAGTGCTGGAAAAGACCCATCCAACCCATACAAGCATGGAAAATGAGACATTATATATAATATGTGTGTGCGAGTCCCGGGTTCAATCGGGAGTAACCACAATTAGTAAGGTGTGCAAACATCAAGTTTAAAACAGAAATGGCTTCTACAGGACTAGAACTGTTTCATTCAAAAGAAATCATCCAGGCTTTCCTGATGATTTCTTTTGAATGAAATAATTCTAGTCCTGATAGTGGTGGTTATGGTGATGGCAGTGGTTGTGATGATGGTGGTGGTTGTGGTGATGGTGGTGGTCGTGGTGATGGTGGTGGTGGTTGTAGTAGTAGTGGTGATGATGATCATATACACATGCACACATACACACACACACACACATCTACAAAAACAAATACATATCTATTCAACCATCTAACCATCTCTCTATTTATAACAAGCCATGCAGCAGCTGTTAGTTCTCCCTATCAACTTGTCTGCCACTCTGCCACTCTAAATATTAGTCCTTCTATCTATTCACACATCTGCATGACCACACAAATATCCATACATACATTTATTTGTCTGTCTGTCATTCTTTCTGTCCACACATCCACTATACATATATCTATACAACCAACCACCTGTCTGCATATGTCTATATGTCTGTCACCCTATCTACATCACCATACATATATCCACACACCCACCTAGCTGTCTGTGTGTCTATATCTCCATCTATACATCTATCATTTTATCTATTTCTTTTGAAATAGTACCAGTAATGCACTGGGTAATTGCTGGCCTTGTGCCTAACGTAGAAACAATTATATCTATTTCTTTTGAATGAAATAGGTCTAGTCCTGATAGTGGTGGTTATGGTGATGGCAGTGGTTGTGATGATGGTGGTGGTTGTGGTGATTGTGGTGATGGTGGTGGTTGTGATGATGGTGGTGGTTGTGGTGGTTGTGGTGGTTGTGATGATGGTGGTGGTTGTGGTGATGGTGGTGGTTGTGGTGATTGTGGTGATGGTGGTGGTTGTGGTGATGGTGGTGGTTGTGGTGATTGTGGTGATGGTGGTGGTTGTGGTGATGGTGGTGGTTGTGGTGATGGTGGTGGTTGTGGTGATGGTGGTGATGGTGGTGGTTGTGATGATGATGGTGGTTGTGGTGATGGTGGTGGTTGTGGTGATTGTGGTGATGGTGGTGGTTGTGGTGATGGTGGTGGTTGTGGTGATGGTGGTGGTTGTGGTGATTGTGGTGGTTGTAGTAGTAGTGGTGATGATGAATCATATACACATGCTGCTCCCGTAAGGATGAAAGGCAAAATTGAAATCCCGCCGAGGTCAACTTTGCCTTTCATCTTTACGGGGGTCGATAAAATAAAGTACCAATAATACACTGGGATAATTGCTGGCCTTGTGCCAAAAGTAGAAACAATTATATCTATTTCCTTTGTTATCTCTTGATACTAACCTAACTGAAACTGCCCCTGTTTGAATGAATAAAAATAAAATGATTGTTTTAAAGTGCTCATAACAACAATAATGGCCAAATTAAAATGGTCTGCTTCAAAAGTTTGATAATTTACATACAATGTTGTTTACATTTAAAAGCTGTAAGAATTAGCTTTCTAATTAGGACAGGATTGTTGTGAGAGGTTGTTTAGCTCAATGGCTAGAACAGTGAGCTGATATCTGACAGATATAGAGCTTAGTTATCCGTAGCGGCTGCTAGCCACTTTTTTTCATCGATAGGGGTATTTTAACAGATTTTCTAAGTTATTATTTATAGAAATTGACTGTATTTGCAGTTATTTCTACGTCTGAATTTCTTAGATTTTCTAGGAGCTTCATAATTCTTCAGAGCTTCACTTCAAAAATTCAATTCTTTACATACAGTGTTGTATAGACACATATATATAATCAACACCACTTCATGTCCACTTTCCATTCTACCATGGTTTGGATGGGTTGTCATTGTTCAAGACTGGGTGAGTTAGACCTCATCATGTTCTTACATTCCATTTTTGGTATTGTTTCTCTGACTGGATATCCTTCCTAATGCCAATCACTTTACAGAGTGTTCTAGGTGCATTTTATCATGTCACCAATATTAGAGAAGCTGGGAAATACTTGACAGGTTCAGAGATTCCTCTCTACTGTATATTGTCTTCGTCTTTATGGGGGATGGGTATGGAGTGCATTCCATTTGAACACTGGCGGTTGTATTGGACACAGCAGGCTACAGGAATCTCTCTTTGTAGTTTCGCGTGGAAAGAGATTACGCAATAGTGATTGCCTAAACTTAAGGAATGAATTCTTCACACGTTGTCCACACGTCTGGAAACAACTCTTACATAACTACAAAGCTCCAGATTGAATTACAACAGTTATTTCCCTTACACCTCTCGCACGCAATTTAGTATTGCCTGTGTGAAGTGATCGTTTCTGCGCATGCGCGTTCGTACGGTTGTCCTTCCTGTTCCGTATAACCATGTCCATTACGAGCTGAGGATCCGCTAAGGTGAAACAATTGTTCTCGGTATGGTGAACTAACTGTATATATATATATCACGATAAATTAACGGAGCCATAGACTCTCGTTATTCCCTGTAAATAATGTGCTCAAAGGAAAAGGAATCCTGAGCTCTTTAAAATACAATATGTTGAAAAGGTAACACACTAAAGAGAGATAGTGTGCCATCAATAAAACAGGGAAAACCCCCAGTGTATGGAATCTATAATCTATGGAAAGCAGGGTAGACACACAATAATTAAAAATATAAATTAAAATGTATATACGCATCTCTATAACTATATATGCCCTAAACACGCTGTGACATCTCTCTGCCGCGTGTAGCTGGCCGGTCGCTTTAGATTCTCTTAGAGTTGTCTGGAATGTATAGTCTTGCACGCGCTGATGAATCATAGGCTATTCCATTTCAGTCAACAACTTCTTGGCGAAACAGATCTCTTTGGATTTGTACGCGTGTGTTATATAGTTATAGAGGTGCGTATATACATTTTAATTTATATTTTTAATTATTGTGTGTCTACCCTGCCTTTCATAGATTATAGTTTCCATACACTGGGGGTTTTCCCTGTTTTATTGATGGCACACTATCTCTCTTTAGTGTGTTACCTTTTCAACATATTGTATATATATATATATATATATATATAAATAATCGATGTTAAACAATGATGATGATACATATATATATATAGGAAAAAGTTTAACCACAACGGCAGAGCTCAAACCGTTTCGACGGCTATTTTTGGACTGTGAGTCCAGAAATAGCCGTCGAAACGGTTTGAGCTCTGCCGTTGGGGTTAAACTTTTTCCTATTACCCACTCTACTACCCTAAGTATTGAGTACTTTGGTGCGTTATGGTCCATGTGGTTCCTTACCACACCTCCTTCGTTTTATATATATATATATATATATATATATATATATATATATATATATATATATATATATATATATATATATATATAGAGAGAGAGAGAGAGAGAGAGAGAGAGAGAGAGAGAGATGTAAAATCCCGAACACGGCGCCAAGCGGTTTAGCTTGTGTGTTTAACAAGCTTATTCAAGTGTGGCACACATTAAAGGAAAATGAAGGATAAGATTATCAGACAGGATTAAGGAAATTATGTTTTCATTCGTTTCTCCATTACAGATATTATCTGTAACTTTTGGCTGAATGAAGCAGGAATAGAACTCAGAATGCACAGAGCCAGATCAGATACCATAAATCATCTCTGTCAACTATTTCAAAACAATTACAACCAAATATTGCCTTTAGAAAATTAAAAGTGCCCAGGAGAAAAGTTAGGCGACAAGTGTACTTTGCATGAAGGGAAGCAGAGGAAAGAAAGTTCAAGCATATTCTACAACACGAGGACCAAACACTTGAGGTGTTCAGGATTGCGAGACAATATGTCATGGAAAATTGTTATATTGTCGGGAAGAAGTGTGTCTATAATCTGTGCAGATTGGAAAGGAACGAAACATGCATGCTCCAATGCCTGTGTAATAGTAAATACACAAGCGGCAAAACGTAAACAAACTAAGTGAGAAATTAGGAATAAGAGGGATCAGATGCAGTTTACTTGAGAGGAGATTACGTTGGTATGGTCATGTGATGTGTATGAAGGACAACAGCTGTATAAAAAAGTGTAGGGAAATCAAAATTGATGGAAGCTACGGAGTAGGTAGACCCAGAAAAACCTGGGATGAGGTGATAAAAAACTGACCTTGCTCACTTACACCTCTCTAAGACTCACTTGATCGAGCTCTTTGGCACTATGCAGTAATACAGAAGACCCGCCTTCCCTTACATACAAACTTAAACCTACAGTCAGTAGGCACCTCTTAACCAAATATACACCCCATCCCACACACCCTACTCTATCCTCCCACTTCTGCCCACACCACGCTGTCTCTGTAAAGTTATGTTGGTACCACAGAACATCCAGTTCACACCGTAAAGTGGTTGTGTAGGTGTCACCACAAAAAGCACCCAGTCCACACTGTAAAGTGGTCATGTAGGAGACGCGTTAAAAAGCCTCCCAGTCCACACTGTAAATGTGATTGGTGTTAGGAAGGGCATCCAGCCAGAAACAGTTCTATACGAGTGAGACACGGTCACCCGACCAATCTTGCCTCAAATGGGACAAACCCGTCTAACCCATGCTAGTGTGGAAGATGGATGTTAAACGATGATGATGACACATACATACGTATACATATATCATCATCTTCCTCCTCATCATCATCGTTTTTACATCCATTTTCCATGCTTGCATGGTTTGGATGGGTCCTTCTCAGCACGGCATCTCTTCACTCCTCATGTTCCTTTATCATTTCCTCACAACTTCTGCCCAAGTCTTTCTTGGTCTACCTCTACTGCGGCTTCTTTCCTTTCCTTGCATTTCTTCACCCAGCGATCATTGTTCATGTGCATCATATGTCCAAACTAATGCAGTCTTCTCTCTATATAAAAACTGAGTATAAGTTTTGATTGTTCTTAACTACCACAACGTGATATATTTCATCTACATAGTGTCCGTACGATCTGTTAGGATATAATTGTTTCTACTTTAGGCACAAGGCCAGCAATTACCCAGTGCATTACTGGTACTTTATTTTATCGACCCCGTAAGGATGAAAGGCTAAGTTAACCTCGGCGGAATTTGAACTCAAAATGGCAAGGGCCATAACTCTATGCGTCAAAGCATGGCGTCCGACCCTCTACCGATACTGCCAATCCACCATGATAATGATGGTGATAATGATGATTTGAAGGAGGAGGAAGAGGCAGATGATGAGGGAGAGGAGGAAAGGATGAGGAGGAGGAGGAGGAAGGGATTTGAGGTATAGGCTTTGTTCCATGAAGCTATATGATAGTGGAAAGAGAGTGGTGGTGACAACAATGATGATAATGATGATGATGATGATAATGATACATGCACAATAAACTAAGAAATACAAAAAATAACTTTAAAATAAATATAAATTTTACACCAAACACATAGGCTTCTGTTAATTCTTTGTAACATTGATGATGGTGATGATGATGATGAGGGGGAGGGTGGGGGTCAGGCTGTGCTACATCATGCTATATGGTAGTGGGTAGAGAGTGGTGGTGACGACAATGATGACGACAATGATGATGATAATGGTGACGACGACGATGATGATGATGATGATGATGATGATGATGATGATGATGATGATGAGGGGGAGGGTGGGGGTCAGGCTGTGCTACATGTTGCTATATGGTAGTGGGTAGACAATGATGATGATGATGATGGCGAGGAAGAGGGTGGTGGTGGTGCTACATGATGCTATATAGAAAGTTTATATGAGAAAAGAAGACGACATGGCCTGTGGACTGCCAGTGTGTTGACGTTGTCTGGTAGTTGAGATATGCATGACATTTTGGACAACAGGTGCAATGGTTATACGTAACTAAGCAATGTCAGAACATACACATGTAGAAATACACACATACATTCATACACACATACATTCATACATACATACATACACACATACATTCATACACACATACATACATACATACATACATACATGGTGGCTGCCAACTCGTTTTCGAGTACGGCCACTACTTTATATCCATGTAGGAGAACCCCTACTGATGCGCTGAACGAGTGTGACTTTTTAGTCCAGCCAGCGACTTGAAAGCTCTGGTACAAACACTACACTTGTGACAATTATTGACACATAGTGCTGGGCCCATGGTACCATGTGACGACAAATGCAGAGAGATCTCCAGATATAAAGCAATGCCTGTGCCGTGAAGCTTTTATAGTGAGCAAAGGCACTGCACAAAGCCAGTCCCACTCTCTTAACCAAGATGATATTTACCAAAAAGAAGAACAAGTCAACATCATTGGATACCATCAGGGTTGCAGGTGTTATATCAGAGTTTTCCTTCTCCTAGAATTCTGCCTTGACAAAGGCTAAGGGGTCATCTCTCCCGGTAATTTTGGATGGCCATTGACTCTTAAGAGCTCCTTTGCCTTTTGACAGGTTTTGTTTTTAGTCCTGCAGGATGTCCAAAGTCACCCTCCTCACCAAGAAACCTTGGTGGGGTTGCCAGTTTAGTCGCCAACGACCCGACCATGGGACAGGTTGTACTGGAATACATGTTACCAGTAGCACCAACTGGTGACCTGACATACATACATACACACATACATACACACACACATACATACATACATACATACATACATACATACATACATTCATACATGATGGCTGCCCCCTCGTTATCGAGTATGGCCATTGCACGAGAAGAAAAAAAAAAAAATAATAATAATAAATAAATAAATAAATAAATAAATAAAAAAAAAAGAAAGAAAAAAAAAATATATATATATATATATATATACATACATACATATATACATACACACATACATACACACACTCACACATATACACACACATACATTAATAACAATAATAATAATAATTGTTTCTACTTTAGGCACAAGGCCAGCAATTACCCAGTGCATTACTGGTACTTTATTTTATCGACCCCGTAAGGATGAAAGGCAAAGTCAACCTCGGCGGGATTTGAACTCAGATCGTAAAGGGACATAACTATGCTGGAAAGCATGGCGTCCAACCCTCTACTGATACAATAATAATAATAGCAATAATAATAATAACGACAACAACAATAATGATATACATATTCATATATATATACACATACACGCCCGCACATAAGCATATCTACACACACACACACACGATAGCAACTAACAGTGCTGCGATCGAATGTGGCTTTTTAGCCCAGCCAATGATCTAAAATGTCTTGCACAGAGTCGGCAACCAAAACATTCACTGGGAATAGTCGGCTGTGGTTGGAGTTTGTGTACTTTTGCATGTCGCTTGAGCCCTCCTGCTGATTTACATTCTCTACCACATGTTTGGTAAGCATGATGAGTAGCATCTCCAACAGCAGCCTGGTAGTCAACCACTGGTCTTACTTTATGACTGCGAAGATGACTTTCGAGTCCAGCTTTGCTTAGGCAGAGTCTTGCACAGACGCTGCATGTCAGCACCATAGGAGGACCCTCGCCTTCTGGAAGTGCAACAGCAATGCCCTTCCTCACGTCCCGCTTTACTTTCTCGTGTGCGATTCGAGATGCCTCAAAGGCAACTTTTCCCTCATATACAGTCTTTCTCCATTTATTACGATCAGCAGCAATATTTTCCCATGTATCAGCAGAGATGTTAGCGTCTTTCAGAGAGGCTTTCAAGGAATCCTTATACCTCTTTTTTGGTTTATGTGGCGGTCGTTTTCCTTTAACCAACTCTCCATAGAAGAGTTGTTTTGGTATTCTAGAATCCTTCATCCTGGCAAGGTGACCACTCCAACGGAGTCGTTGCTTAAGCACAAGAGCTTCTATACTGTCACACATAGAGCTTTCCAAAATCTCAACATCACTGATGTGGTCCCTCCAGTGAACGCCATGGATCCGTCTGAGACACATCTGATGGAAACGCTCCAACTGCTTAAGGTGGCGTCGATATGTGACCCAGGTCTCGCAGGCATAAAGAAGACAAGAGAGTACACATGCCCTGTACACCTTTACCTTTGTCCTCCTGCATATGTCTCGCCGACCCCAGAGTCGCCTTTCTAGCTTTCCGAAAGCATCACTTGCTTTCCTAATCCTAAGTGAGATTTCACTGTCAAGGTTGCCGTATCGATTGACAGTGCTTCCCAGGTAGACAAACTGATCAACCACTCCAAGTCGTTTGCCATACACATAGATGTTTGGTTCAGTGTACTGCTTACTAGGGGCAGGTTGGTACATGACGACGGTTTTCTTGAGACTGACAGTCAAACCCAGGGTAGTGCAAGCGTCAGAAAATGCATTCAAAATGTGCTGCATATCACTCTCTGTGTGCGCTACAAGATCGCAATCATCTGCATACAAGAGGTCTCTTATGACTGATGTAAATACTTTTGTCTTCGCAGCAAAGCGCCTGATGTTAAATATGCTGCCTGAGGTTCGATATCGGATGTAAACACCATGCTCGCAATTCCTGAATGCAATACAGAAAACCATTGCAAAGTATATGGCAAACAGGGTCGGTGCTGGAATATCCCCCTGTTTCACTCCATTTTTTACTGAGATAGGCTCCGACATGTTACCTCCGACATTAACCCAAGCCTTCATGTCGTCATGGAAAGACCTAACTAAAGCAAGGAACTTATCAGGGCAACCAAGTTTCTGGAGAACCTTCCATAATGCATCTCTGTTGACAGTATCGAAAGCCTTTGTCAGATCGACAAAAACCTGATACAGATCCAAGCCTTGTTCAATGCACTTCTCCTGGAGCTGTCTAGCTGAGAAGATCATATCAGTAGTGCTGCGTCCAGCACGAAAACCAGATTGACTTTCAGGAAGGACACAATCTGCAATGTGTGTCAGCAGACGGTCCAGAAGCACCCTACATAAAACTTTCCCTACGACAGAAAGCAGTGATATACCTCTGTAGTTCCCACAATCATTCCTGTTACCCTTTCCCTTGTACAAGACCACCATTACTGCATCTCTCCAGTCCTCAGGCACGGATTCATTAGCCCATATCCTTCCAAACAAAGAGTGAAGATGTTGCAGGAGTCTCTCACCACCATATTGTAGGAGCTCAGCATGTATGCCATCCATACCTGGAGATCTTCCACTGTTCAGCTTCGAAATAGCATTCATACATACATACATACATTCATACATACATTCATACATACACACTATTATATTAAGTGACAGTAACACACATCTAAACATAGACACATAGAAATATGCACACATAGACACACATACACACACATAGACAGACACACACATATACATTCCGACATACAGACACATAGACACACACAGACACAGACACACACACACACTATTATATTAACTGACAGTAACACACATCTAAACATAGACACATAGAAATATGCACACATAGACACACATACACTCACATAGACACACACACAGACACACACACATAGACACATGCACACATACACACATGCATACACGTAGACACATACACATAGACACACATAGACACATGCACATTATACACATTATTACATTCAGTGACAGTGATAACAATGTTGATACACATATATTCACACTATTAAATTTTCTGACAGTGTCACACATGTAGACACACCTACGCATACACATATACATACATATACATACATATACACACATATACACACATATACACACATACATATTACTAGATTTACTGACAGTGCTTTACATGTGGGCATACACACGGCTACTGACACATTCATACACATAGCTCCACATACACACGGCTACTGACACACTCATACACATAGCTCCACATACACACGGCTACTGACACACTCATACACATGGCTACACATACACATTGCTACTGCCACACACATACACATAGCTACACATACACATTGCTACTGCCACACACATACACATAGCTACACATACACATTGCTAATGACACACTCATACACATGGCTACACATACACACGGCTACTGACACACTCATACACATAGCTACTGACACATTCATACACATGGCTACACATACACATTGCTACTGACACACACATACACATAGCTACACATACACACGGCTACTGACACACACATACACATAGCTACACATACACACGGCTACTGACACACTCATAGACATGGCTACACATACACACGGCTAATGACACACTCATACACATAGCTACACATACACACGGCTACTGACACACACATACACATAGCTACACATACACACGGCTACTGACACACACATACACATAGCTACACATACACATTGCTAATGACACACACATACACATAGCTACACATACACATTGCTACTGACACACTCATACACATGGCTACACATACACACGGCTACTGACACACATACACATTGCTACTAACACACACATACACATGGCTACTGACACACACATACACACGGCTACTGACACTCACATACACACGGCTACTGACACACTCATACACATAGCTACACATACACACGGCTACTGACACACACATACACACGGCTACACGTACACACATACACACAGCTAAACATACACACAGCTACACATACACACAGCTACACGTACACACAGCTACAGCATACACACAGCTACACGTACACACAGCTACACATACACACAGCTACACGTACACACAGCTACACATACACACAGCTACACATACACACAGCTACACATACACACAGCTACACATACACACAGCTACACATACACACAGCTACACATACACACAGCTACATGCACACACAGCTACACGTACACACAGCTACACATACACACAGCTACACGTACACACAGCTACAACATACACACAGCTACACATACACACAGCTACACATACACACAGCTACACGTACACACAGCTACAACATACACACAGCTACACATACACACAGCTACACATACACACAGCTACAACATACACACAGCTACACATACACACAGCTACACATACACACAGCTACACGTACACACAGCTACACGTACACACAGCTACAACATACACACAGCTACACATACACACAGCTACACGTACACACAGCTACACATACACACAGCTACACGTACACACAGCTACACATACACACAGCTACACGTACACACAGCTACACATACACACAGCTACACATAGACACAGCTACACGTACACACAGCTACACATACACACAGCTACACATACACACAGCTACACGTACACACAGCTACACGTACACACAGCTACAACATACACACAGCTTCACGTACACACAGCTACACACATACACATTATAAGCTATACTGACAATATATGCCTGTCAAGGCAACTAACCGGCATGTAAACGTTCCAATGTATATCTCATATTTTACATGAACTATTTCTAATCCTATGGAAAATGGAGAATTTTAACTACTCAAATCTTCTCTGCAGAATTTTAGGGGATCGAGGATTTAATGAGAGTAAGTGATTTATTTGTTTATGTATTTATTTGTGTATTCATTTATTTATTTATTTATCTATTTGTTTGTTTGTTTGTTTATTTATTTATTTATTTGTTTCTTTCTTTCTTTCTATATTTATTTGTTTCTTTGTTTGTTTGTTTATTTATTTATTTGTTTGTTTGTTTGTTTATTTGTTTGTTTGTTTGTTTATTTACTTTAAATAGGTTTTGTTGATTGTCACCTCTCATACCTATTGTTTTCCCATTCGGGCCAGCCTGTCTCAAAAGGAAGATGGTATCAGTTGTACCTCTTCCTGGCGCAAAGGCCAAACTGCATCTCATCTAAGTTAATTCTGTCCCTAATTAGTTGTAATATAAATCATTCAATAACTTTCACAACCAGGTCCATCAATTTGACACTTCTATAGTTTCCTCTATCTACAGAATTTCCTTTGCCTTTTTAGCAGTTAACAATGTCAGTCTTTGGGTATTATGCCATCCTGTATAACCCGATTTACTATACATGTGGTTAACATTCAACTCACCTCATCAGATGTGTTCAGCATCTCAGCAACTATTCTTGATGGTCCAGTTGCCTTGCCTGTATTTATGTCCTTAATTGCTTTATTTGCCATATTGCTGTTAATTTGGGTGACTGGTCCCTCAATTGGACCTGCTTGGAGTAGATCCTTCTTCCCACATACATTTTTCTCAATTCAGAGCCTCTCATAATTGTTTCTACTTTTGGCATAAGGCCAGCAATTTCCCAGTGCATTACTGGTACTTTATTTTATCGATGAAAGGCAAAGTTAACCTCGGCGGGATTTGAACTCAGATTGGAAAGGGCCGTAACTCTATGCGTCAAAGCATGGCGTCTGACCCTCTACCGATACTGACAATCCACCCCCCATAATGCCACTTTCATGCTTCTATTTCTTTCAGCATCACAGTCATTTCAGATGCACTTCTCCCCAACACCTTCTTGATTTCCTTGACACTCTGTTTTGCAATCTGAAACACCACACACCGTTGTTCCTTACTGTGTAGAATATGTACAAACCTTTTACTTTCTGCTTCTCTTTTTTCTAAATATACTTGATATCTAGCTTCTATTTTAGAATTTTGACACTGCTTTTTGCTTCCACCATTTTGTCTGTCTCCAGACCAGTTTTTTTAGCTTTGATTACCTCATCCATAATACTACTTTGCCACCAAGTTACCCTCCATCCTCTTGGGACCTTGCACCAGCCATAGATCTTATCTGTAGCCTTATCTATGGTCTGTGCTTTTCATCCTAAGTACCCATGTTCAACCTTCTCACTGAATTGGTCCATTTAAAAAAAATTTATTCAGGCATTGAGTAGAGTCTTCCAATGCTACTGGGAGAGAGATTTGTGTCAGGTTTTATTTCATGACCCTCTTTAGATTAGTGGCCATCCTAACAATATTATTATTTTAATGCTCATAAACCTGGGTGAGATGGCTGTTGAACTTTTTTTTCTATTGAAAATGTTGCTTCAGTGTTATTATTCAGGTTTCATATGATGTTAATATGGATTTTAGGCCTCGGTCACCCTCCTTACATGAGAAATATAGCCTATCCACATCACCATTGATGTTAAAGTTTCCAGTAACACTGAGCAGCTTGTAAGTCCTTGCATCCATCTCATTCAGTTCTTGCAATGATCTGTTAATCAAGCCAAATGTATAGTCACAGCAAAAGTATTATGGGCAATGTACTTGTTGTACGCTGAGAGTTCTGACGACCATATTCTCTTCACTTTCCTGGTCCTCTCCTTATTTATGGGTCCATCACATCAGACATTCTTATCTTGCCCAAGATACCTATAATTGTCACCTGACTAAAGAGGTTGTACCATCAAGCCATTCATTTTTAAGTTTTCAGATGGCACAACTTTTCCACAATTTTATTGTCAAAAATGCTCATTTGACTCTCCAAACTTCGTTCCAATGTCTGTAGAAAATTGGATAATGATCCAATTGTTTTTTATATGGTTGATATTTGGCCTACACAATTGCAGCTTATCAACAAAGAAAAGATGGGCAATATGTCTGCATCTATTTCTATGGCCACTATATTTTGTGAGCAGGTATGATAGTGGATTTAATGAGAGAATGAAGAGCAGCACGGACAAGCTATCACCCTGAAAGATGTCATTTTGGTAGTGAATGCTATTAGACTCAATTTGCTCCTTATCACCCCTAAGGAGAAAAGTGGTGTATCAAGTCTTGGTCAGGTGTTTGATTGCAGCTACTAGACTTTGGCTAATTCTAAAGCCTTCATAATCCATGCATGTGGCATACTACCAAAAGCCTTCTGGTAGTCCATCCATACTACAGTCAAGTTCCTACGATTCTTTGCTGTTTTTTCCTGGATCATTTTGGTAATAATAGCTGCTCTATACATCTCCACACTTCCTTCTTTCCCCCAGCTTGCTCAGGTGTTATTATGTTGTTGGTAGCACAATGATTCTCTAAGAACAGATTGAGACACCCAGTGTATAATTTGTACATGATGTTCAGGCAAGCTACTGGGTGGTAATTTTTATCAAGGGTGGTTTGACTATTTTGGGAGATGAGAGTCGTAGAGTTGATAACAATTGAGGAAGTTCTTGTGTGCCCTAGATACTTACATGAGTGTTTGGATAGTGTAGTACCTTAGCCATGCTATCATCTGGTCAAACTGTAGTATCAGATGGTACTTGCATGAGTGTTTGGCTAGTCTAGCACTTTAGCCAAACTACTGCCCAGTCTTACTGAAGTATGAGATGAAGCTTGTAGAGTGCTTGACTATTCCAACACCCTACACTCCCTACCACTCATGGTGACACTATGAACATCTTGGCTTGTCTCAAAAACTTTTAAAAAGAAACACTGACATTCCATGTGTAATTTGTAATTGAGTGTGCAAGCCATCTTTGGTATTTTTCTTCCCTTCTGTCTTTTTGATGTTATGAGTTCGTTCCTTTTTCCAAAGCTAAAAGTATACTTTCATTGAAATTGTTATTGTTATTGTCTATTTACCTTTGTAAGTTATATCCTTAATGAAAATAATGAGAAGCCATATTTATACTCTGTCTTTAGTATTCATCACCTGATGCCACTCTTGTAACTCTGTATTAATGAAGGTGTATCGTTTATTGTACTATACTAGCATATAAAAATTATCATTGTGTTTTCTCTACTCCTGATTATGGACTAATGTCCACTATATTTTTGAAACTTATAAGATTATTGTTATTGTATCTCTGTGTTTGTCCTTTTTTAACTATACACACACACCACACGTATATATATATATATCATCATCATCTGTTTTTCCATGCTTATGTAGGTTGGACAAGTCCTTCTCAGCATGGCATCTCTCCACTTGTATTCCTTCATCATCTTCTCTGTGAGTCTCAGTGATTTGTGGTCCACTCTCACAACCTCTGCCCAGGTCTTTCTTGGTCTATCTCAACTGTGGCTTCCTTCCACTGGCATTTCCTGGCTCTTCTTCACCCACTTATTGTCCATGCACATCATATGTCCAAACCAATGCAGTCTTCTCTCCTACACACCACCTCAGATTTCTTTTAAACCCAGCTTCTCCTTCAACTCATCCAATCTCTGCCTTTCTCTCTCACTTACATTGTACATCCAACAAAGCATGGCTGCTTCATTTCTCTCCAGTCTAGTCATGTTCTTTGCAGTCACAGCCCATGTTTCACTACCATGCAGTATTGTACTTCACACATAGGTGTCATACAGTCATCCTTTTGTATGTAGGGTAAAATCTTTTGTGGTCAACAGTGGGAGTAGCTCTCTGAACTTTTTCCATCCTATCCTTATTCTAGCTATTATACTCTCGGAGCATCTTCCTCCATTACTAATTAGGTTGCCTAGATATCAGAAGCTATCAACCACTTTCTATGGGTCCTTCATGTGACTGGAATAGGTTTACATCACTGGCACTCTTCCCTTTGGTTATTTCTGTGCATCTTCTATATACAAAGTCTTCCCTTCCTGTTAGTCTACTCATTATCCCACTACATCTCTTGTGTACCCAAGATTTATATTGTGTACATCGTATGGAGTTAATGCCTACTCAATTTCTATATATATATTTATATATATAAAATATTGTTTTTTAAAAAAACAAAATAAAACTGGAAAGAAGTATGTGGGGAAGTAAAAACAGCTCAAAATACGGTAATTTATGATAATAACCAATACAAAAGGCTATGTTTCTTACTTCCTTGAAAACATTTTTAAACAAGCATGTATACAAAATCCTATTGTGTTAAAAAAATAACAATTATGCATGAAGCAAATTATTCATTGAAGTATTACCAAATATGGTTTTACATTTAATATTGATTTACAATTGTTTTGTCACTTAATGAAGACCTGTCCAACCCTTGCTAATAGGGAAAGTGGACATTAAATGATGATGGTGATGATGATGTATGTTGGGTCACTCTTGAGTAGTACTGGTAACATGTAACCCAGTACAACTTGTCACATGGTTGGGTCGTCAGCGACTAAACCGGTAACCCCACCAAGTTTACTTGGTGAGGAGGGTGATTTTGGACACACTGCAGGACAAAAAACCAAGCCTGACAAAGGGCAGAAGAACTCATAAGAGTCAACAGCCATCCAAAAATGTGTAAATATGTATATACATGTATGCATGTGTATATGTGTATATATATATATATATATATGTATATACATGTATGCATGTGTATGTATATGCACTGTGACAAAAATAGAGATAATCGGGCTGGATACCCGATCGCGCGGTTAAACCACAGGAAGTGAAGGACTCCTAGCCTTTGTCAAGGCATTCTTCTAGGAGAAGGCAACTCAGGAAACTGGGATAACTCCAACATAAAACCTGTGGCTCAGTAGTTACCGATAATGTTGATCTTTTCTTCTTTTAGGGTTATAGCTACTGTCGCTCAGAGGGATTGGCTCAATGCACAGTCTTTCTTCACTTTAAAAAAAATCTTCACGCACTGGCATTGCATGATAGCATTAATTGATAATTATTAATAATGTTATATCGTGCAATGGCTATACTCGATAACAAGGGGGCAGCCATCATGTATGTATGTTTGTATAAGGTTGTTTTTTTTTGTGGAGTGAGAGACTCCTAGTTTTCATTAAGGCATCTATCTAGGAGACGGTTATTCTGATATAAAACCTGCAATTTCGTTTGCATCCAATAATGCAGACCAGATCTTCTTTTTGGGCAAAAGCATTCGATTTGCAGAGAGTGGGATTGGCCCCATGCAAAGCCTTTCCTCACTTAAAAAAGCTTCAAACACAGGTATTGATTGATATGACATTTTTTGCGATGCATGGTATTGCTGGCCATAGGCAAGTCTCGAGCAGGACTAAAAAGCCATGTCTGTGATGTTCATGCTTAAGTATCAAATGATGGCATTACTGGAAATCGAGTTGCAGCCATCATCATCATCGTGTATGTCATCATCATCATCATCATCATCACCGTTTTACGTCCGTTCTTCCACGCTAGCATGGGTTAGATGGGTTGCCCTGTTGTGGGCAGTGTCTGGTCGGCTGACCATGCCTTGCTCATACAGGAACTGATTTGGCTTGATTTCTACAGCTGGATGCCCTTCCTAACACCAACCTCATTTACAGTGAGTGCTGGGTGCTTTTTCGTGGTGCCTACACGGCCACCTTGCGGTGGGGGGTGTGGGGGCATATTGTCTATATGCTTCACCTTGTACCCATGGGAGGTCGGGTACTCTGTATTACTGCGTGACGCCAGAGGTCACGGTCGTGTCTCATCGCCTTTGAGAGGTGTAATTGGGTAAGGTCGGCTTTTATCACTTCATCCCAGGTCATCTTGGGTCTCCCCACTCCGCGGTTTCCATCGACTTCTAGTGCTCTGCACCTTTTTATGCAGCTGTCATCTTCATACGCATCACATGTCCAAACCAATGCAGTCTTCTCTCCTACACACCACCTCAGATTTCTTTTAAACCCAGCTTCTCCTTCAACTCATCCAATCTCTGCCTTTCTCTCTCACTTACATTGTACATCCAACAAAGCATGGCTGCTTCATTTCTCTCCAGTCTACTCATGTTCTTTGCAGTCACAGCCCATGTTTCACTACCATGCAGTATTGTACTTCACACATAGGTGTCATACAGTTGTCCTTTTGTATGTAGGGTAAAACCTTTTGTGGTCAACAGTGGGAGTAGCTCTCTGAACTTTTCCCATCCTATCCTTATTCTAGCTATTATACTCTCGGAGCATCTTCCTCCATTACTAATTAGGTTGCCTAGATATCAGAAGCTATCAACCACTTTCTATGGGTCCTTCATGTGACTGGAATAGGTTTACATCACTGGCACTCTTCCCTTTGGTTATTTCTGTGCATCTTCTATATACAAAGTCTTCCCTTCCTGTTAGTCTACTCATTATCCCACTACATCTCTTGTGTACCCAAGATTTATATTGTGTACATCGTATGGAGTTTATGCCTACTCAATTTCTATATATATATTTATATATATAAAATATTGTTTTTTAAAAAAACAATATAAAACTGGAAAGAAGTATGTGGGGAAGTAAAAACAGCTCAAAATACGGTAATTTATGATAATAACCAATACAAAAGGCTATGTTTCTTACTTCCTTGAAAACATTTTTAAACAAGCATGTATACAAAATCCTATTGTGTTAAAAAAATAACAATTATGCATGAAGCAAATTATTCATTGAAGTATTACCAAATATGGTTTTACATTTAATATTGATTTACAATTGTTTTGTCACTTAATGAAGACCTGTCCAACCCTTGCTAATAGGGAAAGTGGACATTAAATGATGATGGTGATGATGATGTATGTTGGGTCACTCTTGAGTAGTACTGGTAACATGTAACCCAGTACAACTTGTCACATGGTTGGGTCGTCAGTGACTAAACCGGTAACCCCACCAAGTTTACTTGGTGAGGAGGGTGATTTTGGACACACTGCAGGACAAAAAACCAAGCCTGACAAAGGGCAGAAGAACTCATACGAGCCAACAGCCATCCAAAAATGTGTAAATATGTATATACATGTATGCATGTGTATATGTGTATATATATATATATGTGTATATACATGTATGCATGTGTATGTATATGCGCTGTGACAAAAATAGAGATAATCGGGCTGGATACCCGATCGCGCGGTTAAACCACTGGAAGTGAAGGACCCCTAGCCTTTGTCAAGGCATTCTTCTAGGAGAAGGCAACTCAGGAAACTGGGATAACTCCAACATAAAACCTGTGGCTCAGTAGTTACCGATAATGTTGATCTTTTCTTCTTTTAGGGTTATAGCTACTGTCGCTCAGAGGGATTGGCTCAATGCACAGTCTTTCTTCACTTTAAAAAAAAAATCTTCACGCACTGGCATTGCATGATAGCATTAATTGATAATTATTAATAATGTTATATCGTGCAATGGCCATACTCGATAACAAGGGGGCAGCTATCATGTATGTATGTTTGTATAAGGTTTTTTTTTTTGTGGAGTGAGAGACTCCTAGTTTTCATTAAGGCATCTATCTAGGAGACGGTTATTCTGATATAAAACCTGCAACTTCGTTTGCATCCAATAATGCAGACCAGTTCTTCTTTTTGGGCAAAAGCATTCGATTTGCAGAGAGTGGGATTGGCCCCATGCAAAGCCTTTCCTCACTTAAAAAAGCTTCAAACACAGGTATTGATTGATATGACATTTTTTGCGATGCATGGTATTGCTGGCCATAGGCAAGTCTCGAGCAGGACTAAAAAGCCATGTCTGTGATGTTCATGCTTAAGTATCAAATGATGGCATTACTGGAAATCGAGTTGCAGCCATCATCATCATCGTGTATGTCATCATCATCATCATCATCATCACCGTTTTACGTCCGTTCTTCCACGCTAGCATGGGTTAGATGGGTTGCCCTGTTGTGGGCAGTGTCTGGTCGGCTGACCATGCCTTGCTCATACAGGAACTGATTTGGCTTGATTTCTACAGCTGGATGCCCTTCCTAACACCAACCTCATTTACAGTGAGTGCTGGGTGCTTTTTCGTGGTGCCTACACGGCCACCTTGCGGTGGGGGGGTGTGGGGGCATATTGTCTATATGCTTCACCTTGTACCCATGGGAGGTCGGGTACTCTGTATTACTGCGTGACGCCAGAGGTCACGGTCGTGTGTCATCGCCTTTGAGAGGTGTAATTGGGTAAGGTCGGCTTTTATCACCTCATCCCAGGTCATCTTGGGTCTCCCCACTCCGCGGTTTCCATCGACTTCTAGTGCTCTGCACCTTTTTATGCAGCTGTCATCTTCATACGCATCACATGTCCATACCAGCGCAACCGCCTCTCCTGCACACAGCATTTGATTCCTCTTATGCTCAGTCTCTCTCTCAATTCATTTATGCTTTGTCGTTCACGTATATTACTATATTATGTATGTATATTATTGAATACATGTACACCTGACTATCAATCCCAAATGGTCATAAGCTTGACTGACTGGTTTATATGCATTAAATAATATTTACTCTATACTTTGTATAGACCCATGACATACTTTCTGATCCTACCTGGCAAACACCCATGGCACTATAATTATCTTCCTTGTTATCTCCCTACCGTTTCCTATTATTCCTTCCTGGGGTAGAGTGGGCTCTTCAGTTGAGTCAATGACCGACAACCTCTCTAGTGCTGAGGCCATAAAAAATGCACCCTGTACACCCTGATGATAAGAAGGACATCTAGCTGTAGAAGCCGTGCCAAAAAGGATCAAGAGAACCTTTCAGTTGTGTCAAGGGCATAACAACCTCTCTAGTGTTGATTACATGATAAAAATCCTCAGTACTCTCTGTAAAGTAGTTGGTGATCAGAAGGGCATCCACCCATAGAAAACTTGCCAAACAAAAAGTAGAGAAGACTCTTTAGTTGTGTCAGAGACATGACAGCCTTCCTCATGCTAATATAATGGTAAAATGCACCCAGTGCATGCTGTAGAGGGTGGAAATTTATGTAAGTGAAATGCAGTCCCCCACACCCCACCACCACTATCAGAAAAGTTAGTAGTGATCACCCATCGAACCCTTGGTAACAGAGACAACAAATGTTAAATGATGATGATGATGATGATGATATATTGGTACCCCAGCATGGCTGCATTCTAATGACTGAAACCAGTAAAAGAATGAAATTAGATGATGATGATGGTGGTGGTGGTGGTGGTGGTGGTGGTGGTGGTGGTGGTGGTGGTGATTATGATGATGACGAGGAGGAGGATATATTGGTATACCAGCATGGCTACAATCTAATGACTGAAACCAGTAAAATAACAAAATGAAATTATATGATGATACGTGCACAATAAACTAAGAAATACATAAAATAACTTTAAAATAAATATAAATTTTACACCAAACACATGGGCTTCTGATAATTCTTTGTAGCATTATCAAAGAAGAAGAGAAATTTAGATAATACTTAAGTATCACCTTAGATAAAAACACTAAAAACGTTAACTTCCTTGATGCTACCCTTTGCCTAGACTCATAAACCTAACGAAAAACTAATTTATATGAATACCAACTCTAACCACCCTAAATCCATATTAAACTCTATTACTAAAGGAATATCTAATAGAATCTCTAATCTATCATATAATGAAACCATATTTAACAATAATTCACAATACTATAATGAAGCCTTAGCTAAATCAGGACATAAGAATGGAATTGAATTCCTACCTATAAAATCTCATAGTTACAACATTATTTCTCCTAATATGGCCATGAGGAAAAATAATAAAAGCACTAGCCACTATAACTCTAAGACGAAGGGTAATACCAAACTTAACTCGCACCAAAGTAAACACCACGATAATAATATAAACAGGGATACAAATACCTAAAAAAACATTACTAAAAACAAAAACAGAAGAACTAATACATTCTTCAATCCCCCTTTCAATCTAAACGTCTCTACCAACTTACCTAAGGCTTTCTTCTCAATCTTAGAAAAAACTTCCCATCTGGCCACAAGTACTATAATCTTATCAATAAAAATACCATTAAAATCTCGTATTCCACCACACCTAACATAACATACCATATAGCTAGTAGTAATAAAAGGAAGATTAATAATTATTTCCAACTAATTAAAACACAACAGGAGGTAAACTTAGTACCTGTAAGCCATAGTAGTAATAATAGTAATAATGATAATAGTGCTAATGAAATCAATGACAATACGAACGACGGACATCATTACCCTAGTGCTATCCCTTGCAACCAGAATTCTTCACAACATAGTAACCGGCAAGCTAACATCCAGAATAAATGTAACTGTAGAACTAATAGAACTTGTCCCTTAGGTAATAATTGCTTAACCAAAGACATCATCTACTCATGCACTGTCAACGCAAACAACTCTTCTAAAACATATATCGGCTCTACTTCGAACAGCTTCAAGACGAGATACAACTCGCACCTCCACTCTTTTAAAAAACACAATCTAGCCAACTCCACTTCTTTATCTAGCTACGTACACTCTCTGAAAACTAGGAATAGACCATTTACACTGCAATGGGAAGTAATAGGTAGGGCCTCATCATATAAACCACCGAATAAATTGTGTAATCTCTGTCTTCTAGAGACCCGTACTATAATCTTTTCGAAACTAGACCTCCTTAATAGAAAGTCAGAGACATTTTCCTCGTGCCAACACCGGTACCGTCACTCATTCCATAACTTTAAACCTAGCTGTTAGTATATAACAATGTCAGATTTGAATTCCCCACCACCATTAACACTTCACATCTAGGACTTATCAGCCCCCACAGCAACACACTCTTTGATCAGCTCTTTCCTCTACACAACTCCTATTTATCTCTAACCTTATACTCTGCAATAACTATTAGAATTAAACATAAAGTTACCACCTTGTGATATAACTACTATAGCTTAATTATATTATATACAGTAATGGATATATAATATGTAGAGACATTTAATGTAATATGTAATAATAAACTATATATATACATTTATAATTATATAATTAAATATTTGAATTAATAACATGTATATAAGGGATCTACCTTTAACACAATATAATAATAATAAAGTATATATACATTTATAATTAAATATATAATATAATAGCATTGTATATAAGGAATTAACTTTTAAAACAATAATGTATATTATTACACAAATGATATATCTATTTGGACATATAAACAGCTATGCAATTTTCCAAAACATATATCCTGTCCAGTAATGAATAGATAACAATCTAAAGGGACCTTTAATGTATTATAGTAAAATACACTGTATTTAAAATTAGGAATAAATATATAGTATTATGTAATAGAGATTCAATTGTATCACATTATAATGTGTATTAGAGCAAAGAATTTAAATGACTGAATGTAATTAGCTAGTTACCTCCCCCTTACGCATTAGCTCCCCTTACTCACTTCCGGAAATTAACCGTTGGAAAATCTACCTGTTTAACAACTATAGTCCATGAATAAGAATACAATAAGACTAATTTACAATCTATTGCTTTAACTAACTTAAAACATTCAATATAAACATTAACTAAAATATAATTCAACATATGTAATGGAAAAGACTGCAATAACTTTGTTTTTCTCAACACACACAAATTCAAACACTATCAACATACTACATCCACCATAGATTTTAATACATTAACATATTTGCTTAAAATACAGTATTTATTTATCTATATATGCATAATAACTTTGCTTATTTCCTTCTCATATATATGACTAACGCATGTGCACTTTCTACACGCCTGCATATGTACTGCTAATGTACTCTTTCTTTCTCAATGCCTCTTTAATTATTAGACTATTCTCTTGTATTATCTGTTGCATGTATTCCACTCTGTGCTTTTAATTTGAATTTGAATTTTTGTACAATTCTCGTAAAATATATGTCACATCCATTCCACCCTGTAAATATGAAACTGTTGCTCACAACATCAATATATATGTATCTATATGATTGTTCAGTTGAATAGGAGGTTAATTACATGTACAAACATTGATAATGCTCCGATGAATCCAAACGAGAGTTTGGAAGAAACGATTGTCAGCTATTAAATGATTTGAACACAACTTTCACAATTGTCTAATTTATTTATTTTCCTGCTCTGTAAAACAACTGATGTTCTTACATTGAGCTATTTCTCTTACTGGTAATAAGGTAGTAGGAAATTACTGACCTTTCCTGTTTATAGTTGATTATAGTATATACATAACTATAAATAGTATTATTATTATATATATATAACCCATGCTAGCGTGGAAGATAGACGTTAAACGATGATGATAGTAATATATATGAAGAGCAGTTGAAAAGTTCATAAGCTAACCAAGATATTCTTATGGAATGACCAAATGAGATTTATTTTTCAACGTAGTCCCTGGAAAGAAACAATGTAGTTATTAATAAGAAAAGTTGAAATTAATGCATGCAAGATTTCACATCTCAAGCATCATTGTATATATGTTTATATGTGTATATATATAAATATATGGAGGCACATGGTTTAGTGGTTAGAGCATTGGCCTTGCAATCAAAAGGTTGTGAGTTCAATTCTCAGACCGGGTGATGCGTTGTTTCCTTGAGCAAGACACTTTATTTCACATTGCTCCAGTTTACTCAGCTGTAGAAATGAGATGATATGGACTGGGGTCCCTATCATTCCACTCCAAAGTGGTCGTGGAGGTACCACAGCAAAAAAAAAAAGCACCCAGCACTCAATGTAAATGAGGTTTGTGTTAGGAAGGGCATCCAGCTGTAGAAATCAAGCCAGAATCAGTTCCCGTCC
This sequence comes from Eledone cirrhosa, assembly GCA_964016885.1. Taxonomy (NCBI): domain Eukaryota; kingdom Metazoa; phylum Mollusca; class Cephalopoda; order Octopoda; family Eledonidae; genus Eledone; species Eledone cirrhosa. The sequence goes on along the minus strand of OZ024742.1, from coordinate 147,564,453 downwards.
CACCCTTGCAAGCAGGGAAAAGCGGACGTAAAATGAAATGAATGAAATGATATTATTGTCAGGTCGCTCCTTAGTGCTACTAGTAACAGGGAACCCAGTACAACTTGTTGCGTGGTTGGTTCTCAGTAACTAAACCAGCAAACCTACCCAGTTTGCTTGGTGAGGAGGGTGATTTTGGACAGAATGAAAAACAAAACCTGACAAAGGAACTCATGGGAGTCAACAGCCATTCAATAGTGTGTACATATATATATATATATATATATATTGTATGAGTGTGTAAATATGTATATATGGGTGTGTGTGTGGGATTGGTTGTGTGTGCATGTGTGTGTATGCATTTATATAAGTTAAAAAAATTATTTTTAACTTTAAAACTTTTAAATAATTCTTTTGTATTTCATTTTTATCTTATTTATTTATCTGGAAAAACCTGTGGTTGATACAGCTATCATCTTGCATTTGTTAGTCATTGGGTTCTGGCTCTTGATACTTAGAGAGTAATATGTCTGTAGCACAAACATGTGCTACTTTGATCTCCTTGTGCAGATATCTCTTCAAAGTCCTGCAGTGATGGGAAAACAGCAACGTATACAGACCTAACGAGTTGAAGACATACAGTTGCTAATCTAGATGCAGGTGGCTTATTTAACGTCATTGCTAGTTTGGGGAATAGCAACTGGCTGGGGCAGAGTCTTTTGTGACTGAGAAGCCATTTCAAGCGAGAACACTCCTCACTGAAATCTTAGAAGGTCTAGAAAAAGTGACCCAAACATTGTCTGTTCCACCATCAAGCTGGTACACTACCTGCAGCTGACGCCTGTTCTTACCAGCAGGAAAAACAATGATAATAATAATTTTCAGAACAATTTTCAAAAGAATAGAGTTACATTGAATGTTGCTACATAGAATGTTAAAAAACTCCTTGGCAAGGAATCACCTACAAATCGAGAACGCGGAATTGCTATTGTTGGCAAAGGTATAATATTGATGTAGCTGCACTCTCTGAAACCCATCTTAGAGAGGGGTGCTATCAGAGGGGGGTGCTGGCTATATGTTCTTCTGGAAAGGGAAACCAAACAGAGAGAAAAGGAATAGAGGAGTAGGTTTTGCTGACCAGACAGAGGTCACAAAGTGGATGGAGCAACCATAAGGCATTAGTGATTGAATTATGCATCTAAGAGTTCCTCTTTCAAGGGGATAGTTCATGATTGCCATTTCAGTGTATGCCCCTAATGTGAATAGAAGCCAGGAATCAATCATGGTTTTTTACCAAGATTTATGAGGGTGTATAACATCAATTTGGTATTTGGACAAGATCTTGCTTCTTGGAGATTTCAATGCATGAGTGGGAAAGGACAACCACATCTGGAGTGTTTTAGGATATCATGGACAAGATGATTGCCAATGGTCTTCTCCTTTTGCAATTATACACTGAGTTTGAGCTGGTTGTGTGCAATACTTTTTTTCAGCCAAAGGAAATTCACATGGCAACAAGCATACACCTGAGATCCAAACATGGATACATCTTGGATTATATCATCAGCAGGAAGAAAGACCTCCAGAATATCTGTTCTGTAAGCGTAATGCTTGGTGTAGAATGTGGAACAGACCACAAACTTGTACATGGCAAGATGAGAGTGCTGATCAGAGGAAAAAGGGGGCTGCAAGGGAACATGTGTCAAAGCATAGAGATATGTCCAAATTGCAAAGTTTAGAAATGTGAGATGATCATTATAATTTATTTGACTACGTTGTCCTTGATGGAACTTGGGAACTGTTTAAAACATGGTTTACAATGCTGTGGTTGATGTACTCAATCTTAAGAAGATAAAATACAGAGACTGGTTTAATGATAATGATACTGCAATCACCATTGAAAAGAAGAACAAGCTGTATGAGATGCGTTTTTGCAGAAGGTCCAGTGAGGACCATTTTCGAGAAGGCCTTCAAAGAAGCAAAGTCAAAACTGCAATGTAAAACTTGAAAAATGAAGAATAGCTAGCGGTCTGAAGTTTCAGCAGAGATGCAGAGAACTTATAACTGCAGAGGCTTGAAGCCATTATATAGCTCAATAAGGCAAATGTTTAGCTCACAGTTCTCAAAAGTAGCACCATTGAAGTCAAAAGATGGGAAAGTCCTCATCAAAGATCCAGCAGGAATCATTATTCAGTGAATAGAACACATTAAAGATCTGTTTGATAACTCATCTGTAGTTGATGAGGAAATTATTAATGGACTGCTGAAAAAAAAGACTGTAACAGAGATGATGAATGATCCAACCATTGATGAAATAAGGTTTATTATTAAAGAGATAAACATAGGGAAAGCTCCAGTTTCGGATGGAATATCTGTTGAGCTGATTTGCTTTGGAATTGGAAGAGACAATGTTGTTATTATCACCCATGGTCTAGTTTTATCTGTATGGCATAGTGAACCTGTCCTGCATGACTGGGCAGATGCAATTTTACTGTTGATCTACAAGGGTAAGGGCTCCAAGTCTGAATGTGGGGATTATCGTGATATAAGTCTGCTTGAATTAGTGGGAAAAGTATTATCCAAGGTCTTGTTGAATCATCTAATAAAATGCATCTGCCTTGGTATCCCTGAGACCCAGTGGGGATTCAGAGCTGGGTGGAGTGCTATGGACATGATTTCCTCAGCCTGCCAGCTTATGGAGAAATGTGTTGAGCAGCGAATTCCACTGTACCAAGTATTTGTGGACCTTACTAAAGCCTTCAATGAGGTTAATCGTAGGGCATTGTGGGTTATATTGGGGAAATTTAAATGTTCTCCTGAATTTGTTGGGATATCCAAAAAAGTCCATCAAAATCTGAAAGTAAAAGTGAACTTCAATGGGACACTTTCAGAGCCAATTTCAGAGGAAAACAGTGTCAAGTATAGTAACATACCTGCACCTACCCTGTTCTCCATCTACTTTGCCATGGTGCTGACATATGCCTTCCAAGACTTCAAAATCAGTTGATATTGGGCACCACCAATGCATGCATTCCATTTGGGTTAAATATTAACATAAAAAAGACAAAGACCATGTACACTCTACCAGTTGGGGAAGTATATGTGGAGCCAGGCATTTTTGGGAGATGAAAAAGACTTGATGTGGTGGGCAGCTTTGTGTATCTCAGAAGTATATTTAGTAGAGATAGTACCCTTGATGCAGAAATAAATCACAGAATTGTGAAAGCGAGTCTTGCCTTTGGGAAGCTTGAGAAGTGAGTCTAGTCAGATCGAGGTATCATGAGAAACACAAAGGTCTCTGTGTATGAGGCCTGTGTTCTTCAACTTTTATTTCTCATTCTATCTTCTGATGAAGGACTAGTGTCTGAAACGTTAAGACTCTTATCCTATTATATGAAGCATTTAGCTAATATATTTCTTCATTGTACTGTGTTGTTTGCTTTGTTACTTCTGTTTACTTTTTGCATACATATATATGTGTGTGTGTGTGGGGGGGGGGGTATATATAATTATGGGATGAAGCTTATCAAACAGCTTCGGTTGTTTTCTCACTCGCTCAATAATTTAATTAAGTTTTATGTTTAGTGAAATAGAAAGAAGTAAACTGATACATACATAAATAAATAAATAAACACACTCAAATATACATACACACATATGTAGATACATACATACACACACGCATGCATACATACATACATACATACATACATACATACATACATACATACATACATACATACATACATACACACATACATACATCAACCTTGCCACCAGGAAGGTGGCCAGTCAAAAAAAATATACTCAAAATTAAGAGAAAGAGATAACATACATACATGGTGGCTGCCAACTCGTTTTCGAGTATGGCCACTACTTTATATCCATGTAGGAGAACCCTTACCAATGCGCTGAATGAGTGTGACTTTTTAGTCCAGCCAGCGACTTGAAAACTCTGGTACAAACGCTACACTTGTGACAATTATTGACACTTACTGCTGGGCCCATGGTACCATGTGACGACAAGTGCAGAGAGATCTCCAGATATAAAGCAATGCCTGTGCCGTGAAGCTTTTATAGTGAGCAAAGGCACTGCACAAAGCCAGTCCCACTCTCTTAACCAAGATGATATTTACCAAAAAGAAGAACAAGTCAACATCATTGGATACCATCAGGGTTGCAGGTGTTATATCAGAGTTTTCCTTCTCCTAGAATTCTGCCTTGACAAAGGCTAAGGGGTCATCTCTCCTGGTGATTTTGGATAGCCATTGACTCTTAAGAGCTCCTTTGCCCTTTGACAGGTTTTGTTTTTAGTCCTGCAGGATGTCCAAAGTCACCTTCCTCACCAAGAAACCTTGGTGGGGTTGCCAGTTTAGTCGCCAACGACCCGACCATGACACAGGTTGTACTGGGATACATGTTACCAGTAGCACCAACTGGTGACCTGACATACATACATTCATACATACATACATATATACATACATACATACATACATACATACATACATACATACATACATACATGGTCTTGGTCTTGGGTTCTTCTCATCTTCATTGCTGAGGGTCAAGGACCTGGACAATTGCACCAATGCTAATCTATATGATGCTGTATGTCCATGATTCTCATTAGGGAAAAGAGTGATGTTGATGGGTCCTAAATCTTTGTCCAATCATTACTCAGAATATGGCTACAGAGTCGCAGTCCATCCGCCTTCATCACAAAGATGAAGCCATTGGCCATCAGAATGATTAAGTAGTCTTATCTACTCTAGTTTTAAAATCAGAGTTATCTTTCTCTTAGATAACCTGTCAATCAAAGGTAACATGCTCTGTCACCTTTTTTTTTTTACACACCATTGTATGGCCAATGACAATCTTGAGTTCCTCCACCTTTTGAAAAATCACCCCCTCTTCACCCAACAAGCTTGGTAGGGTTGCCAGCTTAATTGCCAATGACCTGATCATATGACAGAATGTACTGAGATACATGTTATCAGTAGTGCTCGGGAGTAATCTGACCATATTATATATATATATACATATATATAAATACATACATACATTCATACATACATACATATATATATATATATATATATATATATATATATATATATATATATATATGTTTAAATATAAATATAAGTATGTATAAATATAAGTATATTTAAGTAACAGCCATATTAAGAGTGAGAAATGAAATTTTGTTTCATTTTTTCCGTTTATATATATATATATATATATATATATATATATATATATATATATATATATATATAAGAAGCAAAGAAAATTTCAATGATACAAAAGATTTCCTGGTGGAAGTTCGGGTGTACTCCGGGTTGGTATCCAGTTTCGGGGTGAAAATCCAATTAGAAAATCCAACGAATTTTGAGAGGTCCACGTAAGTGTTGATATATATATATATATATATGTAAAAGGTAAACAGAATTAACAATCGGTACAGTATATGGAAGGGATATATTAGGTTAACGCTTGATATAGCAGGAAGAGGGTCTTAACATATTGGACACTACTCCTTCATCAGAAGAAAGAATGAGAAATAAGATAGATTGAGGGGACGGGCAGGATGGAATTGGAAAAAGTGTCTTTAGATAAAAATAACAGGTCCATTCATGTTGACATCTCTTGCAAAACTGTTGGTGCTGGCATTTTGTGTATGATTTATTTTTTAGAAAAGTGGATGATGGAGCGCGTCTACCTGAAAAGGAAAAAGAAAACGTTTTGTAAAAAGAGCTATACTTGTGTAAGCATGTGTGTGTTATTATATGTCCGCACGAAGCTAAGAAGATATGTGTGTGTATATGTGAATATAGTCCTGTCGCCTGTCATTTATGTTCTCCTGATCATTCTTCCCTACATGTTTCAGTCCTGGGTGTCCTTTTACATCATGGATCACAGGCCTCATGCACCAGGACTGAACAAAGTCTGATTCACTGCCTTAGGTCTTATTCCCCTTTTGGACTCAACTGACTTCTCCAATTTCTCTAATACCCCGTCCATTATCACACCCCTAGATTCCTATCGCTTTCTCTTGATCATTAGCAGCTTCTCTTACAACTAATACATGCCGACTATATATGCTCACTCCACTTTTCCCTTCACTGCTCTGTATATGCACATATACACCCTTATATTAACATACTTTTGCTCATAGCTTCGTACTTACATGCACAGACACTCTTTTACTCACATATACACACACATTTCTTCTTAGCTTTGTACAGACGTATAATAATACACACACACACACACACACACACACACACACACACACACACACACACACACACACACACACACAGGTAGACGTGCTCCATCATCCACTTTTTTAAAAAATAAATCATACACAAAACGCCAGCACCAACAGTTTTGCAAGAGATGTCAACATGAATGAACCTGTTATTTTTATCTGAAGACATTTTTTCCAACTCCATCCCGCCCGTCCCCTCAATCTATCTTATTTCTCATTCTTTCTTCTGATGAAGAACTAGCGTCCGAAACGTTAAGACCCTCTTCCTGCTATATCAAGTGTTAACCTAATATATCCCTTCCATATACTGTACCGATTGTGTTGTTATTTCTGTTTACCTTTTACATACATATATATATATATATATATATATATATATATATATATACACACAGAAATATCCACAGTTAATTGTGGGGTCTAGTCTGCATGAAGAACTCAATGTAATCCATATGTTGAAAATGTTGTAGGTTAAAATAAATCCCGGAAAACAATAAAACATCAAAAGGAAAACAGAGTCATGATATAAGTTAAAACAATGAAATAAAAATCAAGTCATTAGAAATATACTTCGCTGCTTTACGATCGTTTCTAGGTGATAATAATACATTGTACGCATATTTCGTTATCGATCTATATAGGGGTAGTTACAAAATATCAGATAAGGTATATATTTACTTACATGTATATCATCCAGGATGATATACATGTAAGTAAATATATTCCTTATCTGATATTTTGTAACTAACCCTACATAGATCGATAACGAAATATGCGTACGATGTATTATTATCACCTAGAAACGATCGTAAAGCAGTGAAGTATATTTCTAATGACTTGAATTTTTATTTCATTGTTTTAACTTATATATATATATATATAAATTCAGACTAGTCCTGAATAAAACAATTCCCACAATAATATTAGACAATGACTTCCTAATCACTGCAGGAGACTTTAACGAACACGTTGGAAAACACCGTGACGGCTTCTATAGAGTCCATGGAGGCTACGGGTTTGGCACAAGAAATGAAGAAGGCTTCAGGCTTCTATAATTCTGTGACGCCAATGACATATCGATATGTAACACAAACTTTAAAAAACCTGACAACCATCTGATCACCTATAGATCAGGGGAGCATTCTAGTCAGATAGATTTTATCCTCATCAGAGGACAAGAAAGATGGACAGTCATAAACACAAAAGCTTTCCCTGGTGAGGAATGTACCTCCCAGCATAACTTAGTTGTCAGCGACGGCACAGTCAGAACTGGATGATCTTGGAAACAGAAGGCAACCTGGAGAAGAAAGCTTGGGACGCTGAAAGACCCCTCAGCCAGTAACAGATTTAAAGATATCTTACTTGACGCCTATGACAGTAAAGAAGAAAAGATAGAGACATTCAATGTAGAAGAGCACTGGGAGTTCCTAAAAAATAACTTACTTAAAGGCGATGGACAAGATCTGTGGTTGGAGCAAGACCACAGGGAGGGGAAGAGTGACTTGGTGGTAGAACAATAAGGTAGATGAGGCAGTTAAGGCTAAGAGACAGGCATGGAAAGAATGGAAGAACAGGGAAAGCAAGGTACATTACATAGAGACCAGGAGGGAAGCTAGGTGACAAGTATACATAGCTAGAAAGGAAGCGGAGGAAAGAAAATTCAAGCATGTTTTGCAACGCAAGGACCAGAAACAGGAGGTGTTCAAGATTGCTAGGCAATGTGTCAGAAAGAATTGTGATGTCATTGGAGAGAAGTGTATCCGGAATGATAAAGGTGAGCTTTCCCTCACAAGTGCTGAGAAGAAAGATGCGTGGAAGAGCCATTATGAAAGATTACTAGATGAGGAGAATGCATGGGAAAAAGAGACCCTACCCCAAGTGGACCCTATAAAGGAGCCAGCAGTACAAGTCAGCAGCAGCGTAGTAAGTAAGGCAATCAAAGATATGAAGATGGGGAAGGCAACCGGTCCATCGGGTATAGCTGCCGAGATGCTGAAGACATCTGGGTCGATAGGTCACACCGTTCGCGTATATTACTATTACATATCCACTGGAGCATGCAAGCTTCGTTTCTTTCTAATCTACGCAAGTCTCCTATAGACAGCGCCCAGGTCTCACTACCATGTAACATTGCTGTCGTATACACGCATCATACAGTCTGCCTTTCATTTTAAGGGAAAAGCCTTTTGAAGCTAGCAGTGGCAGTAGCTCCCTGAATTTCTTCCATCCAGTTCTTATTGTACTTTCCGAACACCCACCTCTGCTGGTATTTCGGTCACCTAGGTAGCAAAAGCTGTCTACGGTTTCTACAGCGCCCTCCCAGAGTTAGGTGGTGTTTGTTTCCTGTGGCTGTTTGCTGCTTGCTGTCCCAGCACAGCTGCTACATGTGAAGCCTACATTCTTAATTAAGCTTCCTGAGATCCTGCTACATCTCTTGTGTACCCATTGTTTGCATTTGGGGAAGAGGATGGAGTTCCTACCTACACCTTTCCTACATACTGAGCAAGGCCACTTCCCTGAGGGGATCTGGGTTCTGTTTTCTCATCTACTTACGAGGACCTTAGTCTTTGTCAGGTTGACTTTGAGACCCTTTCTTCTAGTCCCTGCTTCCAAGTTTGGAATTTATTCTCTAGTTCTACCATAGATTCAGCTATGAGTGCGAGGTCATCAGCATACAGGAGTTCCCATGGGCATCCAGTCTTAAACTCCTCCGTTATTACCTGCAGGACTATGATGAACAGGAGAGGGCTAAGAACAGAGCCCTGGTGGACACCGACCTGTACGCTAAATTCCTCGCTATACTCATTGCTAATCCTAACTTTGCTGACTGCTCCCCTATACATGGTTTGTACAGCTTTCACAAGCAGATTATAGCACGGGGGACTCTGTCGAAGGCTTTTTCCAGATCAACAAATACCAGGTAGAGTGGCTTATTTTTAGCTAGGTACTTTTCCTGTAACTGCCTCACAAGGAAGAGGGCATCAGTAGTGCCTTTTCCTGGCACAAACCCAAATTGCATTTCATCTAGTTTTACCCGTCCCTAATCAACTGTGCTATAACTCTTTCTGTTACTTTCCTGACCTGGTCCATCAGCTTTATACCTCTATAGTTTCCTCTATCTAGTGCATCACCTTTACCCTTGTAGCAGTTGACAATGATGCTGCTGCACCAATCCTTTGGTATGACACTCTCTCGTATTACCTGATTAACAATACATGTGGTTATGGTGTGACCTACCGACCCAGATGCCTTCAGCATCTCGGCAGCTATACCCGATGGACCGGTTGCCTTCCCCATCTTCATATCTTTGATTGCCTTATTTACTACGCTGCTGTTAACTTGTACTGCTGGCCCCTCTATAGGGTCCACTTGGGGTAGGGTCTCTTTTTCCCATGCATTCTCCTCATTTAGTAATCTTTCATAATGGCTCTTCCACACATCTTTCTTCTCAGCACTTTTGGGGGCAAGCTCACCTTTATCATTCCGGATACACTTCTCTCCAATGACATCACAATTCTTTCTGACACTGCCTCGTAATATTGAACACCTCCTGTTTCTGGTCCTCGCATTGCAAAACATGCTTGACATTAAATGATGATGATGATGATGATGTATGTATGTCACTGTTATGTTGGGTCACTCTTGAGTGCTACTGGTAATATGTAACCCAGTACAACCTGTCGCATAGTTGGGTTGTCGGCTACTAAACCGGCAACCCCACCAAGTTTGCTTGGTGAGGAGGGTGATTTTGGACACCCTGCAGGACAAAAGACAAAACCTGACAAAAGGCGGAAGAATTCATAAGAGTCAATGGCCATCCAAAAATGTTTAAATATGTCAATACATATGTATATATATGTAAATACATATGTGTGTATGTATCTATGTATATGCATGTATACATATGTGTGTATATGCACAGGAACATAGAAATATTCGTGACGCCCAGTTTCTGTGAAGCCCAGCTTCTCAAGATTTGTACTGAAGCAGTTACTAACATATCCCAGTGTCCCAACAATCCCAGGTATAAATCTGAAGGTATAGTCAAGGTGGAGTATCTGTCGATTTCTCATTAGTTCTGCATAGATATTATCCTTTTCTGCATAGATATTCTCCTTTCATATTATATTGGCATCTGCTGGGCAGCTAACTTCCACTACTCTGCATGCCTTCTTTTCCCTGTCCTATATCATTACATCTGGTCTGTTATGCCTGCATTTTATTGGGGTTTTGACTAGAACATTCCACCAGTACTCTTTCATATTATGTATGTGTATGTCTTTCACATTGCTGTAGCTTTTAATGTGTTTATTGTCGGGGTTATCTTTTCTACGGATTGCATTGTACAGTGTTTTGGCCACTACATCATGCCTCATAGGTAGATGACATCTTTGGACAGCTGCTTGTATGTATGTATATGTATATATACATGTATTTCATAGTTTCTGCCTACAAAATTTCTCTTAGAAGATATTGTTTAACTCAAGGCAATGTTAGAAGACATTTACCGAAAGCAAGATTAACCTTGGAACAATGTGCTTAATTGACTACAAAATCCTGCAAGGTTTTTTTTTTATACTTTGTATTTAAGAAACTATTTAGAAACATTGAATATCTTGGCTGACAGTTTGATTTGTTGAGATTGATATTTTCAGTGGTGACATTTAAATAAGCATTACAAGAAAATCTCTCATTTATTCTTTTATCAAATGGAGACAATATAAGGTAGAGAGGTTTCTTCAGTCTGGATGAGTACATGACTACTTCCCTAATGCTGATTCCACAATAAATTGCATTCAATACATTAAAATGTACATCATGCACCCTGTAAAGTGGTTGTGCTAATTCCACTATAAAATACACTCTGTACACTCTGTAAAGTGGTACAACTGGTGCCACAATAAAATGCACTGAGTATACTCTGTAAAGTGATAGAGCTAGTCCCATGATAAAATACACTCCGTAAATGGTGTCATGATATAATGCACTCTGTTTTACTCTGTAAAGTGGTAGAGCGTGAACTATGATAAAAATGCACCCTGTACACTTTGTAAAGTTGTAGTCCTAATGCCACAATAAAATATATTCAGTACACTTTGCAAAGTGGTAGTTCTGGTTCCATGATAAAATGCACCTAGAAATCTGAACACTTTGTAAAGTAGTTGATATTAGAAAGGATATCCGACAACTGAAACCATGACAGATATTGAACGTATGAGCAAAAAGAGATCTCTCTGATTTGTCTAGTCTCAAATACAATGATCTATCCAACCTATGTCAGCATGGATAATGGTCATAAAATGATGATGTTGAGGATTTACTACAAAATGTATTTTTGCATAATTTTTGGTCATTCTACAGAATAATTCTTTCACAGAAATCTTCTGAAATAAATCTTCCAATTAGTTCTATGATTAGATGATATCATTTTGAATTCCTTTTCCAATTTACATGATGAAATTATTTTTATAATTCAAGAATATTTTTCATGCAGCCATTTACAGTAATATTATTTGAGGCTCAAGAACTGCCAAAATTAATTCCAGAAATATTTCTTTGTCTAGTTCTTTGTCTTTAGTTTATGTCACTGTCGATGTAGAAATCTCATATAGTTATGATAGTTGTCAGTTGCTTTCATTATCTCTAATCAATTTAACAAATTTCTTTGAATGGGAGAATCTTAAATGTTGAAATCATCATCATCATCATTATCCCCCCCCCCCTCCTCCTCATCATCATCATCATCATTGTCATCATTATCATCGTCATCATTAGCGTCATTGTCATCATCATCGTCATCATCATCCTCACCGTCCTCCTCATCATCAGCAGCAGCATCATCCCACATCTGGAACAGTACTGCTGCTAGACATACAGAATTGGTGCCTGGGTATTTAGAACCCTACACTACAATGTGCACCCTCTTCTCTCAGCTATGTGCCCCACTCTCACAAATAAAATAATGTCAACTTATAGTTTGGCAAGATGATAAACCTAGTTTCTGAAACCTTTTGCTCTGACTACACTAAGAAAATTACTAAGCTTGCATTTTCTACTACACCGTCCATATTCACCTGTGTCAAATCATGAGACAGATCATAACATCATATGACCCACTCTACCACTTTGAATATTTCCACAATGCTGTTAACCTACAAAGATGTTTAGTGATTTATTCATTAGCAGAATTGGTAGAGCATCAGACAAAATGCTTTGTAATATTTAGTTATGGCCCTTTATGTTCTGAGTTCAAATCCCGCCGAGGTTAGCTTTACCTTTCATCCTTACGGGGTTCGATAAAATAAAGTACCAGTAACACACTGGGGTAGATTTAGTTGACTTTCCCCTTTCCTTCAAATTGCTGGCTGTGTGCCAAATGTAGAAACAATTATAGATATGACTTAATTATATAAATTGGTATAAAACTCTGTTCCTTTAAAGTTCAGTAATATATTTTTTCAAGATCTACACTTGAGATGTCTGCCTAGTTGGCCTTAATGAGAGAACCAGTCATTCACATAGCCATCTGAGAACTACACTGGTATACTGCTACACATACAGACAATCTAGACTCTCAATGGAGTACAGTTTTCACATCTGGGGTGGTTCTGCAGCTTAACACACACATACACATTCACACACAAACACATACTCTCCGGTCCCAAGTAATAGGTGAGTTGGAATAAGTGGGGGTGGAGTGGACATTTGCTTAAATTTTTATAAGCAGGGGTCAGTGGGGTGGGGGTGGAATAAACGGAGAGGTTGGGAAATCGGTAATTGTATAGTGTACGTTCGTAAATATGCAATTTCTTGTAATGTTCTTTTTTATCATATACAATGTTTTTTTAATGTAAAATAAAATAATTATTAGATTCTCCAACTGCTGTATCGATATGAATCACTTACAATAACATTTCGCCAGAGATAGATTAGCAAAATTTAATAAGCAAGTGGGCGGGGTTGGAATAAAAGCAAGGGGGTTTGAAAAAATTGGAAAAATCAATAAGTGGAGTGGGGGTGGGGGATGATTATTCAAGACCTGAGAGTACACACAAACACACACACATATCCTAGATCACGTTCAAGGAAAGGCTACCTGACTGATTGATATAAAGTCACTCTTTAACATTCCGTAATCTACCCCTACAGACATGCTGTCACCACTCTTTTCTACTGCTACTACAGAGGTCATTGCTAGCCTTGTACCACCTCCACTTATGCACACCTGACTTATTTGTGTCTCATCCTCTCGTCACCCATATTTTGTTAACATGATGACTTCACATTTCACCACTAAACCCTTCCCTTGCCCAACAAATGTCTGCTCCCTAGAATTCTCTACCTTGTAAACCATCCAAACAGATTGTTAATGGAATCAGTCTTACCAGTTTAGGAGGGACCTATGAAAACCATGGGCACAGCCCTTTCCTCCACACCAACCCAATAAAAAAGGAAAACGGAAAGCAGCCAATTGGTCAGATCTGGCCAATGAAACTGTTTCTATTGGTCTTTCTATTGCTGTTACTATTTGTCTGTCATGACTTCTAGCAAAAGAAGGTTAGATTGGAACTCAAAATGCAAGGAGCCAGATCAGACACCATAAAAGAATTAACGGTAAAAATTAGCCGTGACAAGATTTGAATTTTGAGTGCAGGAAACCAGAACAAATATTGAGACTTTGATCTTAATACACTAATAATACTGGTGTTTATTAAATCAACACCATTGTTCTCCACCCCCATTAAGTCATTGAACTTAACTTAAAAGATTCCAATATGACACCCAACACTAGTTTTATCAAAGAATATCACATTATATTTTTTAGAGTTGATAAAATTCATTGTTTTTAATGTTTTTTTTCCAAAAATGGTTACTTCAAAATTTTTTCAAGTGGAAAAATAAAGAGAGAAGCGGGGCAAAGAGATAGATAGAGAGAACATAAGAGAGAGAAATATAGAGAGAGCCAATAAATGAGATTGGTCGAAAAGAAGCAAGACTACAGAAAATATGGTAGCATGAACCCAAGATTTTGATCTCTCAAAATGAAAAATGTTGACTGATTTTATTGTAGTCATAATTTAACTTTAAACCACACAGATCACATTTAATATAATTGTAATTTAGTAAAGATATAACACCAGATCAAAACAGGCCATTTTTCATTTATGTTTGGAAATCTGGATGCAAGTCTGGATACAAGCCACAACAATAATGATGAGGATGATGACAACAACTAACACAACAACAGCAACAACAAGAAGCATTTTAAGACTATTTTCTCTGCTATAGCATGCTAATATGGATTGGTCATACAGTCATTTGGACAATGCCCAGCGGACTGGGAAAAAGCAGAATGGCTTTAAAAAAAATGAAAAACTGAAGTTATAACCACTGTGCAAAGATTGAAATGAATATGGAGTACACTTTAATTGAGCATTAAAAACTCACCTCTGACCCACAGCAATGAGTTAATCAGTGTCTCCATGGCTGAACACTTTAAATGCCTCTAGCCCTCTGATGTCAGTAGTCTGTTAGGCAGTATCACCTTAGTTGAAAAGTAAAAACTCACCTCT